>CAKKXW010000002.1:46479703-46492938 GCA_920937365.1 Sphaerophoria rueppellii
TCTAAAAGTAAAAGAAAATGTGTTTTTCAAATAATTAGTAAAATTCGTAACTGCAAGGTTATCATTACTTGTTCAAATTTTGTCTTCACTATAATATCAATATTGTATTAAGTATTACTATAATTTCATTTTCCAAAAATAATGGACTGATCACAGTCAAGTCGGAAGTTGAATATTCGAAAGTTACTAGAGTTTAAATATTAAAATTTAAATATACTGCTATTATTTTTCTTAAATGAACATTTTACTCGTGATAAAGAAAATTCCCAAGTTTATTCTCTGAATGTTCTCCTAGTTTAAACATACAGGGCCTTATTAAAAATCTAGCCCTTAAAACTCGGTTTATTGAAAGTCGCTTCTTCACCAAGTACTTACTAACGCGTTAGAATTTCGATTTAGAACTTTGGTGTTGTTAGAACTTCGATAAAATAAGACCCTGGAGCTCGGGGTCTAGTGCCCTGGAACTCAGTTTATTTAAAATCTCGTTTTTTCAACGAGCGAAATAAATTGAATTTTTAATGATTTTGGGAAAGTAAAATAAAAGAGAATAAAGTACAATGGGTACACGCAATGGTTTATTTTGTTTTTTAACATACGGACGTACTCTGTGACACTGGAAATTAAACTGCTCCTCCGAAACGTGAGCAAAGTTACGGAAAAACTCGTCTCCTTCTGCGTGTCAATCCCTCATGAGCTTTACGTGGTACTGATTTTTAGCACCACGTTCCCAAAATGGTCGCACCCAAATTGACCTACGATTACTCGCCTTGTTCTCAGTAACGTGCTCTGAGATCCGTAGGATAATTTCCAATATAGTTGATTACCTATATTCCAAGACTTCTTCAGCGGACTGCATTTTGTTGCTATTCTGGATAAACAATTAACGAAACTATCTCAAATATCGCAACCAGTTACACATAAAACAGGGCTGGAATCACGTAACGCGATAAGCGATAGTTGATAATCAAAATCAGGGTTTTTGCTCTATGTAAGCTGATTATCGAATAGATAGTCAGTTATTTGCGATAATTTCATTTGATACCTATTTAGGTGTCGTTTTCAAATATGTATGTCGTTTTAATATAAATTCAAACGAATATTAACATTGTAGGTCCGTTCGCGTACTTTCTGCACTAAAATTCGTAAGACGAGACAATTTAAGGAGTGGGGGTGAAATTCTCTCACAGAAAACCAAAACTACAAAAAAGTAAGCGAACGGGAAAACAACAAATTTTGCCCACATTTTATCTGTCAAGTTTTTTTCTATGAAAATTGAGACTTTGAATTTGAATTTATTTATTTATCTGCTACTTTCGATAAAATCTGACACTTTTCATAAATCAGCCCAAAGAAATTTCTTGGGCTAAAATTCGTAGGTTGGGGAAATATTTTACTCTCTCGTGAGCGCTCTCTTTAACGAAAAATTACTAAATTTTTGAGTACGCGAACAGGATTTGGTTAAATTTCGTAATTTTTCGTAAAATTGGACTTTTTTAGGAGGGTACGCGAACGGACCTGGTATATGCTTATAATATATATTTAAAGACTATCTGACAAGTTTGGAGCAAAAAAAAATGAAATAAAAAAAACAAAATTTATATGAATTCCGTTCTTTTACTTCCTACAACTCCTGAAAACTTCCGACAACTCTTAAATTCTCACACTTTTCTGTTCTTTTAATCAACATTTTTGTTAGTACTGTCACTTTTGAAGGAGAAAAATATTTCCCCTACCTCTTTAAATTTTTATATAAATCATTTTTGACGTTCTTCAATTCTTATTCAAAATTTTTGTATTTTATTTTATTTAAATTCGTCTTGCTTGGAGTTCACGAGTATAGTTGTCTAGTTCACAAAGTGGGAAAGAATGTTTTTCATTTCATTTAAAGGAAAATTAAATTATAGAGCACGCCAAATTTGAATCGTGACTGAAAAGTCATGGTGTAATAGTGTTCGACTCAAAGGATTGAAATTTAAAAGAGAACCGGAAAAAGAGTCATGACTCATGAGTCATCGTGTAATAGCAGTCTTATTATTATTGGATTTTGTGTACACTTATTAGTGAAAAGTGTAACCCAGACCTTAGAAAAGATTTCAATCCCAGTATGTATCGGGGCTAAGACCAATTTCAAATGTCAATACAGAACAAAATAGTTTCGTCAAAGTCAGTGATGCCAAAAAATCAAAGGTTTTTTTTGATAAGCTTACATAGCCCAAAGTAAAGTTGATAATCAAAAACGATAAACAAATTTTGATAACCAACTATCGCGTTACATGATTCCGGCCCAGTTTCAGAAAACGCTTTCTGCTTTAAGAAATTGTTTGTGAAAGTTTTTTGCTTTCTTGAAAGCGAATGATCTGAAATATCAAAACCGTTTACACACAAAAAGCTTTCAGAGAGCACTCTCAGGAAACGCTTTCGCTTTTATAGTGTGACGACCCGAAAAATGTTTTCGGAAAATTTAGTTTCTTGAAATTAAAATGTTTTCAGGAAGCATTTTCCTTTCATAGTGTGACTGCTGAAAACACTTTGAGAAAGAAAAACAAAACAAACTCTAAAATTTGAAGCGCTTTCTGAAAGTATTTTCCTTTCAGTGTGTGGCGGCTCCTTAATGGGTGACGATAACCGAAAATGGATCTAATTTGTAATGATCTTCTATTTATGGACGATAACTTTGAATAATATGCGAACATTATCCTGGAAGATTGGCATTTTATCGAATGCCAATATGTGTCACTATTAAAATATGCGATTTTTTCGGCGCTTTTTTTTCTGCTGGTGGCAGAAGATCTTCAACATCTACAAACACAATAGCCTTGGATCTTATTCTTATGCTGTTTAGAATGTCAGTGTTGCCTGATTTTATCAGGTCGTAAAACGACTAGCAGTTTAATTCGTTAAAATTAAATTTAGTTAAAATAATCACTTTAACGGTTTCAGGAACACTTTGTTTCTGTCCTTTGTCCACTTCGAATTTATTAAAGAGAAAACTCTTTCCACGTCTGCGTTATGACTTGGTTTCGCAAAATAAAAGTCTGCTATCTTAATTATTTACTAAATATTTCTTCGGAAGGACAACAAAATCCCTGTGGTGAGTTTCAAATTTAAGTAAAAATCAATTTCGCAATCAATTTTCTGGTTTTATTCTATGATGTAAGGTTTCTCCAATTTAAGGATTGCATTTTATTGCAATTAAATTTGCAGAGGAATGCAAAAATCTTTAAATCTCGCTAAGCAGCTTTGTTAATCAATTGCTGTAATGGGGGAATCACAAATTAAAAACAAAACAAACAAGAAAATGGACTGTCAAACCCCACCTAATTTTTTTTTTTTTGCTGTTTTTCCTCATTTATTCACATACACGAAGTAACGGAAAAATTAAAATTTGCGGTATCCGGAAGGTATAACGCCAACGTAAGTCAGTTTCCGATCTCATTTTGTCTCTGATTCTAACCCGGCGGCAGCTAGCAAGTTGGCATACAATAAAATATTTTACTCACACATTCAAATTTGTAGTACAAACGAACCCGGACAAGTAACAAAATCTATTCCGGACGTCCACAGAGTGAAAGAAGAGTACATGTCCGGGAAAACCCAGATGGATGGAAACCTTAAACTGGACCAACCTGAGCATTTTTTACAATCCTTTTACGATACATCAAGCAGACAATCAATCTTAATATAATCACAAAAACACTATAATTGCCAGAATGACAGAAATAACGTGACTTGTACATTTAAATATGACTTTAAACAATGTTTGTCATACATAGGTTTCACCACAGTACACAGAATATAAGGTATTATATTGCGCATCTGTCAGAGACCAAGATGACAGAAGTGAGGAAAGGCACAAAAAGAAATGCCGATAAGACAACAACAATTTTTGTTTTGTTCTGACATTTAGGTTTCTGAAATGTGACATATGCGCGAACTTTGGGGGAAGGTAATCGGGAATATAATACCTTGTATTCTGTGTACTGTGGGTTTCACAGCTTCATAAGCTAGAATGGAGTTTAACGTAAAGTTGAGTATTAAATTGATTATTATCATTGGTATTGTTCAAAACTAAGAGTCAACTTTATTATTTAAACAATCTTTAAATTTGTTTATAAGTAAGGCCCACAGAAACTAAAGTTGAAAGATATTTTTTTTGTTTTTATAACAAACAAAAAATGTATTACTTCGTTAACTTTTTTTGAGCATTTCAATATTATTTTTTATTAAGAGATTTTAGAATTCTTAACCTTCTTGTTTTTCCAAGTTCCAAGTTATTGACTTGATGTTTTAACACTTGTTGATTAAGTTTACTGCAGGCCTGCAAAGAGTTAAAGTTAGTGATGCAAAAGATTGTTGGATGTTTTCAAAACATCAATCTTTGTTTCAGAAACATCGACATCGACATTCGAACCATCGATTTTTGTGTGAGAAATTTTAACAAGAGAAATAAATACATTCTTTGTATGCAATCACAGGCTTTTATAAACAAACATTCTATATTAAAATTACAAAAATATGAGCGCGACCCATGTGGTCCACACGACTAACTTCCCAGAGTAGAAAAATAAGTAAGAACATTAGTTGTTTTGAAAAAAATCCAGCGATTGATTCCCGTTGCAGTTGTACAAAGTACACCCACGTTGGTTTTCTAACGTTGGTTGGTCGTACCAACTCGTGGACTCATGCACAACTTCTTTGCATACAGTCGTAATATAGGAATATTGGAGTTTTCTTTTAGTGGAAGAATGTTAGTTTATCCGAAGATTAACATTTAAATGGCAAAACAGCGTTTGGTGGGTCAGCTAGTAATAAAATATAGTCTATGATACTCTTGAATATTGTTTCTTTTTTCATACTTACTATCCCTGAATACAACTGTATTTACCATGAAAATTTCATTAATATCTGTTGAGCAGCTTAGGAGTCCATACCGGACATCCAAACAAATAAAAATGAATCAATTTTTGTATAAAAAAAGATTTAATCTCATAAGACTTATATTTTCAACTGTTCATAACAAATCAAATTGTTATCAATTATTTAGATACTAATGAGTTTTTACCGATTTAAAGTCATAATTATTCTACTCCTGCACTCATATGAACTGTTTTTCTTTATAAACAGGAAAATAAATCCACTACAACTAATTTTCAATTGTTAACAACAAATTATTAACAAATAATAATATATTTTATTAAATTTATAAATTAGATTTTTTGCACTGTTGTTGAACTTATTGCAGAAATTATCATAATTTTCATTATATTAGGGCTATCTTAGATATTTGATTGCCATTAAAAAACTATTTAGCGGATTTCGTTCAAACCAGCTCAATCAGCTCTTTATCAATACAATACCGCGTCGAATGAGACTAATTTCATGACAATACGGCGAGTGGTTTGCGAGATAATCGAACGGAAAAACGTAACGCGCATACGAACACACATACACACACAGCCATCATCATAAAAACGCTTGATTCGGATTATTGTGACCTCGAACCATGGAGATATGCAAAAATTGGAGATTCACAAAATCAGCCCCATTACAATACTCCCTCTGTGAAGTTAATAATTATAATAATTGTTAATTGTGACTCATCTTCTATGGTATGTGTCGAAGCGTTTTGGATAAATAGGGCTTCACTTCTCACAACAAATCACGGCTAGGTTGGAATTATTTCGACATCGGACAACGCAGTGTATGATGCCGTCGTGATATTCAGTTTCCGACTGAAACAAAGCATCGACAAAAAACCTCTAAAATCCAGCTGTGGCATTTGACTTTCCATTGAATTTTTTTTTTGCAATGCAGCTTCTATACGTTTGCCCTGGCATACAGTGCATTAGATATAGAAGCGCCTAGTACCATTTTTTTTTTCTCTTTATCCGATAGCTGCTTGTTGCGTTGTCAAATAAATCAACTCCGACCATTGTGTTGTACTGCTGGATTGCATTTGGCATTGGAATGATGACATATTTCCCTTTTTTTCCGTTCATAACGTTTAGCCTGCCTTCTTGATTGTTCCTTCATGTATGGCTCGACAACACTGTAAGTGTAACTAATGCATGTTCTTTCAAAAGTACTACTGCGATTTAATTCTTCTTATCAGCAACAACTCCCTTCGACCACGGGCTTTTGCCTTTGGGTCAATTAGGTCTGCTTTTGCCTTACCAGTTTTTTTCACGAAATGTTCCTGTACAAATTCTGCATTGTATAATAATGAAATAAAGGTTTATTACAATATACGGTCATTGGTGGTGTCAAGTTAGTAGCGTTGGCATTTGAAATGTGTACAATTTTACTGTCACCTGAAGTGTCATAATATTAGTTGAATGTTTGCCATTTACGATAGGATCTCTTAACAATCGAATAACGGGTGTTGGAGCCACAGGCAACTAACACTGGTTTTTCGAACAACATTTTCTTTAGCAATGAGGGATATTTATCACTAAGTGAGTATGCAAACAAACAAAATTGACAAATGTGGGGATCAGAAAACCCACAAGTGATCGAAAGATTTCATTGGTCCAGAACATAACCATAAGGAATGATTTGAAAAAAAGGAGATACCTATCATGGGAGCAAGGGCTCCAACACTTGTATCCAAAATTAATAGTTTTCCCATTTTTGAACATTTCTGCTTACTGACGTATGTAGTAAGTAATTTTATGTTAGTCAATTAGAAGGTGATGCGAAAAAAGTCCAAATGACATATACCTATCGTTGGTTCAGCAAATTGTTGAGTTGTGAAACTTTTACAATTTTTTCGTTGCGGTCGATTGCACAAACACATGTAAATAGCACTTCCCTGCTCATGCTTGATAATATCGCACCGAAATACCCACTGATTATATTATAATTATAAAAATCCATTGAGGAAATTGGATACAGTACGCACACCAGCGATGTACATGATTCCAATGAATCTCCTTATGGATATCCTTATTTTTTATTAGAGTAAGCATATCTGCACATTTTCAATTACTTTTTATGATGGGGTATTCGTTTTTATTAAAATAATATGACTATGTAGTTTCGCTTACTATTTATTTAAACCTGTGATTTACATATCATAATATGGTGATTTCATAATTGCGAATTATGTTGGCTATTTATTTTTAAAAATATGAATTTAAAACGGAAATTGATTTATTAGGTAAGGGAAGAGTGGGTACGAAGCAACAATTTATACCATAACTTTTAAACCAAAAGTGATAACAAAATAAAACAACACTTATGTTGATTAGTGCACATTTTGCTAGCCAACTTTATTCTTTCTCTGAGTGAGTGCTGGAAAAAAGATGTGAAATTCGAATGTTACAACCTCATGTCGTACCGATTGTTACACGATGAAACGGCGATTGAAATACCACATAAATGTGATAAAATAAAAGTGAAGCATTGGTTTAACGTCATATTTATTTTAAAATTCCCACAATGTATAAGGTAAGTGCCAATATTACGGTATAACATAAATAAGATTCCTCTGGTAATGTTTGTCGTATAGGTCAGATTTTCTTGAAAATTGTATGACTTATGAAGAGCAAATTTTTAGTTCAATAACGTTAAAATAAAATATAAATAGTTTTTAATGAATAATTTAGAGGCAATTTTGCTTAGAATGCCCTTGTAGTATGTAACAACTTCACCAAGTTTCCCAAACACATACGACAAAATTTGAACACTTTCCACAAAGATTTATCAAATTTTTGAATGGAATATGTTCAACATACGACAAAACGACATTTTGTATGAAGCAAAATAAAAAAGTGTTTTTAGAATTATTTTTTTTTATATATATACCTATACATATATGTATATTCTTAATATGACAGCGACGTAGTGCGAGCTTTTGGAAAAAAAGGAGGGATTAGTTAGGAGAGGAATGCAACTGGCTATTTTACTAGGGCACTGACTGTAGAAGTAACAATAAAACAGAAACACACCAAACGTTACGAAACAGTGTACAAATGAGGTAAATGATCCATGTATGTATCTACCATCAATTTTCCTTAAATCCCTTTTTTTGTATACCTTCCGACTTCCAAGTGGCTATAGCTGGAGCACCAGCCCAGATATGGGAATTGTACTCGAGCCTTGGACGGATATAAGTTTCATAAATAGTAGCCCAGACTAGAATGGTAGAAACATTTCTTGCACCGTTCGTCGTACGTTACACAAACATCTGATCGTTCTGCTAGAGGTGGTTGGTAAAGTACACAAAATTTCGAGTTGTATCTCATTTCAATATTTTTGCCGTTGCATTCCCACATCCGAATAGGAGGGATGAGAAGATAATATGAAAAGCTAAGGGTACTTTCGTCAGCGAATATTAACAGAAACTTAATTCCTAACAATTGAATAAAACAAAATTAATACGTTTTTTATGTATAACAATAAAACCTGATACACTTGTTATAAATTAAATCAAAAAAATAACATCGTTTAGTTGATATCCGATACCTGATTACACACGACTATGTTAATTGTTATGGGATATACGACAAAAGCCTATTCAGACCTCAGACTTCAGTAAATTATTGTCGTATATACTCAAAGAAAAAGTAAGTACGACAATTATTTTGAATGGGAAAAATTGTCGTATGTTTAATCTTTAATGTTTGTCGTATGTGTAGTTTTTTTTGACGACAAAAAAATGACTCAAATCGTTAGTGACCTTGAATATACAACAAAAAGTACACTCTCGGGAACTAAAATAGCAAAAACCGATTTTACAGGATTGTAGACAAAAAATCTATAACCGAAACTGCATTCAAAAATCAAAACCTCAATTTTTCACATACGACAAACATTTGTCCAAGCGACAATATGTGTTCGTTCGCTTACAGGCCAATCTATTTGACAAATTTTCTTATTTTTTTTTTTTTCCAAACTAAAGACGAAGAAGGGTAGAAAGTTAAGGACAAAATTTACACTTACAAAATGTAGAGAGACTCGTTTCGATTTAATTAAGATAACGACCCTAAGCACACATCCGGCATCGTTCAAACCACGATTTTGCCGATTTTGCACTGGACTTTGAGGCCGATTGATATTTCTAAACTAAACTAGAAACAAAATAAGCAAATTATTTTTGTACATGAATGGCTTCTGTCACTTCAGGCACAGGAAAAAAATGCACCCAAGATTGAGGTGAACTTTTTTTTTTATTATTTTCTTTCTCACAGTTTCACAGACACGAAAAAAAGAGAGGATCGTGAGAGTTCACCTCACAGAAGATATGCGGGTGTTTTCGGAAAGGGACGAAGAAAGTCGGGACTCTAGGTATTATTATATATATAAATATCTTACTCTCTCGTGAGAGCTCTCTTTTACGAAAAACTACGAAATTTTTGAGTACGCGAACAAGATTTGGTTAAATTTCGTAATTTTTCGTAAAATTGGACTGGTGAACGGACCTATTATATTAACGGTTACCATCCATTCATTATTATAATGAACAGTTCATTATTTGAAGAAAATGTTCATTATGAATTATTGTGTGTCGGAAAACATAAGAATGTTCATTATATTAGAAATTGTTCATTATTTGTTAATTTTTTGGAGTTAACTTCCTTAGAATCTATTCATTTAACAGACCCCAGTATTAAAAAAATATGGATATTCAAACATTGAAAAAAAACGTTACAAAAAATTGACTACTAACGTCTATTTTAACTCTTAATATCGTCTTACCTACTGGATCGATTTAAATGCAATTGTACAAAGATAGACTAGAACACAAGAGTTGAAATAATAGGTCAAAGTGTATGGAGGTCGATAAGGTTAAAAATGTAAAACTTATGTTTATGGCTTTTGACTAAGTACGACATTTAAAGTTTGAAAAATTAAATTAACTGTGGGGAGGGGTGTAAAAATACGGGGTGAAAGTTTTATAGTCACGTCGAACCTATTTTATTGAACAGACATTTCAACGTAGATATCGAATTTCATGCTCTTCAATTTATAATACGTTTATTTTAAGATAACGATTACTCATACATATGGTCAATGCAGACATTTTCACATAAATTAGCTTATAAGTTTTAATCCTATATACAAGTTGTTAAAAATTCCATATGCGTAATCTACGTGAAATAACGGTGATTTTGATAGCATCGCAATCTTGATTTTAAAATAAATATTATTGTACATAAACGACTTTCTTGGTGCATTCGAAATGACACATCACCTGTGGGAGAATCCCGCTATGACCAAAAATCGATTAATGTTATACCATAAAAAGCGTCCTAGCGTGCGTTCTAACAATCGGATCTTCAAGATTAAGGTCTATTAAGAATCACAAGGCTTCCAGGCTTTATGGCTTTTGACCAATTGTGTTTTCATCATTAATCAATAAAAAGTTGATAAACAATGTAACTGTTAAGTATTAATTAATTTATATTATATTTATTTACTATTACTCAATGAATTAAGAAAATATAACCTCGAAAACTGGTCAACATTTTTCATTTTTTTGGTATGTTCATTATTTGGTCTTGAAAAATAGAATTATGCAAGTATGTAGATTATGCGATTTGAAAGACGTCATTCGCGGTATATCTTGTAATATATGGCTGGTCCGATAATTCAAACTTATTCACTTTGTAAAAAAAACACAATTTTATGTGGCTTTTCTTACAACCCAAGAATTGATACGTGACGTAAAAGTGGCAATTTTTTCCCCTTAAACGCATTTCTTTCACAAAGAAATTGAATTTATTTCTCGAAGGATTGATTTCTCTCGAATCTCTTTATGGAGACGGATTAACACATTCTTGTACACGGATTTTACACATGTACTACAGCTGAGTTTACTGTTGTTGTGATTATCATGCACAAAACCATTTTACAGCTGACCAGACAACACAGACATTCAAAAAAGGGATTGATTCGTTTTTGCACATTTCTTACATGCCAAGAAACATTGAATTTTAGTAGCAACTCTTCGTGGTTGTGAGAAAAGCCACATTACTTAATTCAAATCGCTCACACAATTATTTATTCAACACTTTCAATTTTCACTTTTCATCTTTACTTTATCGCAATCAATTAAATCAGTGGCGTACTATCCTAAAGGCAAACTAGGCACGTGCCTAGGGCCGCGCGGCAACAAACGGGCGCGCGGGCGCAGTGATTTTTACAAGTTTGAAAGCCTGCTCATACGTGTCAAGGCTTCATAAAATCCATAGGTCGGACGATGTTTAGGTTCTTGAACCATGTCTTTCCTGCGAAAATTATAACCGACACCCCGATGGTTGAAAGAAAAAGCGCCAAGTAGTTCCGGTACATCTGTTACTCCAATAGTAACTTAATTCGTCTTTTTGACAATGTTTACATTTGGAGAGTTAATAAACGGTTTCCATAAGAGGGGACATTCAAAGGATCATTCCATAGAATACCTTTGAGTTGAGGGCAAATCGAGTAAAATTTCGTTAAACAGATTCTAGCCTCTCAATATGAGAATTGTAATGAGGTGACTAAACCTGGGAAGCGTTTTCTAAGTGAGGACGAACATAGCAATAATATAGCGCGCGGGTTATATTTGGATCACGGAACTCCTTTGACCAATGCTTTATAAATCCAGGCATTGAGTACCTATACTTTATTCACGGTATTATTAATGTGCACAGAAAAATCTAACTTAGGATTAAAAAAAAAAACTCCAAGATCTCTTACGGAAATAACACCGGTTAGAATGTGCTGTGAGATAGTGTAGTCATAAGTTACCACTTACAATTTCTTCAGAGTTCAATATCCATGACTGTTCTGTAATCGATTCGCAGTTTCGGCATTGGAAGGAGATCTGCCTTGAATTATCTTCTAAACATCTAGTGTGAAGGAAGGGCTAGTGAATATGTGCTGGTAAATCCCATACTATAAAGTTTCTATCTAACCGTTTCTTTATTCTTCTTCTTTCTGCTATATTAAGAGCTTGTTTTACTATTATTTTAAGTTTTTAAAAAATAGTTCATATTTTATTTCTAACTTAAACTGAAACTCAAGTTAGAGACTCGTTCTAATGCAAAATACTTTTTATGCAACATAATTATTATTCTTTTTATTTTACGGTTACAGTCTTTTTCTCAATTTTACGTATTTAGAAAAACGGACTTAGATATGTAAGTATGCCTTTATGAAATAATCACGGCTGTGTGGTTTTTATGCCAAGCGTTTGGCGCTGGCTTTTCAAGGGGCTCTTATTCTATTAAATCAGAAATCAGATTTCTTGACACATAACCATTCATAGAATACAAGATTTGCTGGGATACTCCTAAGAAATATGAGAATAAATTTAGAATATTTCTTAATGTAAAAGGCCTTGGGACACATTACCAACAATAAAAAATTCAATAGGAATAAAATGTGATGCTAAACGCTTTGAAGAATCATGCCTTTAGGCGTTATTATAATGCAATTCCATTTTATTTAATATTGTTTTACTTTCTCCTCAAGTATCAACAAATTTTGGATTTGAAGGGCTTGAATTCACGAGCACTCTGCTTCGGTTAATTTGCCTTTGGAATACGTGAATTAAACTGAGTAAATAAATAAGATTGATGTAAGAAAAGGAAAAAACTGATACAGATGACGACAGTGACAGTGCTATTGACTGTTATGATTTCTTGGATAGAATTGGCGTGGGAGTCAAAGATAGCATCCTCATTACCCTTGAAACTTTAAGGATATCATGACGACTTTTGTTGCAAGAATATAACTCATAAACAAAGTGGTTGACTTGGTTATTGTTTATTTCGGCTTTGTGAATTCAGCACCTTTCCCAAGAGGTTAAGCAAAGTTTCTCTCTGTAGATTTTTATGTTGTTATCATTTTGCTTGCACATTTTCAAGTTGTTTTATTTGATTTGTTTTTTTTTCGTATTTTTTTCTCATTCTTTGATGTAATTGCTTTTCCTTGTGAAGACAAATTCAAAGTTAGAACCGAGACGGTCCACTTGTAAATATACGAATGACAAAAAAAGCATGAATGTTTCATTATTCCCCTTTGGCATTGTTTATTTTTTTAAAGTAAACATCGTTGGTTTCTTGGTTAAAATGAAAAAAAAAAACCGTGTTATTCTTTACAAGTTATACTTTCTGGAATCCGTAACTTATTGTGCCAAAAAAAAAAAGTAAAATTGGTTCTTTGGTTGCTACAAATGAAATTTTTTTATTTGTTACGGTTTCCCCTTATTACTTTGTAAGTACGAAAAAAACAGTAAGCATATAAAT
>CAKKXW010000002.1:46529150-46628275 GCA_920937365.1 Sphaerophoria rueppellii
ATTGAAATTGACACATTTAGTGGCTTAAGCGTGTTTTACACGATATGGATTTTCCATATGAACTGTCACTTCATATTTCCAAATGTATTTTCATATGTATGTCAAATTGAATTTTGTTTGTAAAATCAGATAAGCATTTAGACGATTTGGATTTTTCGTTTGTAGTTTCAAAAATTTTTTTTCGTTCAAAGTACCTAAATATAACACATTTCTTATTTTTTAATGAAAAAAACAAAAAAAAATATTAAATCTCTTCTTTTTCGCGCTCCCATGTTTTAATATAAACTTTGTTTGTCGTTTAAAAAATTCGATTTCATTTGTATACAGATATAATTTAGAAACAGTTCTAAATGAAAAATTCTATATGGAATTTCCATCTGTAATTTCCATATGGATTTTTAATACGTTTACACGATTTGTATAATATTCCATATGGAAATGGTGGCAGTCCATATGGAAAATCCATATCGTGCAAAGAACGCTTTATGTTTTATTTTATTTTTTCCAATAGCATCATACCTTGCATCACCTGTTAGTTTCTCATGATGTTTCATCACTTCATCAGTTATTGGCGTAGACGTATTTTTTTTTTAAAGATATTGATTTTTTCTTAACCTCTAAAAATGTAAGGCAAAGTTACTAAGAAATAAACCGAATGCTTAAGCTTCAAATGGGAGTGTTTTTTAATTTCATTTTTCTCTTTAAATTTCACGAAATGGAGTGGTGTTGATTTGAATTTTTGTTAAAATAACGATTTATTGAAGCATTCAAAATACCTTTTACCCCACATGCTTTGAGAGTTTTGCTACGTAGTGCCTAGAAAAAAAAAATTGTTAATCCAAGACACGATTTATATGTCAATCAGTCTTAGCATTTCGGAGCATTCCCCAATCTGACTTCTGAGCTCTCATTTGTATCGGTTCATTTAAACTTCGAATATTCAAATATCCGAACTGACTGACAGTTCTTCCATTAATATGTCAACGAAAGATGAGAAAGAAAAATAAATCCAAAAGACCAAAAACCCTCAATTTATCGCAGCTCTCTCATGAGGTTTTAGCTACTCGTAAAATTCACATTGAATATCCGCAAAAGTCTGCGCTCTTGAGCTCCCAATCAATCATTATCACCATCATTTTGACTTAAGCTTAACTTTATTTCTTATTTTTTATTGTCTTTCAGGCACCTACATCATCCACTAGTCAAATTTCAACCGTTTCCCATCTTGTAGCTATAGCTAATCAAACAGCGAACAAAACTGAACATAATCAAAATTTACAACAGCAACAAAACCAACCACAACAAATGGCTCAAACCCCCTCGTCAATATCGACGTCAACGTCAACTTCAACGACGATAACAACAACTGCTACTGCTGCGGTAGCGGCAACAACTGACCGAGCAACCGTAATCCCCAGTGATGTCCTTGAAGAGCCACATCACGAATTGTCCGAGACACATAACAATCCTGCCGCCACCACCATCGCCTCCGCCTCAGCCTCCGCCTTGGCATCACAACTTACACATGCCACCACCTCAACAGCAACAACAATCACCTCAATATCAGCGCTCTCACCACAGACCCCTGTCAATCCAATAGGGGGCGCTGTTGCCACCGGCCTATCATCCTCATCGAATCAGGTGACACCGGTGCCACAAAACAAGCAATCTCATCAAAACCTATCAAGTATACCAAATCCCCAATCGAAGGTGACCAAACGCAAGGAGACCCTTGAAGCGAAGCGTGAACGTAAGGCGGCTAAAACGTTGGCCATTATAACGGGGGCATTCGTTGTGTGCTGGCTGCCGTTCTTCCTGATGGCCCTGCTGCTGCCACTTTGTGAAGACTGTAATGTCAGTGATGCTGCTGCCTCGTTCTGCCTGTGGCTCGGCTATTTCAATTCAACCCTAAATCCGGTCATATATACGATATTTAGTCCCGAGTTTCGGCAGGCTTTCAAACGTATTCTCTTCGGGGGACATAGGCCTGTGCACTACCGTAGTGGAAAGATATGAACATGGCCTATTGCTGCACTGCTTCTGTCGTTGGTTGTTATAAGTGTTGTTGTTGTTTATGAAGGATGGCGTCAACGGTGATTCTCATCAAAATTGCGGTACGTATATTTTTTGAGAACATGTTTCGTTTAAAATATTTTTGTTTTATTTGTTTTTTGTCTGCTTTAATGTCGTGGTCAGTGGGGCGACATTTTGATTAAGGGTGATGAGTGATGACTCATTCGGTACTGCTCTGGCTTTTTCATGATAGACGTGACTCTTCGCCATACCTAATTCTATTCTTGTGAGGGAGGTGTGTTCTCTTGACTGTTTTAATGATTCTGCTGCAGTTGAAAAGATAAACACGATTTAATGTTTATATTCGTTTCATGCATAATCGAATAGATAGCTCTTAGATTGTTCTAGAAGTCAATGGCGGAATGAGATGACCTCAATCAAGAACAATTTCATGGGGAAATTAAAGAATAAGAATTTTTAAAACAAGAAATTTATATTTATTTTAATTAACTTTGAATTATTTTGCTACGGGCACAAAATGAAGTTTTCGACATCCGCTTCCTCTTCTCAATTTCGTGTCGTACGTTGTTTATGTACTTTTTCTTTTTGTTCTGCCTTTGCATAAACAGCTTAAACTCTCAAACTGTTTTTGAAATTGTACAGCACCATTAATTTAGTAATTATCTGCTGCCACTTTGTGAAGACTGTAATGTCAGTGATGCTGCTGCCTCGTTCTGCCTGTGGCTCGGCTATTTCAATTCAACCCTAAATCCGGTCATATATACGATATTTAGTCCCGAGTTTCGGCAGGCTTTCAAACGTATTCTCTTCGGGGGACATAGGCCTGTGCACTACCGTAGTGGAAAGATGTGAACATGGCCTATTGCTGCACTGCTTCTGTCGTTGGTTGTTATAAGTGTTGTTGTTGTTTATGAAGGATGGCGTCAACGGTGATTCTCATCAAAATTGCGGTACGTATATTTTTTGAGAACATGTTTCGTTTAAAATATTTTTGTTTTATTTGTTTTTTGTCTGCTTTAATGTCGTGGTCAGTGGGGCGACATTTTGATTAAGGGTGATGAGTGATGACTCATTCGGTACTGCTCTGGCTTTTTCATGATAGACGTGACTCTTCGCCATACCTAATTCTTTTCTTGTGAGGGAGGTGTGTTCTCTTGACTGTTTTAATGATTCTGCTGCAGTTGAAAAGATAAACACGATTTAATGTTTATATTCGTTTCATGCATAATCGAACAGATATAGCTCTTAGATTGTTCTAGAAGTCAATGGCGGAATGAGATGACCTCAATCAAGAACAATTTCATGGTTTTTTAAAGAATAAGAATTTTTAAAACAAGAAATTTATATTTATTTTAATTAACTTTGAATTATTTTGCTACGGGCACAAAATGAAGTTTTCGACATCCGCTTCCTCTTCTCAATTTCGTGTCGTACGTTGTTTATGTACTTTTTCTTTTTGTTCTGCCTTTGCATAAACAGCTTAAACTCTCAAACTGTTTTTGAAATTGTACAGCACCATTAATTTAGTAATTATCTGTCTAAGGAGATTTTATTTGAAAAAAAGGTGCGATAATCTTGAGTACAATTATTTTATTTTTACATTGAATAGAGTTTACTTGCACGTAAGAAGATTAAAGCACTACCAAAAAGCAGAGATTATTTTAAAGTCAATTGCAAATATTAGAGACATTGAGCGCTTTCTATTGCAATTTCAATAGAAAAAAATTGTTTTTTTTTTTTAATTTTGAGTTCAAGGTTTTTGTTTTCCCTAAAAATTACCAGTTTATCTGAAGTTAAATATGTCTCTTGCTATGTGCTTACTCAATATCCATTGCTTACTTACTTAGTTACTTATCCGGCTCACAACCCATGAAGGATCTCAGCCTGAGATACTGCAGCCTTCCAGCGTGATCGGTCCCTAGCATGTACTCTCCAGTTGACGAAACCAATCGCTCTGGAACGCAGTCACTTGGTCTTTGTACCGAAGGTTCGGTCTTCCTTGCCGTCCCGAACCTGGGAGCTGGGAGGAGAAGACTTTCTTGGTTGGAGTGTTGTCGTCCATTCGCTTCAAGTGGCCGAGCCAATGTAGTCGTCTTTTCTTGACCTTCTGGACATCTTGGTACAAGTAGTACAGTTCTCGGTTGAACCTTCTTCTGCATTTGCCATCGCATACGGGACCAAAAATCCATCGAAGAATTTTTCTTTCAAAAGTGCCCAGTATCACTTCCCCTTTTTAACTTATCGTCCAGAACTCGGCGCGCGTCGGCCGTAGAGTAGGAGTGGTAAAATCAAAGTTTTGTATAGCATACACTTTGTCTTTCGAGGGGGAAGTTTTGAACCCAATTGTTTTGGCAAACCGAAGCAGCAGCGGTTCGCTAGGGTAACTCTTCTTCGGATCTCCACTACGGTGTCGTTTGTGGGATTGATGTTTATTCCAAGGTAGGTGAACTCCTTTACTAACTCGAAATTGCTGCTACCAACAGTGACTTTTTGTCCTAGGAGGTGGACAGATGTTGCTTTGTTTGTTGATAGCATGTACTTTGTTTTGTCCTCATTCACTTCAAGACCAACGAGTTTCGCCTGTTCGCTGTGAAGGCCTCAAGCACAGCTCTCTTGGATCGACCGACTACTAGTCTAGGAGCTGGGTAGATTTGTTGAAGATAGTGTTTTCCGTGCTCACACCTAACTTGCGCACTATCTGCTCCAGGATAGGGTTTCCATCCGTCCGGGTTTTCCCGGACATGTACTCTTTTTTAACTCTGCGGGGACGTCCGGGATAGTTTTTGTTAATTGTCCGGGTTTGTACTCTTTTTATCCATTGAGTAACCATATACTTTTATACTACTAAAACTTAAAGTTATTCAAAAAACGAACCGTACTAAATAAAGTGAACGAACAGGTCTAATACTTAAGATACGAAATAGTAATCGAACACAACTTTTGTGCTGTCATTTATGTAAAAAAAAAACAAATTTGTTTGTATGTTAGAATCAGAGATAAAAGGAGATCCGAAACTGACGTACGTTTTATTCTCCGGATACCGCAAATTATATTTTTATGTTACTTCGTTGTATGAATAAATGGGAATAAGCTTGTTTGTTATGTTTTTAATTTGTGATTCCCCCATTACAGCAATTCATAAACAGAAGTTAAATGTAGTTTTAATAAAAGTTCGAAACTTAAAGATTCCATCATTAGGCGTTTTCTTTTTTTAAATCTGAACAGAGCCTGAACTGCCAAACTAAAAATTGTGTTTCTTTTTTTAGTTCAGTGTGTTCAGAGCATCAAAGTTGTGTTCTTTTTTCGTTCAGAGCACTGATTCGGAGTGTTCAGGTTCGACCGACGCGCTCGGAAAAAAGAGACGAGCATTGTGAGCAAAATGCCTGAACAAACAAATGTCAAGCATATGAGATGTGGTAAAATGAAAAGAAATGTTTAAAATAATTAAAATGGTGAAGGAAACAAGTAGATATGGCAGAAAATATCAATTTTGTGATAAATATTAGTCTATTATATCATTTATTAATGCAATTATATAAATAAAAAAAATCCTGAATAGTAAGTGCTCAATTGTATTTCAAAATTACATCAGAACGTTCAGAAAATGTTCAGAGCTAACTTTGTTCAGAGTCTGTTCAGCAAGCTCTGAAGACTCTGAGCTCAGAGCTCCGAACTAAAAAAGAAAAACGCCTATTGTGTACTCTTTTTTCAGTCCCCATTTGTCCGGGAAAGTCCGGGATTTTGAATCTCAAATACTAGTTTCATCAAAACATATCTGGCAACCCTACTCCAGGACTATGTTGAAGAAGTCACATGACTACGCATCTCCTTGTTTAAACACTGCGTATGTTTCAAACAACTCGGAAGAGCTGTTACCCATGCGCACTGCACTGCGTATTATTAAGCGTCATGCGGCAGAGCTGGATTATTTTGTTCGGGATCCCAAATTCAGACATCGTCATCATAAGCTCTTGGCAGTGGATGCTATTATAAGCAGCTTTGAAGTCGATGAAAAGATGGTATGTTTCGACTGTAATTCGTTGGTCTTTTCCAGGATCTGCTTTTATGCATTAAAAAAAAGGGCGCAATAGCTCTTGAAGAGCCAAGGCCTAAGTGGCTGACTCTCATGAACAATTCTCTGGGTGCGTGTGAAGAATTGAGGGGACCTGCGAACGGCAATTTCGAGAAGCACTTTTTCATGACAAATGATGCTCTTGGAAGTTTTGTCAGTTCGTCGCAAGTGGCAATGCCCGTGAAAGATGAAATAAAAACTATGGGCACGAGTAGGACTCGAACCCACGACGTTCTGCTTAGCAGCCAACGCGCCTTTTTTCATAATTCATATTTTTATTCATTTAAACTTAAATCTACTTACATGCTAGACAAAAATGGGAAACTAGCTTAATTGATTCTACTTAACTTACTGGCCCTAAAAGGGTGCTCTAAGCAATTCATTGTTCTCAAAATTGATGCCTTTCGGCCTACGAACTCAGCCAACGCACCTTACCACTTAGCTACGGACACTACATTATCTCTAACATCAATCTATACTAATATATAAAGCTCAAGAGTTTGTTAGTTTGAACGCGGTAATCTCTGGAACTACTGCTTTGAATGGTATAATTCTTTTTGTCTTTTTTGTTTTCGATAGTCCATTTATCGAGGAAAGCGTTAGGCTACTAAACATTAAGCTGTGGCCAATTGGAGCAAAAAGTTAGTGGAAAATGTGGAAAAAACTGCAAAAAATGTTAACTTTTCTGCATTTTAACGCGCTTATCTCAGGAACCGCTTAATCAAATCAAATCATTTATCGTATGAAGGCTTGAAGCCTTGAAGTTATATAATATTACACTGCGACCAAGAGGAGCGAAGTGTTTGTGAAAAATGTGGACATTCATTTTTGAAGGCTTCTATTGTCTGCTTGAACGTGCTGACCTCATTAACTACTTAATGAAATTGAACAATTCTTTTTGTTTTGAATAGTTCATTATTTATGGAAGGATTAAGACTATTATAACAACAGGAATCAGTGGATTCCTATTAAAAAATGGCAACAAATTAATTATTTTTCTAGGATAACAACTTGTTTAGCAGTTTGAACAATTTTTTTTTGTATTGAGTAGTCCATTTATCGAGGAAATGTTGAAGCTTTACAACGTCACACTAATATGTTACGAATAATAATAGCAAAGCATCAGTGAGTAGCTAAAACGAGGAAAATTATGCATTTATGAAGGCTTGGAGTTAAGAACAATTTCGATTTAGAGATTCCACTGTTTTAAAACAAAATTCCCATGCGGGCATGATGCATAAGTCGAAGACGCACCTCTGGCCGTTGGATGAGGTAGAGGCGGACGAAGTCGCTTAAAAATCGCTAATCAATTTTGTTTTTCATAATCCTCATAATTGAGCTTTTGGAAAAAATGTAAGACATCATAACATATTAATCCTTGTGAAAATGCGTAAAAACTTAGTTTTACTTAACACGCCTCACAAACGAACCCTTTACATCACCAAATTGAAACTAAAATGTTTTCAATAATTCTACAAAATGTACCCGGATCATTTTCGACTTGTTAAGCTTTTTAAATTTAAATATAATTAACCATCAACTTCGACTGACTTATTTTTACTTAGGTACACGTCTATTCATAAGATACTTAAATAAGGGTTCCGCAAAAGTTTGTCTGACACATTTTCATTCAGAAATGTTCGGAACTCATGCTGTCAACCCAAATCATGAACAAAGAGTCAGACCGTTCTTATTATTTTATTCTCTTTAGTAAGTGGGTTGTCTTTTCATAATAAAAATAATATAACATTTTTATGTCTTTCGAAAGATCCCGTATTATTTAAGCTTCATGTGCTACTTTCACAGACTTGATTGAAAGTCTTAACGTATACATAGTTTCCTGATGCTCCTTCTTATTTTCAAAAATTGGGACAAGCAAAGAGCATAAATGTATATACTCGATTGATTCCCGCGAAGTTGTTGTTTTACAAAAGTTATTTTTCCTTAAATCCCTTCGTCGAGAATTAACAATTTATAACCTTTCTATCCTTCCGCGTCAGAAATTACTTAAAGATTACCCCTGCAAGTGAATAATTAAACAAAATTTACGCTCCAACGTAGACGGGTCCTCATCCCTTCATTATTTATCCAATTTTCACAATCTCTCTTGGGTAAAATTGGGTCAACAATGGCGACAGGGACTTTAGTGGTTAAGGCACCGACTTTGACTTTGAGGACGAGATAGACCAGGGTGACGACTTCGACATCGCCGCCGTCACGGTGCTAGTCCAATGACAGTTTTTTTTATTTTCTCAGTAAAGTGGGCTCTTGGAGACTCCCAACGAGTTTCGATTGAATATGTATTGCTTTTGTCATATCGGAGTAACAAGTAGTCGAATTCGGTAAATACACTGAAGCTATGATGAAAGTATGGAGATAAGGACAGTTTCATCTGGACTTTGAACATTCGTCGACGAACAAACGACACGAAAGACGAAAAAGAAAACTCATCAGCAAAAATGTCCTTAAGAATAATATTCAAGTTCTCTCCTTTTCGTTTCTCTTAAGTGTAAAATAATGAAATTGTGAAATTTTTGGAAACACTTTCAAAGCACTTAATTTGTGCAAAGACACCTCTGGAGGACCAACACTAAGGACATTAGATAAGACGACACGGCAAAATTGTTTGCTTTTTTCTTGTTGCTGTCGTTGTTGTTGTTTGCATGAAATTCTTTTTTTCAATTTAATAGGAACACACACTTTTATATTCGAACCGAGAAAAAAAACTGTTAATAATTGAAACAAGGGTGTTTGATATAAATAAGGCAACGATTGAAAAGCAAGCGGTAAGAATGTATTTTTTGTTCATTAAGACAGATAAAAAGCTTTCACAAAAGGTTGTTAATGTTTTGAAATGGTGTTGGAAAAATGTGATCGATGTCCTTAACTAAAATGTGTCAATTCAAAACGCCAAGCCGTTTGAAGGTGTTGCGAATTTTCTCCCTAAGACTTATTGCCTGATTGCCCAACCCACATGAAAACACACTGTTCTCTGTGTGCTCAAAATCTAACACAAAGGCTTTCTTCATTACCCTTTATATGCCAAGGGCACAGTGCCAGTATTAGGGAAAGGATATACTTACTTACTTACTTAAGGTGGCGCTACAGTCCGTTGTGGACTTGGGCCTCAATCAACAGTCTCCGACAGCTAGCTCGGTCCTTAGCTAGCTGTCTCCGGTTTTGCACTCCAAGGTCCTCTTCCACTTGAGTGCGCCACTAGAGTCGCGGTCTTCCTCTCCACCTACGTCCCTCGGGAATAGTGTAGAAGGCTTTTCGGGCCGGAGCATTGGTGTCCATCATTTCTCAAATACCGAGCCATCTGAGTCCCTGGACCTTGACCCTTCTGGCTAGGTCCACGTCGTTATACAACCCGCAAAGTTCGTCGTTGTATCTTCTTCGCCATTCCCCTTCAATGCACATGAGGCCAAAGATGACCCGAAGAACTTTCCTCTCGAAACAGCCTAAGGCACTTTCATCCGATTTTGTCAAGGTCCATGCTTCTGCAACTATACAGCAGGACTGGGATGATGAGAGTGTTGTACAATTTTACCTTAGTTGCTCGAGAGAGGGCTTTTCCACCCAATTGCTTTCTTAGCCCAAAGAAACAGCGATTAGCAAGAGTTATTCTTCGCTTGATCTTGTCGCTGGCGCTGGTGTTATTGTCCGTATTTATAGCGGAGCCTAGGTAGACAAGCTCCTTTACTACCTCGAAGTTGAATGCGTCTTTTCTGAAGTTCTGTCCGAGCCGTCGGTGTTGGGTCTCCTTCCTCGAAGACAGCATATGCTTCGTTTTTCCCTCATTTACTGCTAAACCCATTTTTGCCGCTTCTGTCTCAATTCTCACAAAGGTGCCATTGACATGACGGTGTACGCGAGAAATTGAACAGATTTTTGGAAGATAGTGCCTCTGGTGTTGACGTTGGAGTTCTGCACTATCTTCTCAAGAACGATGTTAAAGAAATCGCATGACAGTGCATCGCCTTGTCTGAATCCTTTTTTGACGCCAAAAGATTCCGTAAGCTCGTTGCCAACCTTGATGGAGCAGCGTGAGTTCTCCATCGTCATTTTGAACAAGCGAACGAGCTTGGCAGGGACGGAGAAACTAGACATAGACGCATACGCGGCCTTAAAATCGATTAAAAGGTGGTGGATATCGATTTGGAGTTCAAAGGTCTTTTCCAGGATCTGCCGCAATGTGAAAATTTGGTCGATGGTTGACTTTCTTGGCCTGAAGCCACATTGATAAAAAAAAAGAGTGGCGCGGCAGCTCTTGAAGAGCCAAGGCCTAAGTGGCGCAGTTTAGAGGATCTCCCTTTTTCAAGATCGGGCAAACAATGCTGAGGTTTCATTCATCGGGCATGCATTCCTCTGACCATATCTTACAGATTATTTCGTGCATGCTCCTTTCTAGCTCGTCGCCTGCTGCTTTGAACGACTCAGCAGCTAGTCCATCTGGTCCAGCGGCTTTGTGGGATATCAGCCGTGATTAGGGAAAGGATAGAGGATGTAAAAGGAGATGTCTGTGAACATTGGTGTTGAATTCTTGAATATAGCAATGGCTGGGGAAGACAGAGTGCTGAAGCGAGTTCCACATTCGCGTAGTACAGCTAAAGAACGATTTTCTGCACATGACAATACGTGCGCAGTTGGGCTCAAGGGTTAACTTATTGGCATTCCTGGAGGCGCGGGTATAACGGTGGAATATCTTAAGAGGAGGAATGCAACTGGCTATTTCAATATAGAGTATATACCGTTGAAGTAACGGTAACTTAACCAATAAATCAAACAAAAAAACAATAATAAAACCATTTTCCGTGTCCCAAATGTATTTGAAACATAAGAACCTGGGTTGTATTGGTGTCAGCAAAAGATTGCTGACTAATATTTTTGACATTTCTCTTCCTGGTAACAGTTAAAACTGTGGTGAGTGCAAAAATATCTTGCTGGCCCACATTTTGCTTGCTATAAAGTGTGCCGATAATACACTTAAGTCCGCGATCGAGAACACTTTCGATTAATGCTCTTATTGGAATAAACAAACATTAAAAAAAAAAACAAAAAGATTAACTTCCCCTAAAATTATCCTGATCCAAATTGGATCCTCAAATCAGGAAACTTCTCAAATTTTTCCAGGCCTGCTACCAACTTTTTATCCAACCTAAGGCTGGTCAGAAGCGGAAACTGCAACACTCGCCTCCAAAGCCCCCTCCCAAAAGGGTTTCTTTCAATATTTCTCCCCTCCTTCTCTGTACCTTCCATGCTTTCAACTTCTGTTTAACCTTCCGAGCCATCAAACAACCTTCCTAACTTTGTTAATTCACACACCTTAAATCCCACTAGAACTTAATCTGATTCTAATATACAAACTTCATCTCCTCAACCAGCTCCTCAACATCTCCCGGCTTTCTTAATCCTTTTATACCACAAGCATAGAAGGGCGTTATGTAATGTCACGTCTTAGAGACCGTAAGATGTAAAACAGCGCTTACCGTCACGAATACCAACTTTAAAGTGTTAATTTCGCAAGAATGTTTCCATTGATCGAAAGGAATTAATGCACAATATTTGTTCAATTTCACGATAGTCTTTCAATTAATTTTTCTCAAGTAGCCAACGATCTCTCTTCTTTTGCATCATTCATATCTTAGAAGCAAGTATCTCATTTTCACAAATCCCGTTCTGATTTCAAAAACTATTATCGTCCCTGACTCTTCTTCCCATGTTCACGGTTTTCAGAAAGGACGACATTCCTGGTATATCCGGTCATGGTGTCCTTATTGCCGTTCGAAATATCCTCGACAAAATATCTAATGACATACCAGCAAGCAGTTGATTCAATTACCTTTTTCTTAGATAGTGCCCAACCTAATGACACAATTTTAGTTTAAGTTGATTTCAATCTTCCAAATTTATCTTGAACTGCGTCTGATGATGAATTGTACTACGCTCCCTTAAGCTTTTCTTCCGACATCGGAGTGTTTTTTATATGACCGAGTGTCCGACGGTGGTCGTTTTCAAATCAATGCAACTAAACACTTCATGGGAAGATATCTCGACCTGGTATTTTGTTCCGAAGTTCATATTTGTATAGTCTGTGAAAATTTCAACTTTCTCTCGACTCTTGACCGCTATCACCACCCTTTAACTTTGCCGACGATCTAATTGCCTGCAGAACTGCTCCTAAGGTCGAGGTCATTAGAGCTCTCTTGCATCATGACTTCGAGAAGATTCAGCGATATTGGCATGACTGGGAACTGAAAACAAATATCCAAAAATGCGAGACAATTCTGTTCCGGACTCCGTTGTCTAGGGCCTCGAGGGATACGCGCAAGAATTGGCGCAAGATGGTCATCGTTGGGCCACACGGACAAGAATTAACGAAAAAAATTGAAGTGAAAGAGTTGAAGAATCGGTATCTGGCTGGATCTGTACTTATATTTCGACAGACATATAAGTGCTGCTCTGACCAGGGCCAGAGGAGCTTTCCCTCTGACAAAACGGCTGTTTTACAGCAGTCGGCTTGACCCCAGAGTGAAGGTAATTTGATACATGGCTCTCATACGGCCGATGACCGTTTATGGCTGTCCAGTGTGGTTCAACGTTGCACCATCTCAAATGGAGAAGATTCGGGTGTTCGAGAGGCAATGTCTTCGGCGCTGAATCGGTTTGTTTCGGACACCGGAATCTTCTTGTGTACATTACTATTCTAACGAGATTCTATACAACGAGGCTCGGATCAACAGAATTGACAATTTCGTGATAAGACTTGTTCGGGGTCACATTGCGAGAGCTATGACTTCGACCAATAATTTTATCTTTGGGGCGTTCTATCCGAACGACGAATATTTTGATAGTGCACGCTTGAGCGGCTTCATTCCACCAAAGGCATTCCTCTATTTAGATAAATGCGGTCCGATACAGGACAGATTGGCGGTGCCGCTAATCTACCACGTCAGGCGAAGAACCGTCGATCGGCGGCTCCTTTACAATCGAGACGTCCTCGCACAAGACGGAGCAGAGCTCCTTCGGTTCAGTAGGGCTGTATCCGAAGCCGAAGCCGAACGGGACCGAACCGATAGGGTAAAGCAGGAGAACCAGTTCTGGTGACTTCAGTCAGCACTTGACAGTGAGTAGTCGGGATGGGGCTTTGAGACTTGGCCGGCTTACATACTTGTTTTAGTTTAAGGGTTTTGGGTTTAAATAGAGTAGGCATGGTGGCACACACATTGACAAAGACAACAAATGGTAAATACAAAATATAAGAAGAATAAAAAAAAAGAAAACAACGAAACATATACAAAAAAATGTGCACGACTGGGTCATACGAACTTGCTCCTGCAAGCTAAAACTAAATATTTATGATTACTTAAATTGCAAAAGGTAGTGTTAAAATAAGAGATATACTTTAAGCAATTCTGATTACACTCTTACTTACAGCTTACACTTAACTCAAAAAAAAAAATATATATAAAAATAATTAGAATTTATTAAAAAAATTAAAATTTGGAAATGTACCTCGTATATACATTTCATTCCAAAAATTTAAATGCCGAACAAATTCAAACCTTATTCTTGATTTATTGAATTTTTTTTTTGAAAATCGTCGGAGGCGTTTTTTTTTTAAATTAATTTTTTATATATTAAATTTTTCAAAAATATCTTAAAATTAATTTGGGTATGCAGTTTTCAAGACCATGTAAATATACATATTATACTCCAATTTGGATTTTCAAAATTGATCCGTTTTTGAGATACAGAATTTTGAAAAATAAAGTTAAAAATATTTTTTTTAAATCCAAAAAAAAATTTGAAATTTTTTGGAAAACAAAATATTATCTGAACAATATATACGTACTTTCGAAAAAAAACTTACGCTGATCGGACTTTCAGTTTTCGAGAAAATCTAATAACAAAACAACGGTTCTATGGGAGGTACCGTTTTGGAGCAATACAAACATTTTTTTTTTACATAAAACACATGAATGTTTAAAAAAATTAAACTCGAGGAAGTTTTAAAAAAAATCGTTCGGGCCGTTTTTGTGAAAAAAAAAGTTTTGGTTTTTGGCCAAAAAAATCGTATGGTGGCTACCCTAAATTTTGATCTTAAAACAAAAATAAAAAATTGGGATATGGCTTTTTGCTCAAACCTCTAATTTTCAAATTTGAAGTCAATCGGACCAGTAGTTAAGCCTGTAGATGCCTGTAAACTTTCCGACAGACAGACAGACGGAATCGCCGGACCCACTTTTTTCGACTTCTCTATCATCGTAATATCATATCTCATCCTCATCTCAAATTTTTTTTTTACGAATTCAATACTTGCCATACATATATGTATTCTATGTGTCGCAAGTAAAAATGAAATAAAAAAGAATTCAGATTTGCTGTTGTGGTTGTTTTAGCTTTTAATTTGTTGTTAGGTAGAATAGGTAGTTTTAGTTTATCTTAAGCTTTATTTCTAAGGACCTTATTTTAAGTAGCATGTAAGAAACAAATAAAAATGATATGGTGTTATTATTCCAATTTTTCTTTCAAATTTAAAATATAAATAAACAAAAAAAAAAAAGAAATAGTTCATAGGCCGGAAGGCATTAATTTTAAGAAACTCATGAATTGCTTAGATCGCCCGGTTGGGGCCAGTTAAATATAAGATTCAAGATAATAAGCTTGTTTGAATTCCTTAGTCTAGTAGTAAGTAGTAAGTGATTATGAATAAAATTAATTTTGAAAAAAAAATAAAAACATAGCGCTCGCAGTTGGAACCTCGATGTGAGCACATTTCGATCAAACTCGAAGAGTTGCGGTGATCTATCAACATGTGGCCTATTTGGTTAGGAGTAGCTTCATCAAGCCACATTGTAAAAGTTAGAAAATAAGACATTTTTTAATAAATGCTATTTTACCCATGATGCAGTTCAGATTTTATTAGTTTCTCCTCCAATTTGAATAACATAAGTTTGTTTCCACTATTATCTAATTTGAAATCTTAAAAAATTACTAAAATTGCTACGAACTTTGATAAGAATTGGTTTGATACGTGCTTGGCTAGAGACCATTAGAAGTCGAGTAAAGTTCACGCTTACTTTGAAAAGCGAAAGTAAAATCTGACAGTTAAAAAGCGTAGATAACAAACTCCTTGTCTACTTCAGAAAAAAACTCACAAACGATATTAGAATATTGAGGGTTAGACGATATAGATGTGATTGAATTTTAACTGTTCAGTTTTTCACCAATTAACTGAATGGATTGATTTTAGACACGTAAACAGGTTAATCAAAACAATGTCATGTCATATGGTAACGGAAATGCTGAAAATCATTTAAGCTATCTATTATGTACCTATGTGCATATTGCTTTCGATACATACATGAAAACTACATAAATGCATAATCATGTGATTGAACTTTTTTGTTTTTGTTTTTATTTCCAGATCTTCAAATGCCCTTCCTGGACTTCAAAATACTTTGTTAAGACTTCAGGCCCAGAAGAAGGGCAGCACTTATACATATTGATATATAATGAAAACATTAGTTTTGTTAAGGCATGCTCCGAAAAATGTTTAATGTTATTTTTTCCAAATTTTATAAATGTTTTTTTATATTTTTGTATTATATTCAAAATATATAAATTAAATAACACAAATATCATCAAAGATACTAATCAAATCAACAAAATGTCGTAAGAAACAAATTTTACTCTTTTGTAAATAAATATAAAAATTATATGTGTGTATTTATATCTATACCATCTGTTAAATATAACAAACGTTTTGTTTTCTGTTACATATTTCATATGTTAGTAATAAATGGTTTTATTTGTAACAATTGTAAAAATTAATATTTACAAAAAATAAACAAAGTTAATAATATAAGGTTAAGAACAAAAATACTTCTAATATTCATGTTAAGGAACCAAGTTTTTATTGTATCTATTTGAAATTTAATGTATGATTAATATTTATTAAGAAAAATAAAATTTACCTAAATAAATTACAAATACTGTTAAGGATATGAATAAGCTAAGCTAGTAACAAAAATGGATTTCTTTAAATATTTGAAAAATTGTATTAATAAACATAACGTATGCGTATTTGATTAGAATATAATACTATTCAAAATTGTACGGTTTACTAAATAAATATAAGCAGAGAAAAATTACCAAAGACTAAATTATGTTTAATTTGTTTATTTTAACTATTTTGCATAGAAATAAATAGTTAAAGTAAATAAAAAATATAGTGAAATATAAAATGTAATCACCGATGTCTAAGTGATGCAATATAGTAAAATGTTATTCTTAATTTATTTTTAATAGTGTAATTGAATTAATTCAAAACTTAAATTTGTTAAATAAATGTAAATTAAACAAAACAATAAAAGTACGAAAAAGTTACGAGATTCTATGATTTTTGTATCAAGTTTTTTTATTTTTGTCTAGATAAATAAAGCAAATAATTAACGAGACCCTTTGTAAACATTAAACCAAAGCCTAAAATGAATACTTCTTATAAGAAAATATGAAAAATTATTTAGGAAACAGAAGAATAAAACAGTGTTTTGCAAATGTGATTTTGTTTGAACCATTATTGAGTTATTATCATTTTCATGATGAAATAAAAAAATCTGTAAAATAAATTGGTTGTTTTATTTCTCTTACCGTTTGACATATATGGGCATTTAAAACAGAGAAACGTAAGCTCAAAGGGTTTATAATAACCTTTTTCTGTCAAAGCACAGTGTATGCTTGAGAAATAATGGGAATGACGGATACGTTTTAAGAGGAAGTGTCAGTTTCGAATAACCTTGAAAGACAGAGTGAGTTAAACAGTTCCACATTGGTGTTGTATGGCTAAACAGCGAATCTCTATAATTTCAATACGACCATAGTTGGACTCAAAGGTGAACTGGTGGGCATTCCTGGAGCCGTGGTTATTACGGTTGAATATCTTATGAAGAGGAATACAACTGGCTATGTATGAGCACCAATCATGTTGACTACTCTGCTTTGAAGGGTTGTGGGTCTAATCACGAATTTGAAAAGCATATGGTACTGTCGTCAGCGATGTCAGTGTAAGAGATTACTTTCATTGCTTTACTTTACTTTAATGCCAATAAGCTGAAACACCCTATATATTAAACTTTCATTGAAAATCACTTATTCTGGGCTTGAGATTTATCTCTTACGGATCAATCGAATGATTTATGTACTTTAACTGCATTATCGAAAAGTCTCCAATGCATTTTATTTAATTATGTACTCATGTTAGTCTTGCTATGTTTAAGAAATATTAAGCACTCGTAATAAAACCACCATCAAACGAAGACGTACCGTGTGTTGTTCTCATTTTTTGCATGTATAATCTTATACCTTGCATGTTTAAAGTCTTTACATCAGTTGATTAGTTTGTTTCAGACATGATACATGCGGCACATCACCATGTATTTTGCGCGCATCAGAGTTGAACGCGTCCAATTCGACGAATACAGGTTTATTGATATGAAAGCCTAATTCTATTTTAGCAAATGCTTTTGAAATATCAGGCGCAATAATCTTACTTTCTCCAAAACAGTGCAAGGGGCTTATGCAGGGTTAAAAAACAAAAGCGGAAAACACTCAAGGTTTGCAAAAAATAATTAAACTCGAGATCACAACAGCCTGGACTCTACCTATCAAGGATGCATATTGAGCAGTTAAGGGTCCTTCTATAAGACGAAAAACGTTCTCGATATTTTAACGAAAAAGTTCTCCACTTAACTTACACTTACTACAACAAATAAACTTTTTTTCCTGCATGCTTATTCCACTATAACACGATATAAGAGTGATAGAGGTATAGAGTGTATACACATTACATAATAGATAGAGAGATAGAGATATAAAGTATATACACATTACATTGCCGCCTCTTTAGGATTAATCGTTCCGAAAAAATACATCGTTTTCATCACCACTGTAGCGATGTAGCCGGTCGCGATGTACAACTTTAGGTTTTGTTCTAACTCCCTTTTGTATCCGGTACACACTGCGACGTCGTTAATTTTTGTAATAACTGTATATGGACCTTCTCAGTCCCGTTGAAGTTTCGGTCTGCACTAATCTGCACTATCGTCCATTCTTGTTGCAGTTCCAGCATCCTGCTCGTCCGCTTAGCTGCCTCCTTTCAACAGTAGCCTTTTGACAAGAGCATTCTTGGACTTCCACTTCTCTTCCCCGATGGACACTTTGTGAAGCTTTTTCAGCTGCTTCCATGGCGGAGAGAATGCCAGTGCTTCTGGATATTAATGTCAACCACAGCTCCCACAAAGGCTTCAACGTTCAACTGCAAGTTGATCTTTTATCTCATTGCCAGCTGTTGGATATGCCAGGTGAACCAACCGCTCAATATCTGATTGAAGCTGTTGCAGAGTTTCATCCCTTTTCAGTGTTATATTGTTTAGCTGTTCTCGCAAGACTACTGTCATGTGGCTATCTCCAAAACGCCGTTCAATTGCGTTTACAAGAACACTGAAGTCACCACTCTTTTCTGCTGGGATAGTTTCGTATCAGTTCAGCAGCAGATCCTCTAGAGCAAGCGTGACAGCAATGCATTTAGCGCTTTCGTTCCAAGTTCAAGTTCAACCTTCAAACAACAATATCATCAGCGTCAGAACGTGAAATTCAATCTATTTTTCGTCGTTTGTCTCATGCTTATATTGCGTGTGCTCTATTTTGAAGGGATTTGTGTTCATTAGTTCATTAAGTTAAATGGCTAGCAGCTTTGTTCTCTCTAATTCTCTTTGAATAATGGATATAATTCTTTTTTTTTGTATTATATTGATTATTATTAGGGCAATCAAAAATATGCTCTATAAAAAAAAATTAAAGCGCTTTAAATATGCTCTAAAAAGCCAATTATATGCTGTAAAATTATGCTCTAAAATTTTCAAAATAGCGGGAAATCTGAAATTTCGTAATTTTTTTTTAAGTTTATTGATTTCTCAACAAAAAAACAGAGGTCAAAATATACTTAGAGACATAATCGAAGAACAACAAATCAAGAACAAGAAAAAATAATAATCTCTGAAAACATTGCTCACCATTACTCTGCATTATCAGAATCGTTTTGCTTCTCATGCGTTGGTAGTACCAACATAGTAGAAAGCTTGTTGTCTATCAAATCGAATGCAGTGGGCATTGATGGAATCCACCCTGTTTTTCTGAAAGTAATTTTACCCATAATTTTATCGTTTATAACACATATTTTCAATTTTGTCCTCATGACAGGCTGGTATCCTCAACAGTGTAAGCTTGCCAAGGTTCTACCTATCCCCAATGGAGGTAGTAGCAATGAAATTAGGTCCATATCAGTGCTTCAATTCTTATTGAAAGTCTTTTAGAGAGTTCTACAAAAACAAATAAATGCTTTCCTCAGCTCCCGACATATCTTGTCAAATAAGCAATACTGTTTTCGCGAAAAGCATAGTTGCACCACAGCCGTCATAAATATCGTTGAAGAAGTAAGTCACGCCATTGACGAGGATAAAATTACATTTCTAGATTTTTCCAAAGCGTTTGACACAGTCGATCATAACAATTTGTGTCACAAACTTTCTCATCTTTACGACTTCGCACCTACTGCAGTGAACATTATTTCATCTTATCTTTGTAACAGGAAACAATGTGTAAATACTGGAAATCAAACCTCTAACTTCCTTTCAATAACTAGAGGTGTCCCGCAAGGCTCAATATAAGCACCTTTACACTTCTCCTTATACATAAACGAGCTTATAAGAACAGTCATCGCATCCTTAATTCAAATGTATGCCGATGATCTCCAGCTTCACAGAAGTTGTGCGCTGCCTTGTTAGAATGATTAAGGACCTCGAAGAAATTTTGAACTGGTCTACCCTTAATGGCTTACATCTCAACCCTTCTAAATCCAAATGTATAATAATTAGCAAAAATCGCTTAAGCACCGATTACTTTCCAAACTAGTGTCTGAATGGGTTGGGGTCGAAATTCTGTATGTTGCAAAATTCTGTATTCAAAATACTGTATGCCAAAATACTGTACGTCAAAATTCTGTATGTGCAAAATACTGTACGAGCAAAATTCTGACAGTCAATATTCTGTACAGCAAAATTCTGCTTGGTCAATATACTGTATTACAGAATTCTGTACATCAAAATTCTGTAAAAATGCTGTAAAAAAATATGGTTTCGATAATGTAAAAAAGTGCGCGCACTTTTTTACATTATCAAAACCATATTTGTTTACAGCATTTTGTATGTTTTTACAGTATTTACACAGAATTTTGTCGTACAGAATTTTGACAAGCAGAATTATGACCCGCTCCCTGTCTGAATTTAACAATACACTTTCCTGGAATACTCATATAAATAGCGCTGTTGGTAAAGTGTATGGAGTTTTACGTACGCTTTGGTCATCCCAATATTACATCCCCCAAATTACGCGTCTCCTCTTGGCAAAAACGTTAGTGTTACGAATTCTAAAATACGGTTCCGAAATATTTTGTAGCTGTGATTCGATAAGTCGAAAAAGATTGAATGTGGCTTTCAACAATACAGTGCCATATATATATATGGGCTACGTAAATATGACCACATTTCTCTCAGTATAGTATACCTATACCTATATATGATCAATTTATGCGCTTTCGTACCCTCGTCCTGTTATTTAATGTCATCCAATCGAAACAGTCTTGTATACTGTTGAAAAAGGCACAATTAGGTTGCTTAAACAACTTATTTTACCGCGCTTCACGTGTCTAAATTCTGAAAGACAATTTTTCATCAGTGCCATCCGGTTGTGGAACACTTTGCCAAGGCACATAATGATAAAAGTGGATCAAGCTCGGTAGGTAACGCAGGGAGTTGCAACTTTTTTTTCGAAATAAATAAAGAAAATTTTCTCTTTTCTGCTTTCTGTCTCTATCCTTTACTTCTACTATCAGATATACTTTCATGTTCCTATTCTTATTTGGGCCTATTCTGCCATTTCTGTTATTCTGTTATAAATTTTCTGTTATGAATCATAAAAGATTTAGAAATAAAAGATCTTTTATAATTGGTATTCAGAATTTCGAACTTTTATAAAATTCGGTTATGAATTTTCGAAAAAATAAATCTGTTATAGTCATCTGTCATTTATTAGCATTTCCTAAATGTGTTTAAATTAAATTGTTTGTTAATCTTTGCAAAAGGATGATGAAAATGGATATTCATGACTGATGGTGAGTTTAAATTCAATTCAGTTTTAACGTATCTATTTTATGTCAAGGTGTCATCTCTCCAGAAACCAGCCACTGCATTTTCCAGAACTGGTGTTTTGCATTGCCCGTTTTCTAAAATCTTTTTGCCGGATTACAAAGACAAGTACAGTGCATTGCATAAGTATAACCGCACCCGAAAAAGTGCATTTAAAAGAAAACCTATATGTAATAGGAGCACAGTTGCATGTTTGTGAATTGAAAAATCATTAAGTCCTAAGCTAGTGATTGACTTATAAATTAAAAACCATTTAATTCACAAGCTAAAAAGTGAATTACGAATTCAAGTTTCTTTAATTCACAAGCTAAAAAGTGAATTACGAATTTAAGTTTCTTTAATTCGCAAGCTAGAAAGTGAATTACGAATTAAAGTTTCATTAATTCATAAGCTAAGAAGTGAATTATGAATTAACGTTTCCTTAATTCACAAGCTAAAAAGTGAATTACGAATTAAAGTTTCCTAAATTCACAAGCTAGAAAGTGAATTACGAATTGAAGTGAATTATGAATTAGAAAACAAGCTAAAAAGTGAATAATATGAATTAAAAACAAGCTTAAAAGTCATTTATGAATTAAAAACAAGACAGGCGAGAAGAGGTTCGCAGGGTCGGCTAGTTTAAATAAAACAAAAAATACATTAGTGCGACCCCGATGGTCCACATGACTAACTTCCCAGTCCGCTCGATTTATTGGTCGCTTCATTCGTGTGACTTAGCGCCGTTAGACTATAATTTTCTGTGGAACTATGTGAAGTATATGGCCTGTTGAAACAAACCAACTACTATTTATGATCTTCGTACGAACATTAAGCGTGAGATTGTAGAAGTATCGGCCGACTTATGCTTTAAAACGGTCGAAAATTGGGTTAAAAGTCTAGACTTTGGCAAGCGTTCCCGTGCACAGTGGGTACCCGCCCATACACATTGCGGTCAAAAATATTATTCTTGTTTTTTTGCAATAAAAAAATGTTGATATGATTTAATATTGTTTATTTGTATATAATTATAGACAAAAAAATAAATAATTTATCTCTGTTTCTGCATTGACTTTTTTATTCATAAGTCACTTGTTTTTAATTCATAATTCACATTTCAGCTCATTTTTAATTCATAATTCACTTTTGGCTTGTTTTCTAATTCATAATTCACTTTTTAGCTTGTGAATCTAGGAAACTTCAATTCGTAATTCACTTTTTAGCTTGTGAATTAAAGAAACTTGAATTCGTAATCCACTTTTTTGCTTCTGAATTAAAGAAACTTTAATTCGTAATTCACTTTTTAGCTTGTGAATTAAAGAAACTTGAATTCGTAATTCACTTTTTAGCTTGTGAATTAAGGAAACTTTAATTCATAATTCACTTTTTAGATTGTGAATTAAATGGTTTTTAATTCATAATACAATTACTGCCTTGGGAATTAAAGTAAGAGTTAAGCTAAGAAAAGATTTAAGCTTTTGCAACTCTGCTTATGAGTATTATATATCTCAGCAGATTCTTTCTCGTGTTTTAAAGTAAGGGACCTAGGGGTTCTTTTTACAATAGGAGTGACTCCTTATTATTTTTTAATTTAGTTAAATCACTGATGAAGCAAATTGAGTAGAAAATAAAGTACCGTTATTTCCTCTCCTGGTGTTTAAAAATTAAAAACAGATTTTGATGTATTGCAAAAATATAACCGCACAATGCAAATCTCTTTGAAGCTGCACTCAGTCAAGTGCTTTCAAATAAAAAACAACAATGCCACGCGGTACGCATTTAAGCGAAATTCAAAAAGGCAAAATCTTGGCTTTTCGGTCAAGCGGCCTAAGTCTTAGGGCTACTGGAAGACGAATTTCACGATCGGATCGTGTCGTTCGAAATTTTTTAAAACATCCAGAATCATATGGACAAAAATAAGACCCGGGCGTCCGCAGAAGCTGACACGTCGCGACAAGAGGCGTTTAATCAATGCTGCATCCAATTCTGTGCATTCTTTGTCGGAATTTCGTAATTAATTGGGTTTAGGAGTTTCGGTTTCAACCGTCTCTCTTGCTTTTAAAAGCAGTAGAGTGATTGTTCGGGGAAAAATGGTGCCAGCTCCAAATTTCACAGCAGCCCAGAAACAAAAAAGATTGGAATTTGCCCGCCAAAACATAAATCGGGATTGGAAAACCGTAAGTGAATTTCTATTAATCTACAGTAAAATCTCGTTATTCTAAATGGCATACTGGAATTAATGTTTTTTTATTAGGTTAGTTCTAGTGATGAAAAAAGTTAATCTCGTCTCGATGGACCAGATGGTTTTAGCGGTTATTGGCACGATTTGAGGACAGAGAAGAAGTTTTTTATCCAAGAGGAACTTTGGTGGTGGCAGCTGTATGGTTTGGGGGGCCTTCTGCGAGCGTGGTAAGGTTGCACTTGCCTTCACCTCTACCAGAATGAACAGTTCTAACTACATTTCGGTCCTTGAGGAGAATTTGGTACCTTATTTAAGCCGATTTCGCCGAGTTGAACATGTCTTCCAGTAAGATAATGCCCCAATTCATGTAAGTCGTTAAAGTTTGGATTGGTTCGAATAGAAAAACATTAATTTGATGGAGTGGCCTTCACATTCTCTAGATTGCAACCGCATCGAAAATCTTTTGGGAATTTTGAACTCGCAAGATGTATGCCCATAATAAGCAATTTGCTGGTGTTGCTGAGCTGCGAGAGGCAGTAGTGACAGAATGGAACGCTTTAGAGGACTCCATATTGAAAAATCTTGTTACATAATAGTATGCCAAAAAGAATTCTAAGACTGGTGGAAAATAGAGGCAACAAAATTGCATATTAATTTTTTGTTTAAAATGAACTGAAATAAAAAAAAATTGCAAAAAACAATAAATGCGGTTATATTTTTGCAATACATTAAAATCTGTTTTTAATTTTTAAACACCAGGAGAGGAAATAACGGTACTTTATTTTCTTCTCAATTTGCTTGATCAGTGATGCAACTCAATAAAAAAAATAGTAAGGAGTCACTCCTATTGTAGGTTTTCTTTTAAATGCATTTTTCCGGGTGCGGTTATACTTATGCAAGGCACTGTATGTAGTTTTTTCTTCTATCTATTGAACTTCGCCTTTGTCTGCCCAACGGAGATTGCATTCTCGAACCGAATTCCGCAGCAAAAGGTGAAACAATTATTAAAATTGCACAAAAGCAATACTTCCCTTCAGAGAATTCTGCATTCGTGTCAATTGGGTTTGAAGCTCATCGCAAACGTTACATTGAGGAACAAGTTATTAAATATCGCTCGATTGGTGATGCTGTATTGTGAAGAAGTTCAAAATAACTGATCCCGCAGAAGCTCTGGGATACATTTCTATTCTCCTCTCCCAAGTGGTACACCAAAGTTCGAAGATGGGATCCCGCAGAGAGAGACTTCAGTGACAGACTGCGAGGTAAGAAGGGATCGCATCATATTGTTTCCTGCAAACTTTTCACATTAGCATTTTAATCTTTAGGAAACAAAATTGGATGGGAACGTGAACCCCCAAATTACTGCTACTTCCCATCTGCTGAACGAACTCGTTCAATTCTTTGATTTCTACCACGAGAAAAAGTACAATTTGGCATTGGAAGTTTTGGCCAATACCAAACTAGTCCCGATTTCAAGGAATGATCTCTAGGATTTAAAGAGGCATAGGCGTTGACGGCTGCAACGGTTCTGTATAGGATGCCCGGTGACACAAATAATCGTCTCGTTCATACCGAAATTCTTATGCATTAAGGCTGACTTCAGTTTAGTTCTTTTTTATTTAAATAAATGTTCTTTTTTGTTCGAATAAACTGAATTTAAATGTAAGTTAGGATTTTAATTTGAAATTGTGGAAAGGAAAAGCAGCAGGTCCAAGAACTAGTTATTTCAACAATTATCCAAAACTAAACATTTATTGAGTGATATTGAGCTAAACAAATTATTCCATCCTGTATCTTTTAAGTTCCTTGAATTGTTCACTCCAGTTGTTCGACATTTTGCAGAAACTCGCCCAGCATCTCCGATTCCGCACGGATTTGAATGAGGGGAAGTAGATGAATGTCGCACTGGAAATATTTAAAATAACATAACAAAACTTGTCTTTTATTCTTTTATCATTGATAACAGAATTCATAAAATATTTTACTTTGCTGAATACCAAATAGGCTATTTATAAAAGATTTTCAGTAAGTTTGAATTTTTGACAGTTCATAACAGACTTCTTAACAGATTTAATAACAGATTTGGCTTGCCGAATACCAAATCTGTTATTCGTAAAAGATTTTTCGACAGGTCAAACTTTTGTAGGGGAATTCATAACAGAATAACAGAATAAAAGAATAAAAGACCTCGCCGAATAGGCCCCATTGTTCAAATTGTTAAATTGTCAAATATCAGTCTTATGAAATATTTTCTTAATGTGTAAGTATATCTACAAAATAAAACAATAATACAAATAGGTATCCAAAAATAAGCATTTATAATAAAACTAGCAAAACCCCTGCCCGCTTCGCAGGGCTTCGGCCCTCAACGGTTCGGAAATTAGAGATTGGCAGATGAGGAATACGGTAATCGATGATTAGTCAGAAATGAACAATATTGTTAGAAAAATCATGTCTGTATTTGCTAATCTGATGAATAATCTATTCGTTTTTCAATTCTTTTACATAATTTATTTAGTTAATTTACCCAATAAACATATCTTCCCCAAATTTAGCTCCCGGAGAAGAGGGAAGATAATTAGGATTTTTACAGCAAGCCAGGTATAGGCATAAGTATGCTTTCAACCCTCTTTTAACCAAAGTATATGGCAGACAAATTACAGGATACCCTGTATAGTTGACCATGAGGAAAAACAGAAATTTCTAAATCAAAACCACATATTTTTAAAGACCTTGCGTCTTATTTCTTTTTCAGGGAATTCAAGTCAAACAGGAAACTAAAGACGTATGCTGTTGACTTCTTCACTGCTAGTCTTGTAGTACTGTAAAGTTTAAGTTGATTGATGTCCCGAAACATAGTAGTGCTCATACCATCACAGTTAAAAAATGTGGCAGCAGTCTTGGTACATAAATGCATAAATGCAAAAAACTCCGTCTCGTTGTAAAATTTACTACATCGTCTTCATTTGTAATTGTGTCAAACCACTCAAACGACTTGTGGGCAAAAAATTATGCATTTATTTGTCTAGTTCAAAATCAATTGTTGCATCGATTTTAGAAAGACTTTAATATGTACCAGCCATTATTGCACTTCAACTCAATGCTTCAATGCTTGGAAAGACATCTTGAATCAACTCATTCCGTGGATTTGCATTACAATAAAAATTGTTTGGGAGTGAAATTCGGCCTTCAGAATCAAGTGAAATTATTCCATTTCCAATGTCCAATAGTGTCCGTGGCTTAGTGGTTAGGTGCGTTGGCTGCTAAGCAGAACGTCGTGGGTTCGAGACCTACTCGTGCCTAAAGTTTTTTATTTCATCTTTCTCGGGAATTGCCTTTTGCGAAGAACTAACAAAACTTCCAAGAGTATGGAAAAGTGCTTCTCAACTTTGCCGTTCGGAATCGGCGCTAAATTTTTGATGCCCTAAATTCTTCACACGCACCCAGAGAATTATTGATGAGAGTAAGCCACTTAGGCCTTGGCTCTTGAAGATCTGTCGCGCCACTCTCTCTTTAATGTCCAATAATTGGCCAATGTAAGTTTTCTGAAATAGAAGTTTTTTAACGACTCTATTCGTCTGCAGCAGTTGACCGTGGAATAATCGACAAAGTTTCTCCTCAGAAACAAAAAAGATTCAGAGCTCCAAATTCTTTAAGTTGCGGTTAAAGGCTTCAAGTAAATTTTTGTGCGCCATTGTGCTCTCATCCCACACAAATATTCGGCCATTACCAACTTTTTTGAAATATTGTAATGTCAGTTTTATGTCTAATAATGTGCTCACAACTCCAGAAGAAGAAAGAGCCAACTCTTTTTTTAATTTCAGATCATATTGATGCTAAAATTAATGGTAACAAAAATGATTTCCCCATTCCACCGGGTGCATCACAAAAATATATAGCACCACTCAGACTGATCACACCTTGCATATCTAATGGTGCCATACACATAGGTACTTTTGTTGATCGTTTAACTTCGGCTCAATAGTTTGCGCAAATATTCTGAATCCAATGCAATTTTATTATTGTCCTTAACGTAGTACATATTGTTGTCGAGCAACCAATTCAATTGGGGCAATGCTTTAATCGCAAAACGGTTTTTTCGTAAGCAACTGGCACAATTCAATTTGAAAGCATTCAATTCCCCATCAGATTGGCATTAGCAATGACTATTGACTCAAAGCTAAATAATGTCTGTTTGTGGCTTAAATTTGAGCACACCATGTTTTTCATTCAGACAATAATTATACGTGGAATACCTCCAGTCCGTTAGTGTTGATTAAATTTTATAAATGACACATTCCATCAACATTCAAAACGTTATAAATAACAAATAACAATACAGTTAACAAATACGTACCCACTAAAAATAAATAAAATATACATACATTATTTTCATACTCTGGAAATTTCATATATCAAAACAACGTTTGCCGGGTCAGCTAGTTCAAATATAATTTCCTAGGTTCACTGACATTTTTTTTTGTCGAAGAAAAATTATATTTGTCAATAATTTTTTTTCTTCACTGACATTTTATTTTTTGAAAAAAATATTTAACAAAATTTTCAAACAAAATTGAGTGTTCGTATATTGATCAGTTTTTTTTTTTTTTTGAACCATTTGTGATTTGAAAACAATACATTTTATTTTTGCTAAACCTTCTAACCTAAAACCTCTTGCATTTAGAGAAAAAATTAGGAAAATCTGTCTACCAGTGTGCCCGGTTAGCGAACGAACACAAAAATTAGGCTGTTCTTTTATATATATAGATATGTTTAAATATGCTCTGACGAATGGGGTCCAAAATACTTGTTTTTCATGAAACGTATTTCTATCTTCCCAATTGTCAGATTCGACGTTCCAAAAAAAACATACTCGAGCATAGTTTTGGTTGCCCTATTCATTATTTTTTTGGATACCGAGTTCTTACGAAAGTAAACAAACGGGCCGTTTATTTCCTGAAAGCTTTTCTCAACTTGGTTTGTGTTGACGCCCAAAATCTTCAGCTTACCTTTCTAATCAGAAATTTGCAATGCAGAGCAACAAGAACATGGAGAGCTTTAAAGTTGCAAGACAACAAGAACATGGAGAGCTTTAAAGTATACAACTAACATAAAAGACGTCCTTTTTCTTAAAAGTTTCTGTTTCCCCAAGAGAGTTTAATAGTTATAAATAAAATAAAATAACACAAAAATGTTGATACTACAGTTTTAGAAATTTTATGCTCTAATCATATCAGAGCAAACTGTACTTGGATTTTTTTGATGATTCAGTTTTTCTCCCTTCTTTTATCCTAAAATTGTTATTAAGTTTTGTCGGTAAGAAAACTTCTCTCGTTGTTCATTCTTATCAAATCTCCACACCTAAACATTTTTATTCGGAATCTTTATGTTTTCAATAGCTTTTAACTGAAAGCTTTTTTGTTTATCTTTTTTAAAAAGTTTCCTAATTGTAAGCTTATATAGGAAATATTTTTTTGGAAATAGCTTTCAAATAGCGAATATTGTGGTTGTTCTTTGTCACAACCATTCCATTACAAAAAAGTTGTGTTCAACAGGATAGGGTAAATTAACGAAATCTGATAAATAAGAAAAAACAGTTTTTTTAGTCTTTCAAATAGGACAAGACATTTTTGAATCCGATTTTCTCGTGTTGTCTAATAAATTAACAAAACCGTTGAATTTTGAAAACAAAATTAGTTTACATACAATTTTGAAAAAAGAGTTATTCAAAGTTGTTGTTTTTAGTTTACCTAACAATTGTATTTAAAAACAATCAATTGAATTTTATTCACTTTCGAGTGCCCATTTATATATCTCAAATCACTTCCAGAAACCACTGGGTTGTTATAGAAACTGAATGTTCTCGATACTTGACGAAAAGTTCTTTTCTCAACCGTGTATAAACACATAAAATATAGATAGACATTATAGAGATAGAGATAGAAAATGTATACACATTACAAGATGCTTTCTTAACAATCACCGATTCAATAATTAATATTTTTATTTTACTCAAACTTGAAAGAATCGTTAATGATTCCATATTATAATGAATTCTTAATCTGTCCACTGATTTATCAATGGTATTTCCCTCCTGCCTATACAGACGGATAGAATGCCTTGAAGAAGAAGTTACATCAAAATCAAGTATTTACTTCAGGTAAATACTAGATCAACAAGTTTTTACTACGCTGCTGTACATTTTTGTTTGGTTCTTCATATGAATTGAATTTGTCATTGAATTGAAATTGTCAACTCATTAGAAGCTTAAGATTTGTTAATTTCCATTAAATTTTATTTTTTTCTGGTTTCAGTCCACTTTCAGTCATCGTGGTTAAAAAAAATGTATGGACACTACCATGGCGTCTTCTTTTAAAAAATTGGCGCAACTTATCAAGATTCTAAAATGGTAAATTACTTTGGCAAAACTTGCCAGAAAAAAAGTAATGCATACATTTTCATATTAACAACCGATCTTCATAAAACAATTTTATTCAGAAAAATCAGTTCATAAAATAGGTTTTCGGATGCGCTTTCTTCAAAACTTTGTACGATCTGTTTCCATTATTATTTTTTTTTTTTATTGCATTAACGTGTTAATTTCAAGTGCGTTTTTGAATTCATGCACGAATTTTCGATTTCGGAAGTGAATTTCCCTTAGAAAGAACTTCTTGAGGACCAAGTGCAGATGGTGTTGAAGAATTAATCACAGAAATTGAAAACGATTCAACAACATTGTATATTGATGCAGTTCGAACATTTACTGTTAAAAAAATAAATAAAATATGTTTGTACTTCTAAATGGCGTTTATGCATTCTTTCTTATTTAAAATGTTTGGTTTTTAATTGTTTGGACGATTCAAAATAAACAAACATAAAATTGTTGGGCCGAAATAAATCGTGCTACATTCTGAAGTCTCATAGGGAAGTGATTTATCTGAATAGGTTGTTGTTATGAAGTATGCATTACCTTTTTTTCTGGCAAGTTTGGCCAAAGTGTTATATCATTTTAGAATCTTGATAAGCTGCGCCAATTTTTTAAAAAAGATGCCATGGTAGTGTCCATACATTTTTTTATAACCACTATGACTGAAAATGGACTGCACCTGAAAAAAAAAATTAAAATTATATGGAAAAAAACTTTTTTGATTCATTGTCGTGGAAAAGTCGCTGAAAGTTTGGAATTTTTGGATATTGGAAAATGATACTATACGTTTTAGAATTCTGATGAAAATATAAAATCAAAAATTAATGAAAAATTGTGGCCACAGGAGTAAAAAATGTTAAGAGAGATAATTTATTTTGGAGAATTTACATTTTTTGTTGTAAACAAAATGGAGTTTGATTTTTAAATATTTTCTTTTCATGCAGTCATGAAAAGGGCCACCGCCTGGTTTCGGCTTAGCGTTGAATTTTGGGATACCCTGTGTATAAGGAACTCATTTGAAAATAAATTTATCATCTATCAAATTTTGAAAGAATACATTAAAATGTGTATGGAATTGGCGGGCATCTAAGAAAGATAAAAATAAAAAAGTAAGAACAACAATTAAATGGAAGTTAAAACACCAAGAGTATCCGAGAATTAAAGGACAATATATACATTAATTATATGCTTCTGAGCTGGATTATAATTGCCGAGATCCAATTGGCTGTGGCTCGTCAAAAAAAAAAAACTTTTGGCAGACTCTCGTAAGTAAGAAATTTCAGAAGTCTTAAGAACAGTCGCCAGATTGTTCTGTGAACCAACCCTTCTCTAAATCGAACAGCAGTTTTTATTTAGAGCAATACAGTAGCATAACTTGGGTGGTTTCGAAGTTATAACTTATTTTTACACTTCAGTGCACTTATGTATATAACTTGTATTTTTATCAGTTTCTTATGAATTTGAGATGTCATGCTGAGGAATAAACGACGACGCGGCTCTTACATCCGGATTTTCTAAAAGAGTATAATTAAATTCGTTATCGTTACAGTGCAGTTTAAGGAGTTGAAACCAAAAGTACATACGTGCTCAGTTCTCCCTCTGTAAAATATTTCTATATTGATATTAGAAAGGAAATCTCCAATGTCTTTTCCATTTTGAAAAATTTAACAGGATTTTTTTCTAGCTCCAATTTATTATATTTTGTGTTCTTATTTACTATTTGAGTATTGCACTCATAAGCCTACAGTTTACTTGCGACTGGCAAAGAGATGTCGAAGAATTGGTCACGGCTATTTAAGGGCCAAGCATAAAGCTCACGTGCCAAAACCGTGTATTTTTTTTGCTAATTTTCATTTATGATGTCTCAAATTACTGAGGCTCTAACTGAACAAATCCAACACAGATTATCACAAAGCATATCCAGAAAATATGGAAAATAAACACATTTATCTGCAAATGTTTTAATGTAATTAAATTGTTACGGGTCATAACTTCATATGGGAAATACTTTCACTTATTTCAATGTCTTCAGTTATGTTTCAAATAATTGGAAGTTTTTTTAAAGGCAACTACTGTATGCATATAAGAAAAAGAGTGGCGCGACAGCTCTTGAAGAGCCAAGGCCTAAGTGGCTTACTCTCATCAAAAATTCTCTAGGTGAACGGCAAAGTTGAGAACCACTTTTTCATGACAGATGATATTCTTGGAAGTTTTATCAGTTCTTCGCAAGAAGCAGTCCCCGTGAAAGATGAAATGAGAACTATGGGCACGAGTAGGACTCGAAACCCACGACGTTCTGCTTAGAAGCCAACGCATCAAACCACTAAGCTACGAACACTTCTGTACTGTACGCATATCATTTGGCAAAAAAGATGACCCTTTCTACGTTTTACAATTGTTATTCAATTGCCTTCTTTGGGGAAACTTTAACCCATAAACTTTAAGATATTTTGCTGACAAGCGCTAACACCAAACTAAAATAAAATTATAACTATCCTTCAAATTGAGATTTAAACGATCAATTTTCTTTCTCCTTTTGGATAACCCAGAAGGATATGCTATCATTTTGAATTTATACAAAAGGAAACAGCAGGGCGATAAACATTACCACCACTTATCGTTGTGATGTTCGTTGTGCTTTAAAGTTTAAAGGATTGGATACATATAATAAACAGCAGGAACCCCGATTTGTGTCGGAGAACAGACATAATATGGCTAACGACATCAAACTTGAAAATATATAACTTGGCAGCTTGGCACCTTCAAATGAGCATGAACGATTCCAGCTGCTTAGGTTGTCATCACGAATGATTTTGCCATACCCTTAACTTTATATGTATAAAAATCAAATGTTTAAATTGTGCGCTTTTGAGGGTGAAAATCTGAACAGATGATGCTCTTGTTCAATGTTCATAGGCTTTTGAAAATAAAAAGATTACATAGAAACTTCTTACTTTCATTCCATAATGACGTTTGTGCTTGCTGGGAGAGAAAGGTTTGTACTTATTATCTTCATTGTATGCCACCAAGAAGTAACTATAGCCGTGTTTTATTGGGAACTTTATACTCAGCTTAGTAAAATTTTACATGGTAAGCAACAGCGACTGAAAACTAAGCGTTCTAGTCAAAACGACTCATTTTGAAAGAAAAAAAAACGTGCTATTACAGTCTGGCACCAACTTTTGCTTTTGACATTTTCACTTTTTGATTTCATTTACCAGCGACAAATGGAATACATGGCAAGTGTTGAATTCGTAAAAAAAAAGTTGTGATTTTGATCAAAAACGACATTATGATGATAGAGAAGTCGTTAAAAGTGGGTCCGGCAATTTCGTCGCTCTCTTTTTGTCTTTCCCGCAAGCAAAAGCAGAGATTCAATGTAAAAATTAATATTTTTCAACTTTCTACCTAGAAAATGTAATAACCGTTAATCATCAACTTTTTGAAATTGGTTGAGTTGTTTTAGAGTAATCTAGAAAAGAGTGTAATTAAACCAAAAGGTATACTACAAAAATGGTCTTCTTTTCCGAATTGTTTGTTATTGATGAATATATTTTAAATAATACCTTGGAATACAACATCACTAAGCATTATGTTGGGTATAATTGTACAAAATTTTAACAAAATCGGTACAACCGAAATGGAGAAATATGGGAATAATAAAAAAAATCAACCGCAAAGTCCCTAGTATCAGAATTTCACTTCGCTTCACGGCCAATAAGGGGTTTAGATACAAATCTGAAAAAATTGGAGGATTTTTTTTTATTTATTTGCAGACGAGTGAGCACATGTCTTCATTAATTTTCGAAAGAAAAGGAAATAAGAACCACCCTAATGTACATGTACATAAGTGTATATAAAATGTTAGTGTACAGTGATAGTTCTTATTCTCCTCGGAAACGACTGGTCTGATTCTTATGATATTTCATGTGATTCGAGCGGTGTTATGTTTCCATATAAATAATTTGAAGGTTAGATAACTCATTGTAGGTGTGTGATGACATGGTATATTAGTGATAATAGCACTGAATGCTGTGAATGATATACAAATTTTCAAACACCAAACATTTGTTTCTGTCAGTGTGAAAATACAGTCTGTAAATCTAAGACACATACGGACATCGTTCGACCTTCTAACTTATTATTAGTCACAGCAAATGCCAGCCTTATTTGAAATTGAAGACTATTTAATTCAATTGGACATCTATGGGATTTATGTATTAATTTTCATTGACAGAATTTTTATAAATTTTTTAATGACTAATCGTATGCCGTTGCACTACTGTGGGTAAACATTACGGAACAAAATAACCGGATATCCAATCTTTCGTTGTAAATTATGCACTGGCATGCCTGGCATAAACAAAACAAAAACTAATTTCCACTCCACACAAACAAAGCACACAGAAATTAAATGTTTTTGTTTCTGGAGATTAAACTAGGGAAAGATGAAGTTCGCTGGGCTTGCTAGTTCTATAGTACAAACAAAAAAATTCAATAAAAAGCTGAAACGTGTAAATAAGTGTGAAATAGTAAATATACGCCGCAGTGCATGCATGCATATTTATTTGTATTTAAGAGACTGTCAGCCAGTTAGAAATACGAACTAGCTTATATGAACATTTTTATAACATCTTAAGCCCAGAATTTGATCAAAATAGTAGTAGAATGTATTAGCAAAACCCAAAACAGTGTTTTCAGTGTCCGTGGCTTAGTGGTTAGGTGCGTTGGCTGCTAAGTAGATCGTCGTGGGTTCGAGTCCTATTCGTGCCCATAGTTTTTATTTCATCTTTCACGGGCACTGCCCCTTGCGAAGAACTGACAAAACTTCCAAGAGTGTATCAATCTGTCATGAACAAGTGGTTCTCAACTTTGCCATTCGCAATCGGCGTATAAATGTAGGTCCCCTCAATTCTTCACACGCACTCAGAGAATTGTTGTTGAGAGTGAGCCACTTAGACCTTGGCTCTTCAAGAGCTGTCACCCCACTCTATTCTATAAAACAGTGTTCAAGATAAAATAATTATCATAATTCGAAAGTTCCTTCCACGGGGTTAGTCTTGACGTGGCGGAGCGGTAACTACTACGATCGCGAAACTTGATTTCGCAGAAGGGCCGCCCATGGTCGACAGGTCGAAGCGGAGTAGTACTACCAATTACCCCACAACGAAGGAGTGTTCCCACCAAGGCACTCCCACCGAGGGACGGCAGCGAATGAATTTCTTCTTTGGAATCAACGGTGGCGTCTCCAGTTTCAGTTAGGCCGAACTACTTGGTGAACATCTTTACGGGCTACTTCGACTTATTTGAAGCCCAGGCCGTAAAACGAGCGGTTTTTCCGGCTCTTGCACTTGGAGTCACATCAAGTGCCTGGTACTTAAGGTTGGGGGTTGTGTGTCGGAGTGACTTCCCGACCACGTAGAAAAAATCTTAGTTGCGAAGCAACAACAGGCCTCGGAAACGGACGGATACACTGATGACGACCCAAGCAAATGTACAAAGGACAACGATTTTCGGATATGCACGTGGAATGTTAGATCCCTTAACAGACAGCGTGCTGCCGAACAGTTAGCGGAGACCCTCAGCAGAGTATATCTAATAATGAGTAGGGACACTCTCCACGTGGTTCATTTCCGGCGGCCAATGGTCTGTGTATGTATTAGTGCTTCTAGTAGGAGAGAATAGTGCAGAAGTATTAGGTTTAGAAATGATGGCGATGTCTGAATTCGGGATCCCAAAAAAAAACTAATCCAGTTATGCCGCATGACGCTAAACAATACGCAGTGCGGTGTGCAAACGGGTAACAACTCATCCGAGTTATTCCAAAAATGCGCAAAATTTAGACAACGAGATGCGTTGTCATATGACTTCTCCAACATAGTTCTACAGCAGTTAGTGCGCAAGGCAGGTTTAAGCACGGAAAACACTATCTTCAACAAGTCCACCCAGCTCCTAGGCTATTTGAACGACATAGACATCATCGACACTCGTTGGTCTTGAAGTGGATGAGGACAAAACAAAGTTCATGCTATCAACAAACAAAGCAACATCTGTCCACCTCCTAGGGAAAAACGTCACTGTTGGTAGCAGAAATTTTGAGGTAGTTAAGAAGTTCACTTATCTTGCAACAAACATCAATCCCACAAACGACACCTTAGTGGAGATCCCTAGCGAAACACTGCTGCTTCGGTTTGGCAAAACGACGGGGTTCAAAACTCCTTAATCAAAAGACAAAGTGCCTGCTATACAAAACTTAGATTTTACCAGTCCTACTCTACGGCACCGAGTGCTGGACGGTAATTAAAAATTTGAAATTGATACTGTGCACTTTGGAAAGAAAAATTCTTCGACAGATTTTCTGTCCCTTATGCGTCGATGGCGAATGGAGAAGAAGGTTCAACCAAGAACTGTATGAGCTGTACCAAGTTGTGGATGCAGTCCAGAAGAAAAAGCGAATGGACGACAACGCTCCAGCCAAGAAAGTCTTCCTTCCCAGCCCTCAGGTTCGAGACAACAAGGAAAACCGAACCTACGGTACAAGGACCAAGTGATTGCGGATGCCAGAGAGCTTGGTTTCGGCGACTCGAGAGTAATTTTGAGCCGGATAAGAAAGTAAGTTATAATATTAAAATGTTTGGAAAAAAGTTGGCATAATTGCCTGAATTTCGACCAAATTTTACTACCATAAAAAAGTTTATAGTTAGTCAATCTTAAAAGATAGACAGCAATTCCCGCGGCTTGGTCGTAAGGTGCGTCGTGGTCGTAGATTCGAGTCTTCGTGCCCATTAAGTTTAAGTTAAGTCTTTCACTGATAATGCCTTTTGCGAAGACCTGATAGACATTCCCAGAGTATCATCTGTGCTTCTCAACTTTGCCGTTCGTAATCAGCGTTAAATTGTAGGTCCCCTCAGTTCTCCACACACACCACTCTTTTTATTAATATTTTTAAAAGTTAGACATAAAATGTCTTATAATTTGAATAGAAATAATTCTGCCACACATTTTTTGCGTAACTTGGCTCGTTTACGCGCACGCTATGGAAGTTTTCTAATAGAAAGATTTTCAATTCAAATCAGTAATAGTTCATGAGATAAGTGCGCTCAAACGAAAAAACTCTTTAGCTTGATATATAAGTATAATTAAGCTAAAATGAATTGGTTCATTTCATTTGAAGCAAACATCATTTCTGCAAACAGCGTAACATCTTTTCCGCAAATTGGATTCTGATGAGTTCTTACCATTATAATTTTTTTTTTTTGTGCAGACACTTAAAGTGTCTTGTGTATCTTACTAGCTTATCCCCGCGGTGTTACCCGCGATGACCGAGATAAGAAGAAACTTTTGTCATTTTCTGACCACCAATGGAAAAAATCATGTCGATCCTTTCCCTACGCAATATTTAAACAGAACTATCCTACGGTAACCATACATTTTAGCGGAATAAAAAGATTATGTGCTATTCCAAACAATAATCAACCGATTTCATCCAGATCAGTTCAGTCGCCCATCGGAACTTTCACATTTATTATTATTACAGTAACTTGGACGGTAACCAAAACCACAACTGCTTATGGAGTAATTTCGACCGATTAACAGCAAGTAAGCTGTATCAAAAATAAAATGAATCGAATACTAGACCTAGTATTCTCATCTGAAGCAGTATATACTGATTTCTTGCAGCTTTCAAATAGCTTACTTAATTCCGGTATCCAAGAATTACCATCCAGCAATGATATTGACGCAATTATTGCAGATTTCTATTCTTTGCTTATGAGTTGTATCGAAGAGGCAGTTCCTAACAAGAAATCAACCCACTCTAACACTTTCAGTCATCCTTGGTATACTAAAGAGCTAAAAACACTTCGTAATAAGAGAAATAAGGCCTGGAAAAAATACATCAAATCCATGACCTTAGAAAACGAAGTATGTAGTTTATATTTCATTTTTATAAGAATTTAAGAAACTGTCTTATAAACTTTATAGTGAGTATTTACATACTGTAAGATGCTCTCTAACGTCTGACCCAAAAAGTTTTTAGAAATACATTAATTCGAAAAAGAAATGTGATGTTTATCCAATGAACTTTACTAGCAATAATGTAGCCCTCAACTTAATTTCTGAAATTTGTGAAGAATTTGCAAATAATTTCAGCAAATCTTTCTTTTATCGATTCCCCCGCCTTTGTGGAAAAAAGTTTTTTTTCAGTATTTACGTGGGTGTCCACAAGTATTGTTTAACAACATCTCAGTAGAGACTGATGAGTGATGACATTATAAGCATTCTTTCTCTTCTGAAAGATGATTTTTCGAGTGGTCCAGATGGTATTCCACCTGTTGTTTAAGAAAGTGTAAGTCTATGTTAGCACCTCCCCTCCGTTATATTTTCGAATTGTCTTTAAAATTAGGAAAATTTCCATTAATTTGGAAAAAGAAGGAAGATAAGGCCAACATCTCCAATTATAGACCAATATCTTAGCTCTCCTGCATTCCTAAGGTGTTTGAACAAGTTATTTGTGAAAGTTTGGCATTTCATTGCAGGAACATCATCTGTCACCAACAGCATGGTTTCATGCAGAAACGTTCTACTGTCACAAATATTCTTGTTTTTATAAATCAATGTGTTAGCACTTTGGAATGTGGTCAGGAAATCGATTGCGTCTATACAGATTTTTCGAAAACCTTCGACCAACTCTCCCACGCCATTATAAAATTCAAACTAAATGCATATGGCTTCCCCCCATTTTTCATCACTTGGATATCCTCTTATCTCGAGAATAGGTCTTACCAAGTAAAATTCAGGCATTCTATCTCTAAGTCATTTCTTGCTAATTCGAGAGTTCCTCAGGGTAGCCATCTAGGACCTCTACTTTTTAATTTAGCTTTAAATGATGCCCCGTTATGTGTACGTAATAGCAATATTCTCATCTTCGCAGATGACATGAAGATCTACAAAAACATCTGTTCTAGTAATGACCACATTCTTCTACAAGATGACATTAATAGTTTTGCTTTGTGGTGTGAGAAAAATAGTTTAAACCTAAATCCAATAAAATGTCAAACAATGACCTTTTCAAGGAAGCGTGTACCGCCTTCATATGACTACGCTATCTCACAGCACATTCTAACCCGTGTTACTTCCGTAAGAGATCTTGGAGTTTTCTTTACCCTTAAATTAGATTTTTCTGTGCACATTAACAACATCGTGAATAAAGCAAACTCAATGCTTGGATTTATAAAGCGTTGGTCAAAGGAGTTCCGCGATCCAAATATAACCCGCGCTTTATATTATTGCTATATTCGTCCTCACTTAGAATACGTGTCCCAAGTTTGGTCACCTCATTACAATATTCATATTGAGAGGCTAGAATCAGTTCAACGAAATTTTACTCATTTTGCCTTGAAAGGTATTCTATGGAGTGATCCTTTGAATGTCCCCTCTTATGAAAACAGTTTAGTAACTCTCCAAATGGAAACATTGTCAAGTTGACGAAATGGCAATGACATGGTATTCTTCCATCAAACTGCAACTCAGACTTATTTGATTTAAATATAAGTAAGAATAAATTAAAGCCTTTGCTCAAGACCAGTGTTATACACTTTTAAATGTTTCTCTGTTTACTTAATGTTTGTAATTATTAGTTGGATTAATCTTGTTTTGTTAACTGTCTTCATTTTTTTTCATCCATGTGAGTGTTTGTTATGTAATGTTTGCTTACTAACAACTAACACTGCACTAAGTGATGAGCCGGTGGTATAACATAGTCTACTATGTTGGCAAACCATTGGTCGTAAGACTGTGCTTGCGATAAGCTCTCTTCGACCAATTCTGATAGTGTAAAAAAAAAAATATATATATATTACCGTCAGCCGATAATTAAGATAAATGAATTGTACTGGGGAGGCACGACAAATCCGAAAAGCCAAGGCCGAAGCCTTTAAGTGTGACTGGGTCAACGCTTATAGCCATGTCTCCAAACCAATTGGATTTCAATAAAATAAACAATTCTTTTGCTTTCCATTAACCAAATTCTAGAATTTTTACTTTTAGACTTTTAATGAATAGGCCAATAACCTTTTGACCATGCAAAAGATAAACAAATAAAAACCATGAGTTTCTTAAAATCTATTTTCAAAATGTGAACTGTCTTTGTTTGTTTTTTTTTTTTTTTTAAGAAAAAAATGTCTTGTGTTTTTGATAAAATGAGTTTATTATTCAGTTATTCAGTGATGAATGAAGTAATAAAAAAGTAATTTGTTTTAAATCGCTAGTTAAAAAATAAAATGTTAAAATGCAAACACTTTTTTGTAGAAAAAAATATTTAAACTCATTTCAGATATCGTAAAAATAAATAAGCCAGAGAAGCAACAAAATAATAACGGTTGTTCCTTAAAGCTTTAACTCGTAAAAATCATACTTCATATTCTGTCGCCCTCGATTCTTTTATTTTCACAAAACACAAAAAAGGACAAAAGCTTAATTTAACCATAAATAAAAACACTTTCCTTTCAATACAGCCGAGATGGTTTCTTCTCATTTCAATATAATCTCTGAGCTTCCTCGCTCCCTTCCCGTTGTTTCTCTCTTATCGCACGCAATAAAGCGCATGGAATCCAGGAGCTTTTCTACACAATGACGTAGATACTTTAGAATAATTTTCCTTAACCAAAGGGAGCCAGTACGCGCATTTTAACATTTTTTTTTTTTAGTCTCTCTTGTTTTTGTCGGGCTTCAAAGCCACAGCTGTCTGCATTAACTTAGTTATGGTTTCTTTTGTATTTTTATTCAGCGAGACCCTGGCATCTACACTAGCTCTTTGACGACATCGACTTTCTTTCAACTCGGTAGGGTACTTATGTGAAAATGTATAAGATTGAGGCAAGGAAACAAAAACTTAAGTAAGCAGCAGGCTCACAACGTATTCGTAAAGTAGAAATGTTTATACTGTGTAGTGTCGTCTACATCCTTTTAACAAACATGCACATATCTATATGACTTCGCTGCAGTGCAGTCCTTGTTCGCAATATTGCTTCCTCTCTTACCAAACTGAATTATTACAGTTCAATTCTCAATTTCTGACTGCAGGAAAGAGAAGCTAGGTGTTTTATTTCTACTTTGTGGGTGGTCATGGTGACGGTTCTGTTGTGGTAGTTGTCTTTGAGCACGCTTCAGGTTAAGGCATTCGTGAGCTTCATTGCTTTTTTTTATTTTTCTTCTTCTTTTTTATTGTAAATCTGAACAACAAAGATAAGATATTTTTAAAAAAATTACAAGAGAATCGACGACATGAAGAATATTCAAATTGCAAATAAAAAAGTCTAATAACAGAAAAAAACCTCACTGTACTCTTTTACTGTAGTACTCAGTGCTGCTTCTACTTCACCAGTGCGACTATCTCTCACAACGCTTTCACATGCCACAGTGTTAAATGAAATTTCAACCTGTCTGGTTGTATCCGGCTAATAAAACGTTTGCATCCGCGGCGGGCCGTTTTTTGATTTTTATTGAAGAGAAAAATTAATATAGTGTTGAGTTGATGTTAAAAGTTTTTCCTTACAATATACATACATATATGTCTTTTTGTGTTTGTTCCTTGTTCATTACTTTTTCCTTCATAGTTTATGAATTCTCATCCGGATGCTGGTGGGTACTAAGTTGCAACCAGAGTAGAGTATATTTCAACAAAAAGCCTAAATGGAATATAAGATTCCAATTAAAATGGCCTCGCATAACTCATTTAATATTCTTAGCTACGAGTCCTTTTAAATGATTTTTTTTTGTTCAGTAATTCTGTGCTAAAGTATAGTACTTTTTAAGCAAAACGAAATCTAGCTACTAAAATAAAAATCTTGAAATTCTTAAAGTTAAACAATAATATACACACACCTATATCCTCAAGGATAAAATAAATTGAAATGAATACCTAAACAGGTTACAAGTTTAACCTAAATGTGAATTTGATTGTATCTCACGGAATCCTTGTTCTGCTCTGACCTGATGGTTTTATTTATTAAACATTAACAAGAAAGAGAAAAAACCATCTACCTAAACAAAATCTCATAAAAAAAAGAAATGGAGGCTGCAGAATAAAAATGGAGCTAACTACCTGTACCGAAGTGCTCATGTGCACACATCTACGAGCAAAGTGTACCCCTAAAATAACTTAAGTTTTTTTCATCTTGATTTGTGTGTTGTGTTCTTTTTTGTGAAATTCAGCCTTCTTTTACGACAAGTCTATTCGTATCCTCACCATCTAAGTTTCTTGCCTTCAGACCATATCACCTTTCCTACCTTCCTTCGAGTTATGGCTCAAATAAGAGCAACAGTGCTGCTTTAGAAATAGCTATGACAACACATATGTATATGCATACCTACAAAAAAGTCAAAATTTAGGCAAAATCAAAAATCCTCAAAACCTTCTGTTACTACTCTCGCAGGAGTTTAGACAAAAAATGTTGTCTATGTGTTTGTTGGTGTAAAATTAAAACTAAATAACAAATACCTTCAAAGGAAAACAAAAGAGCATTATTTAAATAAGAAAAAAACATGAGACGAAAAATATTTGCCTACAAAATGGAAATGATGAAATCTTAAATATAATGTTTTCGTCGTTTTAATCGGAGATAATGTGAATGTATGCTTTGATATTTATTTCAATAATATTCATTATCGTTCTGTGTTGGTGAAAGTGCGTATGTGTTTGTGAGTGTATAGTGTGATTTCCTCCCTGCAGGATAATTTCCTGTTGAAAGAGATGTAAAAAAAATTGTTTTCGTTCTAAAATTTAAATAAAAATATAGCTTTAATAACATTTAAATACTAGTTTTGTAAGAGTAAAAAATAGAATTACATATTAATAATAAAATATAAAAAAGTGTGGAATATTATTCGCTAAAGTTAATCTCAGTTTTATATTCTTGTTGCTTCGTAAATAAGGATAAATGGACTGGAATCGATTGTTTTTGGCTGTTTGAATTAAATTAACGATACAGCTCGTTGATCTTAATACACATAAATGGATATTTCCGGCTAATGCTTTCTTGTTTGGTAAGTGGAAACTTAATCGCTCATGAATTCGATCTATAGATTAAACGACTAGTAGGCTTTGAAGGTCTTTTCGTTGATTTGAAGCTCTGCTGATTTATCATTTTTCTTATCATTGAACTTTTTCTTTTGAGAAAATGGCTCAAGGGTAAGGATGTACGCAAGGAAGGACAAGGGGGCAAATGCTCCCCTGATCAACTGAGGAAGTTGATGAAAATCGGAGAACGTGAATCAAAATATTTTTGAAAGCGGGAAATTGATAAGGTTGAATTACTTCACGTAAACCAAGACAATGTTGACTAAGGTAGGTGCGGGTTATAAGATCTAGCTAAGGAAGACTTGAAATAAGCAAATACTATATACAAAAATGGACATTTTTGTAAGTTGATGTGTTAAATATAACACATACTAAAACTTATCAACTACTACCTCAAACAAATATAGAATTCAACATTTTCAAAATCCTTGTTAATAGGCTTTATTAAACACGTCTATAACGTTGCAGGACTATTTCATAAGCCGGCAAAGAAAAGTATTCTGTATTTGATGCTAATTTGTACCGCAAGAATTGACTTTTTTGCTCCACTAATTCTCGAATGATATTAAGCTAGCAGAACCAAATTAGAACGAATGCAGCTAGAGATATGAAACTAACGGCATATTTTGTTGCTAATTTGTGCCGCAAAATTAATTTCGTTGCTCAAATATTTTTCGGAAGAAAGATCGACTACGTTTCCTCTTCTCTCTTCAGAAAAATAATAAGTATACGCCCGAGTGAACTTTCCCATAGAAGTAAAATACATTTTTGAAACATCTATGTATATATATAAAAGAACAGCCTAATTTTTGTGTTCGTTCGCTAACCGGGCACACTGGTTGACCGATATTCCTAATTTTTTCTCTAAATGCAAGAGGTTTTAGGGTAGAAGGTTTAGCAAAAATAAAATGTATACTTTTCAAATCACAAATGGTTCAATTATTAACAAATGTTAAAAATTTTATATTTCGCACTACAAAAAGAAACTGATCGATATACGAACACTCAATTTAGTTTGAAAATTTTGTCAAATATTTTTTTTCAATAAAAAAATCAAAAAAAAAATGTCAGTGAAAAAAAAAATATTTGACAAATATAATTTTTCTTCGACAAAAAAAAAAAAACGTCAGTGAACCTAGGAAATTATATTTGAACTAGGTGACCCGGCAAACGTTATTTTGATATATGAGACTTCTTGAGTATGAAAATATGTTTGTATAGCTTATTTATTTTTAGTGGGTACGTATTTGTTAATTATATTGTTATTTGTTATTTATAACGTTTTGAATGTTGATGGAATGTGTCAATAATAAAATTTAATAAACACTAACGAACTGGAGGTATTCCACGTATAATTATTGTCTGAATGAAAAACATGGTGTGCTCAGATTTAAGCCACAAACAGACATTATTTAGCTTTGAGTCAATAGTCATTGCAATTGCCAATCTGATGGGGAATTGAATGCTTTCAAATTGAAATGTGCCAGTTGCGAATAAAGCATTGCCACAATTGAATTGGTTGCTCGACAACAATACTACTTTAAGGACAATAATAAAATTGCATTCCATTCAGAATATTTGCGCAAACTATTGAGCCGAAGTTAAACGATCAACGAAAGTACCTATGTGTATGACACCCACACCATTATATATGCAAGGTGTGATCAATCTCAGTGGTGGTATATATTTTTATGATGCACCCAGTGGAATGGGGAAATCATTTTTGTTATCATTAATTTTAGCATCAATATGATCTGAAATTAAAAAAAGAGTTGGCTCTTTCTTCTTCTGGAAACTTACATTGGCCAATTATTGGACATTAAAGAGAGAGTGGTGCGACAGATCTTGAAGAGCCAAGGCTCAAGTGGCTTACTCTCATCAATAATAAGGTGAAGAATTTAGGGCACCTACAATTTAACGCCGATTCCGAACGGCAAAGTTGAGAAGCACTTTTTCATACTCTTCATACTCTTGAAAGTTTTGTCAGTTCTTCGCAAGAGGCAATGCCCAAGAAAGATGAAATAAAAAACCTTGGGCACGGGTAGGTCTCGAACCCACGACGTTCTGCTTAGCAGCCAACGCACCTAACCACTGAAGGCCGAATTTCACTTCCAAACAATTTTTTTTGTAATGCAAATCTACGGAATGAGTTGATTCAAGATGTCTTTCCAAGCATTGAAGCATTGAGTTGAAGTGCAATAATGGCTGGTACAGATTAAAGTCTTTCTAAAATCGATGCAACAATTTATTTTGAACTAGACAAATAGATGCATAATTTTTTGCCCACAAGTCGTTTGAGTGGTTTGACACAATTACAAATGAAAACGATGTAGTAAATATTACAACGAGACGGAGTTTTTGAATTTTTTGCATTTATGCATTTATGTACCAGGACTGCCATTTTTTAACTCTGATGGTATGAGCATTATTATGTTTCGGGACATCAATCAACTTAAACATTACAGTACTACAAGACCGTGAAGCCGTGAAGAAGTCAATGGCATACGTCTTTAGTTTCCTGTTCGACTTGAATTCCCTGAAAAATAAATAAGACACAAGGTCAATCTTTAAAAATATGTGGTTTTGAATTAGAAATTTATGTTTTTCCTCATGGTCAACTATACAGGGTATCCTGTAATTTGTCTGCCATATACTTTGGGATCTTATTCTTGGTCATATTCTTAGAAAATAACCCTACTAAGACAAAGTTACTTTTTCATCACTTTTTGACGATTTAAAAAAAAGGCTAACTTTGTATTTAAGTGGTGTTCAATTTTTCTTGCCCGAGCAAAGTGTTGACTTTAAGATATTTTTTTTTTCAAATAATGCGTAAAGAACATAAAGTTTTCTTATTTTTACCTTATGAACAAAAAAAACTATGCCTATACCTGGCTTGCTGTCAAAATCCTAATTACCTTACCTCTTCTCAGGGATCTAAATTTGGAGAAGATATAATGGGTTAATTAACTTAAAAAAATTATGTAAAAGAATTGAAAAACGAATAGATTATTCATCAGATTAGCAAATACAGGCATGATTTGTCTAAGAATATTGTTCATTTCTGCCTATCCATCGATTACCGTATTCTTCATCGTGCCAATCTCTAATTTCCGAACCGTTGTGGGCCGAAGCCCTGCGAAGCGGGCAGGGGTTTTGCTAGTTTATATATAAAAAGAACAGCCTAATTTTTGTGTTCGTTCGCTAACCGGGCACACTGGTTGACCGATTTTCCTAATTTTTTCTCTAAATGCAAGAGGTTTTAGGGTAGAAGGTTCAGCAAAAATAAAATGTATACTTTTCAAATCACAAATGGTTCAATTGTTAAAAAATGTTAAAAATTTTGTATTTCGAACTAAAAACAAAACTGATCAATACACGAACACTCAATTTAGTTTGAAAATTTTGTCAAATATTTTTTTTTTTCAATAAAAAAATCAAAAAAAAATGTCAGTGAAGAAAAAAAATATTTGACAAATATAATTTTTCTTCGACAAAAAAATGTTGAACTAGCTGACCCGGCAAACGTTGTTTTGATATATATGAAATTTCTAGAGTATGAAAATATGTATGTATATCTTATTTATTTTTAGTGGGTACGTATTTGTTAATTATATTGTTATTTGTTATTTATAACGTTTTGAATGTTGATGGAATCTGTCATTAATAAAATAATCAACACTAACGAACTGGAGGTATTCCACGTATAATTATTGTCTGAATGAAAAACATGGTGTGCTCAAATTTAAGCCACAAACAGACATTATTTAGCTTTGAGTCAATAGTCATTGCAAATGCCAATCTGATGAGGAATTGAATGCTTTCAAATTTAAATGTGCCAGTTGCTTACGAAAAAACCGTTTTGCGAATAAAGCATTGCCACAATTGAATTGGTTGCTCGACAACAATACTACGTTAAGGACAATAATAAAATTGCATTGGATTCAGAATATTTGCGCAAACTATTGAGCCGAAGTTAAACGATCAACAAAAGTACCTATGTGTATGACACCATTAGATATGCAAGGTGTGATCAGTCTGAGTGGTGGTATATATTTTTGTGATGCACCCGGTGGAATGGGGAAATCATTTTTGTTATCATTAATTTTAGCATCAATATGATCTGAAATTAAAAAAAGAGTTGGCTCTTTCTTCTTCTGGAGTTGTGAGCACATTATTAGACATAAAACTGACATTACAATATTTCAAAAAAGTTGGTAATGGCCGAATATTTGTGTGGGATGAGAGCACAATGGCGCACAAAAATTTACTTGAAGCCTTTAACCGCAACTTGAAGAATTTGGAGCTCTGAATCTTTTTGTTTCTGAGGACAAACTTAGTCGATTATACCACGGTCAACTGCTGCAGACGAATGGAGTCGTTTAAAAACTTCTATTTCAGGAAACTTACATTGGCCAATTATTGGACATTAAAGAGAGAGTGGCGCGACAGATCTTGAAGAGCCAAGGCCTAAGTGGCTTACTCTCATCAATAATTCTCTGGGTGCGTGTGAAGAATTTAGGGCACCTACAATTTAACGCCGATTCCGAACGGCAAAGTTGAGAAGCACTTTTTCATACTCTTGATACTCTTGGAAGTTTTGTCAGTTCTTCGCAAAAGGCAATGCCCGAGAAAGATGAAATAAAAAACTTTGGGCACGAGTAGGTCTCGAACCCACGACGTTCTGCTTAGCAGCCAACGCACCTAACCACTAAGCCACGGACACTATTGGACATTGGAAATGGAATAATTTCACTTGATTCTGAAGGACCGAATTTCACTTCCAAACAATTTTTATTGTAATGCAAATCCACGGAATGAGTTGATTCAAGATGTTTTTCCAAGCATTGAAGCGTTTAGTTGAACTGCAATAATGGCTGGTACAGATTAAAGTCTCTCTAAAATCGATGCAACAGTTTATTTTGGACTAGACAAATAAATGCATAATTTTTTGCACACAAGTTGTTTGAGTGGTTTGACACAACGAGACGGAGTTTTTGAATTTTTTGCATTTATGCATTTATGTACCAGGACTGCCTCCACATTTTTTAACTCTGATGGTATGAGCATTACTATGATTCGGGACATCAATCAACTTAAACTTTACAGTACTACAAGACTAGCCGTGAAGAAGTCAATGGCATACGTCTTTAGTTTCCTGTTCGACTTGAATTCCCTGAAAAATAAATAAGACGCAAGGTCAATCTTAAAAATATGTGGTTTTGATTAGAAATTTCTGTTTTTCCTCATGGTCAACTATACAGGGTATCCTGTAATTTGTCTGCCATATACTTTGGGATGTGATTCTTGGTCATATTCTTAGAAAATAATCCTTCTAAGACAAAGTTACTTTTTCATCACTTTTTGACGATTAAAAAAAAGGCTAACTTTGTATTTAAGTGGTGTTCAATTTTTCTTGCCCGAGCAAAGTGTTGCCTTAAGATATTTTTTTTTTTCAAATAATTGCGTAAAGAACATAAAGTTTTCTTATTTTTACCTTATGAACAAAAAAATTAGCAAATAAAATCTCATTGATAAACAAAAACCCATACATTTTATAATACTTGGGAAAATCTAAACAGCTTAGAACATCGGTTTTTTTTGTCAATAATTTAATTGCAGCACTTTAAAATATCCCAATAATTGTTAGTTTTAAGAAAATTTATAACTTTGTGCAATCTTGAAGAGGGTTAAAAGCATACTTATGCCTATGCCTGGCTTACCTCTTCTCAGGGAGCTAAATTTGGGTAAATTAACTGAAAAAATTATGTAAAAGAATTGAAAAACGAATAGATTATTCATCAGATTAGCAAATACAGGTATGATTTTTCTAAGAATAATGTTCATTTCTGCCTATTCATCGATTACCGTATTCTTCATCCTGCCAATCTCTTATTTCCGAACCGTTGTGGGCCGAAGCCCTACGAAGCGGGCAGGGGTTTTGCTAGTAACAAATAAAGAAAACAATGAATACCAGAACATGTAAGCATATACTTATAAAAAGGAGTGTTGTTTTAAAAAGATTTTTTCTAACTTTATCTTTTAAATGGTAAGAAAAGGACTCTAAAATAAGTTAACTTGCATATTTGCGTATGCTGAGTGTCCACAGGTGAATGGTCCAAGATATTGAAAAAAATTACGTGGAAAAATTTTGAATCGATTCGCTGAAAATCCACGTCGTTTGGTACTTGCATAGATTAAAAAAATATAGACAAGTGTAAGACAATGGGCCTTACTAATAATCAAATTTAGTAAATAGTTAAATGAAAATCTCCAGATTTCAGAAACATCACATACCAATAACGAATTTAGTCTCCAGTTTAGTCACTAGCAAAACGTCAACATTTAATACACGTTAATCCATCTCTAAGCTGTGCACTAAAATCGCATCTGAAGCAAGTGTTTCTGCGGTGCTATTTTATGGTACACAAATGAGTATTAAATGTACTGAAATTGTTCATAGTATTTTTTTTTTTATTTCTCTTGGTATTTTCATTACGTCTCATTTTTTTTCGTTCAAAAGAAGTATTTATTTATTTTTTTAATGGATTTGTGCCAGCGTTTCTTAAATTTGGCATAAGCCGTACCCATCTATGTGGTTCATCAAAAAATGAATTACAATAACTACACGAAATCCTCCTATTTATCGGTAGTACCTTTAATGACCCAAAAACTAGTTTTTACTCTGGCGGGCAGGAGGATCTCTCATAGCCGAAAAAAAGAAAAAGTAGTAAGGAAAAGAGACATATGCACGAGACAGAAAAATAAGCAAGATGGAGTCAGATCATAAAGTTACATTTTCAAATGAAATCAGCATGAGAAACATTCAAAATTCAATTCAAACATTCAAAATTCAATTTCTTTATTGTTAAAATTGTTGTTGTATTTCACATAGAAATTATATCTTAGCAGAGATAGAACCGAAGATAAGGCACAAAAACACGGCTATTAAAAAATGAAGAAATGAAAAAAGCTTTTCAACACTTTAAATCAGTTGATGTACTTTAAGTGCTGACAATAAAGTAGTGTTGAAAAAGGATACGGCAATACTTAACAAGAAGTAAGGTAGCACTGATCAGTTATAACAAGATTGGAAACCTACCTACGTTTTACCCTCCAGATACCACAGAACTTATTTTTTTCATACACACATACTCTTGCAGCAAACTTGCTTCTTACTATGCAGGCAATTGTATCATTATTAGAATAAAACGCATACTCTTGCAGCTAACCTGCTTGAACTCATTTTTCAAAATATTTATTGTTTCTGCTCGTGAAAAAATTTTTGTCACTCATTTGACATTTATTTGACAATTACTTGATGGAAATTGTAGTAGACTTAAAGAAAATGTGAAGATTTGTTAACGAGAAGGTTAAATAGTTTATTGGTAGGATTCTGTTTAAGCTCTACACTTTATTTTAACTTTACGTTTTACTAATAGTCGACATTAGTGTCTGCACAAGTAGCACAAAATTACTTAAAGAAGGCTTTAAGAAGTATTATAAGCTCTTGTCCCGATTCTTTAAGACTTCTTTAAGTACCTATTAAATACATAAAAGGCGAAAGTGGGCGGTCCGATAGAATGAATTAAGAAGATAATTTGGTTCTTATTGAGGTCTTAAAACGGAATATTTTCCTTCTTATATACTTCTTAGCGTCTTCTTAAACACTTCTTTTCGCACTCTTAACTCCTTCTTACAAAATTCTCAGACAAAAAAAGAAATTATCAGTGATATTCTACATTCTAGTTTTTGTTTCTCTGATTCTCATCTATTTTTATTTTATTTATTAGAATTTTTTTATTTCTTTTTCAACAGTTTGGCTTGTTGTTGGTATATTTTCTCGATTTACAAAGTCCCTCTCAATTCTCTAATGCGCCGCCTCGCCTTCACTTTTGCTTGGTTACATAATAACTAGGCCTTCTACCAGTTACTTTAATGTCTTTTAAGCAAGCAAATCAATTTGTATTTACACGAGCACAGTTGTTAAAAATTTTCTGTGAACTCTAAGAATGAAATGAAAATGGACTACTGGAAATAGTAATCTTAAAGAAGGATTTAAGGAGCTCTAAACAAACCTTTATAAGAAATACCGATTTAAGAACCTTTTAAGAATTCTTTAAGAAGGAACAAGCAGAACGAATTAAGAATTCAAAGAAAGAGACGATTTAAGTAGGAAAAAATACCGAATTAAGAAGTTAAGAAGCGGTGAGACCCATTTAAGAACAAAATAAGAATGATTTAAGAAATGTGCAACCGATTTAATACCATTTTGTGCTACTTGTGTGATTATTAGTAAGGCCCAATAAGTTTTACACGCAAACGAAAATTATTATATAATATTATATTAATTGTCTATTTATTGACTGGCAGAATTGATAGTTTGCCAAATTACAATATTCTACGATGGTCAGAGCTGCCCCATATATTTTATAAAATGTATTTTAAAATGGGTGGGTACCACGTCCCCTCAGTTGAAAATCATAAATTTCATATTTAATTTGTTCTATTGGACGTTGTACTTGTATGCCAAATTTCATGATTCTACTATACTCCAAAGTGTTCCATATAATATATACTAATAATGTAAAAGTAGGCGGCTACCACGCCCCCGACTGAAAAATTAAAATTTTTTTATTTTTCCTTTGTACGTACTTCATGACCTATCACTGTGCCAAATTTCTTCATTCTACTGCACTCCAAAGTGCTCCATTTAAATTAAACTAATAATGTAAAAGTAGGCGGCTACCACGCCTCCTGATTAGAATATTTCAAATTTTCGATTTTTTTAGTTTGTATGTATCACACGACCTATCACTGTGCCAAGTTTCTAGGACAACGGGAAGTGCTTCATAATTTTGATGATCTGTCAGTGAGTGAGTGAATCAGTGAGTAAGTGAGTCAGTCAGTTACAGTTTTCGTGATTTTAGGAACATTGTATCTTAGAAACAACTTATGCTTAATATCTGAAATCTACTGAGGTGCTTTTTCTTGACTAGCTTAACAAATAATGTGAGTTTGAAACTTTCGGCTTCTTTGGTATAGAAGTTAAAGGGATGTGGAAAATGACCTGAGTTGTTTCCTGTAAATAAGGGTGTAGTGCCAAAGTTGCTAGAGAGCTTGGCAGGGCACTACCGTGCCCCGTGATTGGTGCACTTGATTTGATTAAGTTTGGCATCTTTGTATTTCATCGAAAATGCGTGTTTTCGTTATCGATGAATCTCTTCTTCGTTGGATTAGAAACTTTCTTTCGAACCGTTCAATACAGGCTTTATTGGATGGATTCAAGTCTGAAACCCACAATATAAATGCTGTTGTCTCCCAGGGCTCCGTTTTATCTCCGACCGTCTTTCTCATTTTCATTAATGATCTCTTGTCTGTAGCTCCTAATCCAATAAATTCTTAAATGTAAGCTTTTCATATTCGTTTCCAGACTCATATCCCTGTCCTCCGGATGTGGAACTGAAGCGGCAAAATATGATAAACTCATTAAACTCTGATTTAATCAGCATTGTACAATGGGGAATTAACAACCATGTGGAGTTTATTGCTTCGAAAACTCAATACTGTCTTGTATGCTAAAGCGAGATATACCCCCTCGCCATGAGTGGCAATTGCATCAATGAGACCGAACATCTCGAGATTCTCTCTTGTGGACCGAGCACATACGCGATATCGTAAAATATGCCGCAAGATGTTTGGGTTTCTTAAGACGTTGCAAGAAATTGTTCTCCCCGTCTGATTTTGCTTTTATCTGTAAGACCTATATCCGTCCAAAGCTTGAGTATATATTCCCACCTTTGGGCTGGTGCTCCAGTCACATACTTAAGCTTCTTGGTTGGTATACAAAGAAGAGCCGTAAGAATGATCGGTGATAGAGACGATTCATTCACTCCTTTACACCACCGTCGTAACGTTGCGTGTCTCTCTCTGTTTTATCGTTACTTCTTATATAAGTGCTTTATTGAAATAGCCAGTTGCATTCCTGCCCTTAAACTATTCAACCAAAATACCCGCGCTTCCATGAATACAAACTCAGTTAACCCTCGAGCCCAACTTCGGAAGTATTCTCAAGTATAGAGAACCATTTTTTAGCCTTACTACGCGAATGTAGAACTCTCTTCCACACATTGTCTTTCCCAGCCATTACAATGTTCAAGAATTCAAGACAAATGTACACCGACACCTACCACTTTCCTTCTTCCTAATGCACTCACTATGTCTCTGGCATAAAAAGGGTATAAAAAATCCCTTGAGAGGGTGCAAATTATTAATAAAAAAATAATAATCTTGAACGACTAAAACTAAAATTTAAACGACTAAGAACTTTTTTTCACACTATCAGAATTGGACGAAGAGAGCTTATAGCAAGCACGGTCTTACGACCAATGGTTTGCCAACATAGTAGACTATGTTATACCACCGGCTCATCACTTAGTCCAGTGTTAGTTGTTAGTAAGCAAACATTACATAACAAACACTCACATGGATGAAACAAAAACAAGACAGTTAACATAACAAGATTAATCCAAAACTAATAATTACAAAATACAAACATTAAGTACACAGAGAAACATTTAAAAGTGTGTAACACTGGCAAAGACTTCAATTTATTCTTACTTATATTTAAATCAAATAAGTCTGAGTTGCAGTTTGAAAGCCTACTCATACGTGTCAAGGGCTCATAGAAACCGTAATTGGTACGATGTTTTGGTTCATGTACCAAGTGCTTCCTACGAAAATTATAACCGCCACCCCGATGGTTGAAAGATATAGCGCCCAGTAATTCCGGTGCATCTGTTACACCAGTAATAACTTGATGGAGGAATACCATGTCATTGTTATTTCGTCTACTTGACAATGTTTCCATTTGGAGAGTTAGTAGACGGTTTTCATAAGAAGGGACATTCAAAGGATCACTCCATAGAATACCTTTCAGGCAAAACGAGTAAAATTCCGTTGAACAGATTCTAGTCTCTCAATATGAATATTGTAATGAAGTGACCAAACTTGGGAAGCGTATTCTAGGTGAGGACGAACATAGCAATAATAACTAATGATGATAATAAAGATCCATTTATTAATGCAACAATGAAAGAAAATTGTATGTATTATCTGTCGTTTGTTAAAGAAGAGAGGTTGATGAGAAAGTCTTTTCTAACAGGGGGGCAATTATATTACCATGAAACCATGGAAGAGATCAGAGACAGAAACGCAAAAATATGTTTTGAATGGCTCCTAGTCGTAGCAAGGTGACCAAAGAAGATATAACAGCGAACTTTACGGGTTGTACAACGACATGGACATAGCCAGAAGGGTCAAGGTCCAGAGACTCAGATGGCTCGGTCATTTAGAGCGGATGGACACCAATGCTTCGACCCGGAAAGCCTTCGACACTATTCCCGAGGAACGTAGGAGGAGAGGAAGACCGCGACTCGGGTGGCGCACTCAAGTGGAAGAGGACCTCAATCAACTTGGAGTGCAAAACTATTGACGACTAGCTAATGACCGAGCTAGCTGGCAGAGACTGTTGATTGAGACCCAAGTCCACAACGGACAGTAGCACCACCTTAAGTAAGTAAGTAAGGTGACCACACTACACAGGCGTATTCTAGAATAGGTCTCACGAATGAAACATCAAGTAGTTTTAGTGTATATAGATCGCGGAAATCGCGACCGAATCCGACTATAAAGTAAACATATTCGTTAAAAGTAAGTTTAGAATCTAAAACTACACCAAAATCAGAAAATACGGATACTCTTCATAAAGGAGAAGAATCAAGCATGTAAATAACTGGAACTTTCTTGCGTGTAAAAGTCATGGTTTTACATTTGTCGACATTGAAAATAAGACGGTTGTTATTGCACCATTCCCTAAATAATATTAAGTCGTCCTGCAAAGGAGACAGTCAGATGTGTAATTAATTCTCTTAAAAAGTTTAATGTCATCAGCATATATAAGAACAGACGAAATTTTTGAAATCGAAGCCACGTCATTTACAATTAGAACAAATAGAATTGGATTGAGATGGCTGCCTTGAGGGACACCGGAAATCACAACAAATTGACTAGAACACTCATTACGAAATATAACACTATACCATATATATATTCTAAATGCGATGAATTCCAATTCAAAATTTTTCATCATAACCTTGTTGTGATAATTTTAAAATAAGTGTTTTATGACACAACTTGTCAAAGGCCTTACTAAGATCAGTAAAAACACAATCTACTTGGTAATGTTTTTCAAAAACATCTAGACAAAAGGACGTAAGGTTTAAACAATTAGTTACATTCGAACGTTTTTTTACAAAGCCATGCTGGTTATTCACATATAACTGAACAACAATGAAAAGAAAGAACAGTACATTTCGATTGACTCAAATTGCATGTTAATTACATAGAATCCAGTATCAACTTAATATGAACCTCTTTCTGACTTGGTTTTTATCTTGATTATTGTTAAATCACCGTAATTATCATTTATAATAACACGTTGCAATGTTAAAATAAAATGAAAAACTGTTAAATTGAAATGAAATCACTTAACGAAGAACAGGTCATTTAAATAGACAATTCTACTTCTTCATTTTACATCGCATTATTTGTCTGTAGCGACATTGTTTTTTTAATCTGTTGTCTGAATAACAATAAATGCAAATAGCGCATTCTGTCAATCCAATTTTCCAAGATCTTATTAAAGATCTTGAAAAAAATGTGTTGACATCGCCCAGATAACACGATTTGTGAATTAGGTGCATGGACAAGAAGCCGTCGAAACACTTTTATTTTAAGTTTTTAATAAATTATTGAATACATTATAGCTTTGACTCTGTAAGACCCACACGACCCACCGCTAACTGAAACGTTGCTTACAACTTCACTTTAGAAGTAAAATTGTGATGCCAATGTTGCCACTCCAAACTGTCATTTTATGTTGAAACATAATTGTTTAGGTTTTCCTGTCCCCAGCAGTGCTTCATTCCGGATATTACTTCCTTTTAAATGACACAGCAGAGTTTTTGGAATTTTGTTTTAATATTTAAATCAAAATGTTCCATAAATCTTAAAAACTCGAATAAAATGTATTCAATGAAAAAGTTCTTGAGCCAAGAAAGTTTGGATATGAATCCGTCTCCTCCTCCTCCTCCTAATAATGTAAATTTTGTGTTTCATGGGTTTTGCTTGCCTCATTTAAAGAACTGGCAAAACTTCCAATATAAAATATCATGTAAGCAGAAATGCACTTTTAAGGTTCGAAATCGTCATAAAATTGTAGTTTCCCGGGAAATTCCCTTCGGGAATTGTTGGCAAGTGTAGGCTATTAGGCCTTTTCAGTGCAAGAGTTGTCGCGCTACTCAAGTTATTCATTTAATTTTACAATGCAACTTAATCGTCCGAAGGGAAATCGATATCAGAAGTCATGATGTTTTTCGAAGAAAAGAAAAAAACAAATTTTGTTTTCGATTTATCTAAATATCCCCAAAAGTTGATCTGTTAGCGTTAGATATGGATACTTGAAAGAACATAAAAAATGGAGTGTAAGTGAACGAAGCTAGAGGCTTCACTGAATGCAAATATAATTGTTTTTCTGCTGAGGAGGATTGAAATCTATTGCAGCACTTGCAGCTAATGTTTTTCTGTAGATATCGATCTTTTGCAGAATTTTAGTGTCACCTGTGGTATTACCTATTTTACTGCATGAAAAAAATGATACACCCAAGCTTTAATACATTTTTAAGTTACTTTATAGAACATTGTTTAACAAAGTGTTACATAAGATTTACAGAGCATTTTATGTTTAACTAAGTTTAAAATGGTTTGGCATACAGGTCTCTACCAGCCTACATTTTTACATTTAATAGCGTGCTGTTGCACAGCTGTGTTAGGTTCAACGGATAGAGAAAATAACTGGAAATCCGATTTTGAGTTCTTATGCGTTGTCTTGCGTGGCAAATCTAAAAGCGTCGACATTTATTTGTGAAAAAAAAATAAAAATCAGCTCGATTTGCGGGCAAAAAAGGAATGTTTACAAATAGTCGTTTATCGCGCTTAAAATCTGAAAACAGGAAGATCATTCCGTAACACTTACGAAAATCGAGTTACGGAATGATCCTCCTGTTTTCGGATCTTAACCGTTTTTACTATCGACTCACTTCACGTACAAAGCTGTGAAAACCACTATCGTCTAGACCTCTAGACAATATATTTTATCACATCGAAAATTTCCATCGGTAGCTCGATCATTATAAAACGATATCGTTCTAAGACCCCGGGAGTCAGTGACAGTTAAGCTTTACTTACAGGGATATCAAAATCTCGCATATGGATCAATATACTATTTGACCAGGTGTGGCCACGGTTCATCTTGGCAAAAATATTTTTCATTAATTTTCATAGAAATTAATTTCAACAACATTTCTATTGATTCCTGTTGTGTTGCCGGATTTGTATAATTGAACCCATCCAAAACTTTTGAGTTGATTGATGACATTTCTTCGCAAAAACAACATGCACACAACAGCTGTACGACACCATCGTGGTTTGACATTTCCAACTGTTTTTGTTTTATTATTTTGTTTTGGTTTTGTTTTATTAATCTTGGTTGATCTCGTCTCCATTCTCCATTTATGCAGACAGTACCAAAAATCACTCGAAGAATTTTTATCCAAAGCAGCCCAAAGAGTTTATTATCGGATGTTGTCATGTCTCTGCACAGTACATTAGGACCGGGATGATACAGGTTTTGTGTAGCGTGACTTAAGTTACTCGGGAGCAGACTTTACTACTCAATTGCCTTCAAGTCCAAGGAAGCAGCGATTGGCAAGAGTGATTCTTTGTTTGCTTTCAGCGCTGGTGTTGTTGTCTGAGTTGATAGCGGATCCCAAGTAGACAAAGTCCTTAACTACCTCGAAGTTAAATCTGTCTATGTTGACGTTTGCTCCAAGACGTCGATGATGGTTGTCCTTTCTTGTCGACAGCATTAACTTGGTATTGACCTCATTAACCGCTAGACCCATATTCCTGGCTTCCGTCTGAAGACTCTATGTTCTTCCAATTATGTCAATGTCGTCTGCGTCTCCTAGTAGTTGGACGGACTTTTGAAAGATTGTGCCTCTGGTGTACACGTTGGAGCTTTGCACAATCTTTTCAAGAATGATGTTAAGAAATCGCATGACAACGCATCGCCTTGTCTAAAACCTTTTTTGACATCAAAAACGTCCGTTAGGTTTTTTCCGACCATGATGGACCAGCGTGAGTTTTCCATTGTCATCTTCCACACACGGACGAGTTTTTCTCTATAGACACTGTCATAAGCGGCTTTGAAATCGATGAAAAGGTGGTTGGTATCGATTAAAAGGTCCTGATGGGTCTTCTCCAAGATCTACAGCAGGGTGAATATTTGATCGGTGGTGGACTTTCCGGGTCTGAAGCCGCACTGATAAGAACCTATCAGGTTGTTGACGAATGGCTTCAAATGTTTACACAGCACGGCAGACAAGATCTTGTATAGGCGATGTTTAACAAGACTTATACCTCTATAATTGGTGCAGTTCATGGGATCTCCTTTCTTGAGGTTACCTTCGTCAGGCATCCTTCCATCCGACCAAATTTTGCAGATGAGCTGGTGCATGCTCCTATCCAAATCATCTCCAGCTGCTTTGTACAGTTCGGCGGCTAGCCCGTCTACTCTCCAGCGGCTTTGTTCTACTTAAGTTTAGATATCGCTATCTTCACTTCGTCAAGGTCGGGTGGGTGGAATTGCTTGGCCTGCTGCTCTGAAATTGAATGGTTTTGTTTTTGCTGGTGGAGTTTTGCTCGTCATCGCCATTATACAGCTTGGAAAAGTGCTCTTTCCATATCCTCAGCACTGACTGTGGTTCCACTACGATGTTCTCTACAGGCTTTGGTTGGAGGAGGTTTGTTTCACCTTTTTGTTAAACTTTCGAACCTCGTTCCTGCTGTGACATCCCTCTATCTTCTCGATCGCGCGCTTCTCATGCTCCTGTTTTTTCTTTCTTAGAAGTTTATGCTCCTCTCTCCTTTTCTGCTCGTAGAGCTCACGAGCTGCTCGTGTCCTACTTTGCAGCGCCGCTTTGTATGCTTTTTGTTTAGCTGCATGTGCTCGCCGGCACTCATTGTCTAATCATGAGTTTCGTTGTGGTGGCCGTGCAAACCCTAGCACTTCAGAGGCGGCATCTCTGATGGCTGCTTGGCAGTGTTGCCACTGGTTCTCTACATTTTGTGCTGGCAGCAAAGGACTTCTGAGGAGATTTTCGAAGACGCGATGGGAAAAGGATCAAGCAATCTCTTGCGATTGTAGCCTAGCATTTTCACGTGTTGGCCATGATCGGGATATGCGCGTTCGTATCTTGGCTACAACAAGGCAATGGTTCGATTCGATGTTGGCAACTCGGAATGTGCGGACATCTTGCATGCTAGAGAAATGTCGTGCGTAGATCGCAATGTGATTATTGATCAATTTGGTTGACGATTGATTGATCAGGATATATTGTGGACATCGAGATGTGGGAATCGCGTTCTTGCTACCATTACGTCTCTACTATGAATACTCAGTTTTTTAAATCATAGTGGAGTCAGTGAAGCTAGAAAAGGGCGTTTTCAGAAAGTCTTCAGCTCGGATTTGGAATTTTTTTTTCAAAGTTTTTATATTTTATAGCGTTTAAAATCAGAAATATTTTATTCGGGGAAAATAATTATTTACATATGTACGTATATGGTTTAAACAAAAATTTTATATTGTTTATAAAGGGTGATCCATGAGCGATGTGGTTGATTGGTGGAGTGTGTTGGTTGCATTAAGACAAGATAAAAATCATACGAAGGAGGGGTCTATTAACTCGGTTTTAACCGAGAGGGGCGATTTTATAACAATAAAAGCCTATTTTTAAAAAAATATTAAAAAATTCACGGCTATGTCGACAATGCCGTGTTTAACCTTCTTACAAAGCTTCTTTCATTTTGCATTTAAGTAAACCTATTTTTAGGAATAGTTTTCGATAATTATTAAAATTTTTAACTTTCGACTATTTTTGTTCGAAATTTTATGCAATTAAGTACAATTTTTTTTGTAATAAAATGCTGTTACAATCTCAATGTCTGTAGCTTAGTGGTTAGGTGCGTTGGCTGCTAAACAGAACACCGTGCGTTCGAGTCCTACTCGTGCCCAAAGTTTTTATTTCATCTTTCGCGGACACTGTCTTTTGCGAAGTACTGACAAAACTTCCAAGAGTATCATCTGTCATGAAAAAGTTCTTCTCAACTTTGCCATTTGGAAGCGGCATTAAATTGTAGGTCCCTTCAATTCTTCACACGCACCCAGAGAATTGTTGATGAGATTAAGCCACTTAGGCCTTGGCTCTTCAAGAGCTGTCGCGACATATTTTTACAATCTCAGTGAGATCCAGAAACCCACATGTGAAAATGTTTTCTTGTTTTCGAGATATTAAGAAAAAAACCAAAGAAAGAGCTCCGATATTGATGATATTTTGTTCTATTTATTCGAAAAAAAAACACTTAACAAGTAATTTTATCATTTTTTTTTGCTGAGTGCTTTTGGTTCATGTTAAATGCGGCTTTAATTCCATAATGCAATTGAAATAAGTCCCCAAGATTGTTATTTTAATATCTTCATGGAAATAAGGCCGCATTTAAGGTGGGCTTATTTCGTAGGTCGTTATTTCACGTCACCATCGAAAGCTGTATGGAATTTTGATTTTTGTGAAATAGTCAAAATACAACAGAAGAACTGCATTCTTTAATTACAGTAGAGGGTTAGTTGTAAGGCTTTGAAAAACTCTAATACGTAGTCCTTTGTATCAATGGGATTCAAGCAAATCACATTGCATTTTAATAATATCTTTTTTAGTTACAATTATTTTGGAGTTGCTCTGAAGGTTGGCCTAACGAAATTCACAGGGTCGACAAGTTATTCATATAATAGATAATAATAAAAAAAAAAAAATAGTAAGGAACAGCTTCACGTTTAATGACATAGGTACTTAAGAACGATTCGACTATACACTCATCCCTTTCACGTTTCCTCTCAAAGACACAAAACCATACATATATAATATACGTCTCAGCTGCGACGCTTGACTGGAGTTTACTCCCTTAAAATGGTATCCTTAAGAAAAATTACTCAAACTAGGTAAATAAATTCATATATTTTACGTCTATATACTGAATGTTTTATAGAGACAATGAAAAAGACGGGAGTATAACTTTTAAGATACGCGAGTATATTGCGTAGAAGAAATGTTACCCTTCACATTATGTTAACATTTGATTTGACAACTCATCTTTTTTTCATACTGTGCCTTGTAGAAAGCCAGTTCCATCATTCCAATAAACATTTCTGAGTCCTGCTAACAACTACAAATGGATTGCGGGAGCAACGTACCTCGGGTCAGTTAGTATGCTACATGTTGCAAGTAAAAATTTCGTATCCCGTATGTGCAAAAATTAAAAAAACGTACGACAAAATAAATACCCAATCGTGTTCAACCTTCAACCACAGAGGCATAAGCCTCCTAAACATCGCGTATACGATCTTTTCTGTAGTACTAGCTATGTGAACGCCTGAAGCCGTTTGTCAACAAACTGATAGCTCCATATCAGTGTGGTTTTAGAGCAGAAAAATCCACCATCGATCAAATATTCACATTACGATAGATTCTGGAAAAAAATCAAGAACTCCAAATCGACACCTACCATCTTTTTATCGATTTTAAGGCTGCGTATGACAGCATCTGAAGAGAAGAACTGTATAAAGCCATGTCCAGTTTTGGCATCCCTACAAAACTCATTCGTCTGAGCAGGCTGACAATGGAGAACTCGCGCTGCTCCATGAGGCGTTTTTTCTTTTTTGTTCAGAGCTCTGAACTATGGGCCTTCAGAGCAAAATTAGCTCTGAACATTTTCTGAACGTTCAGATTTCATTTTGAAATACAATTAAGCACTAAATATTCAGGAATGTCTGTATTTGTATATTTTTTTTAATAAATAATATTCTAGACTTTTTTATGACAAAATTAATATTTGCTGCCATATCAACTTGCTTTCTTCACCATTTTAATTATTTTAAACATTTCTTTTGATTTTACCATATCTCACATGCTTGACATTTTTTGTTCAGGCATTTTGCTCACAATGCTCGGTCTCCTTTTTTCGAGCGCGTCAGTCGAACTCTGAACACTCAGAATCAGTGCTCTGAACGGAAAAAGTAACACAACTTTGATGCTCTGAACACACTGAACTAAAAAAGAAACATAATTTTGAGCAGTTCAGGCTCTGGTCAAAAAAGTCTTTAGACAACTTCCTTAACATCATATTGGAACGAATAGTGCAGAACTCCCACGTTAACACAAGAGGTACTATCTTCCAGAAGTCTGTGCAACTACTCGCGTACGCTGACGACATTAATATCATTAGGAGAACGCAGCGTGATGTCAACAGTGCCTTTGCGAGTATATGCTGTCATCGACAACACCGACGTCTTGGACAAAACGTTACGAAAGACGCATATAATTTCGAGGTAGTTAGGGACTTTGTTACCCCGGTTCCGCTATCAACACGGACAACGACATCAGCGCCGAGATCGGACGAAGAATAACTCTTGCAAATCGCTGTTTCTTCGGGCTAAGAATGTAATTGAGTAGTAAAGCCCTCTCCCGAACAACTATAAGGTGACGTTCTATAACACCCTCATCATCCCCGTCCTGCTATATGGTGCAGAAGCATGGACCCTGTCAAAAACGGACGAGAACGCCCTAGGACGGTTCGAGAGAAAAGTTCTACGGAAGATCTATGGTCCTGTCTGCATAAACGGTGAATGGAGGAGAAAATTTTACGATGAACTGTACGGGCTTTACATCGACATTGTCCTAGCTAAAAGAAGGAAAGTCCACAGACTTAGATGGCTTGGTGGTGGTGGAGAGGATGGACACCAATACTCCGGCCCGTAAAGTCTTCGAATCCACCCCAGCGGGAAGGTGCAGTAGAGGAAGACCAAGGCTCAGGTGGCGCACGCAAGTTGAAGACGACCTCAACCAACTCGGCGTTTCGCACGCCGAGACAGCTAGCTAGGGACCGAGCTGGCTGGAGAGGTTTGTTGGTTGAGGCCCAAGTCCACCTCGTACCTTAAGTAAGTAAGTAATTTAAAATATTGTTGTTATACATTTTTCCCACCTTTAACAAAAAAAAAACGGAGGGTATGCATTCACTTAAAAGAAACCGCTACTATACTTTCTTTTTATGATGTTTGTGCTAATCTTCATCCCATTCTTATTCTTATTAGTATGTAGATGTTATAGATATATATTTGTGAAGTGTGTAGGTAAACTAATTTCTTCCTAAGAACTTACTTTCAAACTTTCTATAATAAACACAATATATTCTTACCTTCATTCCTACATTCCTGCTGAAACCACATTTAGCATTTTATTTCGGCAGACAAAGCATCTGGTATTTTTGAGTACCATAATATCAGTATGTATGCGTATGTGTGAGATGAAATTAAACCTTAATACATAATAATATTCTCCCTTACTTTTGAAGCTTTGTAGGCGTGTAACCATCTACTCCCACTTCTGTGCTAGACCAAGACTATTCTCTGTTCAACAGGTGACAGTCACATAGAGCAAGTACGAAAAATAACTGAGTTGTGAAAATTAAACCCCAAACTTGATCCCGGTTTACTACGCACTCACACATTATCCCCATACAAACAGAATGTTCGTTTACACAATACGTTCACATGTAACGGTGAACAGCCATGTCTCTTTTCTTCTCTGTGCTATTCAAAAATTATGTGAAATGTGGAGTAAAAGCATACTTTCAAGATTTAAGCATTATAGACGTATGTACCCGAGTTTTCAAATTCAACCCGATTCTCTTTGGGTAACAGTTCTCTATTTCAAATACCAATAGTTCTCTTAAATCATGAAATGTTTGCTGCTGATTGAGACTGAAACAGTGTTGTTTCTCTCAGTCAACTTTCACCAACACGAAACTACTTTCTCATCTCTCACCATTGAATGAACTTTCTCTCTGAATCGTATTGTACGATATCTAGCTCCAGTTGGTATTTTTGTTCTGAATTAATTATTAATATTTTGGCTAGCTCCTACACCTACATGTGCTCCTCTGTAATCTGTGTATAGCGAAAGCGAATTCCCATTTACACTGCCTATGCTTTGCGATATTATTTTTAAGTGGACCAGAAACATTGACAAAAAAACATTTTCAATTTTCAAATCTTCGTTGGCACTGGCACCTTTAGCACACATTTAGGTAGATATCGACTCACATTCACTAAGAGCATTATATGTAGTCCTCTTGATGCATTGCTGTAAATGCATACGCCTATTTTGTTGGTGTGAAAGTTTCAAGGATTCAGACATTGCACTGTGGCTACGATTTATTTTTTGACATGTTCGTCCTGGTCTTCTATTTTTTGTAAACATATCGCAGTAAAATAAAAAAAAAATGAATTAAAGCTGTATGCATTCAAGTATTAAGAACAGAAATATACGTTGCCTAGGGTCGGTCGCCGGGAACGGCGATGACGACAAATTCTTCCATTGCATTGGTGGGTACAATTATACTATACTTTACCTAGAAAGAAAGGACTAGTGCACTTTGAGTGCCGTAGTGCATTCTCTATCCTTTTGGCTGGCGTATAAGTTGAAGGATACCCACTGTTTGAGGAGACAGAAGTTGTGTTAAGCCTGAGCGTTTTTTGTTATAAGTTTGCCTCCATATTTGCCAAACATGAATATTTACAGGACGGAAATGAGTTGTGAAAGTTAAATTCATAGTACAAAATAAAACGACAACGACATCAACAAGGACATTTTCAATCTGATGCACATTGCACATACCAGATACCAAGTTGTCTGACAATTTGTGTATGAGTTGGTGCAAAATAAACCCCTTTCAGCATATTATGCAAAGGTGCACACGAAAAAAATTGTATATGTAAGAAGGCTTTTAAATAGATCCGCTGAAAGTTCAAAGAGCTAGAACTAGTGAAAATAAAACTTCCTGTCATTGAATATGCGATGCACCATGATGGAAGCTGCTGATTTATTTTGTTTGTTTTTGTTTTATTTTTTTATGACACTTGAATCTATGTTTGTATCCGTTGATGAATAGAAAAAACGGTTTATGTATGCAAACCTACTGTTTTTAAATTTTCAGTTTTGCGATTAAAAAATTTAAAAATATTTTTTAAAACTGTGTTAATTTGTTGTGCTACTTCCGAGAATATTACGTTGTAACTTCAGGCTGGTCGGTTCCTTGGGAGTCGGATTTGGGAGTTCTATAGTGTGCCTTCTATGATAGTCCAAAGAAGCAAAAATTGATAAAAGAATTTCTCATTTCGTTGAAATGTTGATGTTGCGCTAACAACCCAGTGACATCACGCCTTGTTCTTCTAATTTTGTCAATGACATTGACTACAACATTTGAAAAATGGTGTGTGAAGTGAGATTTGGGACATCTTGTCTTATTTTCTCAGTGAGACTTCAAACGGCCCATCCTCAATCGTTCCTTGTCTTCAACTGTATTGGTCCGAGTCAATGCTTGCTTTTCGAATCAAGGGCGGATTCAGAGGGGGGGGGCGATAGGGGCGATCGCCCCCCCCCTAAGCCACCTAAAATCTGGTGATATGACAAGCAGAATATAGTTTTAACATAATGTTAAACACAAATCATCATCATCACGACCATGGCACGTGGTAACATTATATTCTGGTGAAAATAAAATTATAAAATATGGGTGCGATCTCTTTGGTAGAAACGACTTAATCAAACTGTAGTCAATTTGTTTTACTAGGAACCACAAAAATATATCCGCTTTAACTTATTTTCAATCGCTTTTAACAAATTATTGTAAAATAAAATGTTTTCTAACATTGATGAACAACATTTTTCGAACTATTGTTGCATTCTATGCTAAAATCATCATAATTTTCATGAATAAATTATGAATACTATCAGATTTTGTTAGATTTTTTCAATCCTTACCAAAAACCGCTAAGCCGGTTTCGCTGAAAACTTATTCAGTTCTCAATTAAGTAATTTTGGTCCGAACGAGACCAATTTGATATCAGCACAATGAGCGGTTTACGAGATAATCATTATCTATTTCATACATAAATGACGAATTTTTACTACTTTCAAATTTTTAATGCCAGTTTAAAAATTGCTTAGCTATCGCTGAAAACTTAACCAAAACATATTCCGCATCGAATGAGTCTAATTTCATGTCAATACTGTGAGTAGCGTCCGTAGCTTAGTGGTTAGGTGCGTTGGCTGCTAAGCCGAACGTCGTCGTGGGTTCGAATCCTACTCGGGTCCAAAGTTTTTATTTCATCTTTTAAGGACACTGCCTCTTGCGAAGAACTGACAAAACTTCCAAAGAGTATCATCTGTAATGAAAAAGTGCTTCTCAACTTTGCCGTTCGGAATCGGCGTAAAATTGTAGGTTCCCTCAATTCTTCACACGCACTTAGAAGAATTGTTGATGAGAGTAAGCCACTTAGGCCTTGGCTTTTCACGAGCTGTTACGCCACTCTATTTTTTTTGTCTACTGTGAGTAGCTCTCGATATAATAGTAGAAAAAACGTAACGCTAATAGATACACATGCCGACATAATGATAAAATGGTTTGATGCAATAATTGCATGTAGATTCACAAAATCGGACCCTTTACAATAACTTCCTCTGCTTTTTGCTTACGACTTCAATTCCACCTAACACCAAATCACTGAGATCTCAGAGGTTTTTATCAGTGAGAACTTTTATCTGAGAACTGAGATTTTTTTCTGGGATCTCTGAGATGAAATTATTTTGGATTCGATTTCTCACACAGCTATTTTGACGTGTCTGACATTATGTACAACAACAATTTTTAGGGTAACCATTTTATTTCAATGAAAACTGAGAATTATGTTCCACCAAATGATTTTGGTGTCAAAGTGACATTGAGATCTCAGTGAGATAAATTTAGGTGGAACGGGCCTATTGTGTTTCCTTTCTCCAAAAATGTTCTAGAGATGTTAATAAAAATAGAGTGGCGTGACAGCTCTTGAAGAGCCAAGGCCTAAGTGGCTTATATCTTCAGTCTTTTTCAAAAAACTGTACGATTAATTATTCTTTTAATGACCTCTTTTTCTTATAAATCAACATTTTCAGGGTCGCCCCCCCTAACAAGAGTCTCTGGATCTGCGCCTGCTTAGAATATTCTGATACTATAAAAGGACTTAAATCTAACTTATTTTGCCAAAAAGGTTCCGTCAAAGAAGATTTTTACTATACAAAAAAAATACAAAAAAAAGTGTCCGCTGTTTTTAAAGCACAGTGAGTAATTTTCATAAAAATAAGGCTAAGAACTGTAAATCCGATAGGATTGATAGATATATGACGTATTTTTCTCTTTCTTTCTTTAGGTATTGATAGCCAGTGTATTTGAGAAAATTGACTTTAGTAATATTATTATACAAAGATCTTTATTTCTACTAGCTATACTATGAACATATTATAATGAGACCTTGCGAACCGCGGTTCGCCAGCAATATAACCTTCGCAGCAACTTCGTCAAATTGCAATTTGGTTTAGTTGAATAATGCAATACTATTAAACGGCTAGAACTTGTTGGTTGTACACTTAACGCGGCCTACAAAAACCGAAGGAGCATAAATTATATATCAGACGAAAGCATTTTTTGTACTGATGAACATTTTGTTCCGAAGTTGCTTAAACATACAGAAATGTATGATGATTATAACTTATGAATATGCAAATGTGATTTGAAAGTAGAGTATCGTTCCAGTCGGGCTTAAACCTCGACCGACGGACTACATAATTTAAATCTTTATTTGTTATTGTCCGGGACCATATTATGAACTTGAAGGTTCCTATCCATCAATGGATAGAATTTATATAAATATATATTAACATATATCCTCAAATTAATTTGGGTTGTATTCAAGATTTTGGTACTCTATAAAATGGAAAGCAATACGTGTTAACATAGTTTTTTTTTTTTAATTATGTTGTGAACTGACACTTTACTTATAGAGTACAGAAGAGTGGTACATGTACGGAGACTGCCCTTCATAAGGTAGTGAGAACGATAGAAAACACGATCCATTTCTTCCAATGCCAAATATGTGGGCGTAATACTCAAAAAAAAAAAATACGTAATACTCCCAAGTAAAAATTTATCTTGTATAAGGTCCGATTCCTGAATATTCAGAAGCAATAGCTTCTATAGACTTATTTAAGGATGATTGTTTTTATTTTGCTTGAATAAGACCTTTTGTAATTTACTTATAACAGTCTGCAATTCGATAACACAGATAAGGCCTCCTTGTGCAAATAATAATAAACTGCTTGCACGAGATTGATTTACCGAAATCACATAAGGCCTCGCTTTGCTTCCTCGTGAAAGCGCATTTAAAATAGCTTGTATAAGGCCTATTTTTTGTTTCCTAACAACAGTCTGCAATTTGATAACACAGATAAAGCCACCTTGTGCAAATTATAACAAACTGCTTGCGCAAGATTGATTTACCGAAATCACATAAGGTCTTTTCGTGAAAGCGCATTTAAAATAGCTAGTATAAGACCTTATTTTTGTTTACTTACAACAGTCTGCAATTTGATAGCACAGATGAGACCTCCTTGTGCAAATTATAACAAACTGCTTGCGCAAGATTGATTAACCGAAATCACATAAGGCCTTCTCGTGAAAGCGCATTTAAAAAAGCTAGTAGCTATAAGACTTTATTTTTGTTTACTTACAACAGTTTGGAATTTGATAACACAGATAAGACCTCCTTGTGCAAATTATATAGGTATAGCCCTCTTAAGAAGGTTGACGTTTTAAGGAATGTAGGACTACCCCAGTTCAAAACCCATGTTTTTTTGTGTCTTCTTTTTATATTGATTGGAAAAACTATTATTCCATCGTTATTTGAATAAAAATGTTGGTGTATCGTTATTACCTGAGCTTGTAATTAATCTGTATTTTTTTTTTTTTTTGAGAAACAAATTATCTGACGGTTTTCTTAGTAAGCTCTTACAATCAAAAGATAGATTCCCTTAAATCCCAAACTTTTTTCCGACGTTGTTCAAAGATCTTATTCATACTACTATGCGTATACCACACATATTTTTAAATTTTAAAAAAATTTTAAAACTGAATTTTTAATGCTTCCAACTTAACGAAAAGCTTTGTTCATCATCAATCTGAACACAATAATTTTAATTAATTAAATTTTCTTCATTAATATGTAATAATTGTTTCATAACTCTTAATGTTTGACATGAAACAACTAGTTTTAAATGTGCTATCCCTTATGTACAAGTAACTTTATCACAATGGATGAATGGTCGACTAACACGCGGAGGGTCCCAAGTTCAAATATGGTAGGAAGTCTGTAATGTTTCTTTCACATATTCTGTATAATCGAGATACGCTCAACATCTTACAATTTTCAGGAAGCAGAAAAACAAAATAGTCGGATACAAGAAAATAGGAAAAAAAAAAAATAAATTCATAAATTCAATTTTTCCTTGTTTCTTCGAATAACTTCCGTAAGACTTTAAATTAACCTTTTTGAGAAAACATATGAGAAACTATTGCTTGTTTAAATAAATTGATGTAAAGACCTTATTTATATACCCTTTGAGAAGCTATTGCTTCTTTATATTAATTGTTATAAGACCTTGTAGAGATTTCATCCGAGAAGCTATTACTTCTTTAAATAAATTGATATAAGGCCTTGTCATAATTAATTTAAGGAAACAATGGCTTGCATAACTTGCGCCAAACGTATTTGTGTAAGCTTTTATACAAGCAAGATACAAATCAAGAAATAGTTTCGCTTAAGCCTAATTAAAGTTAAATTGTTACTTGGGCTAGACACCAAATAAACCTGAAATCTCAACATCGTAGAACGGGTGAGGAAGGCCTGCGTGGCCTTCTACGCCTGCAACATAACCTTCGTTAAAAAGTGGGGCCTGAAGTCAAAAATGATCAAGTGGACGTACGCATCGGTTGTTAGACTGCTACTTGTTTACGGATCTATAATGTGGTGCACAGCTCTCAGCAAAGCTTACATAGTAAACAAGCCTACAAAGGTGCAGAGAAATGTTTGCGTAGATATATCAAGGGCAATCAGGTCCTGCCCCACAGATGCACTTAACGTCATTCTGGACCTTCTTCCGATTGACCTCTCTATTTAATGTCAGGTGTCCTGCAGTATCTGAAATAGTCTGCTGGTAAACCAGATCCTACGGGCACTGCTTGATACCATCAGACGGCCTATCTAATCTACCAAGAAGTTTAAAGTCCTTTTCGCGCCAAAATCGACTGGGAGGAAGGCGATGTGACGGAAGACTTCGACACAACTATCTTGAGGGATAGTTCAAAGATGGAATGCGTCGTAGGTGCAGGTGTCTTCTGCGAATTTCTTAAGATTTTAAAATCCTTTAGACTTCCCTATTTTGCTAGTATATTCCTGGCAGATTGTTAGCGATAAGGGAAGCTTGTATAGCCCTTAAAAATATCCGACAGAACTAAAATGTAGCTATACCAACAGAAAGTCAGGCAGCTATTAAAGCCATTGATTCAGCTATATCATCCTCTAAACTGGTCCAGCAATGCAAAGAGGCCCTCAAGGAAATTGATATGAGCGTCACCCTAATCTGGATACCGGGCAGATAAGCAAGGCAAGGATCAGCCCTTCACAACTCATTGGCAGTGAGGGTATATTATGCTCCTCTTGGAGTTATGAAGGACTGAATTCTGACCAAATACATATCGGAAGCAAATCAAAGGTGGAATAGTTTAACGAGTTGCGTTATATCTAGGAAAATCTGGCCCGCCTATAACAAACCAAAATCTATCAATTTAATTTCCAAACCAAGGCATGATATAGCCAGGATTGTTGCTACCTGCACAGGGCATTGACCCATAGGGGAGCATGCGGCAAAATTGGGTATACCACATAACTCTTTCTGCCGTAGCTGTGAGCACCATAGGATGAAAAGGAAACGGTCCCACACTTTCTCTGCCATTGCCCGGCCTTGGATAGGAAAAGAGCGCTCCACTTTGTTAAAGAATTCTTCAACGGTAATTGAGGAAGTCTCAGAATTCAAGATCAAAGACATGATCTCATACGTCAATAACACAAACTGGCTTTAGCGCCCCTTTATCTCGCCTAAACTAGATAGCGCTATGAGACGATAAGCCGTAGGGAGATTAATTCTACATTATGAATAGGATTGTACGTGTGAAATATACATCCTCCCTAGCCCATCCAAATCTTTTAGAATCTTATGACTTATGAGTTATGGTATCGAAACGGCGCACTCAGCGCTAATTGTGTCCTACACGGAAGTGGGACAGCCATGTCTACCTACCTGCCTACCTGTAGAGGACCCTTCATTCAAATATATTTAGGCTTACAAAAGATCTTAACTACTAAACTTCTTGAAGTTTACTAGAATTTAACTGAAAATCGATGATAATTAGCGTGTCACAACTCATAAAATCAATATTTATTGATCCAAGCACAACTATGTAAATTGTCTAACACTTTATTGACTTCAATAAAAAATACACGAAACAAACAAAATAAAAAACAGACAACAACCTTGATAGCAAAAAAAAGTAAAAGAAAAAGAAACCTAATAGATCATTAATATTCAAGAAAAGCATGCGCCTAAGTACGGTGAGTCCTTAATTCTCTTAAATTACACTAAGAATAAGAAGGAATAGCAATGTACGTCGTTTATCTAAAAAAAAAAACAGTTTCCATCTGCGTCCGTTTATTCATTCATTAACACGAAAACTTAAACAATGATTTTTTTTCCTACAAACAAAATGGAAAGGCCAAACAAAGTAGGCACGTCATAAAAACCGTCCCTAAAAATAAGCTCTGTGTCCTTGTTGTTTATCTATTTCCCAATTACGGTTAATAGATTTGTAGAAGACCACTTAAGAAGGCTATAAATGGCTTCGTCATAAAGCCAACACTTCCTAAAGAAAATCAATGTTTTTTGTGTTTGGATGTTTGAAGAGAATATGGTGGTTGGTGTGATGCAAATGAACGATAAATATTAATTTAATATAAATATAACACATTAAGCAAAGTGCAAGTGCAATAATTTAATATACACAAAAAATGTACACCGGGTTGAAGTATATGCTTAAATTGGCGGTTTTTATTGAGCGCCCGCCACTCCTCAAAAATTCTTTTGGCGGGGTGACCCTCAAACATAACAACAAAATCCAAATGCATTATTGCAAGTCAGGATGAGAATATCTTCGAAGAGATGACCTTAGTTTTTTCCGATTCAAATTGCATTTGGCAAGTATACTAGAAAAAATGAAACAACTAATCCGATAAAGAGTGATTATAATTATAATCTTCTTTTGCCATCAATTCCCAATTCATTGTTTTTTGTCATTACTCATTAATCATAACTGGAAGTGGCAAGCATTGCATCACTGCAAAAGGAAAGATTCCGAACTTTTAGTTGAGACTGAATAGTAGGCGTTTTTTTTTGGCAAACCTATCCAGAGTAAAATAGGATTTCCCAAAAAAAACGCGTCCTATCCAAAGTTGTGCGACGTCTGACATTTCGCTTTTTGTTGTTTTTTCTCTTTCCATTTCCATGTATTTTCAGCGCTATGGATCAATAAATGTCACATCATGCGAGTACTATTTCTTTATTTTCATACACGAAGTATCCAAAAAATAATATTTGTGGTATTTGGAGGGAAAAACGTGTTAGAGATACACAAAATATTCGAGAGTCGAACGAAAATAGAAATTCTATTCTATTCTATTCAGAGTCGGATCCTACTTCTGCTTTTATCCAGAGGAAGAAGTTTGTTTTTGAAATACGTGTAAAATCTTAGGTTAGGTTAGTTTATATGGGCTGACGGTTCATTTTGCTACCATCTCATTTAGATCAATATAGATCCTTTGTGATACCCTGAAGTATTGTAACTTCTTAAGTATTGTAACTTCTTAAAAAGTGATTTAACCTATGAATTCTATGGTTGGTCGAGCCATTCGGTGGACTTGACAAAGTTCAGTAGGCGATTGGCTGGGAGTTCAGATAGTTCTTCTAGTTCATTAAAGATATAGTTGCCTTAAAATTTTAATCTAGTACGGCAGAGTGCTGGACAGTGGCATAGGAAGTGAGCTGTGTTTCCGTGCTCCTCCTCATCGCCGTAGCCTCTACATATGTCATCGAGTAGATTATGTCCCGTTATCACACTTATGAGGGATCTTAGGGACGGTTTTTTGAGAAGTAAAATCTTATCGGATTTTTTCTTGTCGTAATAAGGCCAGAGTTTCCTGTAGTTTCCAGTAATTTCCATCTATTATTTGCTTTTTGAATGATATTTTTACTGATATTTCTTTTTAATCCTTTTGAATTGCTGCTTGGCTATCAATGATAAAGGTGATATCAGCGTGTGATATTGCCATCATGGATATTTGATTAGCAGCGTTTTTCACTGCCAAGATCACAGCTTGGAACACACTGCTATATGGTCGGGAAGTCCAAGGCTAAGATTTTTCTGAGTAGAAACCTGCTCCCACTCCAGTAATCATTTTCGAACCATCAGTAAAGATGGTGAAGTTCGATTCATTAGTGTAGGGTACTGTAGTGTATCCACGTATGCGCCGCCACTGCCCCTTCAATAAATGAGTAACAAGATATGTGAAATGCAAATCGAGTATGTTAGTCATATCATAACATCAACATTCCACTCGATTGCATTGATTGTCACTCAATAGTAATAAGATCCTCATTAATATAGTTAAACCAATAGAAAAACAGAAATATTTTGAATATGAAATTCAACGTATAGAAGTAAGATAGAAAAAAAGTATAACAGTTAAGACAATAGTATTTAAGGAATGAATTTAGTGAAAATAAAACAGAGTCAAAAGAACATTCTTCTATTTTCAACCTTACGGCGAGGTAACTCGCCTTAACATTTTAGCGTGGTGCGCTTACACCAAATAGTAGGGCACTTATAACACTACAGTACACTGTTTTCCCAATATTCTCTATTGGGGAAGCTGGTAGTAAAGTTTTTATTGAAGTGGATTGTTTTGCCAAAAAAACACACCTAGTGTAAAAACAGAAAAAATGTAAAACAATTGTTGCACTGCACCAAAACTATATGATTGTGAAGGGTGTCCCAACAAGAACGCAAGATTTAAATTTTAAATAAAACGCAAATATTAAAAAAAAAATCGTGATTTCTTTAATATATCGTAAAGTAGACAGGATGTGGTTATGTATGAACGACCAAATGGCCGCCTCCGTGGCTTTGCTGGCACATACGCGATCTTTTAATGCAATTTTCAATGACCGTTTTGCATAAATGCAGCGTCCAATTTCCTCTTTTAAGGCTTGAGTTTTCGTTGGCTTATTCGCACGATACCGAACACCATTGACTGTTTGCGCATGACCTGACTTATTTTCATAAAAAAAGGTCCAATGATTCCTCCAGCCCTAAATGCACACCACAGAGTGACACGTTGAGGATGCATTTGCTTCTCGTGAATTACTTAAGGATTTTCCTCGCCCCAAATGAGACAATTCTCCCTATTGACGAAGCCATCAAGATGGAAATGGGCCTCGTCACTAAAGATAATTTTATCGGCAAAATCAGCATTTCCATGTTGTCTCACCAATACCCAATTAACGAACTCCCTTCGCTGTGCATGGTCAGCTGGCTTCAGTTCCTGAGTCAATTTAACTTTGTATGCATGAAGATGCAAATCTTTCGTCAAAATTCGCTGCATAGTGGATTTGGAAACACAAATTTGCTGAGCTCGGTATCGAGTTGAGGTGGATGGAGTTTTAGCGACATCATCACGTACTGCTGCGATATTTTCTATCGATCGACATGGTCGATCGCGCGTTGTTGTTTTTACATCAGTGACAGACCCAGTTTCAGCAAATTTTTTCATTAACGCTTTAGAGTTGACCATTTTGGTAAACAATTTCACAATGAGAATGCGTTGTTCACTCGTGTAGCGCTTTATTTTTATTAACCTTATACCTTCAACAACAATAATAATTGTTCAAATATCAAATAATGACACTTTGAATGGCGCCAAATATAAATCTTGCGTTCTGGTTGGGACACCCTTAATTTTAAGTAAACTATTGTAGTGTCCGTAGCTGAGTGGTAAGGTGCGTTGGCTGCTAAGCAGAACGTCGTGGGTTCGAGTGTTACTCGTGTCCATAGTTTTTATTTCATCTTTCACGGGCACTGCCTCTTGCGAAGAACTCATAAAACTTCCAAGAGTATAATCTGTCATGAAAAAGTGATTCTCAACTTTGCCGTTCGGAATTGGCGTTAAATTGTAGGTCCCCTCAATTCTTCATACGCACCTAGAGAATTGTTGATGAGAGTAAGCCACTTAGGCCTTGGCTCTTTAAGAGCTGTGGCGACATTCTATATATTTTTATCTGAAAACATTAATACGCGTTAATACTTATTTTAAAACACAAACTCCTGTTTGGATTTTTTTAAATATGCAGAAGAGTGTTTCTTACAAAACTAATTTAAGTGTTGGACTGATAAAAATTCAGACGATTGCGCTTTGTAAACAATGTTTGAATAAAAAAAAAATGAAAATGGAAATTCATTGAAAAGGTTGAAATTCGTAGTTTCAATTATATTATTGTAATGCTTTTTAACTTCTTGTAGAGGGGCCGATTTTGTGAATCTACATGGTTGTTTCAAGGTCACCAGACTTCGATGGCTGTGTACGCTGTGCCAAAAAGCTAGAGCGTGTATAGGTTGGGTTGAGAGGAGACCGCAAAATAGTGGAAGAGGGGATCTATTCCTCCACGTTTAGTTGGGAGTTGAAATTTTCTGCAAAATTGACCTAAAATTTAAACAAAAATATTAAAAATAAACGGATTTGTCCACAATACCGTGCTCTACCTTTTTTTAAGGCCAAAATTTTGTTCTTTCATCTGGATTATCTTTTTTATCTCGATTATCTCCTAAACCTGAAGCTGGGTTTATTCGGCACGAAATCACTGCGATATATACTACGTCGACTGCTACCGGGAACAAAATCAGCGTCTATTTGGATGTGGATTTGTAGTTGGGACTCGACTCAGGAGGAAGGTCTTGGGTTTCAACTCATTGAATGAGCGCATCACTACAATCAAGGCTAAATTCAACAACATCAGCCTCATCTGCGCTCACGCCCCCACTGAGGTAAAGGATGGAGCCACCAAAGACAGGTACTACGAGCTCCTCGACAAGACCTATGAGCAATGCCCAGCTATGACAATAAAATCGTCCTTGGAGATTTGAATGCTAAGCTAAGAAAATAAGAAATCTTTGGTTTAATAATCGGACGACATAGCCTCACGACTCCACCTCCGATAACGGATTTAGGCTAATCGACTTCGCTGCGGGGCTAGACGTGATGGTAGCAAGTACGCGACTCCCACATCTCGATATCCACAAGGGAACATGGAAATCTACTGACCAATCAACCGTCAACCAGATCGACACACGACACTTCTCTAGCATGCAAGATGTGCGCACATTCCGAGGTGCCAACATCGACCCGGACCACTACCTTGTTATAGCCAAGGTTCCGCACCGTGGATATCCCGATCAAGGCCAACACGCGAAAATGCTATCAACTATAGTTGACTATAGTTAGTGCAAAAACTTTCTTCAGCGCTGAAAGCAAACGATTTAGTCTCCCATCTGCGAGAGTTTGACTCCCCAACGCCCTGCATTTGTGGGGCTAAAAACTTTTGGGAGTTAATTAATTTTTTTTTTGTCATTTTGGTATATCTGTAATACTTAACCTGTTAAGGTTGCTGATATGGAAGTGTCCAGACCTCCCATAGCCTTAACGGTAAATCTTAGTGTAACTGGTAACTGAAGATTCTGGGAAAATAGGAACAACCGTTAGAAACGAAAAAACTTACTTGACAAACTCCGCCAGCCCCCTTATTGTAGTATTCAAAACTTGTTTTTGATCTGCTCAGGTAAAACAACAAACATTCAGTAAAAATACTCAGAGCATTTATTGGCGGATTACGTAAAATTATAGCGGTGCATGTCTTTTAAATTATTTCTACATTCAGCAAAATCGTGCTTATTTTAAGCGTTAGCACAGTATTACAGCGCCACTTACAATAATATTGAGTCAAAACTCGAACGACGGGACTTATTTTGCCTTTTTTCGTTTAGTAAATTTAAATGTTTGTAGCTAAAAGAGTCCAAGAGACAGTGGCGTAGATAGCTTTTCACTATGGGGGGGGGGGATATATCTAGTTCGCTCAAAAAACAAATAACAAACATCATTGAATTCATAAGGTAATAATCACTTCTCTATGTAAAGGGTTTTCCAATAAGAGATGTTATTTTGAATAGCACGCTTTTTCGGAAGCTGTCAAGAAACTACGCCATTAATAAAAATTTAACGATACACGCTTCAACAACGCATTGAAATTACTAAAATTCACTATAAAAATGGTGAAAATTTGGCAGAGACGTTTCGTAAAACTAAAACATTTTTAGGTCGTCGTCGTGCAGCACCTTGTCGGACCGCAATACAGAAATTGGTGGACAAATTCGAAGTGTGAAGAATAAAACCCGTGCACGTCGCTCAAGAACAACTGAGAATATTGCTGTTGTAGCCTAAAATGTTGAAGAAAACCAAGGTTTGTCCATTCCTCGTCGTTCTTTGGAATTAGGCATTCTACAAACGTCTTTACACCGTATTTTGCATAAAGACTTAGGTCTTAAGGCTTATAAAGTTCAGTAAACACAAGAACTCAAGCTGGCTGATCATGAACAACATCGTGCCATTGCTGAATGGGTCCTTGAAATGCATGAAAATGATCCGGAATTTCATCGAAAAATCATCTTGACTGATAAGGCCCATTTCCACCTCGGAGGCTAAGTCTACAAGCAAAACTGTCGCATCTGGGGCTCGGAAAACCCAAGAGTCATTATTGAAAAGCCTCTCTATCCTCAACGAAATTTAAAATTGAAATTGAGTTGCATCCATTTTGAAAAAAAAAAAGAAAATTTGAATAAATATTGAAACAGCTTTCTTACGTTTTGAAAAATCTTAAATGCGATTTCTTGTATTTTCTTCACTCGTCGCCAAATTATTATATCTTCTTGAAAATAAAATGCTTCATTTATAAAAATAACAAAATAACTTCTTTATTGAACGAGGTCGAATCGAAATATGAAAATTATAATATATAATTGAGTTTATAGAAAATTCAGAGATGAACTAAATAATATTTTACAAAGTATACAAGTAGAAAATGAAACAAGTGATTTTTATATTAAGAAACACTACACCAACTCAATAAAATTCCTGGATCCCAGTGTCTGGGCACTTGGATGAAACCCTTTTCGATAGAATCCAGTGTCTAGGCAATGGAATTAAACAACGAAGGGGCTAATGCTGTCTTGGATGGAAACCAGTGTCAGCTACTTTCATGACGACCTGACCTCGTCATCGCGCAGTGGGATCTCTTGTTAGCACCGCGGTGGTATGACGGTTACAGGTGAAATGACAATAACTTCGTCATTCCGCTATGTGTTAGCGGATGAGATACCGTGACGGTATGACGTAGGATTGCTGTCATCCCGCTACGTGTAAGCGTTTACTATTAGCTACAAGTATATAAATGGTTAAAAGCTGCTATTTTACTTATTAAATTTAGTACTTTAAATAGACCTGTGGTCTAAAAATGAATAAATTTTGCCGATATGATTAAGTAAAAGACTTTTAAAAATAGTGAAGTGAGTTTTGCTAAATCGCCCAAACGTTCAATAAATCAAGCTTGTCGATAGAATTTCAAACATTGCAAATATTCAAAAATCCCTACCGATAAACGATAAGAAACAGAAGGTAATTTCTGAATTTTCTTCGCAAATGTAACAAATAAACATTCTTAGGAACTCTAACTTATCCTAGATTTGGATTAATATGTAGAAAGTGCCACAGTTCCTTTTTGTGGAACCGTTTGATAATAGTGTTGCAGTTACTTACTTCTGTATGACCTCACCTGTTTTTACAGAACACTAAATTTCTTACCATACAATAGCTTCTAAAAATTCCATTTTAAATGCATTTTTATCTTCAATTTGAAGGCGTCGAATCACTTCTTAATCCGTTTTTTTTTTTTACGACGAAAAATATTCAACAGAAGAAAAATAAATAAGAACAACTTTTTACGACTTCGTTTTCATTAATTTCAGGCCAATTACTGTGCATGCTTTTTTAATAGCTTCTCGCCGAATACTCATCGGAAACATTTTCTTTTTCAAAGGTTCGTAAATTGTTGCTGGCTCGTAAGTAAAGTTGGACTTCTCTTTGTAGTGCTCCAACTGTCAAATTAATATTTTAACAAGGCAGCCCCGCTTGTGGGCGAAGAATTGCAGCAATATGCTGGCAATGAAATTTATACACTTCAACAACTTTTGATGTTAATATGGTGGAATCCCGCTTCCGTTGCTGTTGTTGCCGCCAATCAAGCACACATCATCATCTGGCTGAAAGACATGAATATTTCACTCGGTGATATTTTATATACGATACATACATATGTGTATTCTCTCTTGAATCGCATATTGGTACTGTTGATACTGTTTGATTATTGCAGATATGTATATAGATTCTTTCGTTTAGAACTTTTATGAATTTTATTCGGATAAATTCAATGGAGCGATTTTTTTTCGGGGAATAAACATGTACCTGAAATCAAAACAACCCCATCAAAATAAATACGGGATATCCGTTTGGTGTTGAATGTAGATATTTTTTGTGTTACATTTGGACTGGGCTTACCTACTTTGTGTCGTTGTCGATGTTTATTTAGGATAAGAATGAAAATATTTACTTGTTTTTGTTTACTTTTTTATTTTCTAATCAAAGCCATGCGGCATGGTAATAGTTATTCAATATTCATACGGAACAGGGAATTAATAAGTTTGCGCTGCTATGAGTTTGTTTTAAAATAATTATGTCATTTATTTCTTTTTCTATGACGAATGTCACTATGCTTAGAGGTAGAACAGAAGGGCTTATGAAAAAACGATTTTGTTGAAAAGGAAAAGTTGGCTCTCCGGAATCAAATCAAAATACTTATACATAATACGAGAGTGTTGTTTTCCACAAAAGTGCGCTTAAGCTGGATAAAATTGAAGTCTCTTCAAATGTTTTTTAAAGCAAATGCTGCTGCAATTTCTTAAGTTTTTGTTCAACCTGGTCGTATGAATGTAGGAGGTAGTTTGAAACGCACTTTGAAGCAAAGCATGTTCGTTACATTTTTCTTCAATTGACTATGAGTCATTTTCATTTTGTAGTGAACAAAGTTGAAGTCCACTTGGGGATTTATATTCTCAACTTTTGATTCTGATTTTTATTTTTTTTTACACACTATCAGAATTGGTCGTATAGGCTTATAGCAAGCACCATATTACGACCAATGGTTTGCCAACACAGAGACTATGATATAACACCGGCTCATCACTTAGTGTGGTGTTAGTTGTTAGTAAGCACATAACGTAACTAAAACAAATAACACAACACACATAAATAATTAACATAAAATAAAGAAAAAAAAACATAAGAAAATCAATAAAAAATATTTAGAAAGTGGAACACTGGTTTTCAAAATTATTTTAAGTTGAATTTACTTAAATTAAAATCAAAAAGTTATGAGTTCCAGTTTATAAGTTTACCCATACTTGTCAAGGGCTCATGCATTCCATTATTAGTGCGGTGAATATGAATCTTGATCAAGTCGTGACTACGAAGATTATAAACTCCCCCTCGAGAGCAAAACAAAATTTTACAGAGAAGGTCAGGAGCATCTGTGACTCGAGTTATAATTTGATGGAAAAGTACAATATCATTATTATTTCTTCTTACGTATGGAAGGGTATATAGGGAATCAATTCACTGAAACCCTTTTAACAAAAACTGGTAAAATTCCGTTGCACAGATTGCAGTCTTTCAATTTGAACATCATATAAAGGAGACCAAACCTGCGATGCATACTCTAGATGGGGACGAATCAAACTGTTGTATAAAACACAGGTGACATTAGGATCCCGGAATTCGCCAAAAGGCGTTTTTCTTTTTTACATCTGAACAGAGCCTGAACTGCCAAACTAAAAAGGTGTTTCTTTTTTAGTTCAGTGTGTTCAGAGCATCAAAGTTGTGTTACTTTTTTCGTTCAGAGCACTGATCCAGAGTTCGACCGACGCGCTCGGAAAAAAGAGACAGAGCTTTGTGAGCAAAATACCTGAACAAACTAATGTCAAGCATATGAGATGTGGTAAAATAATGAAAAGAAATGTTTAAAATAATTAAAATGGTAAAGGAAACAAGTAGATATGGCAGAAAATATCAATTTTGTGATAATAAATAGTCTATTATAAAACAAAATTACAAATAATAAAATCCTGAATATTAAGTGCTCAATTGTATTTCAAAATTACATCAGAACGTTCAGAAAATGTTCAGAGCTAACTTTGTTCAGTCTGTTCAGCAAGCTCTGAAGACTCTGAGCTCAGAGCTCCGAACTAAAAAAGAAAAACGCCTAAATTCTCAATTTGGCATTATTTCGATCAAGAAAATGAAATAATACCAATTTGGCAGGTGGCCATGGCTCAGAGGATAGAGCAGTTGATTGCTAAGCCGAACGCTACGGGTTCAAGCCCTGGCTTCGGCAGCATTCTTTTTCTACAAAAATCGCCAGCTTATCTGAGGCCACCTCTGCGATGACATGAGACAATAAAAATCTGTGTCTCCTCCTCTGTGCCACGTAGGTTTATGTTATGTGTTCTTCCTTCTATGTGTCTATCTGTCTCTCTCTGTTGTATTAGTGTCTTGTTCTGTCAGTCGATGGCCTCAGTCGCCAGTGCTGCTATGTGTCTGTAGCATTTAATAAGAAGTACATGAAGCGGTGTTAGCGACATGTACAGTGTACGTGAGTGAAGCAACAAAAATGTTTGATGATGTCCATTTTTGGGGAATGTGCTGTCAATTTTTGGTGTATGTGCTGTCAAACTATGACTGTGTTGTCAGTCGAGTTCAGGGGTGTATTATTTCTGTTCGTGATGGTAGGGCGCTGCAATTCGTTGAGTTCCCGGAGTGTGCACGGTTGTTTTGAATAGTTCTTCCATTGTGTTTCGAAACGTTTTTATTTGTTGGTTTACACAATAGGCGTAATAAACGTTATGAATTACGGATGAAAAATAAAATAATGTACTGGAAAATAAAAAAATTAACCATTAAAAACCGTGCATGTGCACATTTGCATGGTGAAAACACCATGCATCCTAAAAAAAACAATTGAGATTGAAAACAAAAAGTTGAAGCAAAATCGATGAAATCTTGATTCAGTCAAATTTCACTTGGCGCCCCTGAAATTAACCATTCAACTGTAGACCAGCCCTGTTGTAATGCGTTTGTGTTTGTGAAACTCACACTGCTTAGAAAAATGCTTCATTTCTTTTTCATAAGGCCCCTTTCTGTACTTCTTATTCAATGGTCTTCTTACATTCATGTGCGAAGTACTGTGAAATGTTAATATCAATGTCAATACCAATTTGGCAGTACATATTTCAATTTGAAGTTATGCAGAATTAGGTCGCGAAGTCAGAAGTCCTATTTATGTGAGTAACTATTATGGATCAGTAGTCCTAAATTTATTTTATCTTTCATCGGACAAAATTCGCTGTGAAAAAAGTGTTTTATGAGAATCTATAATTTTATTTGTACTCATCACTATTATATGGAAACAAAAAATGTTCATTGTAAAAATAAAACAAGAAAACGTGTATAAACATAACTACAAAATATATATTTATAAAAAAAAAAGTCTTATAGATACAAAGGACCATTTTTATTACTATTAGTCCGCAAAATTGACAGATCAATTCATTTTTCAAGGCTGCTGCCGTTTCCTTTATTTTGGAAAAGGAACCACCACGCACCTTTGTAATGCACGCTAAAGTCTGGTGAGCAGGTGCCGCGTTGCAATGATTCATTTTGAGCATCTTTTTTCACTTTCGTCCAAGGATGATGACGATCTGGATCATACAAAATCGATTTGGTTTGACTGGGAGCGAAACGAGCGGACAAAATTTTGCTCAAAAGAGAATCAATTTTGGGTGTGAAAATAAAAAATTCGGGCAAAATTTTTTCCGCTCGCTAGCAATTAGGTATGTACCTAAACCAATGAACGTTTGCATTGGGAAGAGTTTCCTTTAGCTCACATAGACTTAGAACTGTCCACTCAATTTATTGTTTTACAAAATGTTTTATTTAAACCTAAACGAAATGCAGAAACCCCGAAGTTTATTTCTTTACAGGTCCGAAAATAGAATTCGGCACCTATGTCCCACCATAATTATTGTGCGAAAAAATAAATAATTATATTTAACTTGTTAAAATACAGTGCCTTGCATAAGAATAACCGCACCCGAAAAAATGAATTTAAAAGAAAACCTACAATAGGATTAAAAGTCATAATCGTCTGTGCTAATATTGGTTTGCCGACTAAATAGACGTTTTATTGTAACCTCTTGTTAATTACTACTGGTATATAGCACCTTATCTCTGATAAGTGCTGGGTGAAACCCAAGTGATTTAAGATTTCGATCCTTCGGAATTTTTTATCCATGGGTACTGCTAAGTGTCATTATTTTTTCTCTACCATAGTCTCGCCATTTTCATAAGAAATGATGTTGCTGATCAATTCTTACCAAAACATGGGCGTTGCTACAACCCTTCTTTTTTCAATTTTATGGGGTTTAAGTTCTCCGTGAATAAGTACATCATTCACTAATGCTTTCTTTATCGAAGCCCAAACCTGGACAGAGCTTCAACTTCTCACAATTTTGATGCTCTGTCTGACTACATCCAAAGAATTGTTTCCTTGTAACCTCAAACTGAAATCGTTATTATGGGCTATTTCAATGTTAAAAATTCTTCGTGGCTTCTCCATTCGGGCCCGACAACACCCGAAGGAATGTGTGCTGAAATCGTTGCTGAGTCTAACCACCATACTCTTGAATTGTTCCTTACGTCTGACCCTCATAAATATACTATCAATGTATTAACGCCTCTAGGCAGATCAGACCATAGAATTATATCTGTAAATTTCTCATACCAAACTAATCCAGTTAAACAAACAAAGAGCTATGGCCAAAGTCCTAAGAGATCTCAACATACATAAATCCGCTGGTCCGGATGGTATCGCGGCTATTGTTCTGAAGAGGTGTTTTTCGAAGCTGGCAAAACCCTTGCGTAAGCCTTTCCATCTATCCTATTCTTCACCTTTCCATCTATCCTATTCTTCAGGGATCGTTCCGAGCAGATAGAAATCAGCATCTGTCCAGCCAATTCCAAAAAAAGGTGAATCTTCTTATCTCTCCGAAAGTTTCTTAATGATTGGCAATACGCCTTTCGTATAGCAACAGGTCCACTGGTGATCTGATAGTTTCTCTCACCAAACAGTGAAACAAATCTTTACATCGTTTTGGAGAAAGCAAGATTGTCGCACATCTTTCTCTTTTATCGAAAATGCGTGCTTTCGTTATTGATGAATCCCTTCTCCGTTCGATTCGAAAATTTCTTTCGAATCGTTCACTATAAGTTACATTGGCAGGTTAAAGTCTGAAACCCACAATATAAATGGGAAAGCGGGGCATAACGGGCCCCTTGGGTATAATGGGCACCCCTCTTACTTCTTGTTTGAATAAAGTGGCAACTCCGAATTTGATTTTTTTTCTTTTCCAAATATCTGTATAAGCTGTAAAAACAAACAAGATGAGCTGTAAAGCAGCTTCAATAAACTATGAAATTCCTCGAAGCACTCTGCAAAGATTTAAAAAAAAAGCTGAATTAAATCCCGAAGATCCAATTGCAATAGAAAAACCGGGGGGTTTTAAACCCGTTTTCTCGATTTCCCAGGAAGAAGAGCTTAGCAATTACCTCAAGGACATGGAAGGTCACTTGTTTGGGTTCTCCATGAAGGAGTTTCGACAGTTAGCCTTTGAACTGGCAGAGAAAAATAAACTCGCTAATAACTTCGACACTGAGACCCGAATGGCCGGAAAAGATTGGGCAAGTAATTTTTTGAAACGTAACACAACTGTTTCATTGAGAAAGCCGGAAGCAACGTCTGCAGCTCGAGCGATGGGCTTTAACCGTGTTGCTGTCAAGAACTTTTTCCAGCTGCTAGATGGCTGCTTGCAAAAATATCAGTTTTCATCTGATAGAATATTTAATGTAGATGAGACAGGGATCACCACAGTCGCAAAGAGTTTAGGAAAAGTGTTGGCGACAAAGGGACGGAAACAAGTTGGGTCTCTGTCATCAGCTGAACGGGGACAGCTTCTTACAGTTGAAGTTTGCATGAGCGCTGATGGCTCTTACATGCCACCAATGTTTATTTTCCCACGCAAGAGAATGAAAGTGGAACTGATGGATGGAGCACCTCCAAATTCTTGGGCTGAATGCAATCAAAATGGGTGGATAACTAAGGATTTGTTTTTGAAGTGGCTGAAAAAGTTTGTTGAGTGGTCACGAGCAACGAAAGAGCGACCCGTTTTGTTGCTCCTCGATGGACATGCAAGTCACGTCAAAAGCATTGAAGCAATTGACACGGCAAGGGATAATGGTGTGGTTATGCTTTGTTTCCCGCCACACTGCACCCATCGGCTGCAACCTCTAGATGTTAGCTTTATGAAGCCCATGAGCTCATATTACGGCGATGAAGTAAAAAAATGGCTAAGGCAACATCCTGGAAGGACCGTGACTCACTACCAAGTTGGGCAATTATTTGGTCAAGCCTATTTAAAAGCGGCTACAATGTCAGTTGCTATAAACGGCTTCAAAAAAACTGGAATATGGCCTTATAATCCAGATATTTTTGAAGATCACGACTTTTTGCCGTGTCAAACAACAGACTTGCCAAATGAACAGAATCTATTGAATCAAGATGAAACAGCATTGGTTGATGTAAGTTCACAAGCTCAAGCTGTGGGAAATCTATCCATTCCAAGCGATCCTTTGATGTTGCCTTTGGATGCGAATGTTTTACCCACTGTCTCCCACCAGAATTTAAGATCTATGGATGATCAGCCTTCAACATCTTCATTTAAAAATTATTCTCCATCTCAAATCATCCCCTTTCCTAAAGCACCAGTAAAAAAAAGAGTTTCTAAGCGCAGAGGAAAAACAGCTGTTATAACTGAGTCGCCGTACAAGGCTCAACTTCAGGCCGAAACTCCAACCCTTAATTCTGCCTCAAAGAAAGAAAAGAAGCTCGTCGTGAAAATTAAAAAGAAAATTGAATTTTCTGAAAGCGAAGAAGAAGATGCAGAATGTCTTTATTGTGGAAAATTATATTCTGAATCCACGGAAGGATGGGTGTCATGCAGAGCCTGTGGAAAGTGGGCCCATTGTTCTTGTGCCGGCGAGGAGGATGGTGATGATGAATCGAGTCACATTTGTACACATTGTACTCAGCAGTAAATGAATTCACACCTTTTTTAACCTGTGCCCATTATGCCCCAGATACGGGGCAAAATGGGCAAATCGAACATTTTTTGTTTTTTAATACAAATCAAAGAATTTTAAATTTTATTTATTTTATATTATTTAAATATATGTAATAAATGTTCGTTTAATGAATTTAAATACTTTGGACATGGAGATGTTTGGTATTTTTTTTCTTATAAAACCTTAGGGGCCCATTATGCCCCACTCTCCCCTAGGTGTGCCCCAGGGCTCCGTTGTGTCTCCGACCCTCTATCTCATTTTCATAAGTGATCTCTTGTCTATAACTTCTAATCCAATTAGTTGCTTCGCTGATGATAGTACCCTTTCTTTTTTCATATTCGTTTCCAGACTCACATCCCTGATCATCGAATGTGGAACTGCAGCGGAAAAATATGATAAGCTTTGTACATTTGTACAATGGGGAATAAGAAACCGCGTAGAGTTTAATGCTTCGAAAACTCAATGCTGCTTGTATCGTTGAGGCGAAATGTGCACCTCTTGCCACTGCCCATGAGTAACACTTGCATCAATGAGACAGAACATCTCATGATTCTCGGTATGTGCATCACTGACCACTTTTTGGGGAACGAATACAGTACGTATGCAACGTCGTCAAAAATGCCGCATGATGTTAAGGTTTTTTAAGGCGATGCAAGAAATTTGTCTTCCCGTCTGATCTTGCTATTATCTATAAGACTTATATTCGTCCAAAGCTTGAGTATAACTCCCATCTCTGGGCTAGTGCCTTATAGCCTCTAAGATGGTATACAAAAAAGAGCTGTAAGAATGATTGGTGATAGAGACATCACTAACTCATTCACTTCATTGGAACACACCGTCGTAAAGTTTCGTGTCCCTCCTTGTTCTATCGTTACTTCTACGGTAATTGCTCTAGTGAAATAGCCAAATACATTCCTCCACTTAAACAATTCAACCGTAATACCCGCGCTTCCAGGAATGCCCATCAGTCTACCCTCGAGCCCAACTTCGGACGTACTCTTACGCGAATGTGCAAAACCCTTTCCCACTCTGTCTTTCCCAATCATTGTAATTTTCAGGAATTCAAGACCAATGTACACCGACACTTAGTTTCTAAGTCCTTCCGTAATTCCTAATGCGCTCACTGTGTCTCTGCTTCTGGCATAATAAGGGTGTAAAAAGCCCCTTTAGTGTGTGCAAATTATAAAAAAATATATCTATATCTATATCTATACTAATACTATAAAGCTGAAGAGTTTGTTCGTTTGAAAGCGGTAATCTCTGAAACTACTGGTTAAAATGGTATAATTCTTTTTGTGTTTTATAGTACATTAATCGAGTAAGGCTTTTGGCTACTTAACATTGAGCTGTGACCAATTGGAGCAAAGAATCAGTGGAAAATGTGGGAAAAACTGCAAAAAATGTTAATTTTTCTGCGCTTATCTCAGGAACTGCTAAATCAAATTGAATGGTCCATTTATCGTAGAAGGCAAGAAGCTATATAATATTACGCTGTGACCAATAGGGACCAATAGGAGCGAAGCGTCAGTGAAAAATGTGGAAAAAATATTAATTTTTGAAGGCTTCTGTTGTTTGCTTGAACGTGCTGATCTCAGGAACTACCAAATCAAATCGAACAGTTCTTTTTGTATTGAATAGTCCATTTATCGAGGAAGGATTTTAGCTATACAACGTTACGATAATAAGTTACGAATAATAAGTGCAACGCATCAGTGAAAAGTGTAGCTAAAAAGTGAAAATTATACATTTATGAAGGCTTCGAGTTAAGAACAATTTCGGTTTAGAGAGAGTTCGCTGTTTTGAAATAACCTCACAACAAAATTCCCACGCAGGCAAGATGCATAAGTCGAAGACGCACCTCTGGCCGGTGGATGAGGTAGAGGCGGATGAAGTCGCGGGCAACTGCTTGTATATACATATAATAGGAATCCAGTTCACTCCTTGCGTTGGAGTATATACAATATTGTTAAGAAACTCAAACACAGAACAAAATTAGTAAGAAGTTCTCCCGAATTAGTGAGCATCAGCCTTGTTGTCGACTTCTAAAACTTTTCGGTGATTTTATCGAACTGAGGACTAGATAAAAATTCAGTTAATATTGAGCCTCCTACACTGCAGTACTATCGAAAAAAAAAAAAACAAAAAAAAAAATACCTAAAGCTTCCTCGATGCTCTGGCTGGTATCTACATGGGACATCATCGGTTGTGTTCCGAACAACGATACGAGGACAACGAGGCAGCAGAGTACACAGGGGTGATTAAAATGCATAGTTGACAAAGAAAATAATGTTGGGTTTTCTTGTATGTTAGTCTGTGTGTTATTTATATTATTTATACATTTCTATATATAAACTTTGTGGAAAATAATGAAAATGAAATTGCTGCACTGACATTTTTGGTGAACGCAGTTGCTATGTTGGTGGCAATGGTGCTTATGAATGTAACTTGGCAATGTGTGATGCAATTATCGTAAGGACCTTGCAACAAAATGTTAAGAACGCTTTTGTTATCTGAAATTGGCCTTGAGTAGGAAATTGTGTGTGGTTACTCCATGTTTTAGTTTTTTTAGTTGATTTAATTTTGTTTTTTTACTCATTTAACAGTGAAGTAAGGGTCTGGTCTTATAGATGCAGGAAGGGGTCTTGCATCTTGCACTGGCTTGGTTGATGGTTTTTAATTTTTAATTCAAGGATCATCGACGTGAAAAAGTGGGGACTGTCGGTATCCTTCGATACAATAGGTACTTATTTGAAAATGAAAATTAATTTTGCTTGTTTATTTTACATTTTAATTCGTTAGCCAGGGTTTAAGGCATTTTGTTTGATATAAGATCAGTAATTAACAACTCCCTTGCACTCTTTAAAAAGTCGAGTAAACTGTTCGTTTACATTATGCTGGGATGCATACGTACAGCATACGTAGAAAATTTTGACTTATGATATGACATGAAACATTTTTTAATCAAAACGTCTTATTTTAAAACCTAAGAGAGTAGTGTCCGTAGCTCAGTGGTTAGGTGTGTTGGCGTCTAAGCAGAACTTGTGGCCATAGTTTTTATTCAATCTTTCACGGGCACTGCTTCTTGCGAAGAACTGACAAAACTTCCAAGAGTACCTATCATCTTTCATGAAAAAGTGGTTCTCAACTTTGCCGTTCGGAATTGGCGTTAAATTGTAGGTCCCCTCAATTCTTCACAAGCACCTAGAGAATTGTTGATGAGAGTAAGCCACTTAGGCCTTGGCTCTTCAAGAGCTGTCGTGCCACTCTATTTATTTATTTTTTTGTAAGAGAGTTAAAACAAACTGATTTCACTGACCTCGAAAGCAAATAATTTGAACCCTTTATAGCGGAATAAAGATATCATAATTTTTGTGTTGATACAAAAGTCAGAAAAATCAATATTATGCTTATGTTTATTCGTTCCTTCTTACCTTTTGGTCCATATAAAAAGCGAATTCAATCATTATTATTTCATAAAAATTACAAACAGGAAATTAACCATAGGTACATTCCTTTTCGGGGAATACATAACACTTTTCTTTGTGGTCACCCTATCGTGAAAAAAATAAACTTTTGGAAATTCATTTCCGCTGGAATTATTAATAGTCTTTCTTCAGTAATGAAGTGACCGTAAGAGTATATTATATAGTATAGGTATATTTTCTTTAACATTGCCGAACAGTGATTCACTTTGATTTTTAGTGAAAAAATAAAAACGAATTTGAAACTTTCCATGTCAGGACTGGGTCGTACGAACTTGCTCCTGCATGCAAAAACTAAATATTTATGATTGTACTTCTATTTTCAAAATATTGCAAAAAGTAGTCTTCCTTATTAGGGAAGGTTAGGTTAGGTTAGGTTAAAGTGGCTGTGGATACAGAAACCACACACTTAGGCCAAAGAAAGGCCTTTGAACCACGTCAATCTAGAGAATTACTTCTTACTAGTCGAATCATTTTGAGCTTTTTATAAAAAGACTAGCAAAATCCCTGCCCGCTTCGCAGGGCTTCGGCCCACAACGGTTCGGAAATTAGAGATTGGCAGGATGAAGAATACGGTAATCGATGGATAGGCAGAAATGAACAATATTCTTAGAAAAATCATGCCTGTATTTGCTAATCTGATGAATAATCTATTCGTTTTTCAATTCTTTTACATAATTTTTTTTAGTTAATTTACCCATTAAACATATCTTCCCCAAATTTAGCTCCCTGAGAAGAGGTAAGGTAATTAGGATTTTGACAGCAAGCCAGGTATAGGCATAAGTATGCTTTTAACCCTCTTCAGGATTGCACAATGTTATAAATTTTCTTAAAACTAACAATTATTGGGATATTATAAAGTGCTGCAATAAAAATATTGACAAAAAAAACCTAAATTCGATGTTCTAAGCTGTTTTAGATTTTCCCAAGTATTATAAAATGTATGGGTTTTTGTTTATCAATGAGATTTTATTTGCTAATTTTTTTGTTCATAAGGTAAAAATAAGAAAACTTTATGTTCTTTACGCATTATTTGAAAAAAAAAAAATATATCTTAAAGTCAACACTTTGCTCGGGCAAGAAAAATTGAACACCACTTAAATACAAAGTTAGCCTTTTTTTAATCGTCAAAAAGTGATGAAAAAGTAACTTTGTCTTAGAAGGATTATTTTCTAAGAATATGACCAAGAATCACATCCCAAAGTATATGGCAGACAAATTACAGGATACCCTGTATAGTTGACCATGAGGAAAAACAGAAATTTCTAAATCAAAACCACATATTTTTAAAGATTGACCTTGCGTCTTATTTATTTTTCAGGGAATTCAAGTCGAACAGGAAACTAAAGACGTATGCCATTGACTTCTTCACGGCTAGTCTTGTAGTACTGTAAAGTTTAAGTTGATTGATGTCCCGAAACATAGTAATGCTCATACCATCAGAGTTAAAAAATGTGGAGGCAGTCCTGGTACATAAATGCATAAATGCAAAAAATTCAAAAACTCCGTCTCGTTGTAAAATTTACTACATCGTTTTCATTTGTAATTGTGTCAAACCACTCAAACGACTTGTGGGCAAAAAATTATGCATTTATTTGTCTAGTTCAAAATAAATTGTTGCATCGATTTTAGAAAGACTTTAATCTGTACCAGCCATTATTGCACTTCAACTCAATGCTTCAATGCTTGGAAAGACATCTTGAATCAACTCATTCCGTGGATTTGCATTACAATAAAAATTGTTTGGAAGTGAAATTCGGCCTTCAGAATCAAGTGAAATTATTCCATTTCCAATGTCCAATAGTGTCCGTGGCTTAGTGGTTAGGTGCGTTGGCTGCTAAGCAGAACGTCGTGGGTTCGAGACCTACTCGTGCCCAAAGTTTTTTATTTCATCTTTCTCGGGCATTGCCTTTTGCGAAGAACTGACAAAACTTCCAAGAGTATCAAGAGTATGAAAAAGTGCTTCTCAACTTTGCCGTTCGGAATCGGCGTTAAATTGTAGGTGCCCTAAATTCTTCACACGCACCCAGAGAATTATTGATGAGAGTAAGCCACTTAGGCCTTGGCTCTTCAAGATCTGTCGCGCCACTCTCTCTTTAATGTCCAATAATTGGCCAATGTAAGTTTCCTGAAATAGAAGTTTTTAAACGACTCCATTCGTCTGCAGCAGTTGACCGTGGTATAATCGACAAAGTTTGTCCTCAGCAACAAAAAGATTCAGAGCTCCAAATTCTTCAAGTTGCGGTTAAAGGCTTCAAGTAAATTTTTGTGCGCCATTGTGCTCTCATCCCACACAAATATTCGGCCATTACCAACTTTTTTGAAATATTGTAATGTCAGTTTTATGTCTAATAATGTGCTCACAACTCCAGAAGAAGAAAGAGCCAACTCTTTTTTTAATTTCAGATCATATTGATGCTAAAATTAATGATAACAAAAATGATTTCCCCATTCCACCGGGTGCATCACAAAAATATATACCACCACTCAGACTGATCACACCTTGCATATCTAATGGTGTCATACACATAGGTACTTTTGTTGATCGTTTAACTTCGGCTCAATAGTTTGCGCAAATATTCTGAATCCAATGCAATTTTATTATTGTCCTTAACGTAGTATTGTTGTCGAGCAACCAATTCAATTGTGGCAATGCTTTATTCGCAAAACGGTTTTTTCGTAAGCAACTGGCACATTTCAATTTGAAAGCATTCAATTCCCCATCAGATTGGCATTTGCAATGACTATTGACTCAAAGCTAAATAATGTCTGTTTGTGGCTTAAATTTGAGCACACCATGTTTTTCATTCAGACAATAATTATACGTGGAATACCTCCAGTTCGTTAGTGTTGATTAAATTTTATTAATGACACATTCCATCAACATTCAAAACGTTATAAATAACAAATAACAATATAATTAACAAATACGTACCCACTAAAAATAAATAAGATATACATACATATTTTCATACTCTAGAAATTTCATATATCAAAACAACGTTTGCCGGGTCAGCTAGTTCAAATATAATTTCCTAGGTTCACTGACATTTTTTTTTGTCGAAGAAAAATTATATTTGTCAAATATTTTTTTTCTTCACTGACATTTTTTTTGATTTTTTATTGAAAAAAAAAATATTTGACAAAATTTTCAAACTAAATTGAGTGTTCGTATATTGATCAGTTTTTTTTGTAGTGCGAAATACAAAATTCTTAACATTTTTTAACAATTGAACTATTTGTGATTTGAAAAGTATACATTTTATTTTTTCTGAGAGATAATTTCTCTCAGAATACTCATGCTGACATGAAAAGTCTAATGGAGTCGCGTTGTTTGTTGTTGTTTTCAACGCGACTCCATTAACTTTTCATGTCAGGACTCAGGAAGAGTATTCTGAGAGAAATTATCTCTAGTGGAGTCGGCCTGTTAAATTGCTACGCCATCTCCATAGGAGATGATCGACAATCGAGTGCCGTTTGAGATTTGGTTGAGACACCATCAAGAGATTTAATAGCAGCCTGACTGTCAGAGAAGATGCGGATATCCGAAGTTGATATAACGTTTTCTCTTAGCCAGGAGAGGACCTTTTTGATCGCTAAAATTTCCGCTTCGAAGACGCTATAATGATTAGCGAGGCGGAATGAGATGCTTAGATTAAGCTTTTCTGAGTACACACCACTACCAACTCCATCACTTGTCTTGAATCCATCTGTATAAAAATGAATGCTTTTGTCATCCAGAAGTTTATTGTCTTCCCATTCATCTCTGGATGGAATGGATATTTGGAAGTTTTTACCAAATTGGGGTTTTGGAATGGTGTAGTCTATGTACTTTGGTATAGAGCCGAAGAAGTTCAAAATGATGGAATGTCCCACATTATTGTTGGTCCATTGAGATGAGGCGTTGAGCCTTATAGCTGTACTCGCTGCCACTTGTTTGCTGAAAATGTCGAGGGGTGTCAGATGAAGGAGAGTGTCTAACGCTGCTGAGGGTGTGGTTCTCAATGCCCCGCTTATGCAGAGACATGCAGTGCGTTGGACTCTGCTGAGTTTGTCGCAGTAAGTGACTTTCTCCAGTGCAGTCCACCATACTGCAACCCCGTACATGAGTATTGGTCGGATGACCAATGTGTATAGCCAATAGGTTATGCGAGGTTGAAAACACCATTTGCTTTCTATGGCTTTCTTGTAAGAGAAAAAAGCTATTGTAGCTTTCTTAACTGTTTCCTGAATTTTAGGTTTCCAATTTAATTTTTTGTCCAGTATTAGACCGAGATATTTGGCTTCATTGGTAAAAATTAGTGATACACCTTTTATTGCGCAGCCACAAAACTCATTTGGCCTTCACTGGACCTAAAGCGCTCGAAAGACTTGCTATCTCAAAGCAGACTTCATATTAGGTCCTTAATAGGTGTCCTTACGGGACACTGTCTTATAGGCAGACACGCAACACGACTTGGTGTAGCCTCAAATGACTTCTGCAGGAGCTGTATGGACGAGGAAGAAGAGGAAACAATCTCTCACCTTCTCTGCACTTGCCCTGCTCTTTCACTAAGACGCAAACTTCATCTGGGAGAGTACTTTTATGATAATCCCAGTGAACTAGCTAATAAGGATATCAAATATCTTCTTCGCTTTATAAAAAGCTCAAAATGGTTCAACTAGTAAGAAGTAATTCTCTAGTTTCATGTGGTATCACAATGGGCCTTTTCTTTTGGCCTAAGTGTGTGGATTCTATAATCACAGCCACTTTAACCTAACCTAACCTAACCTTTATTGAAGGAGGTACAATTATTGGGATCTTGTATTTCCGTGTGAAAAGGACGAGGTCTGTTTTTGGGGATTAATACTAAATCCACATTGATCAGCCCAGGTCTCTCAGTGTATTAGGATGTTTTCCTGTGACGGCGATAGCAACATCATCGGCATACGCAATCACTCTGTAGCCTTCAATCTCGAGGGATATTAGCAGTTCGTTGACTACTATTTTCCACAGGAGAGGGGACAGAACACCACCTTGCGGAGTGCCTCTACTGACAGACCTTTTCGTACAAAAACACCCATCTTAGAGTTGATAAGCCTGCTTTTCAACATTAGATAAATCAACTCACAGAGTGAGTATTCGATATTTAGGGTGGTCATAGCAGAAGTAATAGCAGATGTGTCAACGTCAAACGGAAGGAAACCATAGTATATTCCTTTTGCTCTAGGGAGTATTCGATTGTTCTTACCAGAGTATGAAAGGCTGTTTCTACCGATTTCCCTTTGCAGTAAGCATGCTGAGGCATCGATAGCCTCTTATCAATGCTATTACGTATATGGATATCAATCAATCGTTCCAGCGTTTTGAGAATGAATGATGATAGACTAATAGGTCTTAGATCTTTAGGATTGACATGCGAGCCTTTGCCCGCCTTGGGAATAAATACTTCCTTTACTTCTCTCCATGGTTGAGGTGTATAGACGAGATCTAGACAGTTATATCGATTGGTATATTGTAGCTCAGCTGGTATGATTTGATCTGGTACTGGAGATTTGTAAGGTTTGAAGCTAGAGCCCATGTCAATTTTTCCATTGTAACAAGACCTTGAGGAAAAGTTAAGTTAGTACCCACACCAGTATGGTTTGTTGTATTAACGGAAATGGAGCTATCCTGGAAGTGGGTATCTAATAGCAGGTTTAGCGTTTCTTCGCAAGAGTTTTTAAGACAAATGGGCATGGTTGGATTTGTAGAGAGAATCTTCCTTAGCCTCGATGCCACCGAGGATTCTTCTATTGAGCAAGGGTAAGGCCGGGATGATTTGAAATGCAGGAGGAATTCCCATTAGTCCTTTTCTTGAAAGCTATTCACTTTGCAGCAATTTAAGGGATTTTTTTTTTACACTATCAGATAAGGTCGAAGAGAGCTTAAAGCAAGCAATATCTAACGATCGCTAGTCCTTAACCCAGAAAACTGTTTTAACAGACCGGTTCATCACTTAGTGCAGTGTTAGTTGTTGGTAGGCAATCTAAAACAAAAGAACACTTACACAAGAAATTACAAAATTATACAAATACAAAAAAATACAAAAACTGTACATGAAAAGACCGCAAATTAAACAATAATTAAGAGCGTGTCACACTGGTTTTAATTTATTCTTATTAACCTTGAATTTATTCTTATTATTATGAAAGTCAATAAGATCCGTATTATAAATCGAAAGCCTACTCATCCTTGTCAAGGGCTCATGCAATCCGTAACTGGTCCTATGTCTTGGAACTTTAATTAGATCGATGCTGCGAAGGTGATAAACTCCTCTCTGATAGTAAAAAAGTATAGCGTTAAGAAGGTCTGGTGCATCTGTGACGCCTGTTATGAGTTTTTGAAGGAAAACTATATCTTTGTTGGTCCTTCTTTGAGACAAAGTTTGCATTTGAAGAAGTGATACTCGATCCTCATAAGAAGGAATATTTTGAGGATCATGCCATTAAATACCTTTTAATGCGAAATGAGTAAAAATATGTTGCACCGATTCTAACCTGTCAATATGAACGTCATAATAAGGTATCCAAATCTGTGCGGGTGTAAATAAGTTAATTTATTTTACTTGGCACATTTTATCTTAGCAACCTACTATTAGTAGTAACTAGTAGTATAAACCTATTCCGCTTCGACCTGTCGACCATGGGCGGCCCTTCTGCGAAAACAAGTTTCGCGATCGCATAGCTCTAAGCTTCATAATAGTAGTTACCGTAAGCTGCTCCGCCACGTCAAGGCTTACCCCATGGAGGGAGGTTGGAAAACTTGCAAAGTAAAAAAATTAACTAATTTCATTAGTTTACAAGTTTCTTTCAAAAATAATAGTTGATTCGATGTAACTCAATTTAAAACATTTGCAATGCACCTGTACGAGTACTTGCTGAATCTTAGAACTTGGTGTTCTTTTAGATCTCATTACTTTGTGTGGCTGATCTGTTAGGCCAGCCCCGAAGCAACCCAGGGGGGGGGGGGCTTTCCGTTGAGCATTTTCGACTGTCGATGTCGATTCGGACACCTTCAAGTAAACTTTCCGTCTTCAGAACGTATTTTTTTTAAAAGGTTTTTTATCTCAAATTCATATTTTTCAAAATTGTTCTGTGATCTTAAATTTTGTATTTTTTGGTAAACCGCTTTTACAAGAGCTATCGAGTCTTTGTACCCAATTTCACGGCCTTGTTATATTTTTGTGACCAGCTCAACAATTTCCAACAAGTCCTTCCTAAACGTTAATTCAAATACAAATTCTAATGAAGATATAACATGGACCAATCCTGCACCTGATGCAACTTCATCACCGTCGAATTCTGCTGCACCAGTGATTTGAGGCAAAGTCTCCATGATATGTTCATAGTTGCAAAGAATGGATTTAGACGCATGTAATTGGCCAACCCAGCAAGTCTCTATAAGATTTATTATGGAATGGCCTTCGTAATGTTGCTTAATTTTGTGCCGACGGAAAATTTAGCATTGTGTTTAACCTTAACATATTAAAATAAGTGTGAAGTACAGTGGATATACAAAATAACAAAATTGTTTCACTAGTTGGACACTTTCAATTGCTTTGATTATTGCCAAATGAAATTGATGATTCAGATGGTTCATTGGTATAGCAAATAACTATGTATTACTTTTGTATTCACTCAATACGACATAAATATATGTATATGTTATTTTTCGTACTATTTTGAACTTTCTGTATATAAGAATTTTATTTCTTTAGTGTAAATTTCTTTTTATCTCTATATCTTTTCCTTTTACTTTTAGAAAAAAAAAAATATTCTTTTGCATTTTTTTAGTGTATTCGTTAATTTAAACAATTAAGACAAATCGTTATGTTTGAGTAAATTTTTCTTTTTGCGTTCGGGTTCGTAACGATACAAAAAATCGAAAAGAAAAACTATAGGTGTTTTGAAAGGTTATCTGGAGTTTAACAATAGATAGTCACTCTTACTTTCTTGTATCGTTTTGTTGACATAAATGTTGTGTTTCTAACGCATGATTTGATTTCTAAAAAAAAATATGAGTGTGCACCATGTGGTCCACACGACTAACTTTCCAGAGTAGAAAATAAGTAAGAATTAGTTGGTTTGCAAAATTTCCTGCCAATGCATCCCGTTGTAGATGTACAATTGTAGTCGACACGCCAGTGGGACTCGACTCAGGAGGAAGGTCTTGAGTTTCATCTCAGTGATTGAAGCGCATCACTTTACCAATCCGTAATCAAGGCTTAATGCACCAACAATCAACCTCATCTGCGCTCACCGCCCCCACTGAGGGAAAGGGTTTGAAGATGTTTACGGACGTCAGTAAAAATTGACCATGGAATTCGCATGAGTCGACGCAAACATCCCTGCACCTTTCGAGTTTGAATAACTTGAAAACAGTTATGTTCGAAAACACTTGTCCGACCGGAAATAGGTCCATTTTCTTTTGGCCTATTTTGTAAAGAGCTCATGGTCGAACTTTCTTTTCCTTCGCTGATCGTGAACTAGCTCGGACGTAAGTTTAACTAAAACGTTTCCTCGAAAGTGATTCGAGATTTTGGTTAACACTTTATCTGATTCAACAGAATAGTAGAAAAAGCCAGGTCAACATCAAACAAAAATCGCTTTGTGGAGAAAGAAAATAAAAGGTTGAGAAAAAAGGAGAAAAAGAAGGTAAAACAGTTTTTTTCTATTCTTTAATTTTTACAATTTAGGCTTTATCTAAGAACTCTGTTTTCCCACAGTGTGTCAATTTGATTGATTAAAGGGGAACGGGATCTGAGAGAAAAGAAAAACGGGGTTTTCTTCAAACACCTCCATCGACAAGAAAAGCCCTGTTATCCCAATTTCCAAACTTCGAGCAAAAAGCATCAAAAGACACTTAAATTGTATTGGAAACTTACCACGACCGCTGCCCCACGGAATATTCTTCCCACTTGCAAATTCAA
>CAKKXW010000002.1:46639025-46653712 GCA_920937365.1 Sphaerophoria rueppellii
ATTTGAGTCGAAGCTTACTACCAAAACTACGCCTTCTTACGCATTAAATACTACCGTAACTACTAAAATTATGATCAGGTAAGAGTAGAACAGTAAACTTATAAATACGACGACTATACCACAAGCCCTATCACAACAGAATATAGCAGAAGTTTAAAAAAGGAACAATATTTGAGAAAGCAAAATTGGAATAAAATTTATAACCGTTTATAAGGTGTGGATTAAAGAGAAAAATATGCCTTCTTTGGCATTAAAAAGTAGTTATTTTCAGTATCATATGGATGTAAACAAACAAGTTCACATTTGATATCCTCTACAGGATATTCTTTCACTATCCCGAACACCATATCAGCAGCATAAATATTCAAATGACAAGATGAGAATGGACTAGTATTAAAATCATCAATGCCATCATAAATTACGCATTCTTCCGCATCAAAACCATCATTCGAAGCTGAGTTTAAAAGAAGTGTCCTCTTTAAGAATTCAATGGCGACTGAATAATTTCAATTAAATTTTTTGGGCATTTTTATGTAGTTTAGTGCATTTTATTTACAAATGGTGTAGAACCTGCACCAAAACATATTTGCCCATTTAAAATGGCGTATTTTATCTACAACATGTAGTGTAAAATATATACTGTACTGAATCTGCTAATTTTATGCACCATTAATGGTACATTATAAAAACATCTGAGACCCGGTTAATTTCTTTTACCAAATTTTAAAAGAAATGTTGAAATTTTGCATAGAAAATACAATGGTGTAATTTTTATACCGGTATTTTTGATAAATACACCAATATTTCAAAGTTTTCTTAATCATACACCAAAATTATTGAATTTACACCAATTTATGCACAGGTGTGCTACTTGAGAAGTTTACACGGCATGATTTTTGCTTTTCAAAATCGAAGTAAGAACAAATTCTAAAATTGATATTGAAAAAAGTGATAAAAGGACAATTTTCCGAAATCCGCCTTATATCACAGTAGCAATGTTTTCTTTCTTTACAAAGTGAGATTCTTTAGTTTAAAAAAAGTCTTGAATATACCTTGCAGTCCCTTAAACTACTGGTGTTAGAAAATAGAATTCTTTTCTTTCTGCTTACTTTGTTATCCTTGAAGCCAATTATTATATTTCTGTACGTACATGCATTCATTTGATTGTCTTTTGTTATCTTTCTTTTCTTGCAGTGCACTGTGTCAAGGGTGCTGCCAACGTTTTCAAAACAAAACAACAACATTCCTAACAATACATAATAAATGAAACTCTTAAAAGTAATCTCTCCTGCCACCACACCACCCGAAACAACTGCAACAACAATGACAGCATCAAGTCACTACACACGATTGCTATCTCAATGCAAATAAAGATACATAGAAAAAAATGCAAAAAGCACTTGCAAGCCAGCAAGAATGACAACATTATAGTATTATATTCATAAGCGTGTTGAGACAAAAGCTTAAATACACATCCTGGAAAAGAATCTAAGCTATGCAGAGAGGCAATGCATACGGCAATGATGAAATCCGATAAAGCGGTATGCACAAACGACACCATGAACGAGGACTTGGGCAAAGCCCTAACTTACGAGGCAATCTTCACCACGCTCATCGAGAACAAAGTGTTAGCAATGAAACGTGACTGCGAAGAACGAAAGCGTGCCAAACGACAAAAGCGCAAATCGTTTGGTCGCATCCTTTTTAGCAAGAAGTTGTTCGGTAGCAGTGGAACTGGTGCAACAAGTGGCAGGAAAATGGCATCAACTGAGGAACTTGACGTTGAAAAGGGTGTGTTGGCAGATGATTTTGAAATCAATGTTGCTTCGAAACTTTCTGACTGTCACATCCACGATGAGGCTTCATATTTCAGAACAAGTGCTAAAATTCATCACCATCAGGAAGTCGATCCATCGTTGGGAGCAACTGCGAGGAAAGGGAAAAACTCTACCGTTAAGGTGCAGCCCCAAAATCCCTCTGCAGATGACAGTTTATCAAGCAATGCAAACAATGACAGTTTGAGTCTTTCTGAAAAGAATGGTGTAAGGAATCTAGTTGTAGAAGTACTCACACACCATCATGACACACGACTTGCATGCGAAGATGATGCGGTATCGATAGTGGACCAAGCTATAGCAACCTCACTCAACGACACCACAACGGTGGACCAAAGCCTTGATGTCATTTCGATAGGTAGTAATAGCAATGCTGTGGACGAGCACAATACTTCCACCATGGCCGACGATAGCCTCACTTCGATTCGAGACAGTATTGAGAGTCTGTCGTTCCCTAGTTCACGTTGTACGGTAAGCGTGAGTGGTTTCGGGACAAGTGGTGGCGTTTGCCCTGAGATCACAGTGAATCCAAGTTGTTTAGACAGTGCTTCCTTTATTTTTGACAAAAGACGAGCGAAGCGACTGCGAATTTTAGAAGCTAAGTCAATTAGTGCTCAGTGCAGCCCTATTCTGCCGAGGCATGTCAAGCCAACAATATCAACGAGAGTTTCCAAGTTTTCCTCTTCCCATACGCAAACACAAAATAGAGGAGTGCTGCACCAAGTATCATTTTCAAACGAAACAGAGGGGGACCGAACCGAGCACGAAAAACTACTGATTTCCCGTCAGAATACTTCGGAGGATAGTGCCAATTTAACACTGAGTACACTTCTCAACGAGGCTGATGAAACCGTTATAGCTAGCTCATTCAACGACCATACCGGTAGAAGAGCAAAAAGCACCAGTCTATTAGTTATTTCAAGCAAAGATAATTTAAATAAGCAATCATTAAGTAGTCGTTTAGATAGTAATAATCGTAATACAGTTAATCAAATAATAATACCAGGCGAAGAGCCCTTTCTAGCTTATACAACAACTTCGAATTATTTTCCTGTGATTACAACGACAACAACAGCTGCTACTTCTCCTGCGACTTCCGCAGTACATGCAGCAAGACCAACAGCCGATAGCAATACTATCGAGTTTGCATCAAACAGCGATGGAGCTGTTATAGAGGGTGCACTCAATGGAAATGGCGGAAACGTTATGTATGACAAATCAGACGCGAATAACTTCTTTCCAACAACGTCGTCATCAGCCATTGTTCCGGGTGCAATACTGCCGAGCGACACTGCTAAGTTGCATCGAATGACTTCAACGTCAACTGGGTCTAGTGTTGCGCCTACTGGTTGCTGTGCAACCAAATCTCGAGACAAGGAAAAGCGTTACAAACCGAGTTGGCCATCGGGGCAAAGCGGCAGCGATGATGAATACAGGAAGCGGAAGAGAAAATATAGTAAGTTTTTTTTCTTTCCTGTTTCTTTAAGTGTCGAATTTGATTGACAAATTATAAAAGTGGGGACTTTTTCTCGGAGCCCTCACTGAACATATACCACTTATGTGCTACAGGTTTCAATATTGTATTTTTTCACCAGTTTCCTCCCCACTGTCCTTACATCTTCAAAATATTCCTTAATTTTATTCTTTCATCAATCCTAAAAATATAAATATCGAGCTCATAAAGAATCGGTCGGTATTTTTTTAAATTTTTTGTTCATTTAACTTTTTCATATTTTTGTTCAGCCAATAACAAACAACACGCTTCAAGGAAAGAAAATTCATTCTGAACTTTACTTTTTATCCCTTTGTAGAACGCCACCATAGATGCTCAGATCCAGTATTGGTTTACCCCTCCCCAAGCGGCTTACAACATTGCATCTTAAGTATGCCACCAAATCAGCCCATGTAAGTACATTTTGACCCATGTTGAAGTAACTGCCCGCCTCTGGCTTCAAAGTCATGCTACGAGGCATTGTTCCCAACATGCGAGGCTGTTTCCATTACACTGTATGACTTATATGATTCTATTTTATATGTGTTGCTGTATACGCAGTCAATTCCATTACAATGAGGACTTTGTTTACGACATGACGCTTCAAGTGGAATCGGACAAGAACGATGACCTTCAGGAAATAGTTCCAAGCAGTCGCAATCGCAAACATCGGTAAGTTGTTTAACATGAATTAAACAAACTGCAAGTTCGTAATTATCAATAACCCAGCAAACAATTCCCTTCAGAAACGAATCATAACTGATTCATGTAAACGGAGAACATAAGCGAAGAAGAATTCATTTATTCACATTTTTGAACCTTTTTCCTGACTCTTTTACGAACCGGCTGTTCTTCATAAAAGTGGACCCGCACAAGCGCTTTCGCTTTCATACTTGCTTGAATAGTAAATCGTCTCAGATATGCACTTTTAACTACAAATTAAATACAGGGTGATCCTTTGTTTTTATTAACTTTTTATTTTCTATTGCAATATTTACACTTTTTATTTGCTTAGAATCTTAACTAACTAACCTAATCTTAACCTATTAAATTTTATTTTTTATTATTTTTTTTTACACTTTTTATTTGTTTAGAATCTTAACTTACATGTGAGTATTGCACTGTTTTTGTAATTTTTAGTTTGTTTGTTATTGTCACTTTTTTACAGTATGTTTTATTTTTATTCTCGTAAATTTGTTTGTCACTGTCACTGTTTCTTAATTGTTTTTCCAGTATTTTAACACTTTCACTTATCTTTTGCTTTTTTTCAAAATCAACAATTGTCACAAATAAGATATTATTTTTATTTTCACTTCAGAGCACCAGCACGAGAACTTGAACACATGAATTCTTTTCCGAAATGAAGAATTTCAAATTATAAAAGAATTCTTGCAGTTTCTCGGCTCGACTTGATTCCGTTATTAAAATTATATAAAAACAAAGTAAAAAAGGACAGCGTTTCGTTTCGAAAAAGGAGAAGAAGAAAAAGATTTAAAAACTTGCCATTTGCTTGTGCACGTCCACATTTTATAAGAATAAATGGGTGAAATCTGAATGTTGTTGTATCTGATCACAAAGTAAAATAAAGACTTTTTTTCTAAGGAAATAAGAATTTAAAAGTATATAGTAGCTTTATGTACATTAATTTCGATTTTTCTTGTGTACGTTCACTTAATTTCGAAAAAAGTGAATGAACGTCGAATGTTCTGATATTGTATGCTATATATATGCATTTATTCGATATTCATCCGTTAAAATGAAGGTTTCACGAATATATACCCTTCATTTTTACCGAAGAAAAAGCGAACATTCACATGTTTGCTGGGAAGATTCAAGCTTTATACTAAATACCACTGCAATTGAGTTCGACCTTTTGATCAACGTAGGCACCCAGCAAACATTTTGGTGAATGTTCGCTTTTTCTTCGGTAAAAATGAAGGGTATATATTCGTGAAACCTTCATTTTAACGGATGAATATCGAATAAATGCATATATATAGCATTCAATATCAGAACATTCGACGTTCATTCACTTTTTTTCGAAATAAAGTGAACGTGCACAAGCAAAATCGAAATTAATATACATATAGCTACTATATACTTTTAAATCCTTATTTCCTTAGAAAAAAGTCTTTTTTTTCAAGATTTCAAGATTCAAAAATGTGTTTCGCCGCCCAGTGAAATATACCCAAATCGAATCATAAATGAACCACTTTGAGTTCATTTATCTAGTTCGAAAAGGATTCATAACTAGGCCATGTAAACGAATATATAAGAGCTTGTGCGCGTCCACTTTAATGAAGAACAACCGGTTCGTAAATGAGTCAGGAAAAAGGTTCAAAAATGTGTTTCGCGGCCCAGTGAAATATACCCAAATCGAATCATAAATGAATTCTTTTTCACTTATGTTCTTCGTTTACATGAATCAGTTATGATTCGTTTCTGAAGGGAATTGTTTGCTGGGCATTGGAATGAAATTCCTTTGCAGTATTCTTCACTTACATACATCTTTGGTTCGTTATCTTTATCCGTGGAAATTGATCCACGTGAGCAAAAAAATGTACTAACTGTTTGCATTAATAAACATGTTCATCAATAAATGACAGGTTCTCCATTTTTTGAAAATAGAAATACAGGACAGTTTTCAAAAAAAAGAAAAAAAGATTGCAAGATGGGTCGCACTAACTTACTCCGTCGAATCGGCTAAGACGATTGTTGACTATCACTTTCTTGATAGTCGTTTTGGTTTTATCAACTTTATTTTGCTCTTCGTGAAGTGCTCAATAAGGTCATATGAATTTTAGGCAGCATCTACAGTAAGCAATGTCGTTTTGCTCAACGTAAGGTGACAGCTATTCCGATATCGTTTTCATATTTCTTTTTGTCATTTTTGTAAGCAAAACACCGTCATACCCATCTCACCTAAAAGGGTAAAGATAGGTATACCGATAGCTACATGTAAACTTATGCTAAAAGAAACAGCCTCAACGATATCAAAATCTAGGTGGTATAATTTACCAACGTGCGCAGCCACAAAACTTATATGACCGTCACTTGACCTAAAGCGCTCTAAAGACTTGTTGTCTCAAAGCAGATTTTAAATATGCTCCTCAATAGGTGTCCTGAGGTTAGGTTAGATTAGGTTGGAGTGGCTGTCTAGAGTCTAGATGTTACTGACTCACTTACACCTCAAGGGTCCATTGTGATACCATGGGACACTAAGTAACTTAAACAAACCATTTTGTACTTTTAATGAAGTTAGAGAGACACTTTGTGTCGATCGTTGCCAGTTCACTGGTATTATCGAAGAAGGGATTAAGGGATTACCGAGATAGTTATTCCTTCTCTTGGAGAGCGCCGCCAGACATGTACCCAGAAGGGACTGTTTCCTCTTCCTCATCGTCCATGCAGCTTCTACAGAAGTCGTTTGCTTAGATCCCTAGCCCTTAAGCATGTCTACCTATGAAGCAGTGTCCTGTTATGACGCCAATTGTATATAGAGCTTATTTTTGTCTGCTCAGGGAAATCAAGTCTTTTGACCGTTTCAGGTCTATGCTTGACCATATTTGTTTGGCTGCTAGGCAGGTGGTATCCTCTGACCATCTAGCATTTGTTGATTCGAAAGCATATTGTTTGAGAAGATATTTGCATGCAGCAAGTGATGTTCCTATGTTATGTCTTTGTCTAATAGTAGCCAGAAGTTTTCCATTTTTGGCGAGCTCATCGGCTTTGCAATTTCCCGGAATGTCTCTGTGGCCCAGCATCCAAATGAGGTGAATGCTAAACTGTTCCGTCATCTCATTCAGAGATGATCGACAATCGTGGACGATTTGAGAGTTTGTGGAGACAGACGAGAGAGATTTGAGACTGGCTTGGCTGTCCGAGAAGATTCGTATATCCTTGCAAGATATAACGTTTTCTTTGAGCCAGGATAGTATCTCTTTAATCGCCATTACTTATGCCTGGAACACACTATATTGATTGGGAAGTCTATATGAAAGTTGTTTCGAAAAGATACCACTTCCACCGCCGAAATCGGTCTTTGATCCGTCTGTATAAAAGTGTACCGTATTGTCTTCCAAAGAAGATCTTGAAGGGATTGAAACTTGGAAGCTATTATCGAATACCATTTTTGGGGTGGTATAGTCTAAGCGATCCGGGATAGATCTGAAGTTGTCTAAGATAGTGGTATGACCAGTGTTGTTACTGATCCATTGAGATGTGGCTCTGACCTTACGCATGAGTTAGCTGACGTCATTTTGGAGAAGATGTCAAGAGGTGTTCTTAGGTGTCCTTACTGGACATTTTCTTACAAGCAGACACGTAATACGACTTGGCGTAGCCTCAAATGACTTCTGCAGAAGTTGTATGGACAAAGAAGATGAAAAAGCAATCTCTCACCTAAATTTCCTAAGAAATTGTTGATATTTCAAATTAAAAAATTATCCTTGGACCCTTTTTTTTATGAAAAAATAGGCCTGTTTAATTAATCTGTTCCGCACAGAAGAGTACAGAAAAGATTCAAAAAGTACACTTTTGTTTGTAGGGCTTCACGATACGATACGATACCGATATTTTTCGATTGTATTGGTATCGTATCGAATAACAAATTATTTTATCGTATCGTATCGATATCGGCGATAATTTTAATACAAATTTATCGTATCGTTATCGAATTCAATACGATACCGATACGATACTTGATAAAATGTCGAAATATAAAATAATGTACATTACTATTAAAGCGAGGAAAAAAGTTAAACGCAAGCTATTCAAAATTTATTTAATTTGATTATAGACTATCCGAACCCCCAATTTTAAATGGACATTTGTTGAAAGCTCACAATCCCATCACCGTTCTAAGAGAAAAATTTAAAACGGTGTACCTTTTAGCGTAATTTGTTTTTCTGGCTTAGGCTTGATATTCCAACCCCTAACAGACTTTATTTTTATAGGTGCATTTATATATATATATATATGACTATAGATGAAGACAATCTTTCAACCAACTTTTATATGAAATGATAATCAACCGGTTACTAACATGTCTCGAAAACAAATGACGCGTTTCGTTCTAGTATCGATGTTCATCGGGTTCTTACAAAAGACGATCGACAACGAAAGTACGAGCGAACGCGTTTATTACTGCAAGTAAACTACTATTAGTAAATGCTTTTGAAAGAAAATTCTAATTTTGCGCACGCAGTGTCGAAAATAGAATTCTTTCAGTCGATACGATATATTCGATAATTATCGGCCAGTGCTTATCGGCGATACGATAATATCGACAATTTTATAAACACATTTATCGTATCGATATCCGTATTGCAGCTTAGGTACTGGATATCGTGTCGATTATCGTATCGACCTTCGATACGATACGATACGATACGATATCGATATTTTTATCGAATATCGTGAAGCCCTATTTGAGTAAAACCCTCAAACTGTTCTACAATCTGTTATTTTGTGTTCCATGAAGTTGTCCAGCTCAGTTTAGTACACATTTTTCTGACCCTACTTTTTTGGTGGTGCAGCTTTGTGAAAACTATCAAATGTCAAAATTTCAAATGCCAAATTATTTTTTTTTTCCAATCAAACAATTTTTGAAATTATCTCGATTGACGAGTTTTCCGAGGAAGTAAAAATATTACTACATACTATGCTCCCAAGTAAACATTTCTTGAAAAAATCTAATTAGCTATTCAGAACCTTGTTTCCAACAAATGAAAATTTTAACAATTTAAATTGACCTGGAATATTTATTGAACAGCTGATTTTATTTTGTCGATAAGATTAGACAGGGAGCTGATCTTTTCCATTCTTACTTGTCCTGATAGTTTTCATTTACTTGTGCTGTTCTGTGCTGCTCTGATCTGATTTTCTTTACTAAACAGTACTAATTTTTCAAAAATGTCTTAAGCTTATTGTGTGTATGCAATGTGTTTTATTTGAATTTCGATTCGTTTTCGACATACAGAATTTTGAAAAAAAAAACGTTTAAAAATATTTTTAAATCCAAACGAAAATTTGATTTTTTTTAACACAATATATACTTACGTTTTTCCCAAAAAATAAATACGCTGATCGGACTAATATTTTTCCGAGCAAATCTTATTACAACAAAACGGTTCTATGAGAGATACCGCTCCTAGCAACTAGCAATACAAAAATAATTTACTTACTTATGGTGGCGCTACAGTTCAGGTCGGACCAGGGCCTCACCCAACAAACTTCTCCAGCCAGCTCGGTCCCTGGCTAACTGTCTCCAGCTTCGCACGCCAAGTTGGTTCAGGTCCTCTACCTCCTGTGTGCTCCACCGGAGTCGCGGTCTTCCTCTTCTGCGACGTCCTTCCGGATTAGATTCGAAGACTCTACGAGCCGGAGCATTATTTTCCATTCGCTCAACATGACCCAACCATCTAAGTCGTTTAGCTTTTCTGGCTAGGTCAGTGTCGCTGCACAGCTCGTACAGTTCTTGGTTGAATCTTCTCCTCCATTTTCCATTAAATGCAGACAGGACCAAAAATCACTCGAAGAATTTTTCTCTCAAAGCAGCCCAAAGCGTTTTCATCAGATGTTGTCATAGTCCATGTCTCTGCACCATACATGAGGACCGGGATGATGAGGGTTTTGTAGAGTGTCACTTTAGTTGCTCGGGAGAGGACTTTACTACTCAATTGCCTTCTAAGTCCAAAGAAGCAGCGATTGGCAAGAGTGATTCTTCGTTTGATTTCAGCACTGGTGTTGTTGTCTGAGTTGATAGCGGATCCCAGGTAGACAAAGTCCTTAACTACCTCGAAGTTAAATCTGTCTATGTTGACGTTTGCTCCAAGACGTCGATGTTGATTGTCCTTTCTTGTCGACAGCATTAACTTGGTCTTGCCCTCGTTAACCGCTAGACCCATCTTCCTGGCCTCCGTCTCAAGGCTCACAAACGCTCCACTGACATCACGCTGTGTTCTTCCAATTATGTCAATGTCGTCTGCGTATCCTAGTAGCTAGACGGACTTTTGAAAGATTGTGCCTCTGGTGACATGACATGACAGCGCATCGCCTTGTCTAGGACCTTTTTTGACATCAAAAGCGTCCGTTAGGTTTTTTCCGACCATGGTGGAACAGCGTAAATTTTCCATTGTCATCTTACACAGACGGATGAGTTTTTCTGGGATGCCAAAACTAGACATTGCTCTATATAGTTGGTCTCTATAGACGCTGTCATACGCGGCCTTGAAATCGATGAAAAGATGGTAGGTATCGATTTGAAGTTCCTGGGTCTTCTCAAAGATCTGCCGTAAGGTGAATATTTGATCAATGGTGGACTTTCCGGGTCTGAAGCCACACTGATAAGGACCTTTCTGGTTGTTGACGAAGGGCTTCAAACGTTCACACAGCACGGCAGACTAGATCTTATAGGCGATGTTAAGTAGACTTATACCTCTGTAGTTGGTGCAGTTCAGGGGATCTCCTTTTTTGAGGATCGGGCATACGATGCTGAGGTTCCATTCATCGGGCATGCTTTCCTCCGACCAAATTTTGCAGATGACCTGGTGCATGCTGCTAACCAAATCATCTCCGGCTGCTTTGTACAGTTCGGCGGCTAGCCCGTCTGCTCCAGCGGCTTTGTTCGACTTTAGTTTAGATATCGCTATCTTTACTTCGTCCATGTCGGGTGGGTGGAATTGTTGGCCTTCTGCACCCAAATTGAATGCTTCTGTATTGCTGACAGAGTTTTGGTCGTCATCGCCATTATACAGCTTGGAAAAGTGGTCTTTCCATATACTCAGCACTGACTGCCATTCTACTACGATGTTCCCATGATGGTCTCTACAGGCTTCAGTTCGGGGTGTATAAGCCCTGGAGGTGTTTATTTCACTTTTTTGTAGAACTTTCCAACCTCGTTCCTGTTGTGACATCCCTCTATCTCCTCGATCGCGCGCTTCTCATGCTCCCGTTTTTTCTTTCTGAGAAGTTTATGCTCCTCCCTCCTTTTCTGCTCATAGAGCTCACGAGCTGCTCGTGTCCTTATTTTCAGCGCCGCTTTGTATGCCTCTTGTTTAGCTGCATGTGCTGGCCGGCATTCATCGTCAAATCAGGGGTTTCGTTGTGGTGGCCTTGTAAACCTTAGCACTTGAGAGGCGGCATCTCTGATGGCTGCTTGGCAGTGTTGCCACTGGTTCTCTATATTTTGTGCTTGCAGCAAAGGGCTTCTGAGGAGATTTTCGGAGACACGATCGGAAAAGGACCTAGCAATCTCTTGCGATTGTAGCCGCTTGACGTCGAATTTCCTCCTAGCATTTTCGTGTGTTGGCTTTGATCGGGATATCCGCATTCGTAGTGGTAGTGGTCCGAGTCGATGTTGGCACCTCGGAATGTGCGGACATCTTGCATGCTAGAGAAGTGTCGTGCGTCGATCGGAATGTGATCAATCTGGTTGACGGTTGATTGTTCAGGAGATTTCCATGTTCCCTTGTGGATATCGAGATGTGGGAATCGCGTACTTGCGTCCATTACGTCTCGCCCCGCAGCGAAGTCGATTAGCCTAAATCCGTTATCGGAGGTGTTGTTGTGTAGGCTATGTCGTCCGATTATTCCACCAAAGATTTCTTCTCTACCCAGCTTAGCATTAAAATCTCCAAGGACGATTTTAATGTCATAGCTAGGGCATTGCTCATAGGTCTTCTCGAGGAGTTCATAGAACCTGTCTTTTGTGTCTTCATCCTTTTCCTCAGTGAGGGCGCGAGCGCAGATGAGGCTGATGTTGGGTAATTTAGCCTTGATACGGATTGTAGTGATGCGCTCATCCACTGAGTTGAAACTCAAGACCGTCCTCCTGAGTCAAGTCCCAACTACAAATCCACATCCAAATAGACGCTGATTTTGTTCCCGGTAGCAGTCGCCGTAGTATATATCACAGTTGTTCATTTTGCGCAGGCCCGGACCATCCCATCGCATTTCTTGGACGGCAATTATATCTGCTTTATAGCAGTCAAGGGCTTCCGCTAGTTGTTCGACTAGCAAAACCGAAATTCATTGTCCTTAAATCGCTTGCGTGGGTCGTCATCATTAATTCCGTCCGTATCCGAGGCTTGTTGGTGTATCGGAACTAGCACTTCTTTATGTGGCCGGGCAGTCACCCCGACGCACGACCCCCAACCTGGAGGGCCAGGTCTTTAGTTTAACTCTAAGACGAAGGGCCGGCCAAACCGCTCCTTATAGGCCTGGGCTGCGAATATGTCGTAGTAGCCCTATAAGGTGTTCACTAAGTAGTTCATCCTGACTGGAACTGTAGACGCCACCGTTGATTCCATCATGGGAGTTCTTCCGCTGCCGCCTGTTGAAAAGGAGGCATGCCTTAGTGGACGCATACCTCCTCCCCCTCTCTCTCTTTGCTGCCGCCAACAACTTCCCACTGGGGTTGAAACCCAATCTTCGGTCGAAGGTACTGGGCACCCGATGTTCACAACGGGGAGGTGGAGAGTAGGAGTTGATAGACAGAGTTTTCAGTGGACGCTTGTGTCCACTTGAATGCACATATCTACCCTTCGAACATCACAAAAATAATTTGCTTACATTAAAAACACTAGCGCACCGGAAAAAGATTACGTGGATGTTTCGAAGGAACAGTTTCTTAGAAAATTGAAACTTTTCGGTTTTGGCCAAAATAATTATAAAATTATAAAAGTTAAAAAGAATAAGAAATTTTTAGAAACAAAATTTTATTATGTGCCCTAATATAAAATTCGATTATAGTTTTAAAAAAATAATCAAGAAAACCACCGTAATTCGCTAAAACCACTAATTTTCGAAGCTGAAGTCAATTGAAATCATGGTTAAGGCCTAAGGTGCATATACAGATAGACAAACGGACGGAATCGCTAGACTCGCTTTTTTTACTTCTCTGTCATCGTTAAATCATATCATAACTGATTTTTGTTTTCTTAATCGAGTTTAAGACTTAATATTTGAGTTAACGGATCCGCATAATCGGATAAGTCGATCATCCGTTATTTCTTATAAATAAGTCATACGATTCTTAAAAAAAAAAAATATGAAAAGCTTCTGCTAGCTTTATATTTATAAAAAAAAAAAACTTTGACTAGGTAATTTGTTAGTACTATCTTTTCAACTTCTTGTTACTTGAGATTTTTGGACCTTTATGGTCTTACGGACGAATCGATAAATGCACACACTAGTTAATTTATAAAACTCAGTCTACATTGCTATCTGGTAGAATAAACACTTCCAGCGGAGTATGGCATCAGACCCTTGAGATTTATAAAAAATAAGCCCACTCAGGTTTAAACAAAGGAACGTTCAAAATTCGTCGTTATTAAAAATTAAAATCCGGAAAAACTCATTGAATTTAACATTTTCTTTGTCACTACAGCTATCTCTGGCCTAAAAACTGATCCACTTAGCATCAAATTTATGGCAGCATTCTCATTCTGCCAAGAACCACGCTGCAACTTAAACTTCTTTTCTTCTGAAAAAAAAATAAAACATGTCAAAAATTTACGAAATAGTAGTTTCTTAGCATCGTACTCTTAACTCTTCATGCGGTGTAATCTTCTGTCCTGAACTCAAAAATCTCTCTGAACAAGAAATTTCTTGAAGGTCTCGTTGACCAACAAGTCACAATCTGCAAGAAGATTTCTAAATTTATTAATGTTAAAACGACCAACACTCCATTGCACCTCCTTTCGTTCAACCTATACAAACTCCCACAAGGAATAAAAATAGGCTTCTTGAAGGCAAAAGTTGAGCTTTACTTCGCCATGCCATTGCAATGTAAGAAATGCTACAAATTTGGTTACAGCAAGAACTATTGCAGGTCTGAAAAACAAACATGCGAAGTCTGTCTGCAATAACTTCTTCTTAAACCTGCATACCTACTCAATTACCAATCAGTTTTCCTACGATTAAAGTTCTATAGGGTTTCACCTAAGCCAAAATTACAGATAGTGCACTCACCAACTACTGAACAACTGAAGAAACGTCTAACGCCATGGTTGAATATGGTAAAATATCTCTGTACCAAAACGAGCAAGGTCCTTACTAACGCAATTCTTTGTGTCATACGTCCAGTCGAAAATGGATTACGTACCTCCAATCTACGGATACTGTTCAAAGAGTGAACTAAACAAAATAAAAACTGATTTGAACGCTTGCTGTAGGTGTCCTTACAACTCCTATACATAATCTTCACACTGAAGCCGGTTTCCTTCACCTCGAGGAACGAAGAGACCTACTTACTGCAAAACTCATTCCAATGTTACTGACCTCAAATTGTTTTCCATTAAATAAGGATATTGTGACAATTATCGGACTAAAAGCAGTACCAAAATAGAACACTCTAT
>CAKKXW010000002.1:46654412-46668361 GCA_920937365.1 Sphaerophoria rueppellii
AACTTGTTCTTGGGTTTGTAAAGCAAAATCTTCCCAGAGTTCCTTCGCCCATCTACTTCTACCCGCTTCCTTGAGACCCTTCTAAAACGAAATGTTTGGGTTCTTGTTCAATAAAGAACTTTTATGTGGGCCTAAGGGCCCACTCGAATCAAGGTTCAAAATCGATAACAAGAACCAAAAAAAAAAAAAAAAAAAACTAGTTCTAAGTTAGTGATAAGTTTAAGTTAAGTCAAAGCTTGGATTAAGCTAAATAAAATAAAAATATGAAATTAACTATAACATCGTTCATCGCCAATGCAATAGTTGACCAAAATATCAATGCCGTCATACTCCAATCCGGCCTAACTGGAACCGAAGACGCCACCGGTGATTCCCCCAGAAAGAAATTCATTCGCTGCCGTCCGTCGATGGGAGTGCCTTGGTGGGAACACTCCTTCGTTGTGGCTTCATAGTAGTAGCTACCGTAAGCTGCTCCACCGCATCAAGGCTTACTCCATGGAGGGGTACTATACCTTCTACTACTACTACTACTACTATTACTACTACTACTACTACTACTACTTCTACTACTACTACTACTGATACTATTTCTACTAATACTATGAGCAAAATGTTAAGTTTACCTAATAAATTAACAATGACAGTTCGATTATTAGAGAGAGGTTGCGTTTAAAATTAAATTCCAAGTTGTGAAGTTCAAAATGGATACCCCAATAGAATAGCCAAAGTGACAAGGCGTATTGATTTTATTTTATGAAATATTGTACGTAATCATAAAAATGTATGATTTGATGTTTGTTTGTCATAGGTACTTACTTACTTGCTTACTTACTTATCCGGTTCACAATCCATGAAAGATCTCAGCCTGAGATATTGCAGCTTTCCAGCGTGATCGGTCCCTCGCATGCACTCTCCAGTCGCCGAAACCAATGCGTTCTGGCATCCGCAGTCACTTGATCTTTGTACCGTAGGTTCGGTCTTCCTTGCCGTCTCGAACCAGGCATGAAAAGGCTTTCTTGGCTGGAGTGTTGTCGGCCACTCGCTCGATGTGGCCGGGCCAATGTAGTCGTCATTTCTTGGCCTTCTGGACTACATCCTCATCTTGGTACAGCTCGTACAGTTCTCGGTTGAACCTTCTTCTCCATTCGCCATCGTCACATACGGGACCGAAAATCTGTCGAAGAATTTTTCATTCGAAAGTGCCCAGTATCAATTCCCCTTTTTTATTTATCGTCCATCACTCGGCGCCGTAGAGTAGGACTGGTAAAATCAAAGTTTTTTATAGCAGACACTTTGTCTTTCGAGTGAATAATTTTGAACCCAGTTGTTTTGCCAACCCGAAGCAGCAGCGGTTCGCTAGGATAATTCTTCTTCCGATCTCCACTATGGTGTTGTTTGTGGGATTGATGTTTGTTATAGGGTAGGTGAACTCCTTAACTACCTCGAAATTGGTGCTACCAACAGCGCATGGTTGAAACAACTCGAATGAGCTGTTACCCATTTGCACACTGCACTGCGTTTTGTTAAGCGTTATGCGACACAGCTGGATCAGTTTGTTCGGGATTCAGAATTCAGACATCGCTCTTGGCGGTGGATGCTTGAAATTCGTTGGTCTTTTCCAGTACCTGCCTCAGTGTGAATATTTGGTCTATCGTTGTTCTGCCTGGCCTAAAGCCACACTGGTTCGAGCCGATTATTGTGTTGCAGAACGGTTTAAGACGCTCACATAGTACGTTGGATATGGTTTTGTATGCAACATTGAGCAGGGATATGCCGCGGTAGTTTTTGCATGACATAGGATCACCTTTGTTGTAGATGGGGCATATGGAGCTTATCGACCAGTCAGTGGACGTGCATTCTTCCTCCCACACTTTGTTGATGACCTGGTACATGCGGTTCATCAAAACACCTCCTATGATGGCTCTTTCTATCTCTTCTGTGCTTGGGGCTGGGACTGGGTCTTCATTGACTGGTCTTGTTTCTCTTTCATTAGCTCGCTCTGCATTTTGCGCATTCAGCAGCTGTTGGAAGTGCTACTTGAAAACATCAACAGTTCCCTGTGCTTCGGTGACTAGGTTTCCTTCACTGTTTCGTGTTTCGAAGTGCCTGTATCACGGCTCTGAAACCAGAAGCTAATTTCTTCGACCTTTCAAAGAACCGCCGGGTGTTGTTCATGGCCCGAGACTTTTCTAGATCCTTGAGTTGAGAAACGGCGGATGATCTTCACAGGGTCTTTTTCTGATTTCTCCATTTTGTTCGGTACTCTTCTCTTGCTGCTATTGTTTTCCGTTGTAGCGTCAGCAATAGTGCAATTATTTCCGTCTCTCTTTTCAATAACGCGCACTCATCATCATACCACGGGTTCTTATTCAGGGGTGGCTGGTAGCCTATGGTGGTTTCGGCTACATTTATAATTATTTCACGATATTGGTTCCACAAGGTGTTGACATTTGTGCAGTGATGCCAGATGAGATTTTGAAAATACCACTATGTTAACAAAATAAAACCACTATTTTTGTACTAAACGAAAATAAAAAAAGACCATGTCAGTAAATCCGAGGAAAAAATTAATAACCGTATCTTTTGAACAACTTGCAAAAATAAATGCCATTTATCCACTCGAGCACATCAGTTCCCACAGCTTCACTGTGTGAAGATGATGTCAAAACAGTTGCGTGCGACAAAACAGAAATCCTAAATGAAATAATAGACGTTTTCAAATATTTTTTCAGAGGGAAAAGAACGAACAGAGTCTGAACAAGAAGAGCTCTGAGCTCGCACATTCACGTTTTGAACAATCTGGGGAAATAAATGGCACTTGCTATTTATACAGTAAAAATAATTTTATAATACAGTAATAATAGGTGTGTTTTTGTGACTAGCAAGTAAAGTAAAGAAAACAAAATATCCAGAAAACGATCCAGATTCAAACTCGATTTTACTGTCGATTTTGATTTAAATTTGAATGCTTTCATAAAACAAACTGACAAATTTTGGCATTTGCTATATTAAATTATTCAAAAAATTTACTATAGCTCCCTCTGAGTTTGAAAAAAAGGAATTGACATTCCAAGTAAGTTTTACTCTCGATAAAAAGCTAAAGTAAAATCCAGTCAATTTTTATTGTTGTTTTCTTTGTTTAAATTTTGTTTTACTTTACTTGGTTGTCACGAAAACACGCCTAATAATTAATAATTATCTTCAGCACCAGAGCGTCCCATTTTGTAAGCAGTCCTTCTTGTTTTGAATTAGATGTATAGATACTATTTAAGATTTATTTCAGTTTTGCTCTTTTTGTTCAGTCAAATTTGGCCGAGTGCAAAGAGCTGGCTCTGAATGTTCTGAGATCTCTGAATGAAAAAATTAACACTATTTTTTATATGAATGAGTTCGTATACCTTTACATTGCACCTTCACACGGCGAGTATTTGCTCTTGTACTAATGAAGTGCAAAAGAGTATAAGGCAATGAAGGCTGACGGATGGTTGAATTGGTTGGGATGTTTTTTTTTTTTTTTCATTACTCAGTACCCAGCGCAGTAATCAAGTGCAAATAAAACTCTCCAAATAACTTTATTCGTCGCAAGTCAAATTCAATTTGTATGGCAATTGTTACACAAAACGCAAAATAGACCTGAGGGTTGCATCTCGGATAAACAAAAAATTACAAAAACCTTTAACCTAAGAGAGTTCATAACTCAGATCATTAAATTCACATAAGCGAAATAATTCTTCTTAACAGGCGCCGTCAGCATTGTCTTCGTTTCAATAACTGATAGTTCTTTCGCCGGCACAATTGTAATTCTTTTACTGGCCTTTTTATCGACTGCAATCGAAATTTCGCTGTGCGGCTTAGTAGCCTACTGCATAGTAAAAAAAAAAAAAAACACCAAAAATACCACCATGATTTTTTTACCACTATTTATACCACCAAGCAGATGGTTTTCAACCATTTTGGTTGGAAAAACCACCAATCTGGGAACACTGCATTTGTGGTATTTGGGACGATGGCGGAGAGTCGCTCACTCAGGCATCGCATAGGTATTAGGTACCTACAAATTTCGAAAATAAAAACAACTGAAACTGATGTATGAGTGGTCGACTACTTTCCTGCCTTTTACTATCATAATTTACTTGTTGAAATTGAAAAAGTCTTAGCCAACAAACTTTTTTATCCACACCTTCCTTACGACCTTCCTTTTTTAATTAGTTGGTACATATTCTAACAAAAAAACAAACTGCTTCTCTACTGTGTCCCAAAATGGGACTACAATCGAATTCCATCTTGCAGGTACTAAACTAGCCAGGATCCAGCAATAGCTATATACTCGTAAACACAAAGCAAAGCACAACCAACACAATTTCATTTAGATCAACAAGTCAATACAACAATATTCTTATTAATTCTCTTTCGTGAACTCAGTGAAAAGGTATTTGTATCATGATTCATGAAGAATGTACATTTCTTCAAAGCTACTTCACATTCACATTATTTTCTATGAACAAAAATGTTCTATTTGCACTCATTCCACCAAATTCTTTCGTATGTCCAAAATTATCAAAATAAGGAAAATTCTGTTCATTAAAGTTATTTAGGCCATATCAACTGCTCACCCTGATCCAACAACAAATTATTCCATGATTGATTGTTTTCTGTTTATCTAACTTGACATTAAATATTTTTGCTTGTGGGCTCATTCGTTCATTTGTCAATCCATCCATGTGAATTCTACCACAAAGATTCATATTTATTTATGAACCAGACATGGAATTGACTCGTCAGTTGTCAACTATTCCATTTAAGTCATAGCTTTTTCTCTCCTAAATTTATTTCGAATGCTAATTTGTTTGTGGCTAAATAAATCACTATTTTCAGACATCATAAACACAAAAAGCGACATCGGCATAAAAAACCAAAAATTCTTGTTCATGACTTGGATACACAAACGGTTAAGGTAAATCGATGTGATGAGATTTCCGGAATTTTAAATTAAAAATGCTTTTTTTTTATTTGTTGAAGGTGATTGATCCAGATGATCTTCCGCAGAGAGCTCGATGGACAATCATAGCCACAGCATTCCTCCTACTTATCATGTGCCTAATGCTAGTTGGTATAACACTGCGAATGGCACCTATCATCGATGACATGGGTAAGTTTATTTTTTAAATTTTTTAGTTATAAAAAAATATAAGTAGGTAGCATTATGCATGAGAGGAATAGTGGTAGACATCAAACGACTAGTAACTTTTTCAACAAACCAGATTAACAAGAGTAAATAAATACCTACATTCAAACAAAATTAACAGACTGAGTTAAACACTCCGCCATGAACCTCATGAACAGGCTTAAAATAAATTGTCGGCTTAACTCTTTGAAAATACTCCTAGAAACAGTCTGATATAAAGTGTCAGTAGAAGGTTGAAATATAATCTGACCTACATTCCAAGGAAAAAAAAAAAGCGCCAGAAATAATATCCCGCCAGCGATATGTATATGTATTAAGTTCCTAACTTGCATAGTAAGTGCAGCAATACTACACTGTTTTCAAAGCAAAAAGTCAGGCATAAAATATGCTCCCTCCTTGATTTTTAACTTTTTGTTTACTTATTGTTGTTTTTTTTTTTTCTAACGAAAAGCAGCAGTGCAGCTTTGCTTTACGTTTGTATTATAAATAAAAGTTGTGCTCAACACCGAAACAATTATTGAGCTTTCTGAAACTAAAAAAAAGTATCTCCAAAAAGCTTTTGCGTACCCTGAAGATATGCAGGGATTTGTTAAAACAAAAAGCTCAAGTCGATTTTCCTGCGCAAAATCAACGAAACTTATAAGCTTTTGTGAGAGAAAAAGTTATTTTCCAATAATGGTAATGTTAACTAAAAGCTTAGCTGAATTATAAGCGGACCATGAACTATATTTCCTTATAATGTATGTTCCATCAACAAGTGAAATAAGACTTGTGTAAATTCAATTAAAAAAAAGGATTTGGACTATAAATTTAAGGAGCTTGTATTTTGTATTCGTTTTGATTGTTGCTCGGCAAAGCTTTTTGTTTTTATGTCCTTATCCTGTTATCCCTTGCGTTTCGTTCCATTTCCTACGTTTGATCTGTATATCTCTCCTGCTTGCTTACAATTCATTTTCCCCAGAGAAACCGGGAGAACGGAACCAAAGTCAATTTCCTAACATTCTCCACCGGAAGTTACTACGGTAAACGGAAGCAGGTAGTGGCTGGGTTAACGTTTTGATATTCTACAATAGATATAGAAAATAACATACATGTTGTTTGCCTTACTTGCTTAGATTCCTTTGGGCGGTACAGGACTCGATGCTATAAGATTGTTTAAAAAATTTAGTGAAACAAATTTCACTTTCTTTGTTGAGATAAGAAAACACAAACATAAAGTGAACACACCCAGGGGAACATTTTGTTTTGGTTTCTTAGCTTGGTATTTTAAACACGGAGTGGCAGAACTTTCTGCGAACAAAATAAGCGTTTAAAATACGTTCTGTAGATTAAACTTAGCATATTTCTATATCTTCTTCTTCTTTTTATTTATCTTCTTCTTATCTATCTATATATTTAAAAGAACAGCTTATTTTTTGTGTACGTTCGCAAACTGGTTGACCGATTGTCCTAATTTTTTTCTAAATGAAAGAGGAATATGGGGAGAAGGTTTAAGATAAACAAAATGTATACTTTTCAAATCACAAATGGTTCAATTGTTAAAAAATGTTAAAAATTTTGTATTTCGCACTACAAAAAAAACTGATCAATATACGAACACTCAATGTCGTCTGAGAATTGTGACAAATATTTTTATTCGATCGAAAAATAAAATGTCAGTGAAGATATGAAATTATATTTGAACTAGCTGACCCGGCAAACGTTGTTTTGATTATGAAATTTCTAGAGTATGGAAATACATATGTTGTATATCTTATTGTTTTTATTGAGTGCGTTTCTTGTATATGAGTATGTGAGAGTTAGAAGTATATTTATTGTTGTGAACGTTGATGGTATATGTCATTAATATAGTTTGATCAACACTAGCAAACTGGAGGTTTTGAGTTATGTCTATTTACAGATTTATCAAATAAATTCAAACTATAAATTATATTATTTTATATATATTATATTTTTGGGTTTTGCCTTGTAACAAAAAGAGAAATGTTAGGGAAATAATAAAAACTAATTATGTTAGAAAAGCGTTTCGTTTCGATAAGGTCCAACGTGATATCTCTTGCGCCAAAAAGTAATATTTTAAACATTTTTCGTGTTTTTTTGTGTTCTTTCTTCAATAACTTCTAAACTTTATATCATAAAAATATGAAAACAACATCTTTGGATAACAATTCACAATTGTATGATAGAACATGATTACCAAATTTCTTTGCATTTGGCTTAGCAAACTCATAGAAATCGTTTGTGAAAGACGAATTAATGTTCACCTCTGTGAACTGTGACTCTGTGTACGAAATCCTATGTAATTGTGTTATTTGTTTTCACTCTTTTCTGTAGCTGCATATGGATTCTGATTTAAATTTATCTTTTTTTTTGAAACTCCAGTCCCATCCGGTTCGGAGAATTTTATATTTTTTTGTTTGTTTTCTTGAATAACTTTAAAGCCATTTATCTTAAAAAAATAAAAAAAAAATATGTTGGTCATTCGGACGATTAATGAATGTTGGTACTTAATTTGAAGTCAACCGGGTTTCCATCTTTTTAAAATTTGATGAGATTCATATAAGAATAGTTATTGAACAATTTTCTAGGATACCTAAATAACAGCGACTTCTTATTTGAATTGATTAATTTTGTGTTGTTAGTAGTGTCCGTAGCTTAGTGGTTAGGTGCGTTGGCTGCTAAGCAGAACGTCGTGGGTTCGAATCCTACTCGTGCCCAAAGCTTTTATTTCATTTTTCACGGATACTGCCTCTGCCTGCAAAGAACTGACAAAACTTCCAAGAGTATCATCTGTCATGAAAAAGTGCTTCTCAACTTTGCCGTTCGGAATCGGCTTTAAATTGTAGGTAGGTCCCTACCTTGTCTTCACACGCACCTAGAGAATTGTTGATGAGAGTAAGCCACTTAGGCCTTGGCTCTTCAAGAGCTGTCCCGCCACTCTATTCATAATTTTGTGTTGACGAAACAACGTCTAACGGGTCGGCTAGCAGCCAATATAAAAAGTAGGGTCCTAAATGTCTACGTTGGTACCTCCTTTCAATTATAAAATTTGTCATTTTTCCACCCTTACACCCTACTGTCAAAGATAATAAATGTTATGGCGAGAAATGATAATGAAATGACACTGAAAGAAAAAAAAGGCGTTGCAAAAGCTGTAACACAATCACTAAATTCACACATAATCTAATTTCGCCACCAGATAAGGAGGTAAGGATCTGTCTGGTAAGAAAAAAAAAGTTGAACGTGTCACACGTTCAACGCGACTGGAGTTTACTCAATAAAAATGATTGGGGGCGGAAGACAGAAAACTTAAAACCTTAGGTATTATTATTTGAAATATCATAACAAAGATTAATATGCAATCATAATTATATTTACTTAAATTCCATATATCTCGAATAATGTAAGCTAATGTAAATTAGTTAATTTTTTATACTTGGCAGGTTTCTTCATAGTAACTTGCTAAGTAAAAAAAGAATTAGCTGATTTACATAAGTTTACAAGTTTCTTTCAAAACTAAGAGGTGAATCGATGTAGGTCCACTTAAAACATTTGCAATGCACCTACGCAGTAGCCTGGCTAGGCGTGGTCGAGTGGGGCAATTGCCCACGGCCTCGCGCTTGGAGGGGATTCGCGCGAAGCAGCCGCCTTATTGGAATAAAATGAATAGTCATCAAATTTCAACTAATGAAACACTTCCAATTTCAGAAATACCTGCAAAAAACTATCTTCTTGAAAATGTGCCTTCCCGGCAAAATATAACTCCCCCCAACTCTCGTTTATAAGATTTTTTTTTTAATTTGACCCAACTTACACGCTCTAGCTTTTTTAAAAACTGCTCGGTCATAACTTCATATTCGAATCTACTTTTTTAATACTTTTCGTTTGTGAATCACGATAATCTGAAGACAAAAGAACTACATCCAAAAAGTTGACGAGTAAAAGACGAAATATGATCGTATCTGCGAACGTTGAAAACAAATCTGGCAATTGCATTAAGGGCTGCTTTCAACTTATGAAGTGACCGAGAATCAGAATCTGAGAAAAGTTCACATCCGTAAGATACAATAGGCAGAAAAATTGATTTAGCAAGTTTCAGCTTTGTCTCAGTTGATAGACTCAATTTTGCAACAGTTAACTTCTTATCGAAGCACGTTTTCATGACAGGTTGATACTCTTGGAAGTTTTGTCAGTTCTTCGCAAGAGGCAGTGCCCGTGAAAGATGAAATAAAAACCACGGGCACGAGAAGGACTCGAACCCACGACGTTCGCCTTAGCAGCCAACGCACCTAACCACTAAGCTACGGACACTACTCTACTACTACACTCAATTCTTCACACGCACCTAGAGAATTGTTGATGAGAGTAAGCCACTTAGGCCTTGGCTCTTCAAGAGCTGTCGCACCACTCTATTTATTATTTTTTTTTTTTTAATTCTTAGCGAAGCATATATATTTTTGAAATAATTGAATGAATGTGAGTGCCCCAGTTAAGCATATTATTAAATATTATACCGATGCTTTTAGCGTGATTTACAAATTCAATTGGGCAATTATAATAAGCCGCAAACCACTGCGGCTTTCAACAATAACATAATCGATGCCATCGCCCATCGGTCAAATTTAGTCTGATTTATGCACCAATGTCATCAAACCTGGAGCTTTTGAATGCAGTCATATACAGATAAAATCTAATTGGTATCTTGTTTTATTCCGTTTTAAAATCAACTCTCCAATTTCCATTACAAAACAGCTGAGTTTCATACAGAAGAAGAAGAAACAATAGAGCAAATGTGAGCGCCTTCTAGTCCCCCTACTCCGAGAACGGTAAATTTAAGAGAAAATGCTTAAAGCATTTTTTAGATAATTTTAAGACGAACAATTTGTATCTTACCGCTTTTGAAATATTCACGAAAAACTGAATTTCATGACCTTTTGACCACCATAGTTTTTTAACTGTTTTAGCCGGCACGATATCAATGTCGATTTACGATGCACTTATTACGATGCACAGTAATAAAGGTCAAGAAAAATTAAATGATTTAGCTGTTGTGGTATAGAATCGGATGGAATTATGATTATTTGAGTTTATTGATAACTTTCATAAGTCCATAATCCACCAATCTAAATTAAATAATTCTAAATATTTTATACTTCTATGTTATTAAATTAACCCTCCAACAGCGCATTCATTTTTTCTAATTCGCACCACACACTGGGTGCAACGTTTCATATCATTAAGAATAACGCTTAAGTTTTTCTAAATTAAAAACTAAAAAAAATAATTTGAGAAACATCATGAAACAAGAACGTTTACATATCAGCCTTAGGAGTTTTATCCATAAAGAAGCAGTATTAGCTTCTAATATAAATTACACTTCTCTTTTAGAAGATTTCAGCCAGAGCAAAGAGTCGTAAAATCTTGGTTTTGTGAAATTGCAAATAAAAATAATTTTTTTAATTTTCCCCATAAACTCGCTTTCACTTCTCTCAGTATTATACTCTAATGCAAAACAAAATGTTCATTGAAAAGAATTTCGAGAATATTAATATTATATCAATATAGCTCAAGGTAACTGCACCTACGAGCATTTGCTGAATCCTAGAACTTGGCGTTCTCTTAGATCTCATTACTTTTCGTAGCTGATTTATTAGGCAGAATTTTTGTAGGAGAGAACTTGGCTCTTTTTTACATTTATGTTTTTGTGTGATTTCTTCATCTTGAGACCCCACACCAATGAAAATAAACTTGCAAAAACTTAAAAATTAATAGCGCTAATTACTTCTCTATCAAAAAATCAATGTCCTTCAAATGTCTCTTGTTTATTATATTTTAATATATTTATATTGATAGACACATTTAACAAACTAAAAATAACCTTATTTTTATGGGTTTTACCAAAAATACAAATTGCAAAAAAAGAAAAATTGTCATCTCGCGATTTCAATGATGCAGCCGTATGTTTTGTTGGAACGAATTATGCACTTCACCGCAAAACGTCTACACTGAAAATTTGTCCATTTCTAACAGTTTCAATCCTGGAACAACATGAGAGTTAAAATGTAGAACTAACTTCAACTGCACAAATGTATCTGCATTGTCTGAATGTATGGCTCCTGCGGTTATGGTACGACGAATGAGAGAAAAGCCTATTTGCTCGACGGTTATATATTTTGATGCGAATGAATTGCAAATTAAAAATAAAGTGAAGCTTTCGTTAACCGGAAGTAATTAGCCTAGTCAGCGGTTGAAAAAAAAATGCAGCTAATGGCATTGTTCACATTACGAAAATAGCACTGTTTAAAGGAAAATTTTTACGGTGTGAATATTTTTTGTGCAAATGTAAACTGGCATTTAAAAAGAAAATGGTTTCGTTTTTGATAGAATCATTGTAGTCATGTGGAAAATAATTACTTTACCTACATTAATCTTGCGAACAAAGTTAGATTCCATTCGCATTCCATGTAATCCACACTCCCAACATTCGTTCTCTCGTAGCGTAGTTATCCTAAAAATTTTTATTTGTTTGGTTTTGGTAGTGATTCGTTCGCTATCATCTTTAAGCTGTGCATTTGTTGGTCTTTTTTCGTGCTCATGTAAAAAGTCCTTAAGTCTTACTTCAATCGGTCCTGAAGGTTACATCATTTTGTGTTCATAGATGCTGTTCTGAGTTCTAAACATTTGTTATCTGCAACATTACCACATTATTATATTGCCTTTTTTCATTTACAAAAAACAAATGTCATTAGCCATCCCATTGTTATACTTAACGCGTATCAAAAACCAACATCAGTTTTACTGCCACCAGCATGGTAACCATGACCCATACCGAATTACTGTGATTTCCATCTGCCTTCGTCTTCTTTCTAGCTGCTAAATAAAATTCTTCAAACAATATTTTCATCTTTGTTAACAATTTTTATGGCAATGTTGTAGTTTGTTAAGTCACGAACAAAGTCTAAAAAAAAAACACACAATGATTTTTCGTCCTTAACATTTACCAACAAAGAACGAATTTTAAACCGTTTCATTCATGACGCGGCCACGACGACGTTATATTCATATTACATTTCCTTTGGTTGAAACGAAGATTTTTCAAACAGATATTAAATTTTAATTAAGACAAAGTAAAAGAACATCAGCAGGAACAAGCACGTTGCACACAATTCAAGAAGTTCTTTTTTTCTTATTTTCTTTGTGAAAATATAAAGATGGCATTACAGATTTATGAACAAATGAACCTCTTTAGAGCCTATTTCTGGGTTTTCTCTTGGGTTGTTCTGTAGTTTTCCTTGCAAGCCCGCACGTTTATGTAATGCAATGGTTTTCTTGTAAGGTCTAACTATAGGTAATGCAGGGCACAAAATGTCTTAGACTAAAACTAACAACAGTTATGATAAAGCAGGTTAAAACAATAAACCAGTATAAAATGACATCCAAAAGTGTTCAGTCAAACTCAAACCATTCCAGGGCCGCAACCGAAATTTTGAAATCAATATTTTGCTTATATTTTTTGCAAAGAAAGAATATTCAATGAGTCACAAATATTATAGGAGCCTCAAGAAAAAGTAATATTGATCTTCTCGACGAAAAGGATGGTAAATAATTCCACAACATTAAAGATTTGTGTTATATGCTGATTCCATTGACGCTAATCACGAGATCAAGCGAAGTAGATTAAGTAAAAATCTCGATTTTTCTGGGATTAAGGGGCCATATTAGTTGATCAAAACATAGAATAATAGTACATTTAGATAGTATAATACTACATTTCGTCTTCCTTAAATCCGTTAAAAGTCCAGATTTATCGTTAATCTACTTCGCTAAATCTCATGATTAGCGCCAATAGAAACAGCATATTAGCAAGTTATTCAAAATTATTATGTTGTTATTATTATATTATTGTAGGGTAGTGGCATCCGTTACCGAACATCCCCAGTTACCGAACGCTTTTGAGGAAAATTGATTTAATTTCTGTCCTTATGAATGTGTCCGTAGCTTAGTGGTTAGGTGCGTTGGCTGCTAAGCAGAACGTCGTGGGTTCGAATCCTACTCGGGCCCAAAGTTTTTATTTCATCTTTCACGGACACTGCCTCTTGTGAAGAATTGACAAAACTTCCAAGAGTATCATCTGTCATGAAAAAGTGCCTCTCGACTTTGCCGTTCGGAATCGGCGTAAAATTGTAGGTCCCCTCAATTCTTCACACGCACCTAGAGAATAGTTGATGAGAGTAAGCCACTTAGACCTTGGCTCTTCAAGAGCTCTCGCGCCACCCAATTTATTTATATGAATTTATTAAATTAATCTTAAGAGAGTAAAAAATTCAGTTCAGTAGTAGGCTTATTCGGTACGGTTTTAATAAGTTTTTCCAGAGCAACAAATAAACTACTTAAATACTTTTTCCAGCGTTTAAAAATAATTCAGTATTTCAGATTATTGATATAATAACACCCCTATTAATAAACACAAAATAACCCTAACACAAGACTAACTCGTATCGTAAATCAAAATTCCTATTAATAAACGTGTGTTAGCGTTAAATGACAATTGTTTACTAACGGATAACTTATTTGGCCGATTTTTGCGTATAAGGACCGAATATCTTTTTATTTCAAAGTAGTTGACAACAAATTAAGGCAGGTAATTTATACTTGTAAGGATAAGTAAGGCTGCAATTAGAAATTCGAGCGTAATGAGTATGTCTAATGAGATAGGTAAAGAAGGTTTGGTTTAATTTTTGTCAATAAATCTGGTTCGTTTTGT
>CAKKXW010000002.1:46674293-46698153 GCA_920937365.1 Sphaerophoria rueppellii
AACGCTGAGAAATATTGCGACATTCCTTTGAAAATCATGGTAATGTTGCAGAATGTGTCTATAATTGCGTACGGATTTTGGAAGAGAGAAGCACCGTCAGCTCCGTACGTTTGTTATTTTGTGAAAAAAAAAATGAAAGAAACTGGCATTCTTATCAATAAACCAAAGCGTGAAAAGCCAAAAACAGAATATTGCTGCTGTGGCAGAAGGTGTGCGATGTGCATGCGTTCTCAACAATTGAACATTTCTGAGACATCATTGACACGAATTTTTCATTAAGACTTTGGTATGGCGCGACGCCATACAAAGTCCAATTGGTTCAGGAGTTTAAGCCAACTGACCATTCAATGCGTTTTCGCTCCGCCAAGTGAAGATGCCGATTTTTCCAAAAAAAATCACCTTTTCAGATGAAGCAACATTGTTGCATTTGCGGCACAGAAAACCCGCACGCCTACATTGAAAAGCCGATACACCCAAAACGAGTCACTTTTTGGTGTTTTGCGGATTTTGGTCCAGAGGCCATTATTTTTCTTCGAAAATGAGGAAGGAGTGGCATTTACAGCCAATGGTGATCGTTATCGGGCCATCTTAAACGAATTTTTCTCTTCTAGCTCAATATTTTAAACCTTTTTGTTTGTGACGTATTATCCTAAAGGCGCGTGGCAACAAAAGGGCGCGCGGGTGCAGCTAGTTCATATACATACATATGTGTTTGTTAAAGAAGCAAACTTATAAAAATCGGTCCTGAGCAATTCCATTTACAGTGTCAACTCGGTTTGCCTATTCGGTTAGCCAACTCGGTAATCGATTAGCTTCCTTTTAATTTTTTAAGTGTTTTGGAATTTTGATTTTACTTATTGTAAGGCTTAGCGTAATGGTCGAATTTCATCAGCGGATGGCAAAGATTTTGACGGATTGATAACCTCATTTTTCTGCTCTTTAAGTACTGAGTGTCCGCCGCGAAGGTATACTACTTACTTCGTTTTTTTATAATTTTTGATTAAATGTAAAAGAATTGATCCTATATTGATAAATGCTTTATTTACTGTCGGCTATTATATATGGAATACAATATCAGGTAAATATCCGCCTCTTATAGTCCCAAAAATGCGAGGCCTTTTGAGCACATTTTTCATTACTTTCTCACACTTTTAGTTGCTCAAGCGTTTCTGGTTTGTTTGTATAAATCTATTACTTTTCAGATATTCTCATTAACAGTCCATTCCTTGAAATAACTACCTAAATAGTTATGGAAAGAGGTCTTACAGTAATTCCATTGTAATCCTGGCTGTTTGCGAGTGGTGCCGTCTTGTTGATACCACAATCATGTTAATCAAACTCAAAGCATGCAGTTGTGGTGTTAAAAAGTGTTCACTCATGTAACGATATCACTCCCCATTCAAGTTACCGTTACGCCGTTTTCATTTTCAAAGAAGCAAAGGTAGAATGATTCCTCCTGCTCTTCAGACTGTAAGAACAGATGAAAGATGCAAAGCTGACTGTTAAATAAGTTAAAGATTTCCCATTACCCAGAACCAACTATTCTGTGTGCCTCGTCATTCATTGTGACTTTTTCACAGTAATCGATGACTGATTTAAAAAAAATGTTTTAACGATTAAAACACGTTGGCTTATCGAATTTTTCTATAGTGAATTTGGCACATGTCTTATTCACGAATCACGACTGACAAAAATAGGAACTGTCAAGACTCAAGAAAAATGTTTACCAAAATGTTCCTTCCTGGTGGACACCCGGGGAATGCGGTTTGGCGAACGAAGTTGCAATTCGGTTTACAAAGTTTACGATTCGGCACATTATTAATTAAAAAAATTATAAACTGAAATCGTAAGAACTTTGGGTCAATATCTATCGATCTCATGTAAACTTGTTCTCTTTTTCCATTCCAACACGTTTTCTAAAACGCGGTACAGCGGTTTCTGTCAATTTATACTACAAGTTATTTCTAATATAGGGGCGCCGATGAGGTGCATGTCTATGGCGCCGTCAACGTTTAATCCGCCACTGCTTGAGGTAGTGAGGCAAACACCTCTGATTTATTTTAGATGCCTCTGATTTACTTGGCACTGCCCTTAGTGACGACCCAGATTGAAATACACAGTCATCTGTGCTTAAGACTACAGGTACTGGTCGCTAGAAGTTGCTTGCTTGTAGCTCTGTAAAAAAAAAACATGTTTTTGTAAAAAGCTTGAATATTCACATCTGAATTTTGTATTCAATTTGAATGTGTTTCTATTTGCTTGTTTTATTGCCCCAACCCCTTTGACATAGAGAGCTCATCGACTCTTGAAGGCAAAATGGGCTATTTTCATTTGGCCGCATAACATGATTCTATTAAAAAGTCTGCCAAACGGAATGATATCAATTGTCGCTTCAGAATCACCTTCCCTTTAAAGAGAATCAACCAGTTTACCCTACATTTTCGTAACTGAATTACAAGGAGTTTATAACTGAATAAGTGAACCTTGTTAAATTAATCTTTACATTTGTAAAAGGCTCAATCTAAAGAAAATTCCGTCAGAGTAAGGTAACAGCTCAGTTTCAACAGTAGCTTTCACTCAAAAAGCTTTCGAGTACCTATGCACATGACAGACCGATTCCGAAGCTAGTATTTCATTGTTCGACCTATTTTTCCTGCTTCAGTGTCATGCCCTGAGTCAATTCTGGTGCTCAATTTGATGTTACATTTTGAGAAAAAGCTCCAGAAAAAAAAAAAATAACAAAACACACAAACATGTACTTTTCCCTGCTTAAATAAACCCCTATAGTTCATAATCTCTCTCCCTGGCGCTCACATAGCATCTGTGTAAGGTGGCGAGTTTGTGTAGCATGCCATCCAACGTGTTGCTTCCTCATGGATAATTGTCCATTTTTTAGTTGAATTTTTCCCACGCTTCGGTTATGTTCCTTATTCACAAAATTTCAAACGGTTAAATACCGTCGCGCACACATTTACAAATGAACACACCTCCATTCAACACAACACAAATAACGCGCGTTATTACATTTTAAAATTTTATTGTCATCTGATTTATATGTATTCCAGTTTTGAGCAGCTCACGCGAATCTGTGTTTGTTCTATATTGTTTTATATCTTCTTAATTATTTTCTTCTAATGTTTGATACGGCTATTAAATTCGTATTAATGGTTGGCCACGGGAAACGGAAATAGTGCTCCGGACGGATATTTGTTTGTTTGATAAATACAAAAAAAGTGTGTGTCCGTTTTAAAACATTAACATCATTGTGCAAAGAAATTCACTATTTATGTAATCGAAAACGTTTTCGAGTGGGTGTTTTAAAATAGGGCAACAAGAAAGGATGTGTTGCGCTTTTTTCGCTCCAACATGTCTTTTTTTACTATCGGGGGTGTGACAAACTAAAAAAAAAAAAAAAAATTGGACTTGTGTTATATAACCACTGTTTGAAACGAATTTATTTATACAATGTTAAAGATTCTATAATATATATTGTTTTGATAACCTCTGTATTTTTTATATGAAATAAGGACACTTAATGACAAACAAAAACTATATGGTTTCGTAACAATCAAAGTTCTAAATAATTGATTTGTCGTTGTTCTCTAACTAAATGTAAATATTCATTTTAACGCAGTTTTATAAAACAAAACAAAAAAAAGTTAATCGTTAATCAGTTTTAAGTGTTGTTATTGTATTTTTAACAAAACGAAAATAAAATATATACAACTATACATATATGTGTATGAACATTTATCTGCAAATAAATATAAAATAATCTAATATAATTAATAACTGTTCACATAAAAATAAAATAATCAACAATTTAACTTAAACCATAAAATTTTACAATATTTAAACAAACATAGCTAATCGTATATCAAAATAATACTTTTTGACGTTTTTTATGTGTGTATTTTGACAAAAGAATATTAAAAAAGCAAACGCAAGTAAACTACAACAAAAAAATCATACTTTGGATACTACTCAATGTTAACATGGAAAATTAAACGACGTAAGATCCACCCAAAACTGCATGATCATTTTTTTTTCTCTTTAATTTCGTGAACTTCTTTTTTTCTTTCTAATGCAATAATTTATTTCCTAATTTTAATAAATTCCAGTTGCAAGTTAAACCATACACCGTCGGATATTTTGATGTTGATAATTCTAATATTTTAGACCATTCGTGTTGTGATATTTTATATACAAATGTACTTAAACTTATGAAGGTATTCATGTATAGGTACTGAAAATAGGGCGTGACTCAAATTTTAACAGAATATTCTACAAGTTATTTTTCATTAAGCATTTTACAGCAGTAGGATACAACGAACAAATTTTAACTTGGTACTAACTTAATATTTAATTGTCAGCCAAACTACGGCACAAGATTTAAGTAGATCAAATTAAATAAAAAATCACTAGCACTGCAATCTGGTCGCCTTTAAAACAGAACAAACACACAACCTTCTTCTTCGATACCTTTCAAACGGACAAGTGCATGTTTGCATGAGCAACTCGCTCGAAAAGGATTCCGTACTCGTTTATCCGACCCTTTTTTTAGTTTAGCCTTTGGTTTTATAGAAAATTTTATATGAGGATTATGATATGAAACCAAATTTCTTGGGAAATATTTATATAGTCTTTCTGCGTATTTCCTTCAACAACTTCAAAACAAAAATATAAACAAAATTGATTTTGATTTTACTATTTATTATCAAGGGGCACGGTAGTGCCCAGGCAAATTCTCTAGCAACTTTGGCACTACACCTTTATTTACAGGAAACAACTCAGGGCATTTTCCACACCCCTCTAACTTCTATACCAAAGAAGATAAAAGCTTCAAACTAACATTATTTGTTAAGCTAGTAAAAAAGAAGCACCTCAGATAACACTAGTTTACAAAAATAAAAAAAATCTTTTAAACAAAGACAATTAATACTGAAGTTGGTTTCTATGATCCCACATATTATAAAAGTATATAAAATATATTTTTATCACGTCTAGTTTTTTTACTACATCCTCATTAAATTATAACGCTGCCTTGTAACTGGTACTAAGTTAATATTCGCTCTTGTTGTATTAATCGTATAAGTTAGCAATTTGATTGGCTTTAAACTATCTTTAAAGATAGTTTCAATTAAATCCAAATAAATTTTGTAATATTTTAGGTAAAATTTTCCAATTAAAGAGCGGGAGGTATATTCGTGAAAACCGTTAAACGAGTCTTAAACACTTAAAACCATTTTTCCCCAATCTTTCTGATATCAAAGTCAAAGAAGGAATCTTTGTGGGTCCCGAATAAGAAAAGATGAACGTTTTGATGGTCGTTTATCCAGTGTCGAAAAAGATACTTCGTATCTTTGTACATATACTGCTCTAGTAATGGCATCATCAAGAATCGACAACAGCGCCCCTATGAATGCCAGGCAGAACTATTCTGATTCTTTTTAAAATACGAGCAAATAACTACTAGCGGAAATAACAGGTTCCACTCAAAATTCAGCCTGGTGCCACTACTAGAGCATTATATACTTCATATTCAAAGTTTGTATAAATTTAAAGCAGCCCAGTAGTACAAAATTTCTTGGGCAACAATAAATAAGAAGATTATGAGGACTTTTTTTTCCGACTTTTAAAAGAATTACCTTTAGATGGGGTTTATTATGTCATTCAAAATTCTAATTTTTTTACATTCACAACTGCATTTTTTCCTGAGAAACTGGGAAGTGTAAGCGATGAATGTGGTAAACGTTTTCATCGGGATTTGAAGATTTATAAAGAAATCTTCCAAGACTTTTGAGAAAAAAATATCTTAAAAGATTACCGTTAGTGTATATAAAGAGAAACAGATGCTAATCCGTCCAAAAAAGGAAGTTAACTGTGTCATTTTTGATTTTTTTGTTGGTAGGACACAGAAGATTGTTAAAAAAACCTAAGGTTAATATTTCAAAAACTTGACGTCCTATTTTTTTTTTCCAACTTCAGTTTTTAACATAGGGTTCATTGCTTTATCATTTAACATAAGTTTCATCTTTGGGTAAAAAATTTTGTAAACTAGTGTAATTAGCAAAAGTAGTTTCTAAGATAATATGTTCCAAAAATCACGAAAACCGTAACTGACTGACTGACTGATTCACTCACTCACTGACAGATTATCAATTTATGAGGCACTTCTCGTTGCCCTAGAAATTTTTGAAATTTTTCAATTAGGAGGCGTGGTAGCTGCCTACTTTTACGTTATTAGTTTAAATTACATGGAGCACTTTGGAGTACAGTAGAATCATGAAATTTGGCATACAAGTACAACGTACAATAGAACAAATAAAATATGAAATTTATGATTTTCAACTGAGGGGGCGTGGTACCCACCCATTTAAAAATAAATTTTATAAAATATATGGGGCACCTCTGAATCTGAATTTGGCAAACTAGCAATTCTGCCAGTCAATATAACGAAATAAAATTAATTTTTATATTTTTCTGCTAAGGAGGCATGGTACCCGCCGATGTTTTATGAATTAACTAGCAGTTGCTCGCGACTTCGTCCGCCTCTACCTCATCCACCGGCCAGAGGTGTGTCTTTGACTTGTGCATCATGTCCGCATACGAATTTTATTGTAAAGTTATTTTAAAACAGTGGAATCTCTCTAAATCAGAATTGTTCTTAACTCGAAGCCTTCATAAGTACAATTTTTCCCGTTTTAGCTACTTTTTTCACTGATGCTTTGCTCTTATTATCGTAACTTTCTTCCTTCCTTGATAAATGGACTATTCAAAACAAAAAGAATTGTTCAATTTTATTAAGCAGTTCCTAAGATAAACGCGTGCAAACAAACAGAAAAATTAATAATTTTTTGCCTTTTTTCCACATTTTCCACAAATTCTTCGCTCCTATTGGTCACAGCTTATTGTTATATAGGCTTAGTCTTTCCTTAATTAATGAGCAACATAAAAAGAATGGTTCTGTTGTGTTTGATTTAGTAGTTCCTGAGAACAACACGTTCAAGCAAACAACAGAAAACTTCAAGAATTCATTCATTCTATCTATTGCAATATTCTTACGCAATGAATATAAATATTAAAAACTGATTAACTACAAAAAATTATATCTTATTTGCATACTAAACAAAATAATTGTAATAGAAATACAATCATAAAAAAAAAAAGAAATAAACCTGTAACGAGGGTCGACCCTGTTAATATTAAGAATAGCAGGCGAGTACTCAAAACTCAAACATCAACCCAGCTACACATATGAATATGAATTGATCTTTGCCAAAGGTTTTACATTTAAGATGAGTGCATTCAAAACTTTAAAATTTACACCATTGTTTAAACTCAACTAGTTGGATACATTAGGGCCTGTGGTCCTAATGACGCCTCGTATTTAACTGAAGTCATTGAAGTTCGAATCCCGTGGTACGGAAATTGTACTCACGAAACTTAAAGTTGGAATTAAATACATTTGCTCGTGTTTTTTTTTTTTTTTGTTTCTTTTTTTAATAACTTCAAAACTATTTTATGTTAAAAATATTTAAACAACATTTTCGGATAACAATAATTGCATTTTAAAATATATGTACCAAATTTGACTGCAATCGGCTTAGCAGATTCTAAGAAATCACTTGTGAAAGTTGAAAGAGGAAGGAACAGAAAACGAAGTGATATTATTGATTTCACCTCTGTGTACGGAATCCTAAAAATGGGATTTTTGTATTCACAATGTCCGTCATAGTTATATTCGAGCATTAAATAAAATTGAGTTTGGTTTATACTTTCAAACTCTTATATATGAGTTTTACCCTTCTTAAAGATACATTTTAGGTAGGGTAATTGTTGTGTTCTTTTGAGTCGAATAGTACACCCAGTGCGTTGTAGGGCGGGTTCTTATTTATCAACTTGTGTTAGCAGATTTGTGTAATATTAATTCTTAATGACATTTCTGATATTTTTTCGTGAACACCCTGCACACTACAGCTGTTCGATACCCAGTGGCATATTATCCTTAACGCAAAGAAGGCATGTGCTCTAGGGGCGCGAGGGTACAAAGGGCGCAGTGATTTGATGAAGTGGCTTATAATGCTAGTTCATACGTGGTTGTTAAGGAAGAAAGAAAGTATGACCTCGCATCGCACTTAGGTACCACTTGTGTTGAGATAAAAATCGGTTCTGAACAATTCCACTAACAGATTCAACTCGGTTTGCAAACTCAGCTCGGTAATTCGACTTGACAACTCGGTTCGCCAACTCTTAAAACTACACAGTACAGCAGTTTTGATCAAAAATAATATTAGTTATTTCTAATATAGGGGCGCCGATGAGATGCATGCCTACGGCGCGGCGCTCTCGACGCTTAATCCGCCATTGTCGACATCACTATGTTTTGACATTTGTTTTAATATAATAATTTTTATTTTTTATCTTAATTTATTGTTTTCAATAGTTTTGGTACAGAATATTAAAATAATAAATAGTCACTGTGCATCTGCACAAAAAATGCTTTTATGCTTTAATTTATGCCCCTTGGGTTTTTGTAGGCCACGTAAGGTGTAGTGTACGTATAGTGATAGCCGTTTTATTATTATGAGTTCATATTATTTCAGTTGTGGTAAGGAAATAAAATGGTGTGGCAAGGAAATAAAGCGGTAGAAATTCTTAAGTTAAGCCAACAAATGAAACACTAATTGATTTATTTTCAACAAAGCTATTAGCGGCCACTGACTACTGAGTGCAAGTGGAAGTGGATTTACATCTGTTGGATATGCGACTGGCAAGTAGCTGAATATAGAAGGCTTGAAATCATTTTTTAGGAATTAGATACAACCGTCACACTCATGTTCGCCCTGTTTAGCTAAGCGCTAACAAAAATGTGTTCAATTCATACAAAAGATTAATCGGTGTATTCGGATTTTCTTTTCTGGACAATAACTTTTAATCGTCGTTATCAGCCGAGACTTTGAAAGTGGCATTATGAATAGGAAAAAAAAATGTATTTTAAAGGAACTGTGCTGTGCGTAGCACATAATTTTAAGCAGATAAATCTATCAGTCAGGAGTAGATATTTGAAGTAAATTAACGTATTGAACATAATATATTTGGATTAAAATACTTCTCTATTTATGTATTTTTACACAAGAATCAGACCAACTAAAAACGTAATGCATTGTTCATGACCAAAAGCTAAGTATAGCTTTAAAAACCACCAACAATTTTAATGTTGATGCTTAGGAGAACGAAATGCTCTACAAGATGGTTCACCTGTCGGGTCAACAAGTTAATATATAATTTCCTTTTATTGTTCCAAACACAATAATTAAAGTTCAGGGTTTTGTCCTTTGAATAGAAACCTGGTCTTACTCAGTTTTAATATTGTGAGGTATGAATTGAAATTGAATACGAACTGCAATCAACTCAAAACACAACATGTTGTTTAACCTTACCAGGTTAATTAGTACACCTTGTCTACTTTGATAAATTCAGCATTCAATGAGGATATGCGATATGCATTTTGCGTTTGTTGTTTGAGGCGGTATTTGAAAAGATACCTCTTTGATTAAACTCTATTCTCTGAATGAAATCCATACGAAAAGTGTTCATTCCAATGCAATGATGCTATGCACTCATTATACTGATACTCTTCTTTGTTTAGAACTTTGAATTAACGAACTGGATAGTGAATTCTGAATCCTTTGCATTCATTTTGGTTTAAGTTCCATTTTACTTGTTTGAAGTCCTATTTCGAAGCAAAAAGTTCTTAGTACATCACTGCCTTAATATATAACACCGAATAATGAAGTTTCAGTCTGGTGTACTGAAATACATATTTTTATAGAAAATCATAAATGATTCCTTAGAGGCTACTTTTGCAATTAAGTCGGTGTATACATTCTTCGTTATTTAAGTTTGAATATGAGCTTAATCGTTTTTTTTTTGTAGACTGTACATGTACTCTAGGTAAAACCCTGGTCTTGAATAAACTCAGAAGGGAATTAGTAAAATTCATCACTATGAAAAGTGCTTTCATTAATCTATACATATTATTAAAATCTAGCGCCGGCAGTTCGTTTGCTTTATATAGGCATAAAAACGGCCCAACAGATATTTGTGAAATATTCATGGTTAATACCGTTGTATTCCGTAGTGGATTCTGTGAAAAAAAATGGAAAAACCTCATGGAAGAGTGAAAAAACTGCAATGGTTTTCAAATGGACAACTGGAAAATTTCAAAATGGAATACAGAATAACTCGGAAAACTCTTTGGTTTTCAAAGTCAAAATTGCATGTATAATTGTAGGTGAATTGGTTTTGAAATGAAAAACTGGAATATTTGGTTTTCAAATTGAAAAGTGGTAAATTTCCATATGAGTTTTCAAATGGAACATAGACAAGATTTTCAAAAGCAAATTTTAATGCTTCAAACGTTTAAGGCTTATCTGGGAAAAAATCGATCGGTTCCTCTCGAAAGAAGACATGATGGTTCATTTAAGGTGAAAGGCAGCATCGATTACTTCATTTCGATCAAAAAGAGTCCCTGTTTAGTCTTTTCTAATGGATGACTGTTTTCTCAACGATTAATTTATAATACTTTGCATGCAGGAACACAGACTGCTTAACCCTGATTGTAAAAAGATAACTTTGAAAAGTAATTTCATCTTCAAAGCTAATCCGAATAGGTGGAAAGAGTTTTTGGTTTTGAGGATTTATTATTTCAACGTCATCGATACCGAACAATCAGGGGATACCTGAAAGGTCTTATAACTTTTCATATACTCAATTATGAACTTCTAAGCCTTCGAACTCCTAGATGAAAGGACTATAAGCCCAAGTAAGGCTGGGAAAAACTTACCTATGAGTATATGAAAAATGGCAGTTGCAGAAGCTTAAGTTGTATGCCGTAAGAAGAAGCTATTACATATATGCTATTATAAAGATATTATCATGACATTGTGTAGCTTAAACAACTTGAAAGAATAAAACCCCAAGTGCCCCAGCTAGGAGACGTTGTATCTAATATATAAAATTCTAATGTCACAGTTTTAGTTGTTTTAATCCTCCGACACGGCTTGACCGATTCTGATGAAATTTCGTTTGTATATTCAGTAGATATGAGAACAGATTCATAACTAATTTTGACACACCTGTTAGCATTTTTTTGTATTTTTTGTTATTTTTTATGCTGTGGATGGGTTTTAAATATTTTTTACAAATCGACGTAGCTGTTCATGAGATATGTCAAGTGAAGCGAGTAGTGGCTAAGGGGGTAGCGTGGATACAGGATAGCAGGGAGCAGTGCAGTGTAGGATGTAGCGGGTAGCAGATTGCGGGTAGTGGGTAGCGGGCAAAGGGTACCGGGTAGAGTGGCAACGTTGTAGCTATTAACGGGATAGCGGGTGATAGGGTAGCGGGTATGGGGAAGAAATTGCGGACAGCTGGTTACAGGGGGTAGTGGGATAATGCGGTAGCGGGTAGTTCTTGCTTAGCGAGGTACAAAAGCATGGGTCTTATATTTGAAGCAGTACGGAGTTTGGCGTGTCAGCTAGTATTTTATGAAAAAATAAAGATCTGATCTGACAATTAAACATTCATTTAAACAAAAGACTGGTAAAGAAGGAAAATTGCAAATATCATTAGAAAAAAGGAATGTTTCCATTGAATGATTAATGTACTTATATGTTTGTATGCAAATACCTAGTAATAATCTTTAATTCAAAATATAAAAAACTATAGTTTAGTAGGCGGAATGAATCACTTAGATGTCTTGTTCTCTTATCTGTCTTCAAGTACATTTAATTTTAATTTTTCGTACCCAGCAACGAAACGAATATGAGAGCATTTCCTTTAAAATCCTAATTAAATCCAATATTATTTTATTTATTAATTCTAAGCCAACGTCAAGCTTGTATGCAAAAATTAATTTACTGTGCAAATATTTATTAAAATTAACTTTTAAGAATAAATGAAGAAATTTTTAAAAACAGCGTTGTAACGTCTTTTCTTGCCTTCTTTTCGAAGGGTTAAAAGATTTGTCTGTCTCTTTAATGAATATTTTTCGTCAGCAACGTAATTATTAATTTGTAGATTTAAACTCTAAATCTTCACCATGTTTCTTAAGTTATCAAAGAAAATATATACACCTATACAAAATATTAAGGTCTTTAAAGCATCGTATACAAATTTGAAGGATGTTTTGATCTCTGTAAGCTTTCCTTAAAGATGAAAATAACTTTATGAATTCTTAAAATCTAATCGTAATCCTATTAAGCGGGTTATTTAAATGTGGCTTCATAACCATTATGAACCCTACAAAACATCAAAGTAAAATATTATTCTTATGATGTATGTTCAATTGGGTGGGTTGTTTATCTTAAAATGGTTTTAGGGAAAATACATAAATCCGATATTCAATTAAATCCTAATTCATGTTAATGAATTGTCATAAAAATAAATATTTGCTTTATTTTTATTATTTTTTTGTTTCAGTTCGTTTCACAAAAATAAAACTAAAATGAGCCTTGTTTAAGATTATTTTAAATAGAATCAACTTTGCAATGTGTTTGAAATTTCATTTCAGAGTTGTTATGATGTGACCCTTAAAATAACCATAATCATGTATGGTGACTATTTTTGAACATTTTTGATAAATTATACAAGGTTTTTAATTAGTAGATTCATTGCTTTTTACTCTGATCTGTGTCTAGGGGCGCATGGCAACAAAAAGGCATAAAGTGCAGTGATTTTTACAAGTGGCAAATAATGCTAGGCCATATGTATCTAGAGACTGGTTGTTAAAGTAGCAAAATTATGAACTCGAACTCCAAATGCCACTTATCTATATCTATACTAATATATAAAGCTGAAGAGTTTGTTCGTTTGAACGGGGTAATCTCTGGAACTACTGGTTCGAATGATATAATTCTTTTTGTGTTGGATAGTCCATTAATCGAGGAAGGCTTTCGGCTACTTAACATTAAGCTGTGACCAATAGGAGCAAAAAATCAGTAGAAAATGTGGGAAAAACAGCAAAAAATGCTATTTTTTCTGCGTTTTAAAGCACTTATCTCAGGAACTGCTTCAAATCATCAAATTGAATAATTCTTTTAATGTTGAAGTCAGTCAAAAATTTGGAAAAAAAAACGGCAAAAAATATTCATTTTTGAAGGTTCTGTTATTTGCTTTAACGTGCAAATAATTCTTTTTGTATTGAATAGTCCCATTTATCAAGGAAGGTTTTAAACTATACAACGTTACGTTTATAAGTTACGAATAATAAGAGCAAAGCATCAGTGAAAAGTGTAGCTAAAACGGAGAAAATTAAACATATATGAAGGCTTCGAGTTAAGAACAATTCCAATTTAGAGAGAGTCCACTGTTTCAAAAAAACTTCGCAGCAAAAATTCCATGCGGGCATGATGCACAAGTCGAAGACGCACCTCTGGCCGGTAGATGAGGTAGAAGCGGACGAAGTCGCGGGCAACTGCTAGTTTTAAAATAAAAACCGGTCCTGAGCAATGTCAACTCGGTTTGAGAACTCGGTAATCGATTTAGCTTCCTTCTAATAATTTATATAGTAGATGTTTTTGAGTTTGATTTTATTTTATTTATTGACGACAAATTAAAAACTTATTTTCTGCTCTCTTAGTATTTTCTAGATTGTTTTTCGAGGCAATTTGATTTCGCAAATCTAGTTGCAACTCGGTTTGTATTAGAACCAACTCGCGTTAACTTGTTTTACAAAATTTAAGAGTCAGCAGATAATAATTAATCAAAATATTTCAAACCAAAATCGAAAGACCTTTTGGACAGTAATTATTGATCTCATGTAAGCTTATTCTCTTTTTTTGTGGCCCCCATTTAATCGTGTTTTCCTACGGCGCAATAGAGCAGTTGCGGTCAAACTATAATGCGAGTCATTTTTAATATAAGGGTGCCGATTATATGCTTGCCTATGGCGCCATCAACGTTTAACCCGCCACTGGCTGAATATAATATCTTATATACTTAGGCCGTGTGCGAATTGGATGAATGAATTGCAAAAATGGGTGCATTTTTAACCACTACTTTTATATTTTAACCTGTTGGCCGCTAGTCTAATTGTTTAAAACATTTTATTCAATGCGAAGTGTTAAAATTTAACCAAACGTCAAGTTTTAACCACTTTTTAACCCAATTCGCACACGGCCTTAGATATAAAATGAACTCAAAAGAATTCAACTAACTATGCTCGTTGAAAAACATGGTCACCGTACCACAACTTCGAAAGAATTGCACTCTTAAGCCAAAATAAAAGTATTCATAACATAATAAAAATATACATACATCTCCAAATATTGTAGTGTCAGACACAAACACTTGAGCAGTAAGCCAAACAAATTTTAGAGTTTGTTTTTGGCTGAAACCGAGTGTCATATGAGCTATCCTCTTCTTTGTCGGACCTTTATGTAAAAATGAGGGAAGAGGATATTTTATGTACCTATGTTTTTGTTTTTCTTTTTTGCTTCGTTGCATTCTTGAACGAAATTTACGTTTTGCTGCTGCGACACGGACGAATCAAGAAAAAAGTAAAAACATAACCTACAAATGAACTCGATCCTTGAAAAGTGCTTGACATGGACATTTAAACCAGCCCAGACTGGAAATAAATAAAAAGATATATTTACACTCACATATTTAAGGAGACAGAACAGATCAGATGGCTTGGAAATGTGTTATCTCCAGATGCCCCTTAACACCACTTAAACGATATCCCATCATCCACATGAGGATGAAAAAAGAAATGTTAAAATCTAGAAATTCTTGAGATTTCTCATCAAAAAAGAAGGACAATGTTTTTTCCTCCTGAACAGAATGGCAGGTCACGAGAAAGTAAAAACCCTTCGAAATGAGACCAAATCTAGACTGAAGGCATTTTTCATGCAATGCAACGAACATTACTCTTCCGTTTGTTTATTCTTGTCTTTTATATTTTTCCAAGGATTACCTTTTATTTCTTATGGCTTTGGTAGTTAGTTTTTTATAACTTGCATAAGATAAGATAATATGTAGAAGCTGTTTTTTTTTTTGTGCTTTGAAAAAACTTTTTAATCCAAAATAGTCCTGGCTCGTTGCACCGATACTTTAACAAGGACAACTTCAGTTTCTAGTTCAAAGTATTCATACAATGTATAGTAAGACAAAGAAAAAACAGTAAAAGGAAGTGCTCGTTGGACAGGAACAAACTTTCGAAGCCTTAATAAGGACTCTATTGCTGTTTTCAACATTTTGTTCTATCCGTTATTGTACCATTTCGTGTACTTAGCCATCTTAATGTTTATCTGAGTGGAATGGAAGAGTTGTTCAGAAGTTCTGGGTGCTCTTGAATTCTTCCTTGAAAAGTGATTCAAAATTTGTACAGGTTGATATCTTTTGTACGCTCATTAGTGGGCAAGTGGCTTCAAAATTTGAAATTGTGTTTAGTGTAAATATACGTCAAATGCATTTATGTATTCTAGAACGAGCAAAGATGAACTCAGGGAATACATTTATGTGGTGATGATTGTTGAACTTTCTTTTAAAAGATCTTGACATCTAAAGTTATTTTTGGAGAGAAAATTTTGTTTATCTTAGTTTTCTGCGGTTAGGTCCATTTTCTTCTTTCATTTCAATAATACATGAATAAAGGAAAAAATGATTGAGCAAAAAGAATTCCACCAACTCTCAGGTACCTTGCCGGTCAGCATATCTTCAGTTCGGAAAGCTCATTTAGGTAATTGAAGAAGATCTTTCCCAATATGATTTGACTCTAATTTTGGCCAGTGCATCAGGATACTTACACAGAAAGTGAAGTTTCCTTTTATCTGTGGTCCGTACAATTTCTACATAGAGTATGTTCCCTCCCCAACAGGCCAGTGTTCAGTTCATGTTGCAACGACCCTGGCTATGTCTTGCCGACACTTCGGCAGTGTTGGACTAATTAAGACGATAATGTGGACAGGCCAGGCTCTTGAATAGCCGTCTAAATGTCCTAAACAATTCTGTTTTACGGTATTGATTTGGATCTTGCCTTGGATTGGAATTTAGTACTACTGCTTGATCGTCCAGCCTTATTGTAAGTTTGCCAGAACAGCATTCCGCTCGAAAAAAAAATCTTTTTTTTATTACCCTTATTGTGAATTCCATGTTCGAAAAATTTGCCTTATCGGCATCAATTATTGCGGGCGAAATCAAACGATATTTTAGCTTAAAAGGTTCATGTTTTTTTTGGTGGCGAAAAGATAAAGAACCACAAGATCAAAGTCAAAAAACATTGACATTTACATTAATTTTAATTAAAAATGATTCTAGCAATATATATCAGAAAACGGCCACGAAATTTATTCATAAGATTGGTTTTATAAAGTTAGTTCACTCAGTTCAAACAAGTGCACGGACGGATGAATATACCAAAACCACTTGGTCGAAACACATATTCGTAAGCAGCTTGACCAAATTCTCGATTTGATTTTTCCAAAGGGCAATACTTATTACTCTTTATTCAAAATGCACTTAAACAAGATAAGTTCCTAACGAATTCATTCGTTCCACATCAATTTTCGATTGTTTATTTTTTACACCCAAATAGAAACAGAAAATATAAACCATAATCAAAAATTAATTTATTTTAAACTGACACAGACTTCAACTTGACGTTGACGTTTTCAATACAGTTTTGAAAACTGAGCAAACATTTTGTGTTCAAAATGAATCATTAAAATGCAGCATGTGTTTTCAAAACCCTTTAAAGCATTGAAATGCGACATTTTAACATTTTACTATCTTTCTCCGAAAAAGATTTTGAAATACTGTTTCAAACTGTAATTTTGCAAAAAAAAAGTATTCACATGTTGTATTGAACCAATTTTACTTACATGTTCATGGAAGAAATATGTAGATACATAGGAACTACGCTTAAATTTCCGTCAATCAGAAAATGGCATGAAGGTGATGGGGCATTGTTGGATAGTGGATTTATACTTCTAAAGTATTGCTTAAAAAAAAACTAAGGATAGACACCTGTTAGATAGACCCACATATTCTGTAACTTGGTCGAAAAGTTTCCCCTTCCATTCAAAGTGGAACAAAATATTCCACCGTTTTTCAATCTTGGAAAATAAACAAATATCTATAACATGATGCGAAATTGCGAAAACAGCCTGTTTGAAAATTTAAATTTCAATTTGTCAATGGAAGGAATGTTTACTTTCCACTCATAATGACAGCTTAATCTTAAAAAAACTATATCAAGATATTAAAAATAGTACGTATACGCCATAGTGGACCCAATATTTTTCTTCAATGATGAATCAAATCTTTTACAACACCAAGCCTTAGATATGAAGTGTTCATGTATTTTAAATTTAAATTTCTAAGAAATAATATAGATCTGCGGGGGTCAAATTCACGCACACGAGCCGTGGAATATCAAATTACGCTCATTGCATTTAATCCCATTGATGTCAACGCGATCCATTTTTTATCACAATCACAATTTTTGACTTAAAAACAAAAATGCGATCACCGTCCGTTCTGACAACGTCTCACATTCGAAATATAAATATTGTCCCGGTTGATGAAGCCGACTAGAACTCATATTCCTGATTGTATTGGCCCATGTGGGATGGGTTCTTTTTCCGTACACAAAGAGCATTACTTTAATATTTTGTTTGCTTTCTAATTTAAATAGGTCATGTTCATCAGCAAAAAAGTGAAACAGTTCTAATATTTTATACAATTTCTGTTTGAATTTTTGGGAAATTTCTGTTTTTACTTATGTACCTTATGGTTTTTCGTTTTTCAAGAAGAAACAAAAATACCTACTCAATGTTGGATACGTATTTCACATTCTCAGTTTTAATTTATTTTTTAGAAAAGAATTTCCACTCTTAATATGTATTTGTTAGAAAGAACAACAAGTTCACCTAATACCTGAACAGTGAACACAATTACCTTAAATTTCAATGAAACTGTTGCCGTTGCCTACAAGCTCTTCAGTACACAAAATGATTTTTTTGAAATTCTCTCAAGCCTTTGTTTACTTAGATTCAATTGAATATTAAAAAAAAAAACCATTGCCCTAGTTTTGCCATGTGGAATGGAACTTACTTAGCTCAGAGTTTGCAACGGGATCTATTAAACCGAAGAGAATATTTGCCTGAAGGAATCATGTCCAATCGACAATAACCAAGGACTTCAACTGCAACAACAAACATGAAGACTTGATTATGATTGTCAACAGAGCGTTAAATTATACGCCTCAAGAAATTCTTTTCTTCAACCTTACAAACAAATTTCACAAATACGTTTACAAAATGTGCTTAATTTATATGTTTAACAATATTGTATGATTCGTTACAGCAGTAACATCTTCACACCAAATCTACCAAATATTCTTGGGTTATTCAGACACGCTATGCACTAAATGCATACAAAAACGTTGCCATCTAAGTTTATTTCCCTTTTCTATTAACCATTTGGTGCTAATGGATTTCCGTGGAAATCATAATGTAAAAAGTGTGTTGCTTGGTTGAGGTTTCCTGTAATATTTGTCACGACATTATTTGCGGTTTATTAAATGTAATCTCTGGGATGGTTAATTTAATATAAGAGTAGATTAATGACATGTGATGGATCATTTCATTACATGGTCCAAAAACAGATGTTTTATCATTAAACTTCCGGGATATGGACCGGGAACTTTTATTTGTATACAATTACACATGTTTTACAATCGTTTGCTTTTATCTTAAGGATATACCCTTGACTCGAATATTACTTTCCATAAGAATGACTGCACAGTTTCAAATCCGAAAATATTGTATGGTTCGTGATTTGTTGTCACAGTGCATGAAAATCAGAAATAAAAGATTTTCTTGACTTGAAATGAATTAAAAATATGCATTAAATGATGAGTGCAAAGATAAATAGGGGATGATGCTATTTAAAGTAAGGTGTTTTGAGGATTTAAATAATTTATAACATTAAACATAGTTAAATTAAAATGTGTTATAACCCTTCTAGCATTTTAGAAATCATATAATTCCTAAATCTATTGTACTAATCCATCAAAATATTCGTAGCTTAAGAAAAAGCTATGACTCTTTAGTTGTTCATATTGATTCTTTAAACTTGTTAGCTGACTTTATAATTTTAACAAAGATCTGGTTGTAACGTCGTCGTACAATAAATATACGATTACAATATTTCTGGTTATGACCTATCTGTACTCGAACAATTCTTACAGTGCAGGTGTTGTAGCAGTTTGTATAAAACAGCAACACAAATGCAAAGAAATAAAAAAATATAATTTTCGTAGTGCAGATATTGTTAAAATTAACTGCAAAATTAAAAATGATTTGCTTACGTTTTTGTGTATTTATCGGTTGCATGAGAATGGCTTGAGCTTGAATGTTTTCTTCGAACAAATGGATGAATTTTTGAAGAATATAAATTCATCAAATTTGATCGTGTTAGGAGATATTAATATTGACATAGTGATTCTCACAGATATTTGTTTTTGATGTCATCGTATGGTTTAAAGTCACTTATAAATGAACCAACAGGTTAAACCGAAGACACACAAAGCTGTATTGATCATTGCTTTGCTAGGAAAACAGAAATTGGTGAGGTAAGTTCTTGCTCTAAGAATAAGATGCCATTGTTTGATTAGCCTCAAAATAGAAAGTTTGAATTTTAGCAAATCAAAACCAATTTCTTTTCCGGTAAAAAAAAACAGTATTCGATTTTGATACACAGATTGAAGTTTGAGTGCTTGAATTTAGTATATTTAGAAGAAGACTCCTTGACTGCTTATGATATCTTCTTAAAAATACTTAAAGATTATAAAGACAACTAGCACTTATCTGCGACTTCGTCCGCCTCTACCCCATCCAAAAGAAAGAGGTGTGTTTTTGACTTGTGCATCATGCCCATATGGGAATTTTGTTGCGAAGTTAATTTAAAACAGTGAAATCTCTCTAAATCGAACTTGTTCTTAACTCGAAGCCTTCATATGTGTATAATTTTACCCGTTTTAGCTACACTTTTCACTGATGCCTTGCTCTTATTATCGAAACTTATTAGCGTAACGTTGTATAGCTTCAAACCTTCCTCGATAAATTGAATTTTCAATACAAAAAGAATTGTTCAGTTCTATTAAGCAGTTGCTCTCAAAATCAATATCAAACAATCAGAAAAATGAATGATTTGTTGCCGTTTCTTAAACATTTTCCACTGATTCCTATTGTTATACAGCCTAAGGAATTCCATATTTAATGAAATATGCAACATAAAAAGAATTGTTCGATTTGATTTAGTAGTTCCTGAGATAAGCGCGTTTAAACGCAGACAAATTAAAAATGTTTGCAGTTTTTTCCACATTTTCCAAAGGTTCTTCGCTCCTATTGGTCACAGCTAAATATTAAGTAGCTTAAAGCCTTCCTCGATTAATGGACTATCCAACACAGAAAAAATTATACTATTCGAACAAGTAGTTCCAGAGATTACCGCAATCAAACGAACAAACTCTTCAGCTTTATATATTAGTATGGATTCGACTTCAATAGAAACGCAAACGAACTCTTAACTTAAACGGCTGAAGGCTGGGACTAGAAGAAAATTATTAATAAAAAGAATTAACTTCGCAAAAAGTGTAAAAAGAACTCTCAAAATCAATATCAAAAGACAAATTTTATTAAAATGAGTCAGAAAGTGAAATTAAAAGTTGTTTCAAGCAAAAATAATTTTTATTCGGGTAAGTTCGAAAACTGTAATGGAAAAATCATTATTTGAAGAATTAGTATATTTAAGACTATTCGTTGAAACTTGTCAGCTAAAACAAATATTTGAGAGCTCTCAGTTTTATCATCATCACATCAAAATTAGGGGTGTAAAATTTATTACTGATATTTTTCGGTCGCATGAGCTATGCTCATGAAGATTTAAAAATAAATAAATAGAGTGGCGCGACAGCTCTTGAAGAGCCAAGCCCTAAGTGGCTTAATTTCATCAACAATACTCTAGGTTCGTGTGAATGACAGATAATACTCTTTTTGTTTTGTCAGATCTTCGCAAGAGGCAGTGCCCGTGAAAGATGAAATAAAACTATGGGCACGAGTAGGACTCGAACCTACGACGTTCTGCTTAGAAGCCAACACACCTAACCACTAAGCTACGGGCACTACATGACATGAAGATTTAGTCGGATATTTTTCGTCCAACAGCCGAATTCTATTAAGCTTGGACACGACATTTATATAATATTCTAGTATGAACCGATTCCAAAACGACCACCAAGAAGTCAGTCGGACGTTTTTTTTTTTAATCATTAACAAAAACTCTACCATTGAGACCACTTGAAAAAGAAACTTCAAAATTGAAAAATCGACTGAAGAGAATCTAGTTCGAGGAATAAGTTTTCATAATAATTTGTCCAATTGTAGACTTTCCCATTGCTGCACTATATTTGATATCTGCGAAGTTCCTTGCCATGGCACTTGCGTTATCGCAAGTCTCTCGTTTCGGCTGATTGTGATTCTTAGATGAGTGCATTTTTTTACTCTCTATTGTGTCCGAGAGCTTAATTTCTTGAAGCAAATTGCATTGCGATTAAAGTTGTCGCTTAAAGATCCATTTCTTCACCCACTTTTTTTCTTTTGGTAGCCAGGTCTAAAATAATTTACACACAAGCTCTTTTTGTATCATCCAGTTTTATTCCCTTGCTTGATCCGATTTCGTCAGGGTCCATTGTTCTGCACCATACTACAGGACTGAGAAAATGGGGGTGCTGTCACTCAATTGCTTTCTTAGCCCAAGGAAACAGCGATTAGCAAGAGTTATTCTTCATCTGATCTCGGCGCTGGTGTTATTCTTCATCTGATCTCGGCGCTGGTGTTATTGCCTGTGCTAATAAGGGAGCCTAGGTAGCCAAACCCTACCCCAACCGTCGGTTTCCTCGATGACAGCATTTAATTCATTTTGCCCTCATTGACCGCAAAACAATTTTTGCCACTTCAGTCTCAATTCTCGCAAAGACGCAATTGAAATCACACAGTGTTCTTCCCATTATATCAATATCATCGGCGTACGCGGGAAGATGAACAGCCTTTTGGGGAATAGTGCCTCTGATGTTAATGGTGCTGTTTTGCACTATCTTTGAAGAACGATGTTAAAGAAATCGCATGACGTGCATTGCCTTGTAATTGGATTCTTATATGAATTCATTCATTGTATTCGAATAAGTAAAGTGAACTGCATCTCCTTTATAAAATATCCTCCTTTTAGCCAGGGAGGGGGAGCTTTTTCTACTAACTAAGATTTTTTTTTCTTGCCCCGATCGACCCTGCACACTTTAGCCTTTTATAATACCTTATGGAAATCCATTATTGCACCGAGAATATAAAGAAACAAGGATTTTTTATTGTTCTTTCCAACAAGTCTTCGTTAAACAAATGTGTGCAGCGCTTATGCAAACAAAATGACATCAATAAATTAAACGTTTTTCGCAGGTTCTGAGAATCACTATTCCAAAAAAATTGACTTCCTCTGACCCTACGTATGTCACGTTTACCCTCCATGTTGTTGTCTCCCCATCGTCCTTTTCAAACTCCAAGTCCACGTCACCGCCATTTGACTAGAAGTTTGTTCTTTTTATTGAAGCTTAAGTTTATTATTATAATAAATTCGAGAATTAAGTAAAGGAGTTAATGTGTGTGTGGTGTGCTCGTAATTTTTAAATTCTTCCTTCATCTTCATCACACTGTAAGCAATTTCTTTGTTTTTTTTTTTGGAACTGTGGTTGATTTTTATTTGTCTTTGCAAATGAACACCATTTTTATTATTTTTTTTTTAACTAGCTCTTGTAAATTGAATACAGTAAATCATTGTCGTTTTTTAGCATTCTTTTAAGTTTGATTAACTATCGACTATTAAAAAGAAAGCGTAGTGTCCGTAGTTTAGTGGTTAGGTGCGTTGGCTGCTAAGCAGAACGTCGTTGTGGGGTCGAGTCCTACTCGGGCCCATAGTTTCTATTTCATCTTTCACTGTAACTGGCGCTTGCGAAGAACTGACAAAACTTCCAAGAGTATCATCTGTCATAAGAAAGTGCTTCTCAACTTTGCCGTTTGGAATCGGCGTTAAATTGTAGGTCCCCTCAATTCTTCATACGCACCTAGAGAATTGTTGATGAGAGTAAGCCCCTTAGGCCTTGGCTCTTCAAGAGTTGTCGCGCTACTCTATTTATTTATTTTTCTTAGAAAGAACGCATCTCTTTAAAAAAACGTGATAAGGGAAAAAATCAAATTTAAGAAATTCAGAACTATCAAGGCTTTTAACTTGAAAAAGATAAGATAATGGTAAAATTGAAGCACTATTATTCCACTTTGCAATAGGTACCCTATTTCTGATTTGAGAAAAATTTTGTTTCATTTTCTAGTGCGTATTTGCCTTGACAATATTACGAAGCCAATAGTTTTTTTTTTCAACCCATTTGAATTATTAATGTGACCAGTAGTCTTAGCTATTAGGAGTTAAAACATGTTTTTTCTTTATCTCCATGATCTAATGATAATTCTGGTAACCCAAAAAGTACTTTTAACTTTGGAAAAGGGACAAAGAGCTAAATTAAAATGAAAAGTTCCACTGAGCAGCCCTCATTGTAATGTAAGTGGTGAACTTGCTGTAGAAAATTGTTTATGTATTAGTTTAATGGTTAAACACGAATGATCCTAACATTAACTTCGATTCTGATGACCAGTGTAATTATTAAGTTTACCCAACTTTTTTTTTTGATAACCGAAGCATTATAACAGTTCCGTTTATGCGTGATCTTTTACTTTGTTTTAAAAAG
>CAKKXW010000002.1:46705890-46720552 GCA_920937365.1 Sphaerophoria rueppellii
TGTCAGCGAAGTATGCATAGAGGAGCGCAATAAAATAGAGCGATTTGTAGAACAGAAACTAAGTTTATTAAATAAGTAGCTTGGGGTCTTGTTAACAATTAATTTGAAGACAAAAGAACAACACCGATACTTGAAATAAGCTTCTAAGTTGCATCCAAAAAGTTGACGAGTATAAGACGAGACATGATCGTGTCTGCGGACGTTGAAAACAAATCTGGCAATAGCGTTAAATGCTACTTTCAACTTTTGAAGTGACTGAGAATCAGGATCTGAGAAAATTTCACATCCATAGGATACAATTGGCAGGATAAGTGATTTAGCAAGCTTCAGCTTTGTCTCACTTGGAAGACTCGATTTTGCTACAGATAAACCTCTAAGCGAAGCATATATTTTTGAAATAATTGAATTAATGTTACTGTCCCAATGAAGCCTATCGTTAAATATTATACCAAGGTTTTTGGCGTGATTAACTAATTCAATTGGGCAATTATTTAAAAATATGGTTGGGAAGTCTTCCAGGTAAGGTTTGTTTTTGGAGATAGGTAAAACTTTTGTTTTTTCAGGGTTCAGTGAGAGTCCGTTGCTTATGGACCAATTGTATATGGATCTCAGATCAAAATTCAACTTTTCTGTCGCATCTTCAACCATACCTATGGGAAATGAAATGTATAGTTGAACATCATCGGCGTAGATATGAAACTTACAATGAGACAAAACAGATGGCAAGTCATTTATAAACAGTGAAAACAATAAAGGTCCCAGAATTGATCCTTGGGGAACACCAGTATTAACAGGAAGGAACGAGGACAACTTGCTATTGCACGATACAGCTTGTATTAAAGGCTCAAAAACTCCAAAATGGCCAAAAATCGTACTTTTTCAAAGAAAATTCCATCAAAATGAAAACATTTTTCGCTAACATTTCTTAATGAGCATAAAATTCGACATTTAAACTGTATAATTATTGGAGAAAAAAATAACTTTTTAAACAAAAAAGAATAAAAAAAACTATGAATAAAATTTGTATTTTTCATAAGCAATTTTTCTTATGATGCGATATTTATTTTTTTTTAAATCTCTTCATTTATTTAGCACGTACTTGTTCTCAACACAACAATCAAAACATTTTGAAAAAACGTTGACCAAAAACTTTTTTTTTCAAAATTAAGTAATAGCAAAATCTGCCTAAATTTGAAAATTCAAATCAGTAATGGCAGGCGGAAGTCCTGATTCTCATAGGAAGGCGATTCTCTCTCTTTTAGAAAGATGCATTTAGTTCAAAACTTGTCGTCTGCAGTTTGGTGGCGCTTTAAGCAGTAAGAATTTTCAGTTTCAGTCCGGAACACTCTTAAAAACATAAGGCTTTATTTTAACAACAAAACTGTATTAACTCTTAATAACCACTTTTCATTTTTCTAGAGCGTAAAAACTCTAAATAATACAAATGGTTTCAACTTACCTCAAACAAGCTAAATGTCACAACTCAAATAATTTTCCCAAAAGATACAACAAAAGTGTGCTAACTCAAAATAAAACTTTTAAGTTAATTACAATTTTTGTGACTAAAATGATGCAGTTCAAATTGAGACACTGTTAATTTTTCTTGAACAACTGTTCCGAACCAGAATCACAACAAAACTAAAAATATGTCATTTTTGCCAGAGCAAATTGATTAAATTTTATCATCTAAAAAGACACTTTAGCTTCTGGAGAAAAAACTATTAAAGATCGGTCCGGGATGATTGCAAATATTTTTGTTGTTTCAATTTTGTAGTACATGTGCGATATGCAATTCGATTGAAATTTTATTGAATTTTCTTTCCTTCAGCCGAGCGACACATGCCGCCAGACTCTTCCCAAAACATCCAAAAGTGCAGAAGCTAATAATAAAAGAAACCAGACTTTGTTATCTTGTTATCTATAATTCATAAGATATTAGGAATTATTATATCCTTCAAAATGTATTTTTTGAGTGAAACATTTTTTTAGAATATAGACAACGAATTTTGTAAACTAAGGAAGTTGTATGGTTTGTATCGGACGCCAGAAACTTCTTATGTACATCACTAACGAGCCTTTATTTAACATTTTTAAATAAAGGAAGTATTAACAAAGGTATTTTTCTTTTTTCTTTAAGTCAAGTACAATGCACATCAAACACAAAGGCGCTTCATCCACTTAATTTAAAAGTATTTTTCAGATTGTTCTCAACCCTCAAAACAATCAGAAAGTGTTAATGTTTTCGTTTGTCTCCTTACGAAATCAATACGAATTGCCACAGTTAAAACAAATAACTTCCCTGTCAAGCATATAAAAACATCCTAACCTATGAACCGATATAACTCATGGAAGGGTCGCAAAAGGTCCCCATTATGAGTGGTTATTACGGGAGACGCATCCATTTGAATATGAATAAATCGTGGCCACGAATATTTTGAGTGGGAATTTTTTTGTCATATTAATGTTGTTACAAGCCATAATGGGATGACAGTTGTAGGAAGCAGAGGGCAACCTTCGAAATTTTTGTTGGGATACGAGCACCCAAAATGGACTGGGGTATTAAGAGTAAGAACCAAGTCATGTGGAACCATTAAGAAATTATCTTTGCAAATAAGAGCCTTAACGGAAAATGAGAACACAATCTATATAATTTCTTTATGTCAGCTTTTTATGTATGACCGTGAACTGGGGCAATGGGGTAGTAGGATGGCTTCAAAAAAAACTTTATTTTATTTAAAAAATGTGGCGTATACGAACTTTTTTTCAATTCTTCGAATTTGAGTACGAAAACTTTTTCTGATACCATATTGGACCAATTTAAACTTAATTTCAACACGTCGAATGTTCTAAATCGAATGCATTTCTATTTCAATCTTGACTGGAAAGCTAGACCTTAGGTTTGGATTGGATCTCATCTCTCCGTCAAACCAAGCAGCGCAAAAGCCATGATCCACAATCCTATTTCTACTAACCTGAGAAGCCGCTGCCTCCTTAGATACCTTCTAAGCCGCACTATAGAGGGCCACGGCTAGCCACAATCATGCCGCCGAACTTCCACCCGATCTCGATAGAATACCGGTCTTAATTTGTTTGTTTTGGATATTGGTTTTAGGCTAAGCGTCCGTCTGCAAAATTAATATGGACTTCGTCTGGTATTCGAATACTCCGTTATTGACTCAGTTATTATTGTGAATCGAAATGAATCGTACAACACAATCACCTTAGATCCAGCCCATTTGGAAAATTGAGGAGGACATATGCTTTGAATATGAGTGACGAACAGCAAGAAAACCATTCTTCACAGGGATGAAAACCGAGTATCGCCAGACAGTGGTATATACCTATACTTTTTGGCAGGAAAGATTAGTGACCTAAGGTTTCAGGATTCTTCTGGAGAAATAATTACCGATAATAATTAAGTCTACTCAGCTTCTATAACTCGACAAGTTCGACGCTCGGGAAGAAGAAAGCATAAGTAAGTATACAAATAATTAAATCACCATTTTGGGTTTTCAGAAATGTATTTATTTTCTATTATCTTTGCTTTTCTAGCATACCAATTTCTTTACCAACTGCATTGATTGTCTTAAGAAATTCCTTAAATCAAACAGAAAAAGTTGTACCTGAAAACTTTAATTCTACATTCTTAATGTATATATATTTTCATAACTCTACTCAATAAAATTCAATCTCCTCTACTTCAAAACTACAAGTTCATAAACTCTCCAAAACTATGGCTAAACCAAAAATACACATTTATAAACCTTTTCCTTTGGCCCCAAAACCACAAGCTCAGTTTCAAACCAGGCAAAATGCAAACATTAGACGCACATTAAAACATTATATTCAAAAACTCTGGCATACCCTCAATAAATGTTAATGTGACCGATATCACAATGATGATTGTGGTTATTGTGGTTCACATGAAATTATGTGGGCATTTTCCCCATATTATTACCAATTGCCACAAAAACAACAGACTTTCAACTCTCCTCAATCCTAAAAACATAAATTAAGGACGGACGAAAACGGCATATACACACACCCATGGCATATATATTACCATTCAACATTTTTGGTGGAGGTATGCTCGTTGAGTGTATTTGTAGAGTCGTACTATCACTTTGGCCAAAAACCACAAAATCTAAATATTTTGCTGTGAAAAGGCAGACTGGGCTTTAATAAATCCAAGGCCAATGGGAAATAGGGCACACAGGAGCCAGTGATAAGACAGGAGAATTTATGTCTACACTGTTTCATTCTTCGAGTACACACACACACACACACACACAAATCCAGCCAATTTATTTAGCATTCTTTATTCCACCTCCTACTAAACTCTTTACGCCTGATGAGGGGTCGACTTTAAATAGCCCAAAATTGAATTGTGAAACAATTTGGCCAAAGTCCAATAACAACGATATCATGTAGGTATGCACAATAGAAAGCGTAAATATGCTGAATACATATATTTTAATAATATATTATCCAAATGAAACAAAACACTCTCTGGGACGAAAAATAAACGATTTCAAGTGGGATTCCCTCACCTAAGGCTTGCCACAAATGAAGGTACTTGCAAGGGGCTCTGCATACAGACCGTACCGTTTGGCAAATAATGAATTATAATTGCCGATGCGAAGGCAGAAAGTGGGCACTGAGCCCTTGTCAGTAACGGACCACGAATACAGCCTCTAAGTACGCATACCGCAATAAATTTCTAGCACCACTTAATTCAAATAAATCGTCCGGGATGGATCGCCGTCGGAAAGTCTCCCAACAAGGTCAACACAACACCTAATGTTCTGAATGGTTGTTAGGGGGGGAGGGGCTTAGCTAGCATATAAAACACTAAATACTTTGCCCCCAAAACTTCTCCTCTGGAATAAATGACTCCGGTTAGAATAGTTCAAAACAATTAGTTACATAAATGCGAGTCCGTGAAGTTAACATGTTTCAAAAAGTTGTAAAGCAAAATGCAAAGGACGCATGGCACCCCGCAGGACTACACAATGATGTGTCGCCCAAACTCAAGCTCCATCGCAGTACAATCAGTGGCGAGGCGTCATATTGTTCAAGTCGTGCATGAACGACTAGCATTTCCACCTTCCACGCACCGTACTCACAATTCACATCTTACACATTGTTTTGTTTTGTATTCTTATTCAAATACGATATACATACATACGATACATATCTAATATGCCTGCGTCCTACATATAATATATCCACTTCCAGTTCCAACTCGTGCATACCCTTAGTAAACCATATAAATAAAACAAAACGAACTAGCTACCTGCTACTGTTTTTTTTTTTACTCAACTGATGTGTATCTCTATCTACTATCTACCAAAGTCGTTTGAACGATCTGGCAACGACTTGAACCCATAGAGAGCATGTCAGAAAAAAAAAAAAAAAAAATCGCTCGTATAAGGGATCTTGTCGTGCAGTGCAGTTGCGGACGAGTTGAGCTTTTTTTTTGAATGAATACACAGAATTTTGGAAATGAGAAAAGTGGGTAGTTTTTGAATATGATAAATGAAACAGACGGACGATCATGTTCATGATTGTCATTGTGTTCATATCAGTTTGGAAAGAGGAAAGCTTTTTTTCCTGTTTGAATAATGGAATGAAGGAAATAAGACTAGCCCAGCATAGTTTTTTTTTTTTTCAAATGAAATTGAAAAGGAAATAAAACAATGCAGTTTTATTTCTGGTTTTAATGGACGAAACAACTGATAACAGTAAGAAGTCGCAACTCTCTACAATGGTGCGGTTTGTTTTGAAAAACGGAATAATTGAAAGGAGATTTTTGGGCTTTTCCGATGTAAGTAACAACAAGAGTGCAGAAAGTCTGTCTGCACATATCATAAGTCAAATTAATTATTTGGATTGTGCCCAAAAGTTAATTTGTCAAACTTATGATAGAGCAGCAGTAATGTCGGGGCATTTTGGGTTTGAACGACTACATTTTACAGGCACGCGTCGCCGCTGGCTGCACTATATTTGATATCTACGAAGTTCCTTCCCATGGCACTTGCGTTATCGCAAGTCTCTCGTTTCGGCTGATTGTGATTCTTAGATGAGTTCATTTTTTTACTCTCTATTGTGTCCGAGAGCTTAATTTCTTGAAGCAAATTGCATTACGATTAAAGTTGTCGCTTAAAGATCCATTTCTTCGCCCACTTTTTTTCTTTTGGTAGCCAGGTCTAAAATAATTTACACACAGGCTCTTTTTGTATCATCCAGTTTTATTCCCTTGCTTGATCCGATTTCGTCAGGGTCCATTCTTCTGCACCATACTGCAGGACTGAGCAAATGGGTGTGCTATTGCTATCACTCAATTGCTCTCTCACCCCAAAGAAACAGCGATTAACAAGAGTTATTCTTCATCTGATCTCGGCGCTGGTGTTATTGCCCGCGCTAATAATGATGCCTAGTTAGCCAAACTCCTCTACTCCAGCCGTCGGTTTTGGGTGTCTTTCCTCGATGACAGCATTTACTTCATTATGCCCTCATTAACCGCTAAAAGAATTTTTGCCACTCCTGTCTCAATTCTCGCAAAGCCGCCATTGAAATCACACAGTGTTCTTCCCATTATATCAATATCATCGGCGTACGCGAGAAGATGAGCAGCCTTTTGGAGGATAGTGCCTCTGATGTTAATGGTGCAGTTTTGCACTATCTTTCAAGAACGATGTCAAAGAAATCGCATGACGTGCATTGCCTTGTAATTGGATTCTTATATGTATTCATTCATTGTATTCGAATAAGTAAAGTGAACTGCATATCCTCCTTTTAGCCAGGGAGGGGGAGCTTTTTCTACTAACTAAGGTTTTTTTTTCCTGCCCCGACCGACCCTGCACACTTTAGCCTTTTATAATACTTTATGGAAATCCATTATTGCACCGACAATATAAAGAAACAAGGATTTTTTATTGTTCTTTCCAACAAGTTCTCGTTAAACAAATGTGTGTAGCGCTTATGCAAACAAAATGACATCAATAAATTAAACGTTTTTCGCAGGTTCTGAGAATCGCTATTCCACAAAAATTGACTTCCACTGACCCTACGTATGTCACGTTTACCCTCCATGTTGTTGTCTCCCCATCGTCCTTTTCAAACTCAAAGTCCACGTCACCGCCATTTGACTAGAAGTTTGTTCTTTTTATTGAAGCTTAAGTTTATTATTATAATAAATTCGAGAATTAAGTAAAGGTAGGTTAATGTGTGTGTGGTGTGGTCGTAATTTTTAAATTCTTCCTTCATCTTCATCACACTGTAAGCAATTTCTTTGTTTTTTTTTGGAACTGTGGTTGATTTTTATTTGTCTTTGCAAATGAACGCCATTTTTATTATTTTTTTTTTAACTAGCTATTGTAAATTGAATGGAGTAAATCATTGTCGTATTATAGTTTTGTTTTAAGTTTGATTAACTATCGACTATTAAAAAGAAAGCGTAGTGTCCGTAGTTTAGTGGTTAGGTGCTTTGGCTGCTAAGCAGAACGTCGTCGTGGGGTCGAGTCCTACTCGTGCCCATAGTTTCTATTTCATCTTTCACTGTAACTGGCGCTTGCAAAGAACTGACAAAACTTCCAAGAGTATCATCTGTCATAAAAAAGTGCTTCTCAACTTTGCCGTTTGGAATCGGCGTTAAATTGTAGGGCCCCTCAATTCTTCATACGCACCTAGAGAATTGTTGATGAGAGTAAGCCACTTAGGCCTTGGCTCTTCAAGAGTTGTCGCGCTACTCTATTTATTTATTTTTATTAGAAAGAACGCATCTCTTAGGCCTTGGCTCTTCAAGAGCTGTCGCGCTACTCTATTTATTTATTTTTCTAAGAAAGAACGCATCTCTTTAAAAAAAACGTGATAAGGGAAAAAATCAAATTTAAGAAATTCAGAATTATCAAGGCTTTTAACTTGAAAAAGATAAGATAATGCTTGGTACTTACTTCCAATAAAATGGTAAAACTGAAGCACTATTATTCGACTTTGCAATAGGGTACAATTTTCTGATTTGAGAAAAATTTTGTGTCATTTTCTAGTGCGTATTTGCCTTGACAATATTACGAAGCCAATAGTTTTTTTTTTCAACCCATTTGAATTAGTAATGTGACCAGTAGTCTTAGCTATTAAGAGTTAAAACATGTTTTTTCTTTATCTCCATGATCTAATGATAATTCTGGTAACCCAAAAAGTACTTTTAACTTTGAAAAAGGGACAAAGAGCTAAATTAAAATGAAAAGTTCCACTGAGCAGCCCTCATTGTAATGTAAGTGGTGAACTTGCTGTAGAAAATTGTTTATGTATTAGTTTAATGGTTAAACACGAATGATCCTAACATTAACTTGAACCAAGAACAATTCCGCCAAATTTATACTCATGTGTGAAAAAAGGAAGGACATCTACGTATATGCATGGTTTCTAACCATATCGTTTTCCTTTTTCATTATTGACGTTGCCGTTTTTGGTCACACTGCAAGTGTAAGGATAAAAGCACACAAATGGAGACTAAAGACGAAAAAAAAAACTGAAAAATTGTTACAGATGCGAGATACTTTGTTCTTTTCAACAAAGAAAATATTTCAAATAGTTGCTGGGGAAAGTTGAAGTAATGTTACTAAAGGGAAGGGAGAACTTAAACTCTTTTGTATGTTGTGGGTGTGGCTGAAGGACTAAATTGCGTCCTCAGGAGTATAAGAAAAAGAATTCTTACAATTTCTCCTAAGTGAATGTTTTTCACAGTTTGTTTGATACGCCTTTGGTTTAAATTGAAAATATGTGCTTGGGATGTGAGCAAGCAGGAAAATGTGTGCATGAAAGGCTTAGCGCACATAAATTAATACTTGTTGTTTGCTTTCTCGCAACTTAAAACTAGTTAATAGTTATTGCTTGCTTTAAAGGTCTTCAGTTCTTTTTATTTTATGTGTTTAATGTCATTTGCAATAATGGTAACGTATGTAATAAATTCCCAAACGCTGTGACGTATAATCGCTATTTTTCTGGACGTTATTTCAATGGCCTAAGTTCATAATGTAGCTGCGGGTCTTAATAAGAAAAAAGATTGATTATTATTTCAATATTCAACCAATTCTGAAATTACCCCTTCCGGATAAACAGGGGTGAGTAAGCCCTCACCTGATTATACTCAAAATTTCGATTTATTTTATACTGGATGATTTGTTGTTCATTGATTCCATTTTTATACAGATGGATCCAAGACAAATGATGAAGTCGGTAGTGGTGTGTACTCAGAAAAGCTTAATCTAAGCCTCTCATTCCGTCTCCCTAATCTTTGTAGCGTCTTCCAAGCGGAAATTCTAGCAATGAAAGAAGTTCTCTCCTGGCTAAGAGAAATGGTGATATCAACTTCTGATAACCGCATCTTCTCTGACAGTGAGGCTGCTATTAAATCTCTCAACGGTCTCTCAACGAACCCTCAAACAGCCCTCGGTTGTCGATCATCTCTTATGAAGATGGCGCAGCAATTTAATATTCACCTCTGCTGGGTGCCGGGCCACAGGGACTTCACGAGTAATTGTAGAGCTGATGAACTCGCTAAAAATGGAACCGTCATACCTACCTGAAAGGGAAAAGTTAGCTACATGCAAACTTTTGCTAAAAGAAGCAGCCTTAACGATAACAAGGTCTAGAAGGCACAATTTACCTACGTGAGCAGCCAGATGGCCGTCACTTGACCTGATGCGCTCTACAGACTTGTTATCACAAAGCAGATTTCATATAAGCTCCCTAATATGTGTCCTTACGGGACACTGTCTTATAGCCAGGCACGCAATACGACTTGGTGTAGCCTCAAATGACTTCTGCAGGAGTTGTATGGACGAAGAAGAAGAGGAAACAATCTATCACGTTCTCTGCACATGCCCTGCTCTTTCACGCAAACTTAATCTGAGAGAAAGAAAATGTTTACGATAATCCCAGTGAGCTTGCTAACAATGATATCAAATATCTTCTTCGCTTTATAAAAAGTTCAAAATGGTTCGACTAGTCGGAATTAATTCTCTAGATTCATGTGGTATCACAATGAGCCTTTTCTTCTGGCCTAAGTGTGCGGATTCTGCAGTATCCGCAGCTACTTTCACCTAACCTTACCTAACCTAACCTACTTAAAGTTAAAGTCTTATAACACGAGGTTTTCATGAAAGGATTTCTATGAGAAAGGCCATATATACCTGGCTCATTACTTTGAAGTGTGTCGATTTCCTTCAACCTTAAGCGAACTTAGATAAGAACACAGTGGAAATACGTGAATCACATTTTTAATTCCTTTTAAGGTATTTAAGTTTTTAGGAAAAACCACAAATATTCCAATTCATTTTGCGAAGATATGTGAACAAAGAAGATTCATACCGGCGAAAAATATTCACGAGATAAATTCAAATAAAATATTCTTCCTTCGACATTTCGTTGAAAAGGGATATTTTATAATTCCTCCACTTGTACAAAAGTGTTCATTCTTTATTCTTCATTTTTCAACTCTCCTTTTTTTTTATTCCAAAGATACTTGAACCAAAAATGAAAAATCACAGTTTTCGAAGAAGAACAGATGGTTTTACATTTAATTAGCCGCAAAATTTTTCTATTTAAATTCCTGTTTGGTTCAAGCCCGAGCAACATCTCGGGTGCCAAAGAATTTTCCATTGAAAATTCTTCTGTAATGAAATTACTTTCTCTTTGTTTTGTTTTCTTTTGAATTTTTTTTTTGCATATTGTTTTTACATTTTTCGTGCTTAATATTTTTCGTCGCACGTACTCATGACGTAGAGCTTTTTTCGAATATTGATTTGCCATTCAGTCGTATTTGAGTATGGGCGGCATATTGGCTTTTAGAATCCATAGCCAAAAGAAAGGATATTGATATGTGTATATTTGTACACCGAACTCGGTCCTTGTGGTGTTTGGAAAACTCTTTGTGCTGGCAATAATTTATTAATGAAGCCATGTGTGGTATCACACATTCTGTGACACGATGCTTATCCGCTTAGCTACACACTCAATTGTGGCCGTATGCAATGCATCGGATGATTAAGTTATTAAGCAATTTATTTTTTGCAAAAATATTATTCACCCAAAAATATTCCAACAAAAATAAACACACCTGAGGTTACGTCTATCTTACCGACCGGAAATCGCCTGGTTTTTTAATAAAGAATATTTCCGGTAAAAATTACAAAATTAATAAAACTAAAAACCCAAAATTTCATTAGTTTTATTTTGGTATGTTGTTGTTATTTTAATTATGTAAAAATTTATCAAATGCATTCAATATTTTGTATGGACTCTTAGCAAAAATAAAACACAATCTTTTGAAACTTTGTTGTTCTGGCTGAACTACTCAAAGCCGTAATACAGCTATCTTTTCTGACAATCAGGTGACTATTCAAGCAATTGGCTCGTCCACATCAAATTAGTTCAACAATGCCGAGCTGAGCGCGCGTTAATAAACATTGTACTCAAGTTCACTCTTCTCTGGGTTCCGGGTCAAAGTGACTTTGAGGGCAATGAACGGGCTGACGACCTTGCAAGGCAAGCTCTTTGGCGGAAACAGTCAACATTCCTCTTGGTACTATGAAGGACATGATCTTCTCAATTTTTCTCGCTGAATCAAACTACAGGGTGGAGTAGCCTAACCAACTGTATCATATTTAGAAGGATATGGCCTACGTTCAATAAATCCCGTACTAATAATGCAGACCCAGGCAAGACGATCCTGGCGATGGATCGTTGCAACATGCACCGGACACTGGCCTGTTGGGGATCAAACATTTAAGCTGGGCATTGCCCACAATACTTTCTGTCGTAGTTGTGGCGACCAGGGAGAAAAGGAAACTGTTCATCACTTCTTGTGTAAGTGTCCTGCCCTATCCAAAACAAGAGCCAAAACATTGGGAAAGTCCGTTTTCAATGACCTAAATGAGCTTTCCGAACTGAGGATCCAAAATTTTATCTCCTTTCTAAACGCAACAAAGTAGATTTGAGGCGTATTTTAAACTATTTGTTTCAGTTCTGCGAACTTGAAATCGCCAGCTAGCGAACTCAAAACAAAAATTTAGAATTTTATATAATGCCTCTTTTCATTTTATAGGCCAGAAGAGTTTTTATGGTACCGGCGCAACCCGGCGCTAATTGGGTCACCGAGCTAGACCGCTCGTGGCCACCCTTCTACTACTACTACTACTACTACTACTACTACTACTACTACTACTATTACTACTACTACTACTACTACTACTACTACTACTACTACTACTACTACTACTACTACTACTACTACTACTACTACTACTACTACTACTACTACTACTAAAAGTCTGTTGATTCGAATAAATAAATCATTGAAATGTATGGAGTTTGTTTAAAGTTGGGGAATGTTAGTTTGATAGAATATTTAATAAAGTGAAAGAACCAAACAGACAATAAATTAATTGCATTTATCAAAAGAACTAAAAATTACGAAAATCTAGTTCTATTTTAGCTTAGTCGTGAAAAACATGTTAGTATTGTCTACGATTTATTACACTTCTCACAACTCTTAACGTGTCTTCTGGTGTAGACTTAATAACGAAAAAATATATTTTACTTGTTTTTATTGAAAGCTTTTCTATTATTTAAAAACTTTGACTTTGTTTCTGACGTCAGTTGGTCAGAAACAAAATCAAAGTTTTTAAATAATAGAAAAGCTTTCAATAAAAACAAGTAAAATATATTTTTTCGTCATTAAGTCTACACCAGAAGACACGTTAAGAGTTTTCTTGTGTATACATATCTACATATTGGTTTTTAAATAGACAACTGGAAATTTTCAAAATGAGTTTTCGAATGGCAAATAGAATAACTCGGAAAACTCATTGGTTTTTGTAATTGTAGGTGCATTGGTTTTGAAATGGAAAACTGGAAAATTTGGTTTTCAAATTTAAAAGTGGAAAATTTCAAAATGGGTTTTCGAATCTAACAAAGACAAGATTTTCTACATCAATTTTTTGCGCTTCAAACGTTTAAAGCTTATACGGAAAAAATCTATCCGTTCCTCTCGAAAGAAGACATGATTGTTCATTTAAGATGAAAGGCATCGATTACTTCATATCGATCAAAAAGAGTCCCTGTTTAGTCTTTTCTTATGAACTGTTTCCTCAACGATTAATTTATAATATTTTGCATGCAGGAACACAGACTGCTTAACCCTGGATGTAGAAAGATAACTTTGAAAAATAATTACATCTTCAAAGCTACTCCGAATAGGTGGAAAGAGTTTTTGGTTTTGAGGATTTATTATTTCAACGTCATCGATACCGAACAATCAGGGGAAAACCTGAAAGGTCTTATAACTTTTCATATACTCAATTATGAGCTTCTAAGCCTCAGAACTCTTACGTGAAAGGACTATAAGCCGAAGTAAGGGTGGGAACAACATACCTACGAGCTAAGTTCTATACCGTAAGAAGATGCTTTGGAGGTATAAATTACAAAGAAATTATCATGACATTGTGAAGCTTAAATAACTCGAAAGAAGATCTTTTTCTAAAAGCGAATAAAACCCCAAGTGCACCAGCAAGGTGACTTTTTATCTAATTTAAAAATTCTTATGTCACAGTTTTAGTGTTTATAGTTTTATACTCCTCCGAAACGGCTTGACTGATTTTGAAGAAGTTTCATTTGTATATTCAGTAGATATTTGTATTTTTTGTTATTTTTTTGGTGTGGAATTTAAATATACAATTACTCCTTTATTTCCCCCCCCCCCTCCTACCACAGACCCCTATGTATCTCATTTTAAGTTAATGTTGGTAGTGCTGTAGATGGGTTTTAAGTATTTTTTTACAAGATCGAAGAAGCTGTTCATGAAATATGGACAGGGTAGTGGCTACTGGTTTAGGGGATAGCGCGGATACAGGATAATGGGGAGCAGTGCAGTGTAGCATTTGGCGGGTAGCAGATTGCGGGTAGTGGGTAGCTAGAAAAGGGTACTGGGTAGAGTGGTAACGTTGTTGCTGGTAACGGGATAGCGGGTTATAGGGTAACGGGTAGCGGGAAAATATAAAGGAAAGCTGGGTAGCGGGGAAAGGCTACCGTGGTAGAGGGTTGTGAGATAATGCTGTAGCGGGTAGTAGTTGTTTAGCGGTGTCTTATGTTTGAGGCAGTACGAAGTTTGGCGGGTCAGCTAGTCATTTTTTATAAAATATTTAGTAATAACTCTTATAAGTCCGATCAGCGTGCTTCTTTTTGGATGTATGTAGTATATATTGCCCAAAAAATATTGTGTTTTCAAAAAATGCAAATTTAATTTTTGAATTTTTTAGCAATGTTTTTTGACTTTTTATTCAAAATGTTGTACCTCAAAATCAGAATAATATTAAATATTGAAATTCTAATACAAGACGTAGTAACATTTTCGTGAATATCTACTGCATATTAAGATTAATTTTAGGATATTTTAAAAACTTGTTTGTACCTATAAAGATGCAGAACATAATCTTAAAGTTATAAATTATAATAAGACTAAAACTCCATGTTGTAAAACTTATTTTTCAGTTTTTTGTAACGATTTTTTAAGTTTTTAATTTAAACGTAAAAAACTTTTGTGTTATAAAAAACCCGTTATATATGATGTATGTAGGTTTTTCTTCGTGCGACTAGCCTG
>CAKKXW010000002.1:46734913-46765634 GCA_920937365.1 Sphaerophoria rueppellii
ATTCAAAACGAATGGAGTTTGTTGCAAGATTTGTATAAAAAATTATTTTGCCGAATATAAATTTACGAATTGTGTTTAAATTCAATTTATTAAACATTTTAAATTGAAGAATATTCAATCATAAATCTGTTTTGATACCTTTCACCCACACATTCAAAAAAGAGATTGCTACTTTTGGCTTAACAAATTACATTGAACCCAAAAAACATTGAATTTTAGTAGCGATTCGTGGTGGTTGAATGTAAAATCCCATTATTTTGAAGTACGGCCAATCTATCGTGTTCAAACACAAAAGTAGTGTGAACGCTATAGACTCACTTTGACGTCTTATAGTTGTCAAAATTGACAATAGGCCAGTTCCACCTGACAACATCTCACTGATGTGAGACCAAGAAGAATTGCTACTGAAATTCAATGTTTTTTGGCGTGTAAGAAATGTGCACAATCGAATCAATCCCTTTTTTGAATGTATTTGTTGTCTGGTCAGCTGTTAAATCGTTTTGTATAGAAAACTCAGAAATAACTAACACGTAGTATACATATGTAAAATCCGTATACAATTATATGTGAATCCGTCTCCAAAAAGAGATTCGAGAGAAATCAATCCTTCGAGAAATAAAAATAAATTTCGTTGTGAAAGAATTGCGTTTAAGGGGAAAAAATTGCCACTTTTACGTCACGAATCAATTCTTGGGTTGTAAGAAAAGCCACATGAGATCTCAACGTCACTTTGACTGAGGCAAAATCATTTGGTGGAACATAATTCTCAATTCTCACTGAGATAAAATGGTTACCTTACAAATTGTTGTTGTACATTGTCAGTCACGTCGAAATAGCGGAGTAAGAAAGCGAATCCAAAATATTTTCATCTCAGAGATCTCAGAAAATAATCTCATTTCTCATTTTTGTTCCACTTAAAAAATCTCTGAGATCTCAGTGAGATATTGTTAGGTGGAACTGGCCTAATTAATTTGACGGCATATGCCAAATGTAAAAAAAAAAATCCATAAATTTTTAGTTTGGTTTGAAAATCCTGCCTAACTATGTTGTCTTTTTCTAACCAGCAAGTGCGAAAGAGAAAAAAACATATAGACGTCAATATAAGTCGAAGGAAAGAATCCAATGTGAACATCGTCCATGTGAAGAACGATTGTGTTCATATGTGAGTATTTTTCTTCTTTATGTTTTTATTTTCTTTATATAAAATTTTGTGTTTGTATCTGTTTTTTCATTCAGTTTTGAAGGGAAAAAAACATAAGACGATGATAGAAAAACAAAAAGAAAAACGTCAAAATTCTATACTCATTCTTTTTAGTATTTTTTTATTTTTTTCTTCTCCTTACGTCTTCTGCAAGCAACCCCTCTTGCCATCACTAATTAAAGAAAAATTTCAATTTTCTTCATGTGTGAACAACGCCTATTATACAAAGTGTTTTCAACCCGAAATATGGTATGTATACGTTTCTTCCCCCAGTCTGAAAGCACCACGTGTGTGCTTGAACTATAGGATCAAACCTGTTTTAGTCCAAAAATTGCAGGCCCATTCGCATTGATCTCTATTAGAGGATGTAAAGCACTATTCACATGAGCACGACCAACGAACGACGAATGAAGGAAGAAAAGTGATGTATTTCCTTACAAATTGTCAACAAAACGATAAAAGTGAAGTTAATGTTTGATTTGTGATGCATAAATTAAATTTTTAATCTCAAATGTTAATAAATTTGAGAAAACAAATTTATTCGTCGCGAAAAATATTGTAGTTGATACGAACTGCCAAACTGTATTCGCGTTCCACATCATCCACACTCCCAACGAACAAAATATTCGCGCGCGTATAACCTCAAAAATCATTCTTGCCTTGTGTTTTGGTTGTTCGCGACGAATTAAAAATTCTCATGTGAAAGAAATGTCAAAATCGACGAATTTTCGTTCATTCGTTGGTCGTCGTTCGTGCTCATGTGAATAGTGCTTTATTTCGTTACGCGTTTTTATTTTAAGTGGGACTTATTTCGTTTTGAGTGGGAATAAATTCGTTTTGTAAAGTGGGAGTTATTTTATACCCCTTATACGTTCCTTGACCGATAAAAGAATTAATAATAAATTCTGGAACTCTATCAAAATTCGTAATATTCATTCCATTAAGAAGCCTTCTAAAAGCCGATTTTTCTTTATTATTCCTCTGCTTTGATTATTCATATTATTCGACGTGTGTTTTCTTCGAAGAACCAAATACTTCTTATTTGAAATCGCATTAAACAATGAAAAAGTGGGACTTATTTCGTTTATGAAAGTGGAACCTAATTCATTTAAGAAATATATTATTCAAGGGGAAGTTATTTCATTTCAATTAAATTTTTTAATCATTTCATTTTGGTGGGACTTATTTCGTTTTCAAAAGTGGGACTTATTTCGTGGGAGCTATTTCATTTTTTTAATCAATTTTTGGTGGGACTTATTTTGTGGGAGTTATTTCATAGCCCCGTTTTTGCTATGTCCAATTTAACTTTAGAATCATATAATGTGCAGTGCATACATATAGTTTGTATATACAGAAAAAAGCCATGAAAACACAAATTTTCTGAATCATCAAATCAGCTCTTACTTACTTACTTAAGGTGGCGCTACAGTCCGGGGTGGACTTGGGCCTACACTTATAAACCTCTCCAGTCAGCTCAGTCCCTAGCTAGCTGTCTCCAGTTTCCCACGCCGAGTTTGTTGAGGTCATCTTCAACTTGCGCGCGCCACCAGAGTCTTGGTCTTCCTCTGCTATGTCGATCGTCCCTCTGGGGTGGATTCTAAAACTTTACGGGCCGAAGTAGGTGTCCATTCGTCAAGTGACCAAGCCATCTGACTATCTGAGTCCTTGGACTTTCACAGCCAGTACAGTTCGTGGTTTAATCTTCTCCTCTTGGGGTACTTTCATTCGTTTTCGACAGGGGCCATGCTTCTGCACTATATAGCAGGACGGGGATGATGAGGGTCTTATAGAGCATCACCTAGGTTGTTGAGGAGCGGGCTTTCGTAGCCTGATGAAACAGTGAATAGCAGGAGTAATTTTTCGTCTGATCTCGAGATGTCGTTGTGTTGTTGATAGTGGAGCCAAGGTAAACAAAGTCCCTAACTACCTCGAAATTATATGCGTCTATCGTGACGTTTTGTACAAGACGTCGGTGTTGGATATCCCTTCTTGATGACAGTATATACTTCATTGATCGCTAAACCTATTTTTTCAGCCTCTGTTTGTATACTCGCTGACATCACGCTGCGTTCTCCCAATGATATTAATGTCATCAGCGAACGCGAGTACTTGCACTTCTAGAAGATGGTATCTCTAGTTGATGCTGTCATACGAGGCCTTAAAATTAATAAAAAGTTGGTAGGTGTTCTTTAGCTGTTTTCCCGGATCGATGGTGGACTTTAATGGTCTAAAGTCACACTGATATGGATCTATCAGTTTGTTGACAAACGGCTTCAGACTTTCACACAGTACTGCAGGAAAGATCGTATAGGCGATGTTTAGAAGGCTTATGCCTGTGTAGATGGTGCAGTTTAGAGGGTCTCCTTTCTTAAGAATGGATCGGATAAACAATGCTGAGGTTCCATTCATCGGGCATACTCTCTTCCAACCATATTCTGTAGATGAGTTGGTGCAAGCTTCTTACCAAGTCATCGCCGGCTGCCTTTGAAGAGTTCGGCAGTGATGCCGTCAACTTCCGCAGCTTTGTTGTTTTCAAGCTTAAATATTGCTATCTTCACGTATTTAAGGCCGGGTAGACGGAAATCTTGGCTTGCGTCGTCTTCATTGAATGGTTCTTTCTGTTTGACAGTAGAATTTGATTCGCCATCGCCATTGTAAAGTCTGCAGAAGTGGTCCCTGCATATCCTCAGCATTGACTATGACTCTACTACGATCTTTCCCGGTAACCTTGAGTCATTCGTTTCACCTCTTCTTAAAACTGCCTAACCTCATTCTTGTTTTTTTTAGTTTCTCAACATCCTCGATCGTTCGCTTTTTATGTCTTTTTTTTCTGAAAAGCTTGTGTTCTTCTCTCATGTTCTGCTCGTAGAGCCCCCGAGCTGATCTCGTCCTTGTGTGCAGCGCTGCTGTATATAAATGTTTCTTGTTTACCTGCATGCAAATGGCTGCATTCATGATCAAACCAGCAATTTCGTTTTGGTGGCCTCGTGGAACCCAGCCATGAGAGGCAGGATCCCTAATGGCTTCCTGGCAATTCTGCCACTGGTTCTCAATACTTGATATTGGCTGTAGCAGACTTCTCATGAGGTTACGGAAAAGAATCTGGCACTCTCTTGCGATTATAGCTGTGTGACGTTATAGTTTATTCTAGCACTTCCTGTTTTTGGTTTTGGTCGAGATATCCGCTGCACCACCTTGGCTACAACGAGGTAATGGTCCGATTCGATGTTGGCCCCTCGGAAGGTTCGGATATCAATAATGCTTGAAGCTGATTTTGCGTCGATCGCAATATTATCAATCTGTTTGACAGTTGATTAGTCTGGAGACCTACAGGTCCCATTGTGGATGTTGAGATGTGGGAAACGCTTACTTGCTACTACTATGTTTCGTTCCATTGCAAAATCGATCAGCTTGAATCCGTTATCGGAGGTTTTTCCTGTTGCCTATTTAAGCCTTTATGCGGATTGTCGGAGGCGCTCGTTGACAACTCTGAAGCTTAGGACATGCTGCCTAAGCCTGCCTCCAACGACAAGGCCATATCCAAACAGACGCTGTTGTTGTTCTCTGTAGCAGTCGCGGTAGTAGATATTGCAGTTTTTCATCCTCCTGTTGCCCGGCCCATGCCATTGCATTTCCTGGATGGCGGTTATATCCGCGTTATAACGGTCTCGGGTCACTGATATCTTCCATTTGACGCACCTTTCATCGGATTTTCTCCTCCAAACTTCGAAACTTCGCCTTACTCGCTAACCATAACTGGAATAAGATGTATATTTAGTTGTTGCATTGCTTTCATAAAAAATGTAAAGAGGAAACTTCAAGTATAATAAATCTTCACCGTTTCTTAACTTTCTGGTTATTATCGTTTCTTTGAAATATCAGCTTAACCCTTACAAAATGGTCAAGCATTCATCAAAAAGAATGCTTAAATTGAACCTTTCACTCCACTTTTCTCCACTCACTTCAACAAAAAAACAAGAAGGCCAAGAGAAAAGAAATGGATTCAGCAGGTTTAGCTTGTCAATTTCTCAACAAAATCAATTTTGAACCATGAATGTGATTTTTATCGAATAACATTCTTGTTTGATTTGACAACATTTGGGGAGAAACTTTACTTGTAACATTCTACAGACAAATAAATAATGGCGACGCCGACGACAGGTTGTGAATATTAAATAAAAGGAAACATAGTAGCTACATATATAAAATACCTTCACTATGTTGTACAAAAGCCACATGAAAGTGTGCTGTGATTTAGTTCGGTTATACTTTTACTTAAAAAGTTAGCTAAGAGCGTTGAAAACAATTTGTTAAAGTGACAACCACAAATGCTGATAGAAATAAAAACTATCATGTTGTTAAACGCAAAAGTAATACAAGTAAGTAAAAATGATGAACAAACACAATGTTAAACTTAAAGATACATGTAAGACTATTTCAATTAAACTGTTTTATTTAATTTTCTTTTTCTTTTCTAAGGCTCAAAACAGATAAGCAGAATTGCTGTGCAGCAAAATAAAAATAACTCAGGCTCTTATGGGAGCAAGTTCTGCATGCAGAACAGCGCTGCGTTATGTCTCTATTTCTAAATTTTCTGCCTAGTTTCATCGCAGCCATAATTGAAAAACAAAATTTTCACAATAATTGCTATTTCACAATTTTTGTTTTGTTTTGTAATGAGCACACACTCAAGGCATTTATACCCTTATAATGCCATAGACACAGTGAGTGCTTAGGAAACAAAGAAAGGGTTAGAGAGAAGGTGCCGGTTTACATTGGTTTTAAATGCCTGAACATTGCAATGATGAAGGGAGTTCCACATTCGCGTAGTACGGCTAAAGAACGATTCTCTATACTTGAGCGTACGACCGAAGTTGGACTCGGGTGTAAGCTGATGGGCATTCCTGGAAGCGAGAGTATTACGGTTGAATTGTTTATAGGGTGGAATGCAACTGGCTATTGCACTAGAGCAATTACCCTAAAAGTAGCGATAGAACAAGGAGAGACACGCTACGTTACGACGGTGGTCTAAAGGAGCGAATGCATCAGTGATCTTTCTATCACCAATCATTCTTACAGCTCTTTTTTGCATTCCATCCAAGAGGCTTAAGTAATAAGTAGCTGGAGCACCAGCCCAAAGGTGGGAATTGTACTCAAGCTTTGGACGGATATAGGTTTTATAGATAATAGCCAGATCAGACGGGGAGACAAATTTCTTGTACCGTCTTAAGAAACCCAAACATCTTACGGCATTTTTGGCGACATTGCGTATGTGCTCGGACCACAAGAGGTGGTCAGTGATGCACATACCGAGAATCTCGAGATGTTCGGCCTCATTGATGCAAGTAACACTCATGGACAGTGACAGGGGGGGTATATCTCGCTTCAACGATACAAGACAGCATTGAGTTTTCGAAGCATTAAACTCTACACGGTTTTTAATTCCCCATTGTACAATGCTGTTTAAGTCAGAGTTAAATGAGCTTATCATATTTTGCCGTTACAGTACCACATTCTAAGAGGAGGGATGTGAGTCTGGAAACGAATATGAGAAGCTAAGGGAACTATCGTCAACGAAACAATTTATTGGATAAGAAGTAACAGATCGTTATTGACACATTGTTGAAACCGTTGACAATGCGCTTTATTTCAAATTGACTGTTTTGAAAATTAAAGCCCAAAATAAACAGTAAATCGCAAAATATCGGAACAGTCAAATGCAGTAATCGAATATTCAGCTCCAAAGGAAATAGCTATCTGCAATTTTAAGTCGATCGCTTTAAATGCTTTTGTCAAGCCAGAGAAGAAATACCATTTCCAAAAAAAAGAAGGAGAAGTTCAGAAACTTATCAAGAAAAATCTCAAAAAATCATCGATGTCAACTATTATCCAGTGTCGGAGCCTAAGAAATCTAATATGCGACATCGTCCTATTGCAATCGGAGTCCAAGGTATGGCTGATGCTTTGATGATGCTTTGCGCCATCCGTTCGAGAGTGAAGGTGCCTAGTTACTTAACCAACTGATCTTCGAGACTATCTACTATGAATCTCTAAAAGTCAGTCTCGAACTGGCTGACAAGGATGTCCCCTATGAAACATACGAATCCTCTCCGGTGAATCCTGCAATACGATATATGGAATCAACTCTAACCGACCTCTGGGATTGAGCCACTCTGAAGGAGAAAATCGACAGAATGTTCTGTATTTTTTTTTTTGGAAAAAAAAGACAAAACATTCTTAAGACCCACAACTCATGCAAGCGTGTTTGTTGCCGTACTTCATGCGTACTTCACTCATAAATTTTATGAGATGAAATCACACAACTGTGTTGTTCTAAACTATTTTCTAAAGTATTGTAGTTTTTGAAACTATAGACCATGTAGAGTAGGTATTACCTAGAGTCACACCTCGTTCTTTTTTTTTAAATCACCGTCCAAAAAATTTAGCAATTTACTCTCTTTTCTTGTGTCCGTGAATCTGTGTAACTCCACATCAATGCTAATGTATTGGTTCACCCCATTTGAAATGCATTGATAAACCTACACATTCGCATATATGTGGATATTTTATCAAATTTAATTTTGTAGGTCGAAAGAGAGCAAAATGCCTTGAGTTGCGACTCTAGGTATACCTACAACCTACCTACACTAATTATTATTGTAATTCCTACTCTCGTGCTTCTGTTTTTCTATTTGTTTTAAGAGGGCCCTTTGCGGTCCACAAAACCCTTCCTTATTCTCTTCCTACTCGAAGAGTACATATAGATTTAGATTTAGATTTAGATTTAGATTGATTGATTTTATTTTCATCATTTCTTAACAATATTTATAAATAGCAAAATCAGAATTAGCATGCCAATGCCGTCTGCCAGGTTGACAAGTTAAAATTAATATAATATAAAGCTTATTGTTTCTACGATAATGTTAAAAAGCAAGAAATTATTAGACAAAAAAAAAAAAAACTACTCTACTACTCGAAGAGCACATATATATACAACCAAATCAATAAAATATTGGCAGGTCGCGTTTTTTTCTTGACAAAACTTGGGAGAGTTTCTGCACGTGTGTTTTGCCTGAAGCTCTGCATGCAGCGCTGCGTGCAGAACGAGACTGAAGTATGTTTCTGTATCTTAGTACATTTATTATTATTAACAGTGTAGCCAGCGCTGCCGAAACTACTAACAAGGGTTTACATATTTATTTTTATCATTATTTGAGCGAACACAAATAGTCTAGTTGTGTTAAATCGCACGAACGAGGCAGCCAATAGACTCGCCCATTTCTTGAGGTAACTCGCTCATCAAACAAACCCTTCAATAAAGTGATTGTGAAGTGTGCTTTGTGGCTTGTATCAACATCCTAACCGGTAGTCATGGTGCGATTACGCTGGGCTGATTTGGATCATTTGCTACGGACGCCGGAACGGCAGCGATTTTTTCGACACTTCGACATAACTGTCTCACAGACACGGCAACATCACACAACGAATACCAGCATATACGATTTCTCTCCTGTCTACTAAGGCGAGAATTACCACCGAAATTTTTAGATATTAACGCTCTTAAATTTGTGCTCATCGACTCCGAATTTTGCCAGAAAGCAGACTTTGTTCGTTGGTGAACTTGAAAATGTTTAGTGATTCATTAATAAAAAGCTTGGCAGGTAGGTTAGAATGGCTGTTCTGGGCAGCCTCTGCCCAGGAACACAATTAGCGCTTCAAATGCGCCGTTTTGATACCATAAACTCGAAGTTACTTAAAAAGAATAAACTATAAAAAGAAACGCACAGTAAAGTGCATAATAGAGATTAGGAGTGTTTAAATCCAATTGGTTTTGTTAAGATAGAGAATCAAGTTCCTAATCTTAATATATGCGAGTTCGCTAAGCTCGCGTTAGAAGGAAGCACCCAAAGCCATTGTTCTGGCATTTAGAAGGGCCGGGCACTCACACAAAAAGTGCTGGAGTGTTTCCCTCTGAGTCGTATCTCTAAAGCTACGACAAAATGCACTGTGGGGGATACCAACAACCTTCAAAGCATGTTGGTGACCGATCAGTAGCCTGTGCAAATGGCGACTATTCTGCCAATGTCTGACTTAAGTTTTTTTTCAAAAGTTTCTTGGTACGTTTGTGGTCGTAAGTGGGCCGTATCTGTCTGGAGATATTGTAGTTGTTCAGATTTTTCTGACTCCTAAGGGAATCCTAACTACCTCAGCAAGTTATTTGAAGGCTTGATCCCATCCTGTCGAGTTCATCAGCGATTTCATTGCCTTGAATGTAGCTATTCCCTGGTACCCAGACTAGATTCATTTTTATACTGTCGTTAAAACTTGCGAGCTCTTGCTTGTAATCTCTAAAGATTCTGGACTTAGTAAGGTTGCTGTTTAAAGCCTTGATAACTGCTTGGTTACTATCAATAAAGAATGCAAATTTTTTTTTTAAACTTCGTGAGATTTGACTGCTTGTATTAGAATCCTACATGCTTGTCTAATCGCTAGAACTTCAGCTTGAAATACGCTTCATCTGTCGGGCAGTCTAAAGGATTTTTTAAACCCAGCTCTTTGGAAAAAAAACCAGCCCCAACACCGAGTTCCATCTTGGAACTATAAGTGTAAACTGTGATATTGCAATCCTTTGTAGGACTATAAATTTTGAAATTGGAAATTTAACCTTAATTTGCTTATCAATGCTTAAGGCTGGTAACGTGAAGTTAGAAGGTTTTAGTTTTTTCTTTAGTTTAGTAGATTTAGAATTTTACTATGGCCGAAAGACTTTGCAGTCCACATACCCGATTCTCTCAGCCTTTAAGCACCACAGGAGACTGTTTCGTGAATGTGAAGGTCGATGGGAAAGAGATTCAGAATGACTGTGAGTTCATCAGCAGGCAAGATGCTCCCGTAGTACCAATGCAGGCAGTTCTTTGAACTTTTTTTAGCTTATCGATGTTATATTTTTTTGTCTAGGGCAGACCACCAATCAATTGATCCGTATGTCATATTGGGCACACTAGCGAAAGGGTGCATTCATTTTCTTCTACTTAATTAAAAAGTGTTCCTAAAAAAAAAAAAAATATATAACTTGAAATTACTCCTCTGTGAAAATTTGAAACGGCAGCCCTGTGTAAAGCACTCGCACAGTAGTTTTTATTATTTTGATCCTAAAAAATAAAAATAAATGGAGTGACGTGGCAGCTTTTAAAGGGTCAAGGCCTATGTGGCTTACTCTCATCAACAATTTTCTGAGTGCGTGTGAAGAATTGAGAGGACCTACAATGTAAGGCCGGCCGATTCCGAACGACAAAGTTCAGAAACACTGTTTTCATGACAGATTGGTACTCTAGGAAGTTTTGTCAGTTCTTCCAAGAGGTAGTATAAGTGAAAGATGAAATTAAAACTTTTATAGGCACGGGTAGAGTTCGAACCCACAACCTTCTGCTTAGCAGCCGACTCACATAACCACTAAGCCATGGACACTACAAATTGAAAATCGCAAAAAAATATGTTGACCTTAGTAAAGAAATTCTTATTCGCAATATTGGAATGTGAAAACGGAGCACATATAGAACTACACATGCACTCAAATTTCATAAGTTATTGTTCATTAATTGGTAACATATCAGTTTCAACTTGTCTAGGTATCATTTGATATTTTTCGACAGTGCCAACTATATCGCCAAAAAATTTTATTCAACTGAGTTTAACAATTTTCAAAAGAATATACGTATAAATGTTCTTACAACTTATTAAAAACTTGTGAAGCTAAATTAACAAATCTTCCGTAGAAAAAGTAGTTACTGACACCGATTATTGTGTAGTGTATATATATATTAAAAGATTTGTTTCACAAAGGAATAGTAATACCAATGAATTATTTGTACAGAGTAGCTTATTTTTACTGATTTTTCAGTGAAAGCTTGTTGCTATTAAATAATTTTGTGATTGAATTTTGAATATTCTCATCAAAATGGATTTTCCTTATCACACAATTCAATTAGCATAATTTATAAGAGATATGCCTAAGGGCAGCATGTAATGCTCGTTGTGAGTGTCTCTTTGAGATTTTTAGAAATCCTTAATAAAGACTTCAAGAAGAGTTTTGAAAATTTAATATTAAATATTGAAAAATGTGTTAAAAGCTTTTAAAGTAACACAAACAATTCTTTAAATCCAAACTGTCAACAAAATTTCTCGGCATGGTATTGACTGGCCAATTTTTATTGATTGATTGCTTATGAAATTTTTTATTTTCCAATTTCTGAGAACATGAGCGGTCATGTTATTTCGGCTATTAATCTTACAGTTTTTTGTTTGGAGAAATAAAGAAATAAACACTTAATCTGGATCTGGGTACCTTATAGCTAATGCTTGATGAATAATTTTGGTTTTATTGAAAACAATATCTTGCCACCCCATATTGCAGATGTACATTGTACATTCCTTCTTTTTCGTTTGGTTCATTAATGAAGGATATTGTGTTTGGAAGTAATTTTAATGGTTAAGTGATTTGTTATTAGTCCTCATTCCAAAATTATCTTTGTGTTTGTTAAGGGAAATTGTGATGTTTTTAACTTATAAATGAATTAACCCAAAAAGGGATTAATTGAATACTTATGAAAGGTTAAGATAAAAAAAGGTTTCTTTTACTTAATAAAAAATAAGATATCCGAACTTGAAATATTAAGGGAGTATTTTTCAATGGCGTGTCTTAGCAAACAAAAATGAATCACTAAATATTATCCTTATTGCTTGTGGCTATTGAAAAGAGAGTCGGGAATTTATTATATACTTTGACAAGATGTTAAAATATTTGTTTCCAAAACATAATTTTATATTAAAGCAAACCCAACAAATCTGATAAATTACTTCTCTTTGAAGAAGATAAGTCCAAAGCAAGATAAATTACATTTTATTTGATAAAATGGTTTATACCCAATTGGTTCTGCTTAAATATGAATAATAATATAACTCAGAGTGTTTTACACTCTTGAAAAATTAATTAATTCTGTTAATTTATTGAAGAATAGCTCATTAGAAAAGCATCAGGTACTTAAAAGTGAATGAACCTTTTTAATGGAAGGTAGTTTTACTTTTTTCTTACGGTTAACTTTGTAAATATTCCATCAAAATCTTGTCTCTGTTGAAATTTAAAAAAAAATGTAAGAGGTCCAAGTTCACTTAAAATATAAAAACATGATGAATTCAAGGTTATAGCCATAACTTCTATATTTCTGAACTATATCATCAATTAATTAAATGAAATGCAAACCTTTACCAAAGTTTTCTCCTTTCATAACCAACAAATGAATGAGTTTACAGCGTAGTTTAAGACATTTTAGAATAAACAAAGGAATACATTGGGTCAATGACTCGTTGCAAAAATCCTTTTCATCACCTTAACTTGTATTTGCAATTGAATTAATTGAAATTTAAGAGAGCTTTATTATTATACTCACCGTAAGCAAGTGAGAAAAAGAAAAAGAAAAATAAAGCCTCATAAGGTTTGTCTTCTTTAGTGCTGGAAAATTTTGACACAGTTTTTTATAATTCAAGTTGAATTTGAGTTACTTTTCATAAGACTTAACCTTGTTTAGGTATACATAGTTCATACGCATTAATTTGTCATTTTAAGAGATTGAAAAGTTGTAACTTACCAACCATTACTAAATTAAAAATTAAATTCATGCTTCGTCTACATTATTTAACCTTTAAACTAAATTTGCTTCCGTTTACAGAATTTCTTCTGATGCAAATATCTCGGCAACCCAGATCTCCGAATTTATTTTGACTTTTATTTATAAATCAAAATAGATTAAACGAAATTACTTCGAAAATCCAACTCTAACTCAACTTACTTACTTACTTAAGGTGAAGCTACAGTCCGATGTGGACTTTGGCTCCAATAAACAGTCTCCGCCAGCCAGCCCGGTCACAAGCTAGCTGTCTCCAGTTTTGCACTCCAAGAGGATTGAGGTCCTCTTCCACTTGACTGCGCCACCTGAATCGCGATCTTCCTCTCCTCCTACGTACCTCGGGAATAGTGTCAAAGGCTTTCTGGGCCGGAGCATTCGTGTCCATTCGCTGTAAATGACCGAGCCATCTGGGTATCTGGCCCTTGACCCTTTTGGCTAGGTCCATGCCCTTGTACAACCCGTGAAGTTGGCTATTATATCTTCTTCGCCATTCCCGTTCAGTGCACAGGGGGCCAAAGATGACCCGAAGAACTTTCCTCTCCAAACAGCCTAAGGCACATTCATCCGATTTTGTCAAGGTCCATGCTTCTGCACCATACAACAGGACTGGGATGATGAGTGTGTTGTACAATTTTACCTTATTTGCGCGAGAGAGGGCTTTTCCACTCAATTGCTTTCTTAGCCCAAAGAAACAGCGATTAGCAAGAGTTATTCTTCGTCTGATCTCGGCGCTGGTGTTATTGCCCGTGTTTATAGCGGAGCCTAGGTAGACAAACTCCTCTACTACCTCGAAGTTGCATGCGTCTATTCTGACGTTCTGTCAGAGCCGTCGGTTTCCCTCATTTACCGCTAAGCCCATTTTTGCCGCTTCTGTCTCAAATCTCACAAACGCGCCATTGACATCACGCTGTGTTCTTTCCTTATATCAATATCATCGGCGTAAGCGAGAAGTTTAACAGAATTTTGGAAGAAAGTGCCTCTGGTGCTGACGGTGGAGTTCTGCACGATGTAAAAGAAATCGCACGACAAGTGCATCGTCTTTTGACGTCGGAAGATTCCGTAAGTGTAGCGAGTAGCGTGAGTTCTCCATCGGCATATTGCATAAGCAAACGAGCTTGGCAGGGATGCCAAAACTAGACATAGCTTTATACAGTTCGTCTCTGTAGATGCTGTCATACGCGGCCTTAAAATCGATGAAAAGGTGGTCTGTATCGGTTTGGAGTTAATAAGTTTTTTCCAGGATCTGCCAGAACGTGAACATTTTGTCGATGGTTGATTTTCCTGCCCTGAAGCCATTCATTGATAAGGACCAATCAGATTGTTGACGAAAGGCTTCAAACGTTCACATAGCGTGGCAGAGAGGATGTTGGGACAGTTTAGAGGATCTCTCTTTTTCAGGATCGGACAAACAGTGCTAAAGTTCCATTCATCGGGTATGCATTCCTCTAACCATATCTTACAGATGTTTTGGTACATGCTCGTCGCCTGCTGTTTTAAACAGCTCAGTCGCTAGACCATCTGCTCCAGATATTGCTGGATTTGTTGACTATCATCGTGTCCGATGAAAGGCTCCTGTCTGACGACGGGGTTTTGTTCGCCGTCGCCGTTATACAGTCTACAGAAGTCCCCATCAGCATTGACTGCGATTTTACTATGAAGTTCCCTTGTTTACCTCTGCAGTGATCGGTTCTTGCTCGATGACCTTGAGACAGCTGTTTAAGCTTCCGATAAAACCTCCGAACTTCATTCCTGCTGTTGGCTCTCTCAACATCCTTGATCTGACGCTTCTCATTCTCTCTCTTTTTTCTTCTGAGAAGCCGGCGTTCCTTGTCTTTCGCTCCTAGAGATCACGAGCAGTTGTTGTCCTCCTGCTTGGCTGGAGGAGTTTCGTTTTGGTGGCTGTGTGAAACCCAGCACATTAGAGGCGGCATCTCTAACTGCTTTCTGAATATGTTGCCACTGGCCTTCGATACTCTAACTCTTACTCAATAACACTCTCAATAATAATTCTTGGCATTCTGGGCCGTACTGCCCCACAGCTGCTTGCTTTATAATTGAAAAATGATTCCAAAGTCTGGGATCCAATTCAAAATGCCTTAGATTATGAACCATACAATAAATAATAGTCTTTCTCTTATATTTAATAGAAATTTTGGAAGGCGCAAGAGCACAAGAAATCAGGATGAGATAGAATAAGTTTTGTTTTTGGCCAAGCAAAAATATGGGATTATGGTCTCTGATCCATAAAGACACGCAGCAATTGAATTAACAGTCGAATAATGTTTTTGAAAAATCAATCAATCTGAAGGGAGAATTTAGAGGGATTTCCACTTAAACTCGTTTCCGCCATCCAGCTCCATAAAAGATATATAGTCTTCAGAACTATCGTTCTCTGATGCTACGCCTTGAGAATCTCGTTTTCTACAAGTAGCTGAAATGTTCCCTCGGAATAGTGTCAAGGATGCTGGCTTTCCAGTTTTGGCACCCTCTTACTTAACTGTCTTTTCCGTTCTGACTCTTGTATATGTTCCCGTTTACGTCTCAGAAGAGTTGCCTACCTGCGCTTTCTCTTTCCTAGCATTGGCTGGCAAGGAGTCGTCTGAACTTTTCCTCTCATTCAGAGCAGTCGAGTTATTACCATCCTGTTAACGGTTTATCTTTTTACGGATAGACCTAGATATGGCAGCATCTACACCCTCCCTCTTTGACTTTTTGGAGCACATTTGCTGAAATGTTTCTTTGCCATCTGCCACTCATTTTTACCTCCAAACAAATCATTTACTACTATAAAAACGTAAAATTAAAAACATTTTAATTAAAGTACGGATTTCGCATTTGAAAAGCAGTTTGATTGTAGGTTTATTCATAGCGAAAACAGTTCTTAACAAAAATGCATTTTCAGGAAAAATAAATAATAAATTAATCTTTTTGAAATTTAATTCATGAGTTTGACAACTATGCACAGTTAAGAATGGAATTTTAATATCGGTAAAAGGCTCATAATTTAAACCCGACTTATCCGTCAGTGCCCCGAGTCTGTACTGTCTGAAACTGAAACACACATATGTACATAGATAGGTACGTAACAGGCTTGGTTGAATACCAATGAGTACTTTTTTCATGAGTATTAATTCCTTTGCAAGCTAAGCAAATTTTGTACGTCATGAAACAATCTAATAACAAGCCAAACGTTATACCATTTCCCTCCAGTGAATGTTGGTTTTTCGTTCTCAGAATGTCTGAGTGGCAACATTCCTCAACATAAGTGGTATGAGGATTTTCTGTTTTCAAACATGTATTTTTGTGCATACATAAGATTACACATAACCGTACCATTAAAATACATGTTTCAATGTTCAAAAAGCCTCATGGTTGGGGTTGAGGTGAGTGGAGAAGGTTACGTAACTAGTAAAAGTACGACTGCAAGCATAAAGTGTATTATGTGGAGAAGGTAACCACTTGAATGCTCAAAGCAGCCTTACGTTTTCCGCACAAGTTAATGAGGACCCCAGTAAACCAGCCAATCCCACTAACCTTTTCCTGCCTTGTACTCGTATGTACACACTTTACACATGAAGGCGATTCGTGTATAAAGCTTACAATTGCTTGCATCCTTGTCCTGTAAAAGTATTCAAATTTTGTCCTTAGAGATACCTGCAGTAGTGGCAATTTTGCTGTGCCCAGCCTTTCCTTTCCAACATTTGCACTTTCTATCTTCGTTACAGTCACAGCAGCTTTAGATATGTTTTTGTATTCCCTCTATATGTGATCAGATCACATAAATCCAAAAAAGATTATTTTACTCGCTTAGTGGCTCACAAAATCTGGCTGGTAAACGGCTCAACAACATTATTCGTGTGCACCCATCCGTGTGTACAAAGACATTCGGTAATAATAACATAAACAAACATTAGTTGCTGGAAGAAAATGCAAACAATAATGACACTTCCTCATTCGCAAAACGACCGGAGAAGATTGCTACTAATGGGCAAATTCCCAGAGTGGTAATGGAATGTTGTACGCCGCGCCCGCCGCACTCAAAAGGATTAGCACGCCTTCCCAGTAGCAAGTAAAGAAGTGTTTGCCCCTTGAGTCGTGACACACAAGCAAACACTGAGTTGGATATTTTGTACAGCCTTCCAAAATTGACGACGACACGTTTTCTGTTCAGCCAGCCATTTAGTTGAATTTAGTTAAAATGATATGTCGGATATTGGAGAGAATGGGGCTGTCAGACTTGGCTACGTAAGAGATTTAGGAGTGCGGCATGAATGTCTTCTTTAAATAGATTTCTGACTTTTGAAGGAATCCGCTTATGCTAAAAGTAATATTGTCAAACGAGTTTTAATACCTATTCTGAAGTCAGCAGTAATAAGATAAGAGCTTTTGTTTATTCATTTTCGTTTTCTTAAAGCTTATTATTAAGTGAAGTTGTTATATTGATTTCACATCTCCTTCTGCCAGCATTTTTTAGTAAACTTTATAGCTGTTTCTACTCTTAACATAAATGGGCTTACCGTGGACATTTCATAAATTAAATGACAAGAACTTCATTATATGGAAAACTTCATTAGACTGGAAACAGTTTTAATTAAATGCAAAATGAAAGAGACACTTTTTAGCATTGCAAGAAGGTATAACATGGCATTGTGAAAAAAAGCCTTTGATTTTTAACTCTTTTTTAAAATAGGCTTTTTTCTTACAGGCACTCAAGCGTGCACTGTCAAAATATTCGTCATTCGGATAGAACACATCAAATTATTCGTCGAAGTCATACCTCTCGCAGTGTGACCCCGAACAAGTTTTATCACGAAATTGTCAATTCTGTTGATCCGAGCCTCGCTCGAATAGTAATGTACATAGAAATGTAATGTCGGAAAAAACCAAGATAGCGATGAAGACAGTGCCTCTCGAACACCCGAATCTTCTCCATTTGAGATGGTGCAACGTTGAACCACACTGGACAGCCATGAACGATAAGGTACATGGCCCTCATACGACCGATGACTCTGGGGTCAAGCCGACTTCTGTAAAATAGTCGTTTTGTCAGAGCGAAGGCTGCTCTAGTCCTAGTTAGAGCAGCATCTATATGTCTGTCGAAATGCAGATATGTGTACTGGTCCCACCAAATACCGAGGTACTTCACTTCACTTTTTCTCGTTAATCGCTGTCCGTGAGGCCCATGACTATCTTGCGCATATCTCTCGTGGCCCCAGCCAACGAAATCTGGAACAGAATTGTTTCGCATTCCTGGACACTTTTTTTCAGGTTCCAGTCATCACAATATCGCTGAATTTTCTCGAAGTCACGTTGCAAGAGAATTCTAATGACTTTCGACCTTTGGGGCAGTTATGTACGCAATCAGGTAGTAGGCCTTCACAATTCCCTGGATAAGGCTACCTATCATCTCGCTGGTGTAAATGCTGAAGAGAATCGGCGAATTAAGCCTGTTGTAGACCATTTTTAATATAAAATATTGTGGTAGAAGTTATATTGCCACTTCTGACAACAAACTTTCTACCGTTAAGCATATCATAAAGCATATACAACAATGGTTTACTTTTGCAAAGTCTGGTCAGCTTTAGATAAAGACACCAAACGAAACGGTGTCGAAAGCCTTTTCGAAGTCAACCAGAACTGCACCCGTGCATTGTTTCTTTGAATTTTTCCATTGAATATCTGAAAAAAGTTTAGACGCCGCGACATGAATGGTATCATGGCCCGCCTTGAACCCGAACTGGTTATGCGGAATTATCGTGTTGTCTGCAGACCACTTAGTCAGAGACCTGTTAATGATCTTTACTTTGCTGATGCTCGGTAGAAGACTTATCGACCGAAGATTTAATGGATTGGAGTTGTCCTTTCCCTTATTCGGGAGAGGACGAACCACAACTATCTTCCAACGCTCTGGATAATAATCATTATTCAGCGCATTGTTGAACAGAGTGGTGTAGATGTCCATTGTCTCAATCGGTAAATGACTTAGTACAATGTTGATATACCATCGACACCTGCTGACTTCTTATTCGTTATTGAATCGAAAATGAGCTGGAGCTCTACCTTCGTTAGTAACAGAGGACTTGCTTCCGTTAGCTCGGCGATTACGGCGTTTGCCAAAAAGACGTCACTGAACCGCATGAAACCGCGGTTCTCAGATCGCCACCGCACAATATCGTTCCGAAGGTAGAAATGATGACGTAAGGCTATGTTTTCCAGGTCGTGATTCGGGTGAATTCTTGCATTCACCTTATACACTTCCTGAAAAACAGCTGCCACTGTCTCCACTTTCTCCTGCGGGTCTTCGATGATAAAGAAGTCATCGTCCAAGACTGATAGAGGAACTGAAATCTTAAGTTCCCGATTTTTTTTTTAAACCTCACTGAAAACTGGGGCCGAATTACGGCATCCGTTATCGAATAATGCGTTACTGAATTGTGTGTGTTTGGCATTCGCTCCCACGATATCGAGCTATGAATCGAGCTTCTTGTACAATAATTTTAAATTCTCTGCTCAGCTATCGAGCTTTATTTCATTCGACACACAAACAGCTCACGGATGGGGTAACTTGCTAAGAAAAAAATTTTATTTTTTATAATTTGCACCCACTCAAGGGATTTTTATACCCTTTTTATGCCAGAGACACAGTGAGTACATTAGGAAGAAGAGAAGGAGCTGAAAAGGAGGTGTCGGTGTACATTGGTCTTAAATTCTTGAAAATTGTAATGACTGGGAAAGACAGAGTGTGGAAAACAGTTCCACATTCGCGTAGTACGGCTAAAAAATAATTCTCTATACTTGAGAGTACGTCCGAAGTTGGGCTCGAAAGTAAACTGATGAGCATTCCTAGAAGCGGGAGTATTACGGGCGAATTGTTTGAGGGTAGGAATGCAACTGGCTATTTCACTAGAGCAATTACCGTAAAAGTAGCGATAGAACAAGGAGAGACACGGTACGTTACGACGACGGTGGTCTAAAGGAGCGAATGCGTCAGTGATCTCTCTATCACCAATCATTCTTACAGCTCTTTTTTGTATTCCATCCAAGAGGCTTAAGTAAATAGCTGGAGCACCAGCCCAAAGGTGGGAATTGTACTCAAGCTTTGGGTGGATATACGTTTTATAGATAATAGCCAGATCAGATGGGGAGAAATAATTCTTGCACCGTCTTAAGAAACCCAAATATCTTGCGGCATTTTTGGCGACATCGCGTATGTGCTCGGTCCACAAAAGATGGTCGGTGATGCACATACCGAGAATCCCGAGATGTTCGGTCTCATTGATGCAAGTGCCACTCATGGACAGTGGCAAAGGGGGTATATCCCGCTTCAACGATGCAAGATAGCATTGAGTTTTCGAAGCATTAAACACGGTTTTTAATTCCCCATTGTACAATGCTGTTTAAATTTTTTTCTTTGAGTTATCTTATTATGAAATTGTTAGCCGATAATTTAATAAGGTCAAGATTTTCCTCTCCAAAGCTTCACCAATCTCGTCTTTTACTAACAGTCAAACTGTGTTTTTTCATAAAAAAAAAAAATATTTCTGCCTTTAGTATTCCCCTCAAGTTTTGTTTATTTATTTGTCAAACCACTCAAAATTCCTTCAAAATAATAGAGACTCGATAAAAACTACTACAGTTTTGAATTCTCAAACGATACGTGACCTAACGTATGTCATCATCCCAAAATATTTACTCGTTCGTTCGATCACTGATGAGACTCACTCACTCGATAACGGATGCCGTGATTCTGCCCCTGTTCTATGAGATACAGGGTCTTACTTTGTCATATTTTTCTCAGCCTCGTGAATGACTTAATATCATTTGAAAAATTTATTTGTTTGGCTTTTCCTTTCCACAAAATTTGAATGGTATTCCGCCAATTTGTTCATCTACAGTATAGTGATAAATGATTTGAATAATAAGTTTTTCCTTACTTTTAACCTTATTTCATAGCCTTATGCATGCCAGCAGTCACTGGCATGTCCAAATAGCCACCTTTAAAACTCTGTCATGTATCATTCTTATCGTTCACAAAAATTGTTTTCTCCAATCTAATGAATAAAAAAAAATTCCCTGAAAAAAAATAATCTACAGCGTCACATTTTCAGTGGACTCCTATAAGGAGATGAACTGGTCTAATACAACCAATTATTGGCATACGTCGACGAAATTGGCATCTTTCGAGACAACCCTTAAACTGTACAATCCTCATTTATCCAGATCGCGCAAACTGCAAAAAACCTGGGGCTACATATAAATGAGGGGAAAACTAAGTTCATGGTGGCCCTGTCTGCAGAAGACTTTGGCAATAGTAGAAGAATAACTATTTAGGTGGAGTAGCACTTGTGAGATCCTTCAATTACCTTGGGTCAGTAGTAGCAGCCGATAACAATATGGAAGAAGAAATACGCAGGCGGTTGTTCAAAGCCAACATAACCTACTGTTGTGGCGCAGATGAAGGGGGAAAATTTATTGACCAGGCCGACAATGATGATGATGATGATTAACCCTTCAGCAACTTTCTTATTCTTCTTAACTATTAATTAATTTTCGATTTGACAAATATAATTTTCAATAATTGAAATTGATCGAATTTGTTCTTATTTTTTGTAGTGTAAAAAGTGTGATTTCTTTCTTCACTGGCACCATTTGTGTTTTCTTTAGTTGATATTCTCCTTCCACCCCCCCTAAGTACAAAGTTCTTTGATAAAATATCAACAAACTCAATAATTTAATTTGCTTTACGTTTTCGAATACAAGCTTAAGCTTTTTGTCACTAAGACTATTTTATATTAGCTAGAGTTCCCATCACCGAATTAATACAATATAATTAGCCCGACACGGTTGTGGCGGAGATAAAGAGAGAAACTTCATTTACCAGACCGACAATGATGATGGAATTTCCCTTTTCTGAAACATAAAGTTTTGGTATTAAGTTTATATTTCAAGAAACACAATTATTATTTTTAGCTATAGTGTATGTTTGATTTAAAAGCACGGATTTTAGAATCGTTGTTCATCTACCATCCTTAATGAGAAATGAGTTTAAATCATGGTAGAATGAAGGAATACAATTTCTATTTGTTTAAGACAATTGCATGGTTGTTTATTTTCATTGTTCACATAAAATCTTGTACAGACGAATTAGAAACCCTTATCTAAATAGATAACAGATAAAGATTAAAACTTCTTGCAAACGCCATTTCCCTCTTACAAGTCACGAGTCTAGAGTCCTCGGATTCATTGGGTCAGGGACTAGCAGTTGAAAGAAAAGGTATCACAATTCACAGCACAACAGCCTCCGACAAAGCAAAACAAACAATCTCACTTCAACTTCTTCTTTGTTGTAAATAAATTAAAATTCTTTGCGAGGATAAAGAGGCGTCATCGGGAAGACGAAAAGGAAAATGAAAAAAACAAAACACTTGAAGCAATAATTCGAACGCAACACTTTCAGAGATTTGAACGAATAGATTTTATTCCTTGGTATCTCAACAGAACGTTGCTTACAACACTCCGCTATGGATTTGATGCATTCTATTTGTGTTGATGATTTAGGGTAGGGGTCCTTCCGTTTACTGTGTAAATGCTGTTTGCCACATTAACGTCGCATTTTTTGGGTATTACATCTTTACACAATAAGAGTTGCTTAGGTAAATAATAAAACAGAAATTAAATGGCAATTTTCGAGTGGAGTTGGTATGCTAATTTTCAGACCAATATAAAACTCGTCCTTGGGATTTCTATACTGACATTCAAGATTGGGGGGATGCTCTGCTAGCACACAGATAAAGTTTTCTAATTTAATTTTCATTTCCTTCTGCAAACAGTCAATAAGTCAATATCACTGAGCCCAGAAAATTTGAATATTATGTGCGTTAAAATATTTCTATCAGTAGGTATAAAAGGAGTATAAACGCGTAACTTTTAGAAACAAGGTCGTGGTAAATATAATTAAATCAGATTTAAAGACTTGTGAAGTTCAGTGACAAGAATAAGAGAAATGCCTGCTCTGCGTGAAATGATTTGCCTCACGCTTTATACATAACTGTATAATGGTTAGCATTGTAGAAGTATAATCAATGCACATGTATCAGTAGCTGAGATTTGAATCCTAAACAAAATTACGCTGTTTTTCAGTGTAAAATTGGTCTGCCGCGCTTTCTCCTACCTTGAATTGTACCGCAAAGAACTTTCGTGGGTGGTTCCTCTTCGCTCATACGAGCTAGGTGTACAGCCCACCGGAGTCTGCCAAGCTAAATTTTGTTTATCAAGTCTGCTTAGCGGTAGATTTGATAAGGCTCCTTCTAATATTGTCTCCCGAAACGTAATTCCTTACATACAAACTATTCTTCGTAACACTTTTATCTTGAACGCGGCTAAGAGTGCCAGAGCAACTTTAGTTAAACATCCAAATCTCGGATCAGAAAGTGAGTAATGGTAAGATTTTTGAATTTAAAGCCTTGAAAGACTAAAGAAATTTCTCTTGGCTTTGAGCAGCCACCCGCGTATTTCTTCTTCCATGTTGTTATCTGCTGCTATTACTGACCTGAGATAATTGAAGGATCGCACTACTTCAAACTAGTGCTCCTTCACCTCAATAGTTTTTCTTCTACTATTATCAACATTTTCTGCAGATGGGGCCACCAAGTACTTAGTTTTTTTCATTAATATTGCCACCTGCTTGATGTAGATAGATGAGTCTCTACTCTCCTGTGAATCTCTACCGATATGGTTGGACTTGATGACGATAGTCCCTCTGATAGATATTCCTGAGGTTTGGATTGCTTTCTGCAACGCTATCCAGTTTGAAGAGAAGGCAGGGCAGTCCATATCCTTGTTGGAGTCGATTAAAAATGTTAACGGGTCAAGATAGCAATCTGCATTCTTTGATTTGGCTTGAAACGTTGGTCATAGTCAGCGTACATAGTCTATTTAATTTATTCTATTATGAATGACCTGACAATGCTGTCGTATAATCAGCCTTAAGGTATTTAAATAGATGGTATGTTTTTGTTGCTGGATTCTTGATTTCTTACCATATCGCCTGAATTCGGATAAAAATCTGATCAAGTGTCGATTTGCTTGGTCTAAACCACACTGATATTTGCCGATTATGGTTTTCGCGTTTGTTGTAGGAAAGAGGAGAATATCTTATAGGTTGCACTCAACCCCTTAACTTTCTGTACTCTGTGACATCTGCTTTCTAGTGTATGGGACATTTAATGCCTTTTCGACAGTTTTCCGACATTGCTTTCTGATTCCGTATGTGCACTACAATATCATGTACTAGTTGCTGACGTGAAAGTCCTTCACGTTTGGTCATTTTGGCTAGTATGCCATCAGCACCTGCGGCCACGTTGTCCATTAGCCAGTTGATAGCTTTTTTGACTTCATCAATGCTTAGTGGCTGCAGCATGAAATGAAATGGTGGATTCATCACGGATTTGTAGAACATCCGGGCTTGGTGCGCAACTCGCTACTTATTTCTTTAAATTTTACAGACAATACTTTTCCCAGACTGCGTTCTTTCCTGTGAAGCTTTATTTCCTTCTGTCTGACCCTTTTATATTTATATTTCTATGAGATTGCTGCATTGCTAGGCATGCAGCGTTCTTACTTTCAGATAACAGTACTTATGACATTGGCGCAAAATTATAGTCCGCTAATGAACAATATTTCATTTTTTGAGACGTGTCCACTATTCTTCCACGGCAGGCACTCTGGAATAAGGACTTACCTACTCTTCTCACTTTATCGAACTCTTCGAGTGCGAGTCCAAGCATTTGCCAGTAGGTATTTGTAGAGTTTTTATTGCGAAAGGCAGCCGTGTGAATATGATCCTGAGGGTCGGATGCATTTTGTCGTCTACTTGCTATTCTCTTTGAGAATACTGTAAATAAGATACTGATCCAAGTCCATGTTGGCAACTCGATACGAGCGTATCTACCGATATCAGGCTCCAAAAATGACGGCGATCTATCAACACGTGATCAAGTTTACGCGGGAACATGGTACTCGCAATTGAGGATCCCTTCTACGAATTCATAGTGCATCTTTTTCGTCATCTACGGACTCATCAGTAGGTTCGTCAACTTGCTCGAAGTCGGTGAAGCCGATGTTGGAAAGTTTTACTTATTTGCTGACTAGAAAACCTTCACTTGGTGTCTGGGATTAATGCAAAAGCAAATTTCATATTCTGATTTTTGCAAGACACCATTTTTTGGCCACATTATTTCTATAAAATGTTTGTTATATCAGCATTATATATTTGGCCAAGGTTTCTGTGCAGCTCTAGCTCTGCAGAGCGGTCGTTCCATATGAGAATTCTTAAATCGTTGTAACTTTTTCTTTGATGGGGTCGTCGTCGGTTAAATCCTTCATTTCCGAGGCTTGATATCGTTTTTTTCGTGGTTGTTGGAGGGGGATTTTACCTAACCTTACTTGGAGGGGACTAGCCTCACCTTACTAATGGAGTCGTCTGGACCCGCCCACCTCGTTGAGGCTTCTGTGACACTTCCACCTGTCCGAGATAGAGAAGATGTTGATTCTACTCGACTAGATGTTGATTCTAATATGGCAGTTGACCACCATATTTGTGTGTTAGTGTTTTGTATCACTTGAAGTTCAAGATTTTTAGTTTCAACACAAATAAGATTCTCCCAATCATGTTGTCTATCTCCTGATAAGACAAGTGTTGGCTGAGTGGAAGTCTGCCACTTGTAGGTTTTTATCATTTATCTGTCTATTATCTTTAGAATGGCTTTTCGAATTCTTCCAACGCACTCAGATAATTGTTAATGAGTGGAAACCACCTATGCCTTGGCTTTTCTAGAGCTGTTGGACCACTTTATTTATTGGGCCACAAGCTATTCCCTAATGACTTGGCTCATACGAGTAAATCTACCAAATTAAAAAAAAAAAAAAAACGAGATAGTCTTAAATATTTAACTATAAACAAAGATCTGACAACTAAAAACTGATTATCCATACTACAGGCAAATAAATAATATACATTTATTAAAGGGTTTTGAACAGTAAGTATTTAAGCAACAAACTTTTTCATACCTGACCAACAAAAAAAAATTATTTTTGGAAGAAAACAGGTAGCTATAAGTCAAACTCTTTACTTTTGGCTTTGAAGCATCAACCCCATGGTTCAGGGTTTTGATTCTTAAAAAGAAGGTAGATGAGTCCTTTAATAACTGAGAAAAGAAAGAGAAATAAAATATGTTTATTTCGCTTTCTTAATAATCTTTTTCTCTCTCTCTCTAATGATACGTATCAAAAAATCAATCAGATTCGTTGTTGCTGTGGTCTGTATTCTGTAAACACTGTAATTTCCCGCGGTGTATAGTATAAAAGGCAAAAAATGTAAGATTTAAAGGGTTCTTAAGACTTTCAAGGTCATTAAACAAACTTAAATATATGTTGTGTGTGTATATGTATATATCTCTCTATCTTTCAAAGGCTAAGACAACTTTTGTTTACAATTGCTTACACATTCACATTTTTAATGCCCATAAAGTCTGTTTGATTCAACACTTTGATCCACCTTGACATCTAGAGAGGAGCATTTGCATTTTCTTGCCTCAAAAGGCTTTTTTATAAGCTCAGTGAAATTGTATATAAAGTTACAACGAATTATGCAATCTCCAACAAGAGGATTTCAGTGAATTTTTAAGCACTCATTGTCCTTGTGCAAAAGTGCTTGTCTGTCAGCTAAGTGATATGAGAAACGCATATGTGTCAGAAAATTTTGCAGGGAAAAAATTTTGTTCTGCATCGCTGTGTGCTTAGAGTTATAAGTTTACAAGTCAAATAAAAAATCAGAATGGTTTTATAAAAATTTGTCATTCATTAATAAAGGCTACTTAAAAGTATTATTTTGTACCAAACCTCATTTTAAGAAAAAAATGTAACAAAAAGTAGATAGATAGATAGTAAGTAGATATTCTACGGAATATGGACATGGTAATTTTGCCTGTCTGCTGGTAATAAAAAAGTTTGAAGTCGAAGTTCTTTCAATCAGGTCGACTATATGAGTGTTGAGTGGAAAAAACACAACAGTGTGTCATCCGAAACAGTAAATCAGATAATTCCACTGAAGGGTCTGTAAATTTAGCCATCATTGCTTCGACATAATTTCGAACATCTGAAACAAATAAAGTTGAAAATAAACTACCAAAAACAAAAACAGATTAGAACAAAAATAAAAATAAAGCTGATTTATTTTTCATTCTCCACTATGCCCCTGATACTATCGATTTGCATTACAGAAAATCCCCAACGAACACAAAACAATGTTTGAGGTTAGTAAGAGTACATATTATGTATATTCGTTTACAATTTACATTCTCCTGTTGCGAGTAGCCTAATTCGATTCACTGCACTTATTGAATTCTGTTTCTGACATAAAATTTTGCTGTAGGACTTTTAAACTCACTTGATGTTTCGAGACACATGCACAAACACTTGCATCATTTTATTCGTATAAATGTGTGTATAAAAAAGTGTATGTACTGCACTTTGCCCCATCCTTTTTAAGCTTCACGTAGAACATGATACATGAAGTCAATATATGTAAAAAAGTACTTACTATGCAGATGAACTTTTCTCTCAAATGCACGCTGACCAAAACCAACCAAGCAACGGTCCAATTTTTACAATAGAAAATATGTCTATCACAAGTATATGTACTGTTCTGCTCTGCTCATTTTGATAAGAACAGGGTGGACAAGTTCGGGCAAAAAAACATCCCAATGTGCACAGCCTTAAGTAAAGGTATCGAGTTCTATGAAGTTGAGTGGAAAGTAAAACCGATCCAAAACTTGCAACAAAGCAAGGCCGGCGGGAGCCCTTCTCATAAATATTGAGCACAAAAATATACGTCAAGGATTAAAATATCTATAGACTGTTACCAAATACGTTTATGATTAATAAATAATGTTGGAAACTATTTATCATTCAAATTAGGGGCCAAGATCTAAATCTTATATTTTCGTTTTAATAGAATTTCACACGTAAAATTGTGTTTGGCAAATATTCAACTTTAAAATGTACATTGAGTTGCGATCTCAGCAACAGCATGAAGACCACTAAAAATGTAATAATTCTCACACTGGTAAGACCTTCTTTACACTATTCTATCACATATTCCAAGTAAAGAAATTATTTCTAAATGTACGGTCATTCAGTCTAAATAGTAAAATTTGAAGACCTTTTTTTAATTTCAATTTCCAAAAGGGGATTGTTAAGAATGGGTTAAGAAAATAAAAATTTGTTGGCAACCTGTGCATGTCACTTCCAACAAATGATAGTGCAACCACAACAATGCAATGAGAATAATATCCATTTCTATGTGAGAAGTGTATTGTCATTCTTTTTATGAACTGTCCTTTTTCAAGCAATAGTATCACTGTGAAACACACACACACTCATTTATGGTTGTATAAAAAGCAACAGCATCTGCACTTGTTTTATAGCTAGTAGCAAAAGTAATTGTAATGAAATTCGCGCGCTACCAAACCAAAGGATTTTCCGCACATAAATCTAAAAGCAGGTCGGAAAACAAATATTTTAGTGTCATGCGCATTTGCGATGGTGCCACCGATGAAAAGAAAGATGACTGTTTTTACGAGTGTAACAGTTGGATATTTATTGTAAACATTCTTGTCCTTTCTGCCATGATTTTCGAAGAAAAAAAGGATTTTACATTTTTGATTAAAAAATTTCAAGGCGGCAAGTTCAGTGCACGTTCTAAATTTTTGTTGTTGCAAATAACATTGAAAGTGTTAGTCATTGTTAAGTCAACAAAAAATCATCATTAGAATAAAGTTCATTTGCTTTCAATTTAATGGAGATGAAGTAGTTACTGAAGTAGTTGCTGAAGTAGTTGTTGCTTTTACTTTAAAAAAAAAAAAGTAGAACTTTGATGCTCTCAAAAATATGCGATTTTTTAACCAAGGATATTGTGAACCATTTATTCGTGTTTAAGATAATTACAAAATTACATATCTTCGTCCGTGAAAACAGGGAAATTTTTAAAATTTTTCAATATTGACAGGCGAACTACACTTGGCAGTGGCTGTCGAAGTAAAGAGATGGTTGAGACTGGCAATCGTACGTATGGCCTGATTTATTACCTCTCGAAGACATTTAAACATCGGGCATAATTGTGTAAATATTAATTTAGTTAAATTAATTTAATATTACATAAATGTTGAAATCTTTGAAAAACAATGTGCACACTGGATCGTACGAACCTGCTCCTGTATTCCAAATTATAACTCATAAAAAACATTAAAAATAAAAAAGGAGTTGAAATACATAAATAAAAATTGAATCAATTTTTATATTTAAGATTTTTCAAAAATGTCTTAAAATTAATTTGGATATGCAGTATTCAAGAATTTGTAAATATATATTTTATAATGGAATTTCGAGTTTTAATATTGATCGATTTTTGAGATCCAGAATTTTTAAAAAAAGCTTAAAAACATTTTTTTTTAAATTCCAAAAAAAATGTTGAAATATTTTTGAAGACAAAATATTATTTGAGCAATATAAACATACTTTCAACAAAAAAATAAGCTGATCGGACTTTTATTTTTCGAGAAAATCTTTTAACATAGAAAAAGTCTATGAGGATACCATTTTGAAGCAATACAAACATTTTTTTTTTCACATAAAATACATTTACCTATATTTTAAAAAAATGTGCTATGAAGTTTAATAATCGAAGGAGCCATTGTTAAGAAAATTAAAACTTTTCGTTCATTTTTAGTAAAAAGAATTGTATGTTTGCTACCCTAAATTTTGATCTTAAAAAAAAAAAAAAAAAAAACAGAAAACGACTCACGCGAATATCTAATTCTGAACATTGAACTTGTATCGTACGCGAGCGTACGAGTAGATTTTTTATGTACTTTATGTTACGCCATTATTATTATTACCAATACTCATACAATCCTAAGTCCACATGTATTATTTATATACTATCATAGAATTGGTTTCTTATAGGAATAATTTTAGTCAGTCTAACTTCAGCCAGTGGATCGAAAGGATCCGAAAGTGTTCATAATAAATGTTGGGTTTTTTACCGAGAGTTTTTTTCCCAACAATAAAAGGTCTCGTGTTTCATTTATTTTTATACTAAAATAATCGGGAAATTATTACGCGTTTATACAGAACTCAATCGGACCAGTGGTTAATTCTGTAGGTGCATTTGCAGACAAACAGACAGACGGACGGAATCAACGGACACACTTTTATCGACTTCTCTATCACCGTAATATGACATTTGATCAAAATCTCAATTTTTACGAATTCAATAAAATTAATAAATAAATAGAGTGGCGCAACAGCTCTTAAAGAGGCAAGGCCTAAGTAGCTTACTCTCATCAACAATTTTCGGGGTGCGTATCAAGAATTGACCTACGCCGATTCCGAACTGCAAAGTTGAAAAGCACTTTTTCATGGCACATTGATACTCTTGGAAGTTTTGTCAGTTCTTCGCAAGAGGCAGTGCCCATGAAAATAGGAACCGCGCCCACGGCGTTCTGCTTAGCAGCCAGCACACTTAAGCCACGGACACTACGAATACGAATTCAAAACTTGCCATGTATTCTAGTGAGAATCGTGGAAAAAAAATGTTACGTACACGCCTGAGTGTCCACTCTCGTTAAATGAAACGTTATATTGAGAGTGAGATAGCTAAGGTTATGTCAAGTCTAGTTATTTGAATGCTGTGAATAATAAATTAAAATTACAAAAATAAATAAACAAATAATCCGAAAAAGTACCGATAAAACTAAATTGTATCATAAAAAAATTA
>CAKKXW010000002.1:46797087-46807588 GCA_920937365.1 Sphaerophoria rueppellii
GTTTGAAAGACAAATACTTACATCAATTCATTTAGCCCTTAGTTTTTAATTAAGCCTTTTTATATTTAAATTAGCTAAACTTTAGTGAGTTTTTTACACCAAAAACTTGTTTTGTCAAGTTAACGTTTATTCGAACTTTTAATAGTGGTGATAGTGGTTGGACAGTCTTTTTAGATTAGTACCCAAACATAATATGCAATACCTTAGCATCTAGCTGTTAACGGAGTAGATAAGAATCTCATAAAATATTTGGTTGAGTAACCAAACAATGTTTTAAATTTCTCATGAGGCCAGTCATAGCAATAGCAATAGTTTTCATCATTGAAACCCATGATTAGATTTTTCTGACAGGTTGGTGATAGTGGTGATAATTTTCAAGCTTATTTGCAATTGAACTGTTTTGTTCAAAAACCACATTTTTTGAGTGATTTCAAATCGATTAAATTTATATTTTTCCGAATTAATTTTTGATTCCCGATTTACTTAACTACATTCATAAACAGAAAGTTTGAGAAATGTTAACTTTTAATATATCTACATGTTTATTTTTTGATGTGGTAGGGTTTGCGGGGCGGCTAGTAGAAAATAACATTAACGTCGACTTCCAGAGTTGGTAACACATATCTCAAGCGTGAAATGGTATGGTGTATGCCAGATCATTAGCTCAAGAAAATCCCTAAGATTTGTTCAGCAGTTGTTTACGGTGCAGGGAACTAACTTCACTGGGCACTCACATGGAAATTAACTTCACCTCAAGTGGGAAATATCTTTTTTTTTTCTGGTGAAGTTATATTTACTTATTTATTTATTAATTTGTTTATCTATAAGTTTACACTTTCTTAGACTTTATATTAATTAAACTAAAACACCAATTACAAAACTCATAAGAAGACGGAAGTGTTTCAATGCTAATACGTTTATACAATACAAAGAGTACATATCACAATTTAAATATAACATTTTTAACGTTTTAAAAGCCCATTGACAAAATATTCATTATTAAACATTTTTCCTTAGAGCTTTCCAGATCATTTACATCGGCATATTTATTAAAACAATTGCAAGATCTTGTTACTGGTTCATTCAATCCATAATTGGTTGAATGTTGCGGTATAGAAAAAAAATGATTTACTCTAGGTTGCAAACATCGAGAAGGGTTATACGGTATAAACAGTAAATGTAAAGGTGGGCAAACAATATGTTCAGTTAAAACATCCCTCGCAAGAGATATTAGAAAATATACCCGTCTAGACTCCAAACTTTTTAAATCCAATAAAAGGCATCGCGTTTTATATGTTGGCAATGGAACTGTCCAATTAAGCTGTCGAAAAGAATTTTTAGTAAACCGTTTTTGAATCTTTTCAATCCGATTCGAAGCATTCTTATAAAACGGCGACCACACTACCCTGCAATATTCGATTATTGAGCGTACAAGACTGACAAAAAGAGTTTTTAATGTGTGAGGACAATGAAAATCTTTTGAATTTCTCATTAGAAAACCAAGCATACAATTAGCTCTTGTTAGAACATAATCAATATGAACCCTAAAATCAAACTTGGAATCAAAAAAAACTCCAAGATCCTTATGAGTGTAAACTTTCTGAAGTACAGAAGATGCTATATTATAACTCGAAACAAGTGGAAGAGACGAACTTGTGTATTAAAGATGCTGGCACTTATCTAAATTGAGTGAAAGGTCGTTCAAGCAGCACCATTTATAGAAAACATCTATGTCAGCCTGAAGCTTATAGCAATCATCAATTGATCTTATTGATTTATAAAGTTTGACATCGTCAGCAAAAAGTAAACATGAATAGAAAGAATAGAAAGAAGAGAATATAAAATGCTTTCGTGGCTCGGAATAGATAAATGGGACGACCTTGACTTTGCATATCGTTTTCGTCTATCAAAGCGGACAGCAATCATGCTCTTGCATTTGATAGAAAATGATCTCTCAAAATATCCGAGGGCAATTTTGATAAGGCTTCAACTCTCGATTTGAAAATTAAAGTAGTGAAGAAAAACAATTCTCAACTTCTCGCTCAACTCTCAAGTTGAGGTCAACTCTAAAGTTTATCAACTTGAGAGTTTGCTTCAAGTTGAACAGTTGTGAAGAAAACGGCTCTAAGAGGAAGATCATTTATAAACAGCAAAAATAGCACAGGACCCAGATGACTTCCTTGAGGAACTCCAGATCCATTGAAGATACTTTCTGATTGAACTTGTCCTATCTTGACAATTTGAGTGCGATTCAGAAGATAGCTTTTCAACCAACTTAGAACTTTACCTTTGAAACCAAGGGAATTAAGTTTTTTTATAAGTAAGTTGTGGTTAACCCTATCGAAAGCTTTTGAAAAATCGGTATAAATAACATCTACTACATTGCCTTTTTCCATTTCGTTTATACAAAAATTTGAAAAAAGGGTTAAATTGGTAACCATTGATCTACCTGTCACAAACATTGATATGTGCTGAGCTACTTCGTGATAAATTTTGCTCTTAACTAGTGATTCGAAAACCTTAGGAATAAGCTGAAGTTTCCCGATTGGTCTGTAATTTTCAACACATTGTTTTGAGCCAGATTTGTGTATAGGTGTTATGTATGAACATTTCCAGCAATCAATTAAAACACCTGACTCCAGTGATGCTTTAAAGAGCAGATAGAGTGGTTTAGCTAAGTGCAATCTACAATTTTTCAAAAATAATGCAGGCACATTATCCGGAGGTAAGCTTACACTATTATCTAAGTTGTTCAATTCAAGAAGTATTTCATCTTCAGAAAGTGAAATGTTTTCAATATAAGTAATAACTGGGAGCATAAAATCTACTTCAGAAGCAATGATACCATCAGTGGCTTTAAAATTCGTTTGAAAATATGACGCAAAAGAACTACAAATATGTTGTGGATCTGTGCATAGAATCTCCCCATATGTCATGGAAGATGGAATCCCGCATATGATTTCCTTTTATAATTAATATCCGAACTATGGTGGGAAATCACTTCATCAGAAATTTGGGTGAAGTTAATTTCCACCAGTTATTCAAAGATTTTAAGAGGAATAACCAGCCGAATGAATAAAAAAATTATGAGTCACTTCATGTTTTTGTTAATAAGCAGCCAAGTAGGCAAAAGACTTAAGTTCATAGTTTGAGTTTTAGCTCTTAATAATATTAGCTGAGTATAGCAATAGAAACACAAGTTCTTATAAAAAAATTTAATGCTTATTTGTTCGAGTATAGAAGAATAATAAAGAAAATTATGGAAAATATTTAAGAGTCAATGAAAAAAAATTATCTACATTTAATATTTTATACAGTAGTTATTGTTAAAGTATAATATACTTCTAACAAATAAATCGAATGCTCGTTGTATATTATTTGGACTTAATAACGGTAAAACTCAGCTTTGGTATAATATCGTGGATTTTAAACACCCTTTTGCGGATTGCCCGCGTACAATGGAACCAACACCCTTAGAGGTCTACTTCTGGAAATACAACATACAAGGCGAGTCGAAACAATTTAGGGTGTGAAAATAAAACAAAATCGCGCGAATTTTTTTATTTTCAAACCTAAAATTGTTTCTCTGTTTGGCAAAAAATATTCGGCTTGTTTCGCTCGCCTTACAGTGCTACAGTATAAATTAATTTTTGTAGCACATTTTTTTGTACGATGAAAATAAAAATAAAAAATAGTTGACGAAATTTTCAAAAGAAATTGGGTAGTTATATATTGATCAGGTTTGTTCATATTTTTTTGTAGTAAGAAATGTTTTTTTTTTTAACATTTTCACTATTTCTGATTTGAAAAGTATAAATTGTTTATCCCAAGCCTCCTACATCATTCCTCTTCAATCAAAATAAATAAATGAAGAAAATCGGTCGACCGCCTTGGCTGGTCAGTAAACGTACAAAAAAAAAAAACGCGTTATTTTATATAGAATCAAAGAATAAGGTACTCTTAAAAACTTCCAATGCTAAGCAGAATTTTCAATGCAAAGAAACATCAAAACAGAAGAGCACCAGATACCTTGAGGAACTTTTTTTACCCCATCACTGGAAATAAATTTTCACTAATTTTGATGCGAAATTAAACTACTAATGGGTAAATCTTATATATGTACATACGTGAAATAAATTCTCACAATCTGTGGGAAATAGCTTCACATCAAAGTATAGTTATTACCAACAGAAAAGTGGTTATATCCCAGCATAGTTGAGAAACAGCTTCACCAGAAAAAAGTGAAGTTATTTCCCACTTGAGGTGAAGTTAATTCCCATGTGACGGTAGTTCCCAGAGAAGTTAGCTCCCTGCACCGTATACTTTAACTGGTGTAGACTTAAACTTTCGACAGGCTTCACTTCCATGCATGTATTATTTTTTAACGATAAATCATTATCTTAGACAGCAATTAACAGGGCCCGGATTTTTATGCAAATAATTTTTTTTGTTTTCTTTTTAACTCGTTTAGAAGTAAATTAATCATTTACTTTTTCGAATTGAGAAATTTGCTTCAAAATGGCTTTCAATTGTTAGCGCATATTTTTGGTATAAATGCATAAACAATAAATAAAAAATAAATAGAGTGGCGCGACAGCTCTTGAAGAGCCAAGGCCTAAGTGGCTTACTCTCATCAACAATTTTCTAGGTGCGTATGAAGAATTGAGGGGACCTACAATTTAACACCGATTCCGAGAGGCACTTTTTCGTGACAGATTGATACTCTTGGCAGTTTTGTCAGTTCTTCGCAAGAGGCAGTATCCCTAAAATATGAAATAAAAACTTTTGGCACGAGTAGGGCTCGAACCCACGACGTTCTGCTTAGCAGCCAACGCACCTTTTTTTTTTTCGAAATTCATTTTTTATTCATAATCACTTAAAACTACTTATTACTAGACAAAGAATTCAAACTAGCTTATTATCTAAAATCTTATATTTAACTTACTGGCCCCAACCGGGCGCTCTAAGGAATTCATGATCAACTTAAAATTAATGCCTTTCGGCCTATGAACTATATTATTTATTTTTGAATGTTTTTTCAGCCAACGCACCTAACAACTAAGCTACGGACACTATACGGTATAAATGCATATTTTGGCTTATTGAGCATATTCTTCAGAACTAGTGCATATTTTTCGTTCGTATCTTTTTTTAACAGATTCAGCGCGTTATATGGCCAAAGCAGATCGCGCTTTGAAAATTGTTCACCCAAAATTGATTGATATCATATGTCTGGCTCATGGACTGTACTGAGTCTCTGAAGAAGTAAAATCAAGCCTTAAAGATTTTGACACTCTAGTATCAAACAGGAAAAAAATATTTTTAAAAGCTCCGCTCGTGTTGAATTGTTCAAAGAAAAATAGGCGGAAATTCCTCAGCCAACAATAACACGGTGGCGAGGGGGAACATGGCAGGCAGTTTTTTATTATGCTAACTATTTTGAGCAGTATGAAATTATTGTAAAGGAGTTAGATAACGCTGATGCCATTCTGTTGTTACCATTGATAAAAAACCATAAGTCCGAATTATGGTGTATATGAGCAATTTCAAAAACAAATTCAGTAGAATCTTCATTGGGTCAATCTTTTTGAAAGTAAAAGGAAGCGTCTTCAAAAAAAAAATGAAGGCTTTATGAAAATAAAAAAACGTATCCGCAGTCTTATCGTTAAATACCAACGATGAGATAATGAACGATGTTCAATATTCAATTAATAAGATTTTATCGCTAAAAAACGCCCCACAAACTTCTGTTGACGTGGAGACGTCATTTCCCACGTATAAACGTTTTTAGAGACCAAATCGACAAATGTTTTGGAAATTTTACGAAAATTTTATGATTCACACAAACAAAACATTTTTACAAAATTAGTAAGGATCGAACTAATTATTAACTATTTTTGTCTAAGCTTCCTGAATTGTATGTTTTATTCGATGTATTTGCAATAATTTTTGACTTTTTTCTTAGCATATTTTTTGATTTTTTACTGCATTTTTCGTAATTTAAAGTGCATTTTTTAAGCGCATATATTCTGCATTTTTAAGAGCATTTAAATCCGGGCCCTAATTAATAATAATCATACTTTTTTGGCTTTTACTGAAGCTTTGAAATTAAAATCTGACTCTGGGAGAAAGTTTGTGCTTAAAAGTCGAAGGATCGATAGACGGTATAGTTATTTTCATTTAAATGTAAAATTAAGTTTACATACAATAAACATTTGTTTGCAATAATTGCCCAAAAAAATTTAGAGTGGACCTAATAAATAGATGATTTTAATATTGGGGTAAAAACATTTGACAGATTTTGGCCTTTGTTCTTCTCCACGATACATATCCATTGCACTCGACTTAGTTTGTTGGAATCACAAAAAGCCAAAATCTAGTCTTCGGACAGTTCCAAGGTCTTAGCAAATTTATTTGTTGTGTTCTTTTAAAAAACCCTAATTTCCTTGCAAAAGTACTTTCTTGTAACCAGAATCAAAATTTTCTATTAAGGCTATGTCTCAAGGCAAAAAAATGGAACGCACTTTGTGCTTCAACTTCATAGCGCCTACAATTGTTTGAATATTTTAATGAAATAAAATTATTTTAGTTTGAAAATGTTAAGTTACTTATATGTTTAACAAATTTTGTCTTTTTTAGCTAACTTCAACGTGAAAACTTCAAAATATCTCGAAAAAGCCCCTCCAGGAAGTCCGTAAATTTAATTTTTTTATTTCTTTTTTATTTCTTCACTTTAAAGAAAAAATTATGCTGCAAATTGCCACCAGCTTTTTTTTTCGAAATTGTTTACCGTTTTCGTTCTATTTTATACCGAACTCTATGAAAAAATGCCAAATTTTCGAAAAAGTTTGCCCCCGGAACCGCATATATCTTCCAAGATATTTAAGCAAATTTAAACAAATAAATAGTTATTCAAAGCCTGAAAACAATAAAATAAATACATTTTTTTTTTCTAAATTGATTTTGAGACGTAAAACCCAAAGAAAGAAGGACATTTTTATTTTTTTTTCGTTGGGCTGCCAGGAAATGGCCAAGAATCTTTTTTTTATAGTCGAATTTATTTTTCTATAGAACTTTTTGAGTTTTTATAGGTCGACGCTAGGCTATAGGCCATAGTCTCTATAGCAATAATTAATTGATCGTAGGACTTCGGTAACGTTAGCATCAATGAAATAGCCACATCCATGTCTCCTTCCCAGAGTTTTTGAGATTTCGAATTAATTAAATATGTTCCTTCATATCATCTCCTTCATGGTATGACATGCGATGTGGTTGACGTTCTAACAAAATTTGACCACAAATAGTTTTTCGTTCAAAAATGCAGGCCAGCCCATCTACCATCTCTTTTGCAGTACATTTTCCTTTGATATTTTCTAGATGGTTATCGTGAACGCTTTGAACAACAACGTTCTTGCACATCTTTTCCTCACGCCAAATTTTCGCCTTCTCTACTTCATTTGCTGCAGACGCAATCAAGCTTTACAAATCTTTCTGAATGTAAATTCCCAAATCTGTTTCATCCAGAGCAGTCTCAATCCGAAAACGCCAGTTATTAAAGTTGGTCCCATCGAAAAGTGGAATTCCAGTTGTGGTATTTATTGAAATATCCATAGTTCAAATCATAACCTAAAGACTTTTTTTTAATAAGCAAAGCTTTCGATGTTTTCGGAATGAAAGTTTATTAAGATCTTAATAACAAAATTTATAATTTTCATACGCAAACAATTCACAGAGAAATATGAATAACTAGGCAATATTTTTTAAATTAATTAGATGCCAAAATGCCAAACACTCAGGAAATAATTATCAATAAAGAAAATAAATTGCTCTATATACTCAACACTTAAGAGGGAAAATATATTGAGTTTTTAAGTGGAACTGTCCAGAGACTCCATTTAAGACCGTTCGGAGACTAGAACAATTGTCCGGAGACTCCTGAAAATCGCTCTATTTTAGAATACATCCTATTAAATCAATATTTAAAGTAACTTTCATTTCATTCGTACACCAAACTACTGAGAAATATCTATAGTAGGAAAATATCAGGATTTGAATGCATTAATAGGAATAAAAATATTTGCAGTGAAGGTCGAAAAAAAAGTTATCTGCCGGAGACTGGTGCTTTTACCCTAGTTTTTCTATTTGGAAACCTTTGCAAGAGAGCCAGGAGAAAACTTGCGGTACTTTTTAAATTGTTTTTTTTTTTTCTTTTATTTGTTTTCTCAACATCACGAGGAAACAGTTAGCATCATCAAAGATACATTAACGCTTAAAAATGGGTAAAAACGAACAACGTACCTCAGAAATTTGTGTGCTTATTCATTTGGTGCGAAGTGTATCTTACTACAGTACGCCCTCGGTAAAAGCAACCCTCGATAAACACAAAACCTTGATTAAAGCAACACCTAATTTTTGACCATTAGTGACTCAGTAATCGCAACTTTTCAAAAAAGTGTGACTCATTAAACGCAACTTTCCAACTTTTGTTTATTTTTTTTTTTATTTGATCTGAATGTTAACTTACTTTTTTGAATATTGTAACCGTCTTTATCGTAAGTGAATTGCATTTTGACATAGTTTTTTTTATTATTCGCTTAATTTTCTCGTGTTCAGTCGGTAGATTTTGTGAGTGATGGCGATTGTTAAAAAAATCCGAAAATTTTCAATCAAACAAAAGGCTGAAATTTTAACTATATTGAGTAATGAATGAAGAACCTGCAAAATCGTCGAGTTAAAGTTATAAATGCAACAATTCAACAATTTGCATCATTAAAACAAATCAAAGGTTGCTGAAAAAATGTGTTTCTAACTCAGAGTCCGGTCCTGGAAAACGCACAACTTTAAGAAAATGTGAATATCTAAAAATGGAAAAAGCATTGTACCTATATGTCTTGTTTTAAGCTCAATTTTAAATGAACGGGATAAAATTTTTGTGACTCGGTTATTGGAAAAAAACTCAATAAACGCAATCACCAAAATTTCTATTAGTTGCTTTTATCGAGGGCGTACTGTATCAGAAGGTTCTTAGAATAACAAACTTTAATAAATACTTAATGCTTATCTTAACTACCGGAAAAATAGGTATTATTACAACAATATCCAATTTCTTTATTCATTTATTTTGTTCGAAAGCAACTTATAAATTAAAAATTATTTCAAAAGATTTATCTACCGAAAAAAAATTCCACCAATAAGAATAATTTTTCTTTGTCAGAATGTTTCCTTATTGAGCCCTTTTATCTAGTGGAGCCCCTAAGTTTACATGAATTTCTTCAAAACAATTTTCAAAAGTTTTCTCCATCATTTCAAAAAACGAACGCATCTTCCATAGCATCCAGAAGTTTTTCCTTTAACTTTGAATTCCAATGTCCGCCATGAAAAAAGTTTTCTGCTCACAAAACATATCAAAGAAAATACTTTCCCGTACGATTCCTCCAAGTATTTTGGGAAAATTTTTTTCTTCAAAGACAAAGCTAATAAATGAAAAATAAAAACAAAATGGATATTGGATATCTTTCTTCAGTACCTACGAATGACTGAATTAAGAAGCAATATGAATAAAACTTCATTGTCCACATGACAGAATCTGAATGAATTTCAATCTAAAGAGAAAATCTTAAGTTGCTGAAATTAACTTACGGTGTCCATGTCATTTCGAAGTTCGATTGTGAAGAAGACACTCAGTACCGTATTATCCTAAAGGCAAACTAGGCATGTGCCTAAGGGGGCGAGGCAACAAAGGGGCGCGCCGGCCGGCGCAATGATTTTTACAAGTGGCGTGGTTGTTAAAGTAGCAAACTTATGATTTCGAACCGCACTTGCCACTTTTGTTAAATTAAAAATCGGTCCTGAGCAACTTACAGTACCTACAAAGTATTTGACTTTCGGCAATCGACTTAGCTTCCTTTAATTTTTGTAACGCTTAGTTTCTTGAAAAAGTTCTACCCCTTAAAACTCGGTTTATTGAAATTTTAGAACTCATTTCAAATGAGTTATAAGTCAGTTCTTCACCAAATACTGTTGCGTTAGAACTTCGATTTAGAACTTTGTTGTAGTACGAACTTTGATAAAATTAGACCCTCGAATTCGGGGGTTAGTGCCCTGGAACTCAGTTTATTTTAATTTTGTTTTTTCAACGAGCGAAATCAATTGAATTTTCGGGAAATAAAGCAAAAGAGAATAATGGGTTGGACCAGAGATGATATAAGGTAAGGAGATGGGAAACAAAGCTGTCAAAATGACAGATGCCTACAAGCGTTTTTACCAATACTATCACAGTTTGATAGTTTTTGTGAAAGTATGCGTGTTTTTACACAGTAAGTATGGTCCTACCATATTGTTTTTGTTTTTATATTATTCATGTACAAGGAAAGAAAATAAAATGAAAGAAAATGAAAATTGCGGGATCTAGGGAGTGAAACGTAAGTCAGTTTCCCATCTTCTTACTTATTTAATCTTTGGGTTGGACGTTCGTATCTTGTCACCCATAATGCTCTTTGAA
>CAKKXW010000002.1:46868046-46884213 GCA_920937365.1 Sphaerophoria rueppellii
ACTTCGCACTACAAAAAAAACTGATCAATATACGAACACTCAATTTAGTTTGAAAATTTTGTCAAATATTTTTTATTTCAATGAAAAAATGAAAAAAAAAAATGTCAGTGAAGAAAAAAAATATTTGACAAATATAATTTTTCTTCGACAAAAAAAAAAGTCAGTGAACCTAGGAAATTATATTTGAACTAGCTGACCCGGCAAACGTTGTTTTTTTTTATATCTTATTTATTTTTAGTGGGAACGTATTTGTTGTTTATAATATAACGTTTTGAATGTTGATGGAATGTGTCATTAATAAAATTTAATCAACACTAACGAACTGCAGGTATTCCACGTACATATAATTATTTTCTGAATGAAAAACATGGTGTGCTCAAATTAGCCACAAACAGACATTATTTAGCTTTGAGTCAATAGTCATTGCAAATGCCAATCTGAATGCTTTCAAATTGAAATGTGCCAGTTGCTTACGAAAAAACCGTTTTGCGAATAAAGCATTGCCACAATTGAATTGGTTGCTCGACAACAATACTACATTAAGGACAATAATAAAATTGCATTGCATTCAGAATATTTGCGCAAACTATTGAGCCGAAGTTAAACGATCAACAAAAGAACCTATGTGTATGACACTATTAGATATGCAAGGTGTGATCAGTCAGAGTGGTGGTATATATTTTTGTGATGCACCCGGTGGAATGGGGAAATCATTTTTGTTATCATTAATTTTAGCATCAATATGATCTGACATTAAAAAAAGAGTTGGCTCTTTCTTCTTCTGAAGTTTTGAGCCCATTATTATTGTGTGGGATGCGAGCACAATGGCGCACAAAAATTTACTTGAAGCCTTTAACCGCAACTTGAAGAATTTTGAGCTCTGAATCTTTTTGTTGCTGAGGAAAAATTTTGTCGATTATACCACGGTCAACGGCTGCAGACGAATGGAGTCGTTTAAAAACTTACATTGGTCAAAACCCTAACTACCTAAACTCTTCTCAGATAGTTGAATTTGCGGTATGTATATTGGGTACATGAACTAAAAAATTGATATATAAGACTTTAAAACCCAATAGATTATTCATCAGATTAGCAAGTACAGACACGATATTTCTAGGAATAATGTTTCATTTCTGCAAAATCATCGAATACCGTATTCTTCATCCAGCCAATCCCTAATTTCACGACCGTTGTTTGCCGAAGCCCTGCGAAGCGGGCAGGGATTTTGCTAGTTTCATTATAAAGAGGAAGGTATGCCGATCGGATGGAATACAATATCAGTTAAATGGCCGCCACGACCACGCTTACAGAACCATATTCTTTTCATGAAATTTTCCATAACCAAATCGCAAAGTGGCTACCCTATGTCCTCGATAGCCTCAAGAATTCTATCATTGAGGTCTTGAATCGACGCTGGGCTGTTGGCGTAGACCTTATCTTTCACAAGATCTCGGTGGCCCATTGTGATCACATCTTCGAAACAAGGTCCGGAAACTTTTCCCGTAAAATATCGATGGTTTCATTGCTTGTGTGGCATGTAGCGCCGTCTTGTTGAAAGTAAACGTTGTCCAGATCAATACCATCCAATTCCGGCCATAAAAAATCATTAATCATCTCTCGATAGCGCAATCCATTGACCGTAACTGTTGCTCCAGCCTCATTTACGAAAAAGTAAGGTCCCATGACCCCGCCGTTGTTCTTGAGCGACCGACGTGAACGGATTTTATTCTTCACATCACTAACTTGTCCCAACAGCTCGAATTTGTCCACCATTTTCTGTATTGCGGTCCGAAAAGGTGCTTCACGACAACCCAAAAATGTTTATTTTACGAACCGTCCCTGCCAAATTTTAAAAATTTGTATACATAGTGAATTTTAATAATTTCAATGCGTTGTTGAAGAATGCATCGTTCAATTTTTATTAATGGCGTCGTTCCTACTTCTCAAATGTCAAAAAATGACAGCTTCAAAAGTAACAGCTACCGAAATAGCGGGCTATGCAAAATAATACATCTTATTAGAAAACCCTTTACGTAGCGCACTCATTACGGAAAGTCGAAAACTCACCAATTAAGCTGAACATATGTGTCTGTAAGCAATTATTGGAGACAGCATAGCGGTAAATAATTAAAATCGATTTTTTAAGAACTGATCACGCTGACAAGTCACATATCGAAGAAAACCAAAAATGCTTCACTTGGCTAGATAGGACCATTGAATAAGAAGTACAGGAAGGGGTCTTATGAAAAAGAAATGAAGCATTTTTCTAAGTAGTGTGAGTTTCACAAACACAAACGCATTACAACAGGGCTGGTCTGCAGTTGAATATTTAATCTCAGGGGCGCCAAGCAAAATTTGATTAAATCAAGATTTCATCGATTTTGCTTAAACTTTTTTTTTCAATCTCAATTTTTTTTATAGGAAGCATGGTGTTTTAACACTAAAGATGCACTGCACGGTTTTTAATGTTTAATTTTTTTATTTTCCAGTACATTTTCTTGATTTTTCATCCGTAGTTCATCACGTTTATTACGCCTATTGTAATACAACCAACAAATAAAAACGTTTCGAAACACAATGGAAGAACTATTTAAAACAACCGTGCACACTACGGGAACTCAACGAATTTCAGCGCCTTACCATCACGAACAGAAATAATACACCCCTGAACTCGACTGACAACACAGTCAAAGTTTGACAGCACATACCCTAAAAATTGACAGCACATACCCTAAAAATGGACATCATCAGACATTTTTGTTGCTTCACTCACGTACACTGTACATGTAGCTAACACCGCTTCCTGTACTTCTTATTCAATGGATAGGACAGATATTGAAATCATGATGCTATTTAGAATGCCAAAAATCTCGAATGTCAAAAATTTCACGAAGATATCAAAGATTCGACCAGGCTCAGTTGGGTCTTATCGAAGGATTCAAACCCCTCGATTCCAGAAAAAATAAAAAAAAACCGATGGAAGCTGGACAGCTTCACCCACCGAATCTAATTTGATTTTCAACATGTCAACTTAATATCTGGGCGTAGTTCTAGAAGACACCAAATTAAACTGAAAGCTCAACACTGAAGAACGGAACATACATCTTTCGTAACCCTTTCTTAAATCATTTTGGGATCTCATGAGGTATGGTGTCATAACGGCGCACCCAGCGCTAATTGTGTCCTACATGGAGGTAGAAATTTTTTTACTTCTTTCTTGTTTGCCTGAAATACGCGCTACTGTCTTGGGAATCCATTTTTAATTTTGGAATTGTTTTAATCTGCAAAATGCAAAAGAGAGGGAAGTTGTCTTCCCTCAGCTATTCGCTTGATTTGCTCGGTCATTTTACCTGAGTAAATAGATTTAGCTCTGAAAAATCAACTGAGCTGAAAAAGAAACACAAATTTTGTTTCACATTTCCGTGATTTGCTCAGAGGTAAGAAAGAAAGACGCTAATAGGCTTGAAAAACCATGGGAGTATTGACAGTTTGTTTGAAACCAAATGAATGGTACTGTGACAGTGGAGCTTCAAGACATATAACATCAAACAAATCGCACTTCGAAACATAGAAGGGTTTCGAATTACCAGAAGTTATTTTCCTTGGAAAGCAAGATGTTACTATGAACGCCTATGGAAAAGGAGACATCAGAATCAAAGTAAAAATCGGTGGTGAATTTCAAGTTGCAACTTTGAAAAATGAATGGTACGTTCTGACGAAAGCGCACAACTAATTTCTGTCAAAGCTGCAGCTCGAAATGGATTTACTACGACAATGGATAGTCGAAATGTGAAAATCAAAGATTGTAATGGTGATATAGCTCTGAATGGATATCTTCAACGAGAACTATAAATGTTGAACATTCAAGTAGTCAAACCAGCGCATTTAACGCAAGTTTAAATCTTTCAAATTTGAGAAACACTTCAATTGTTTCACGAGAGATTTGCTCATAAAAATAAACGCCATGTTAAGAAGATTATTGGAAAGATGAACATCAAAATACCTTAAGTTGAAGAAGAATTTTTTGATTAATGTGCAGTCGGAGACATGCATTGACTTCCTTTTAAGCCAAGAAGTGATTGGTCAGTTGCAATGGGTAAAGTCATCCATGCTTGGGCCAGTTGAAGTCACTTCTTTAGGAGGTCCAAAGTATTACGTTGTCTTCAAGGATGACTACAGAAAAGTTCCGCAAACTGTTCTTCATCAAGCACAAGAATGAGGTATGTAAATATCTTAAAGTTTTTCTTAACGAAGTTAGAACTTTGGGTCACACTGTAAAAAAATTTATGGTGTGATGGAGGCTTAGAATTTGTGAACAAACAAGTTTCAGCTTTGTTAGGAGAGTATGGAGTTGAGCAGTGTATTACTCCTCCATACACACCGCAAGTGAATGTTGCAGCAGAACGTGAACATCGAACTATTGTAGAAGCTGCTCGAAGCATGAGGGTTTCTAGAAAGTTTCTGGGCTGAAGCCTGCAATACTACTGTGTATGTTTTAAACCGCACTGGACCAACAACAGAAGAAAACAAAGTCTTATATGAATTATGGAACGATATAGAAGTAAGATCTTTAAACCATTTATAAACTTTTGGAACTGAACGTTATGTGCTTTTTCCAAAAGAACTTCGAAAGAAGTTCGATGACAAATCTTTGTATGGAAGAATGGTTGGTTATCTGAATGAAAATTATGGTAATAGAGTTTGCGTTCCTAAACTGAAAAGAATTATTCTTAGCCATGACGTCATTTTCAAGCCTGAAAAGCTATGCAATCAAATTTCTGAAAACATTTTTTGTCAAGATCAAGATGCAAATGATGAAAAAGAAAAAGTTGAGTTTGTGTTAAATCAGGAAGATTTGAAGACAAAAAAGTAACACAGGTTTCAACTAATATTGAAGAAGATTTTAACAACGAAGAAGAAATCAATCAAAGCAATGTTGATTTTGAATCAGACTACCAAGATGCTGAAAGTGAAGATACTAGTTCTCAAGAAGCAAAAGAAAATGAAACACTTTTAGCTGAATTTAAGAGAAGACCAAGTAAGCAACCTTACTGGATGACCACAGGTGAATATTTGATGTTAGCAGAAAGAGATAAGACTATTAAAGAACCCAAGACTTACACTGAAGCTGTGAAATCAAATAATTCTGAAGAGTAGCTTTTAGCTATGAGAGAAGAATTGGCATCTCTGACAGAGAACCAAACTTGAGATTTAGTAAAGAAGCCAGAAACTGCAAAAGTCGTTCAAAATCGATTGGTTTGTATGGGTCACTGCTTCACAAGATTTTTTTTTGCGCAGCACTAGCTTTAATTTAAACTATGCATACGTGCATAAACTCAGCCATGATATAGTTTCATTTCGAGTTATCGAAACAACGTTTGGATTTCACTTTATACCAAATGAATATCGGCTTCGTTTTCATTTTGATAGAAATAAAGTTCCAATTAATTCACTACAATCAACGTTTCTTGTAGGGTTTTCAATACGTCGTTTCGATCTCACTTCATACCAGGTGACCATGCCTAAGTAAACGTGGCAAAAATTATTTCCTTTTCCACCTTAACCATCGTCTTGTGAAGAAGAAAAGAAGAAACTGATCCATTGGGTTTAGAAAATTTTCTAAAATTGTTTTAAGAGTTTAATTGATGCAAACAAATTTTAATTAAATTGAAAATTCATCGAAATCGGGCAATCAACGGTATAGACCTCGCATCGAAGCGATATCGAGGTTCGGAGCTCCAAGGAAAAGCGATTTTGGAATCCCAACTCTGGCATCAGATTTGTTCGAACGTGTAGTGTATTGGGGCTTGGTTAGGACATTTCGTACACCCGAACTTGTGCAAGCCCAAAATTCAGAAAAAAAGTGCTTTATTCAGGGAATTCCACTTTCCACACAGAACGTGGATATTATTTCCTTTAAGCGAAATCTTAAAGGTAATCAAAGGATCCGTAGTGATTCATTTTTTGTTTAAAGAGATCTAATGTGCAAATAATTAGGTAGAAGTGACATTTGAATACATAAAGTCGTAAAACACCTGCTGGCTGGTGCTTTGAGAGTCGATTCAAAACCAAGGTTGTCGTAGACTAGCGGCCAGTCAGGAAGACAAGTAGCACGAGTGAGCGAACTTCAAAGACACCTATATTGCAGGCCCGAAAGCTCCTCAGTTCACACCAACGCGAAACTCGACCAGAGTCCATTAAGCACGCCAGCGGTGGCATCTCGGCATCTCATTTATTTGTTTAATTTATCAGGCACGTTTAAAGGTGAACGACAATCCAGTGACAGGTGCAAGATCCCAACCCTCCGACGAGCAAGCCTAATGGCCTTCGCTAGCGTGCCTACCCGCACTCGTTCGAGTGGACAACCCAAACCACCTTTCCTTGAGAAACATTGAGATCCTGGGGATCAATGAAACAATTTGGAAAACCATGACATCGCATTGGTTGGGTTAGAAACAGCAGGTTCGTTACAGGTTTTCAAAATTAAGGATTCAATAAATGGAAACAAGCCAAGATTCAAAGCAAGACTCGTTGCGAAAGGTTACGTCCAACAAAAAAGGCATCGATTTTAATGAAACGTTTAGTCCTGCAGCAAGGTATGATGCTGTTCGTTTGCTTTTAGCAAACTACTTTCTTAAACGCAGCCATTCTTCTTCGATTTTCTGATGTACGGAGATGGGACGGCCGAAATCACCACATACATTTCTTCTTTGAAAAACTTCTCATTTCATACATTTATTTTTGTTTCGAGATTTTTTACATTCAAGATTTTTGTATTCGAGATAACGTCATGCGATATGTCAATTTTTTTATTTTACCGATTTTTTGTTTTAGAAAGCGTTTGGATCAGAAACAAACAATAAGGGTATTCACGTAACGAGATAATTTTCTACTTTGCGGAAAAATAGAAAATTCCGCAAAAGATTTAAATGAACACCCCAGCAGAAAATAGTTGCGTAAACAAGGGAAACAAACAGCTGTTTGTTAAACGTCAAAGTGAATTTGTGCAATTCACGTCATTCGATAATGTATGTTAAAGTGATTCTTTTTTTTATTTTAATTTCATTTTAATTTTTGCTCTTCAAGATTCCAAGAAGTAGTTTTAAAACAAAATTCATTCATTCATTCATTTGTTTGTTGATTCTGATTGATATTTTGGCGAGAACTTCCCGCTTATGTTAGTTCAGTTGGAGAAAAGATGAAATGAGCGCCAAATTAAACGTCAAAATAACGTCATCAATTTTATCTGGTTTTTTTCTTCAGTTTCTCCTTCAAATTTGTGAGATAAAATTCTACGATTTGCAGAAACTTTTTCCCATACAAATTTTGACAGCTCATTTCTACCGATAGAAAATTCTACGGTTTCTACGGTTTCTATAGGTTTTCCGCGTTAACGTGAATACCCCTAATTATTTTGTATTACAAAACAAACAGTAACTTCTTTCTCAACCAAATACCTATACTGCTTCCGTGTGAACCATTGAATGCGACCAAGTTGAGCGTTTTATTTTGTGTGCAATATTGCCGATAGACTCGCCTTCGAAGCCCTTATCCTAAAAATAAATCTAGGACATGTCCAGACAACCAGGTCTTTTTTATAATACGATTTAGGAATGAGGAAACAAATGAGGCATTTTTACTGTCCTTGTGGAATGTATATCGCTATCGTGTTGTAGGGTATTATGTGAATGTTTGAAGTTGGGCTTGCAGTGTAAATAGACATGGTGGTAGGATAAATTGTGTGCCTTTGGTTTTTTTCAAACCGTACATAGCTATTATTATTGTCGGCGACATAAAAGGCAAAAAACTTGTATCATTTCCTTTTTGGCTTATATGAAAAAAACCTTCAACAAATAAAAGGGTTGGTAGACACAAGGACGATAACGCTGTTAGATAAAGTGTTCAACAATGGGTTTCAATCAGGTTATGGAAATATTTACGTAGATACCAACAAGTAATTTCTTTTCGGTTTTATGAAGTGTTTGTTGAAAACTGACAGAATTTAAGCCCGAAGGGTATAAATATTGCGTTACGAAAACAGAGTTATTCTTCAAGAATCAGATAGACCTTGCTTAGTAATTTGAGATATTTGTAACAGACAGATATGACAGATTTTGTTAGTATAAATTTCAAAGTATGTGGTAACACATCTTGGGTCACTAGTTTCAGCAATGATTTATCACAAAAAAAGGATAAATTGATATGACTTATATGAGAATATATATTACATTTTACAATAAGAACCTTTGTCAAGTTTGCCTTAAGATTGTGGCAAATGATGTAGATACATAAGTATAAAAATGTGCTTTTTCAACTTCGGAGAATTATTATTTAATTTTATTGAATGATATTGGTACTTATAAATTATGTTCTTTAAAGGGAAGAACACAGCGTGATGTCAATGGTGGCTTTGTGAGAATTGAGACAGAAGCGGCAAAATTGGGTAAATGAGGGAAAAACGAAGTATATGCTGTCTTCGAGGAAGGACACCCAACACCGACGGCTCGGGCAGAACGTGACAATAGACGCATACAACTTCGAGGTAGAAGAGGAGTTTGTCTACGTAGGCTGCGCTATAAGCACGGGCAATAACTTCAGCGCCGAGATCAGACGAAAAATAACTCTTGCTAATCGGTTTCCTTGGGCTAAGAAAGAAATTGAGTGGAAAAGCCCTCTCTCGAGCAACTTAGGTAAAATCTTACAACACCCTTATCATCCCAGTCCTGCTGTATGGTGCAGAAGCATGCAGACCTTGACTTTCCTTGAGGAAAGTTCTTCGGAATGGCAAAGAAGATATAACAGGGAACTTTACGGGTTGTACCACGACACGGATCTAGCCAGAAGGGTAAAGGTCCAGAGACTCAGATGGCTCGGTCATTTAGAGTGGATGGACACCAATGTTCCGGCCCGGAAAGCCTTGCGTTACTATTTCCGAGGGACGTAGAAGGAGAGGAAGACCGCCACTCAGCTGGCGCACTTAAGTAAAAGAGGACCTCAATCAACTTCGAGTGCAAGACTGGAGACAACTAGCTAGGGTCCGAGCTGGCTGGCGGAGACTGTTGACTGAGGCCCAAGTCCACAACGGACTGTAGCGCCACCTTAAGTAAGTGCGTTAGTCGCTGTCGATTGTAAAATTGTGTCTTTCACGTCTAATTGTTCATTTTGTTTTGCGACGCAACCACAGAGCTTTCGACTTCAACGCAGAGGAAATGGTACCAGGAGTCACACAGATCGCACTGCACCATGTCCACATGCACCATGAGCAGCTGTGGTCATTCGTTTCATCAACATCAACATCAATATGATTATTTGCATTGGCAGCTGTACTTGCCATAATAATCTTCTTAATTTTCTTGTTCCAGACAAGTTTTTTTTTATAGAATGTTTCAAATAATTCAGAAACCAAGTTTGTTAGTAAATATTTCTCTATTTCTCTATTGAAAAGCTTAAAATGAAAATAGGCTGACAGAATAGACATAAAATAGTTGGTTCCTTAAACTCAAGTCCCATGAATTGTTGAAGTTTGTAAGTTACTCAGGTCTTGTTTAGTTGTGTTTTTTTTTTCTTTTTTGTGGAGCTTTATGCTGGCGATTTATTTTAAGTTTTGTTGGCATTTCAGCAATAAAAGACTGACGCCTGTACAACGCTTCCAAATTGTTCCAATTAATGTTGAAAATCATGATTCTGTTCGAAATACGCGTTGAGCGAATATGTTCTGGCCAACATCGTTTTTAAAGAAGTTTGAACCACTTTATTGTACCAAGAAACCAAACATGTCGCAACATACTCTTGACTTTTTCTTTCATCAATTGAATAACCATGATGTGCAGGAGATGTAGTTTATATGTATAATACTTTTTTTTTTGTGGGGATACGCGAAGTCAGTAGTCTACACCACTCTAAGGAAAACACATCATTCCCCATATTATTGCCGAAAAAGTCACCGTGGCTGTCAAAAGGTGGATAATATCCATGCTAAGTAACAGGAGGATTCAATCAAAGTTAGGATATTCAATGTGTACCAAATATGCCAGCAAAAGAACACCCCAAGGAGGTGTACTGTGTCCGGTTGCGTACGCCGATGATTTGGTCATTCTAAAAATAGAGTGGCGCGACAGCTCTTGAAGAGCCAAGGCCTAAATGGCTTACTCTCATCAACAATTCTCTAGGTGCGTGTGAAGAATTGATTTGGTCATTGGAAAATTTATAAGCGTGATTAGAGGATTCACTAATACGGCTTTGAAGAACGTAAGCACCTGGGCCGCGAGCTGTGGACAAGGTGTTAACAATAACAAAACCGAGTTGATGCTTTTCACACCAAAATCAATATAAAACTCTTCACTCTACTTCGGTTAAACGGTCAGTCATTAACACTGTCTTTCAGTGCCAAATATCTGTGAGTAATACTAGACACCAAATTTACCTGGAACATCAACATTGAAGAGCGGGTGGGAAAGGCGTGCGTAGCGCTCTACGCCTGCAACAAAACCTTCGGTAAAAAGTGGGGCCTCCAGTACATAGTAAACAAGCTTACAAAGGTGCAGAGAAATGCTTGCGTATGGATATCAGGGGCAATTAGGTCCTGCCCAACAGATGCACTTAACATCATCATCATCCTGGACCTTCTTTCGATTGTCCTCTTTATCAAACACCAAGTGTTCTGTAGTATCTTAAGACTCAAAGAAATAGGCTGTCCGATCCTACGGGAACCTGATACCATCAGACATCCTATCTACAACCACCGATTATTGCATCCCTACCCTAAACACCTCAAAGAAGATTAGAGCTTTGCTCCCGTCAACAATCGATTGGGAGGAAGGCGATATGACGAAAGACTTCGACACAACTATCTTCACGGATGGTTCGAGAATGGAATGCGGTGTTGATGCAGGTGTCTTCTGTGAATCTCTTAAGATTTCAAAATCCTAAAGACTTCCCGACTTTGCTAGTGTATTCCAGGCGGAATTGTTAGCGATAAGGGAAGCTTGTACAGCTCTTAAAAATATCCAAGAGAACCAAAATAAAGCTATACTAACAGACAGTCAGGCAACTATAAAAGCCATCAATCCAGCATATCCAGCAATCCGCTAAATTGGTCTTGCCATGCATAAAGGCCCTCAAGGAACATGATTTCGGCGTCACTCTTATCTGGATACCGGGCCATAGAGACTATGAGGGAAATGAGAAGGCGGATGAGCTAGCTAGGCACGAATCAGCTCTTCACAAATCATTGGCGGTGAGAGTATATGCTCCTCTTAGAGTTCTGAAGGGCAATATCCTGACCAAATACACATCAGAAGCAAATCATAGGTGGAATAGTTTAACGAGTCGCGTTATATCTAGGAAAATCTGGTCCGCCTATAACAAACCAAAATCAATCAATTTAATTTCCAAACCAAGGCATGACATAGCGAGGATTGTTGCTACCTGCATGCGGCAAAATTGGGTATACCACATAACTCCTTCTGCCGTAGCTGTGAGGACCAGAATGAAAATGAAACGGTGCCACACTTTCTCTGCCATTGCCCAGCCTTGGCTAGGAAAAGAGCACTCCACTTAGGTGAAGAATTCTTCAACGGTATTGAGGAACTTTCAGAATTCAAGATCAAAGCAATGATCTCATACCTCAATAACACAAACTGGCTTGACCACCCCCTCCTTATCTCTCCTTAGCTAGATGGCACTTTGAGACAATAAGCCGTAGTGTAGGGATATTAATACTGCATTATGTATAGGATTGTACGTGCGAAATATACATTCTTCCTAACCCACCCATGAGGCCATGAGGTATGGTATGAAAACTGCGCACTCGGCACTAATTGTGTCCTACACGGAAGTGGGACAGCCGTTTCTACATACCTACCTACCGTGGCGGACATATCTCTTATGCGATATGCCAGAAATCATATTTAAATGTCAGTAGATTATCTCTCAAATGAAGTAATTTTCACGTCAATTTATTTTTAAATATATACTGTTTCAAGGGTCTATAGAAGGTCGAAAGAAGGACACGAGCAGCTCGAGAGCTCTACGTGCAGAAAAGGAGAGAGAAGCATAAACTTCTCAGAAGGAAAAAAAAGGAAGCATGAGAAGCTTGCGATCGAGGAGATAGAGGTATGTCACAACAGGAGCGAGGTTCGAAAGTTCTACAAAAAGGTGAAACAAACCTCCAGGGCTTATACACCCCGAACTGAAGGCTGTAGAGACCGTCATGGGAACATCGAAGTAGAACCGCAGTGGAATATGGAAACACCGCTTTTCCAAGCTGTATAATGGCGATGACGACCAAAACTCCGTCAGCAATACAGAACCATTCAATTTGGGTTCAGAAGGCCAACAATTCCACCCACCCGACATAGACGAAGTGAAGATAGCGATATCTAAACTAAAGTCGAACAAAGCGGCTGGAGCAGACGGGCTAGCCGCCGAACTGTACAAAGCAGCCGGAGATGATTTGGTTAGGAGCATGCACCAGCTCATCTGCAAAATTTGGTCGAAGGAAAGCATGCCCGATGAATGGAACCTCAGCATCGTATGCCCGGTCCTCAAAAAAGGAGATCCCTTGAACTGCATCAACAACAGAGGTATAAGTCTCCTTAACATCGCCTATAAGATCTTTCCTGCCGTGCTGTGTGAACGTTTGAAGCTCTTCGTCATCAACCTGGTAAGTCCTTATCAGTGTGGCTTCAGACCTGGAAAGTCCACCATCGATCAAATATTCACCCTACGGCAGATCTTTGAGAAGACCCAGGAACTTCAAATCGATACCTACCACCTTTTCATCGATTTCAAGGCCGCGTATGACAGCGTCTATAGAGTCAAACTATATAGAGCAATGTCTAGTTTTGGCTTCCCAGAAAAACTCATCCGTCTGTGTAAGATGACAATGGAAAATTTACGCTGTTCCATCATGGTCGAAAAAAACCTAACGGACGCTTTTGATGTCAAAAAAGGTTTTAGACAAGGTGATGCGTTGTCATGTTATTTCTTCAACATCATTCTTGAAAAGATTGTGCAAAGCTCCAATGTCAACACCAGAGGCACAATCTTTCAAAAGTCCGTCCAGCTACTAGAATACGCAGACGACATTGATATAATTGGAAGGAAACAGCGTGATGTCAGTGGAGCGTTTGTGAGTCTTCAGACGGAGGCCAGGAATATGGGTCTAGCGGTTAACGAGGGCAAGACCAAGTTAATGCTGTCGACAAGAAAGGACTACCAACATCGACGTCTTGGAGCAAACCTCAACATGGACAGATTTAACTTCGAGGTAGTTAAGGACTTTGTCTACCTCTGATCCGCTACCAACTCAGACAACAACACCAGCGCTGATATCAAACGAAGAATCACTCTTGCCAATCGCTGCTTCTTTGGACTTAGAAAGCAATTGAGTAGTAAAGTCCTCTCCCGAGCAACTAAAGTGACACTTAACAAAACCCTCATCATCCCGGTCCTCATGTATGGTGCAGAAACATGGACTATGACAACATCTGATGAAAACGCTTTGGGCTGCTTTGAGAGAAAAATTCTTCGAGTGATTTTTGGTCCTGTCTTCATTAATGGAGAGTGGAGACGAAGATTCAACCAAGAACTGTACGAACTGTACAGCGACACTGACCTAGCCAGAAAAGTAAAGTAAAGGGTGAGGCCCTCGTCCGAACTGGTCTGTAGCGACACCATATGTAAGTAAGTAAAGGTCTTTACCTCTAAGAAAGACAACCTTTGCATTCGATTTCTTCCGACATATTTTTTATGTCACTATATTCCTTAGTAAAAAAAATTCATCTCAAATCGAAAAAAAATACTGCGCCTATTTTTTACATCACACTTATATTTATTTCCCCTTGCATGCATGTTTCTTTCACTTTAATTAAAAAACTTTTCCCTAAACTCATTAATAAATGTTTGCATGGTCTCAGAGAAAAAAAAAGAAAATAAAATACAGAGAAGAAAAAAAATTTAAAACAAGAGATAAAGTTCATACTGCAAAATATTTTGTAAAAAAAACTGACGGAAAAACAAATCGAAACTGTCTAAGAAAATTATTATCAAAACGGTTTTTTCCTACTTATTAAAAGAAAGGAATAAAGAAGAAAAAGAACAACAAAAGCAATAAGATTGTTCCGTAGTTGTTCGCTTATGTTTTTTTCTTCAATAATCCGCACACCTGGTTTTTCGCAAACATTGCATAAATCAAAAGCTTCAGAGGATAAACAACTTCATGTTGTTCCTGCAATATCCTCTACTGGACTTCTATTCATTTATCTCCCCATACCTTCGCAAGCGCTTATATGCAATGCAAATTCCAACTTTATTGTAGTTAAACTGCCAAAAGAAAGCAGAGCTGAGATTCAATTTTTTTTATTTATTCGTGAATGCTTAACAACTGGAAGATATGGAATCTTATTAGGTAGTAGAAGCTAGTTTTACAAATCAGGGCAAATATTGAAGTTACAAAATTATAAAGTTGAAGCTATTTACAAAAATAAAAATAAAATTAATAAAACTGGAGTTACAATTTCTTATGTGTTTTTCTATACCGGTTTTCGGGAATATCCGGTATTATTCAGAACGAAATATACATATATATCGACCTTGAATCGTACCATTTCTTTCACTAGCGGATGGCAGAGATTTTGACGGATTAAAAGCCTGGTAATTTCGGTTTTTTTTAATGCTTTCTAGAGCGATTTTCGGGACAATCCGTAAACATTTAGAACAAAATATCCCACTAGCGACCTAGATTCGTACCTTATCTCTCTGTTGAGCCGTTGACATTCAACTTTCATCAACGGATGGCAGACATTTTGACGGATTAAAAACCTGGTATGTTTTTTTGTTTTTTTTTTTTTTCATCAACGGATGGCAGAGATTTTGACGGATTAAAAACCTGGTATTTTTTTTTTTTTTTTATGTTTTCTAGAGCGATTTTTGGGGCAATTCGGTAACATATTGAACGAAATATTCCTCTAGCGACCTAGATTCGTACCTTGTCTTTCAATTGAGCCATTAACATTCAACTTTTATCAGCGGATGGCAGAGATTTTGACGGATTAAAAACCTGTTATTTTGGTTTTTTTTTTTTTAAGTTTCAAACCGAGTTGGCAAACCGATCTACAAACCGACTTGGCGAACCGAATTTTCAAACCGAGTTGGCGAACCGAACTCTCAAACCGAGTTGGCAAACCGAGTTGCAAACCGAGTTGTCAAACCGAGTTGGTAAACCGAGTTGGCAAACCGAGTTGACAAACCGAGTTGGCAAACCGAGTTGCAAACCGAGTTGCAAATCGAGTTGGCAAACCGAGTTGGCAAACCTTGTTGGCAAACCGAGTTGACAAACCGAGTTGCAAACCGAGTTGGATTCGTTCAACTCGAGTTGGGCAAATCGAGTTGCAACTTATCTGTCAAGTCAAATGCCGTTGGAATGGACAATATACATCCCGTTTTTGTGAAATCTATCTTAGCCCTCATACTGCCCTATATTACTCACATTTTCAACACAATTTTAACCAAAAGTTTATTCCCTTCTCAATAGAAACTAGCTAAAGTTTTGCCAATACCAAAACGTGGGAAAAAAGACGAGTTTAGACCAGTTTCTATTCTTCCGTACTTGTGTAATCTAAAGTATTTGAGCGTGTTATGCAGAGGCAAATAAATGAACACCTTGTGTAGCAAAAGATTATTTCTCGGAAGCAGGCAGGTTTTCGTCAACATCATAGTTGTACGACCACCATCATTAATGTGGTCGAAGATATACGGCTTGCTCTTGACAATGACGAAGTAACGTTCTGGGTCCTGTTAGTTTTTTCGAAAGCATTCGACACCGTGGATCATAATAATTTATGTCATAAGCTTTCAATTCTGTATGGTTTCCTCCCATCTGCAGTTAATATACTAGCTTCTTACCTTAAGGACAGGAAACAAGCGGTTTCAAGCCAAAATAAGCTATCTTCCCTCCTACCGGTTCTTAGAGGCGTTCCCCAAGGTTCAATTTTGGGTCCTTTGTTATTTTCCCTATATATCAATGAACTTCCTGCTCTTATAAAAGAACGCTCTGTCGAAAGCTTTTTTGATTGTCCTGGGTCTTGCAATGAAGCAGTAACAGTTCTCGTTCGGCATATAGAAGCTGGTGTAATTACTACCACCAGCATGTTGATACTACAACTG
>CAKKXW010000002.1:46886115-46899619 GCA_920937365.1 Sphaerophoria rueppellii
GATAATTTCTCTCAGAATACTCATACTGACATGAAAAGTTAATGGAGTCGCGTTGAAAACAACAACAAACAACGCGACTCCATTAGACTTTTCATGTCAGGATGAGTATTCTGAGAGAAATTATCTCTAGTGGAGTCGGCCTGTTAGCCTTTTCAATTATCATTTTCCCTGAAATTGGAACGCTTTTAAATCTTTCCTCAAGTTCATTTATCAAATCTTTAATTGATAACACTTTACGCGATCTTTTATTTTCCGATAACAATGAAAAAGCCATTATTAAGATGCGTCACTTTCGATTTTGCAATTAAAACTGAATAAAAACCGTAACAAAGAAAGATACAAAACAAACCACAACACAACACGAAAAAAATATTATTTCGTAACTTCTTTTTGCGTGTGTGTTAGATAGTAGAGTTTATTACGGATAATAGAGTTTAAACATATTCATTGCCTTTACTGTCGAGAAAGAATACCAAATATTTTCATCACGGATAATAGAGCGTCCCGGTTAATCGAGTTTCAACTGTATTTAATTTTTATTTTTCTCTTTGTACTTAAAATATCAAGTTGTAATATTGTAATTAATTTTGTTTAAATTTTGTTTTTCTTCTAAAAACTTGTTTTTTTGTTTCTTTTCTTTTACGACTGAACTGAAATATATTTGTTTTTAAATATTAGCTTAACACTAATTTATAAGAATTATCTTCTTAATGTGTAAGCATAAAAAAAATAAATAGAGTGGCGCGACAACTCTTGAAGAGCCAAGGCCTAAGTGGCTTACTCTCATCAGCAATTCTCTAGGTGCGTGTGAAGAATTGAGGGGACCTACAATTTTACGCCGATTCCGAACGGCAAAGTTGAGAAGCACTTTTTCATGACAGATGATACTCTTGGAAGTTTTGTCAGTTCTTCGCAAGAAGCAGTGTCCGTGAAAGATGAAATAAAAACTTTGGGCCCGAGTAGGATTCGAACCCACGACGTTCTTCTTAGCAGCCAACGCACCGGAAACCCTATCGTATATATAACCCATATACATACCTTACGGTGGAATTGAATGCGACATTAAGCTTTCGCTTACTTATATAATTACAATTACAGTAATTTTCTCAACCATAAATTAAGATAGGAATTATCAAAGTCTTAGCATTTCAACTGGTGTAAAACCCTGAGTTACCCATAAGGTGCGAAGTACGCCATATACCTTGCCGACGAATACATTGATTTAGTTATGTCAAGTCAAAAAAGCGATTGAAAGTCACTCCAAGATTCTTAGCTAATCCAACGTAATCGATTGGAGCGTTGCTCGAAACAATCGGTGGGAAATAATCAAGGTGAAGAGATTTTCTAGATATCACAAGCCATTAAACCTTTTAAGGGTTAAGAATAAGTCCCTTTGACTCGGACCAATTAACAACTTTCTCCAAGTCTTCGTTGACACAAATAGCTCCATCTTCAATCAGGCCGAGAGGACAACTTAAGTACAGCTGAACGTCGTCTGCATACATATGGGAGGAGATGGAAGTTCGTTTGCGTACATAGAAAACAAAAGGGGCCCAAGAATAGAGCCCTGAGGGACACCAGTAACGTTTGGCAGAAAGTTGGATAGGCTATCACCTACAAGTACTGCTTGCTTTCGGTTAAACAAGTAAGAGAAGATAAATTTGGTTACGACAGAGGAAAATTTGACGTGGTTGACTGTATCAAAAGCCTTTGTGAGGTTCAGCAAAACCAAAGACGATACCTCATCATTATTCAATGCTTGCCTTAAGTCATCAGTGACTTTCAGAATACACCGCTTCTATAACTGTGTTTCTTAAGAAAACCAGATTGTTTTTGAGTAAGCATTTAGTTCACAGTGAGATAACGGTTTATTTGTTTCTGTAGTGCCTTTTCAAAGACTTTAGACAAGAATGGCAGAATGGATATGGGTCTGAATTCATCCCTTTGGCAGTTTTTGGGAATAGTATTATTTTGGCTGCTTTCCATAAATAAGAATTCACACCAGTCATAAGAATGGTATTAGGCAGCACTATTGACAGAAGCATAAACAAAAAAGAAGGATGAATATTATCTAACCCGACAGCTTTCGATTTTATAGAACGCATACTTTCGACAACATCAGTACTTGTTACTGCGGAAAATCCAAATCGAGAACCTTCACAAAGGCACTCATAAGTAAATGGAGGTCAACGATGGTCGGTTGGACCTGTCAAATAATTTTGATTACAAATTCTTTCATATTGGACTTAAAGAGTTACAGTTAAATTAAAAATGTCACAAGATTTCCTGATCCTGTAAGCGTTAACTTTACATTTTTATTTATTTTGATCTTAGGTTCCTGCGTCTGGAGATTTGTTGGATAAACTGATTTTTTACATCGACTGAAAAATTTAGATTGTAAAAATGCCAACGTATAAAATGTTGAATTATCACAATGTCGTTTCTTTAAAGGCACTAATGGTTTAGTCAATGGAATATACATATAGAGAATAAATAACATGCAAAGATTCAAAATGTTTTTTTTATGTGAATAAGAAATATGTGTTTGTATTAATTTGTTTAAAGAACAAAAAAATAACACTTGACATACTTGTGTAGTGAACAGGTGTTTCCCTCGAAAATGTATAAACCTTCTTTGAAGTGTTTTGAACTTGGGTCGTACTCGAGTGTGTCAGCGTCACTATGACCACAAAAACGCTGGCACATACAAGGCACAGAAATACAGTCATGATGATGCAAACGATCCTCTTTCGTTTCCTATCAGATTCCTCGTCTTCTTCCGTCTCATCACTAAGTGATTTCTTTTTCAGCTTCTTAGCCGACCCGGTTATGGAAGATCTACGAACGGGATGTCGAAATGGTCGAAGGACTTGATCGAAGGCCGCAGCTTCTTCCATTTCGTAAGACAATGAATTTTTTCCCTCGAACGATGGATGTTTATCTTCAATTAAACGACCCGAAGACGAAGCAACCAGTGGTCTGGGACTGCGCTTGATATCATCAATAACGCTGACACCTCCAGGACCAACTTCTCCGGATACCGTGGCTAGTGGTCGACTATTTCGGCGGTGGGGTGATAGATCAAAGTCCGGATATGCATCACTTATAAAGCTTTTGGATTTTTTCGACGTACTTAACGCCTCCCTGTATGTTCGCACTCGGACACTAGCGCTATGCGTTTTCTTTGTAGCGCCCTGAGCTATTGTGGCTGGACGATGGATCTGCAGCTCGTCGAGGTTGTTTGGCGATAAATATAAACTGTGGGTGTGTTTACTACCTCGTTTGAAATGATGCATGTGCTGTCCTTGTTGCTGAGTGGGTGATATAGATGTCGACGACGATGGCAGCAGGTGGTGATTATGAAGTTGTGCTTCGTGTTGTTTTTCCAATTCCAGACTTTGTGAGCTTTGCTGGCGGGCGTGTTGTTTACGACTACTTATGCTGGTGCTGCTTCCCGATATAGCAGCAGCTTCCTCCAAAGAGAGTCTTTGTTCTTCAATTTTCGTGTGGCTATTGCTTCTCGATCGATTGCTTAAACTCGTAAAAAGTTCGTTCTCCAATGAAAGATTAGTCGTGCTGAAGAGTGGAGGTCGTGAGCTCTCCAGCATGTCATCGTTTAGCGATGGATGCCTAATAGCGTCCGCGTCTGTTTTTACACTGGGTCTGCGTGATGGTTCGTTGAAAGACCGATGTGTGCGACAACCTCGACGACTAGGTGACGGTGAACGACTCATTTCTTTCCCAGATGCTTGCGGAAAGAGATAATTTCCTCGTACGCTACTCGTGCGTCGAGACGATGATGTTCCTACGGCAGTTGATAGCATAATCTGCTCCATGGCTGGATCGTTAGCATGGAAAGAGTGCGTTTTCTTCATCTGCAATAAGGGACTTGGATGTATGTCTATCGTATCAGATCGACGAAATAATGGCTTTTTCATCGGATGCCAGTCGTCATATTTTATTGGGCTCGTGCTGCCGGCACCACTAACTAAATAAATGTCAGGCTGTGGAAACCTAGCAAGGGGCAGGGGAAGCAGGGGTGCTGATGCTGGCAGGGAAGAAAGTGCCGGTGGTGGTGGTAGCGGTGTTTCTTCAAGAATAAGCGAACGATCTATAATCATTTGTGGTGCCGGTGTGTAATTATCAATGGCCATTGAAATCGACCGATTGATGGACTTGAGTTTTGGCGGCTTCTTTTTTGTAGCCGGATTGTCAAGAGACGACTTTGATTCTCTGTCCATTCTGTAGGAGTGCGGTATTCTATATTGTGCAATGATTGTGCTTTAGGGGTGGGCTGGTTGAAATTATTTCTTTCTTTCTTTTTTTTGATTGGGATGCTTTTTATTTAAAAATGCTTATATGCAGTTTAAGGTGCAATACGTAAAAGGTAATAAGAATGTAAAAAAAGGGATCAGTATTTATTAAAGCTATTTAGCGAAATAATGACTTAGTTGGCTGATTGTTTGTTGTTTCGTCAAAGAGTTAGAAAAATATTTCTTAGGCTTTGTTTGTTTGTAAAAATAATAATCCTTGTGCGAATTGTTGCAGGCTTCAAAGCAATGTGTTTATTTTTGTTCGACAATCCAGAACAATATCTTGTATACATGTAGCTTCTCCAACACCAGTAGTTGTGTTATTTTTAAAATGTTTTTATTGTCGTTTTAACTGTTCAGTTTAAGTTTGGTTTTTAATAATTAAACATTCAATATTTCATCACGATGCACATCACAGTGAATAAATCTCTATAAGTATAATTGAAGAGGTGAAGAAAAAAAGAGTTAAATTTTGTGTGCAATAGGTGCTAGAAGTTAAAATAAAAAAAATGAGGTGTCTTTCCACAAGAGCAAGTTAAACCATACCAGAATATTTTGATACGACTTGGAAACCAAACACGTTATGTATTCAATTTTTTCCTTAGTCTCATACTGCTTTATGCTTGGTCCTTAAATGAGTAATAAAACCAAAAATAATAAAATAATAATTCTTACTCGATACAAGCCTACGCGACGGATTCATAAGTTGTTAAGAAGTACTTAAACCGAAAACAACAAGTATAGCAGCACTGGCTCTCTTGATAAAATCTCATGTCAACAAATGAAATGTCAATTTATTCATTAAGATTCTAAAATAAAACGTGAAGTAAGAAACTCTTGTGTAGTGTCCGTAGCTTAGTGGTTAGGTGCGTTGGATGCTAAGCATAACGTCGTGGGTTCGATTCTACTCGTACCCAAAGTTTTTATTTCATCTTTCACGGACACTGCCTCTTGCAAAGAACTGACGAAACTTCCAAGAGTATCATCTGTCATGATAGAGTGGCGCGACAGCTCTTAAAGAGCCAAGGCCTAAGTGGCTTACTCTCATCAACAGTTCTCTGGGTGTGTGTGAAGAATTGAGGGGACCTACAATTTAACGCCGATTTCGAACGGCAAAGTTGAGAAGCACTTTTTCATGACGGAAGTTTTGTCACTTCTTCGCAAGAGGCAGTGCCCGTGAAAGATGAAATAAAAACTATGGGCACGAGTAGGATTCGAACTCACGACGTTCTGCTTAGCAGCTTACGCACCTTATCTCTAAGCCACGGACACACACCTCTCCGATTACCGTTTTGCCAAAACTGAACCTGCTTACTGTGAAGCCCTTGCCGACCTCAACGACACGATTGACGAACTTTCCATCACTGCTAATGAGACGATGTCTCATTCAACTCCAACTCGTCTGTCCGCAAACGAAAGCAATGGCACAAACAAATCGACGCTATCGCCGCTGCAACTGCCTACTTTCAGTGGGTCATTTGACGAATGGCTGAACTTTAAGGACATGTTCACCAGTTGTGTTATCAGCGATAAAATGTTGTCCAATATGCAGAGACTCCACTACCTTAACTGTAGTATCCGTGGTAGTGCAACAAACGCACTCAAAAACATTCGTATTAGCGAGAATAATTTTCAGACTGCGTGGGACATTTTAAAAGCCCGCTATGACAACAAGGGAAAATTGATTAAGCAGTATCTAAACGATGTCTAAACCCTTCCTGCTATGGTAAGTGAATCACCATCAGCTCTGTGCCATATACTCGATGAAGACACTGAAGCCGTTCGAGCTCTAGAACAACTAGAACGGCCAACAGACAAATGGGACGATTGGTTGATTTTGCATGTGACTCAAAAACTTTATCCTATTATAATCAAAGATTGTGAAACATCATTTAAAAGCCCAAACACCATTCTTACTTATGACCAGTTGGAAAAGTTTCTAGATATGTAATAGACTACAAGGTCTTGATGCTATGGTTGCATGCTCGCAATCGAAACAATATGATTCCAACCAACAAAAGGTAATGAAAGCACAACCAGGTAGTCACCATACCTACCTCGATCGATGCTCCAAGAGTGTTCTTGTAAGCATTTTCTTATGTTTTGTTCTGCATTTAAGAAAGAAACACCAACACAGAGACTGGCATTCGTGACGAAAGCAAAATTGTGCTAAAATTGCTTGAAGGCTGATCACGCGCATCAACAATGCTCATCAGAATTCACCTGCTTAAGATGTCAACAAAAACATCATACAATGCTGCACTCCAATCACAAAACTCCCATGTCAGCGCAAAACATCTGCGAACAAACAAGACTTGTAACCCACCTCACCCGCCACCCCGCTAAAGTCGACGACCGTACCAATGATGAAACAGTGCTTCAACTAGAACCGGTTTTGCTGCATACAGCTCAAATTGAAGTGCGATCTGCCACTGGATACAGACTTGGATTAAGAGCTCTTTTGGATGTTGGATCACAAGCTTAATTCATTAGTGAGTTTGCTGTATAACAACTCCACCTTCGTCGAACTCGAACGGGTATTGTGAGCTCTCTCAGAGAACCAAGACTTCAACATCAATTGCAGAGCATTAGTTTTGCCTCGGTTGGATCCTCGTATGCCCTCTCATCGTCTTGACACTAAACAGTTTAGTGACTTTTTGGATTTGGATCTCGCCTATCCAAAATTTGGCGAACCTGAGACGTTTGACGTCATTTTGGGAGCTGATGTCTATGGCTCTCTCCTCTGTGGTGAAATTTGGCATTCCACTACTGGTGCACCTGTTGCACAGCATAGTCATTTAGGCTGAGTAATATTCGAACGCTTGCCCGATTCAACAATGTTGTCTACAAACTTTTGTGCGTCTTCACAGACTGAGCTTGCTGACTTAGTTCAGTCTCTGTGGAAATTTAATGAACACGAAGAGGTGCAATCTCATTCCAGGATGACACAAGACGAACTCTACTGCGAAGACTTCTTCAAACGCACGGTACAACGGACCAGTTCCGGACGCTACGTCATCAGATACCCGTTTACACAAAACAATATTTTCCGCACCGAAAGGAGTTGACCACAAACTTTTCTATCATCAAATCCAACGTTTAGAAAAAGACCAACAAATTAAATGAATGTATGACGAATTTATGTCAGAATATCTGCAGCTCGGGCACATGGAACCCGTTCATGAAGACAATTTAACTCGACAGGTGTCGATGTGCTACGTACCACATCATGACGTCTATAAAGAGTCAAGTTCGATAACGAAACTAAGAATTGTCTTCAACGCGTTTAGAAAGTATAAATCAGTTAATACATTAAATGACTGCCTTCATGTAAGTCCAAAACTTCAAAATGAACTGTCTGCAATTATCTTGAAATTGCGCACTAATCGCGTTGGGTATATGGCAGACATTGAAATATGTTATCGATAGATACTCGTTCACCGAAACGACGCAAACATGCAGAGTAAGCAGAGAATCATTTGGAAAGATGAAGAAAATCGTCCATCGTCTACAGATTGCTAACTGTCACTTATGGATTAAATTGCTCGCCGAACGTCACAATCAAAGTTCTTCATACCCTAGATGAAGATGAAGAAGCCAACTTCCTTCAAGCTGCAAAGGTCTTACGTGAGTCATTCTACATGGATGACTGTCTCCACGGAGTCAAGTCGACGGAGGCTGCGCAACAACTTCAGTTGGCACTACGAATGGGGCCAAGATTTGATTCTAACAAAAAGTTTCTTTTAATTTCCTACTGCTGATACAGAAAAAGATGGAAAAAATAAACACGTTCGGTTAATATGTAGTTAGAGAACAATTGTATCTTGCGGTTGTTTTGTCTGACGAATAAGGTTTTGTTGTCAAACTATCATAGAAATCACAGTTTTTCTCCATCATTCAAAACAATGTTGTTGATAATATAAACTCAACATTTAATCAATGTCAGCAAAAACACCCGTAATCATTTTTGAGTTTTCTCTTTACACAAAATAAATGCTTGTCATATCCCTAAAACCACAGACTTCAAATAAGGACAGAAGAATGATACTTCAACATTTCATAAAAGAGGCAAAAAATACGCTTAACATTTTGAACGTGTTCATTTTTCTAAATACAAATCTGACTGCATTTGACTGTAATGGATTCCTCTCATTCATAACGAAAAATGTTTGTATTAAATTAAATTACCAAAAAGGTTTGAACACAACACAAAAAAAAGAAACACAATTCAAATCCTTGACATCTTATTTTCATGTGTCATCTTAAGATACCTATACCTACGTATGAATAACTCCAAAGGCAAAAAGTTTTGAAATGAATAAAGACACATCCAAGTGAAAAAAGAAGGAAAATGTTAATGCCACCAAAAGCTAACGTTGAAAGTTAAAAAGAAAATGCGATTTCTTATCCTTTCAGGTGGGAATGTGGATGTATAATCTTTTTTTTTTCGTTAACTGAAATTCTACAGACAAACTGTTCGCGTAAAACTCGACAGAAACAAATTTTTAATTATATAAAACATTTTTGTTTCAGAAACACTTTTCTTTCCGACTGCCGAGTCATGCGTCGTAATCATTATTTTTAAGTGTTTAACAACACATAATCACTTAAGATTATTATGGTTATATGAATAGTAATTTTGCATACACTTACACAACACTGTCGTCGTCGTCGTTGTTGTCCTCGTTCTAGTCTTAGTCAATTAATTAAGGCAAGAGGAAAACCCATCAAATCCTCTTCTTTTTGGTGCTCTTTTTAATAAAACCCGTGAAGTCAACCCAATTTTAAATTTACTGAGGTGAGGTGACAAAATGTCATTTATCCTTCATGTATCATGCAATATACATACTTAGATTTTTGCATTCTGTATTGTATAATATTGTATAGTGTAGATAGTGGTATTATAAAAGTTATTCCCTTTGGAGTAGAATATAATACAATTTTTTCTTAGCTCATTCCTCTGTCATTAACTAAATCGATTTTAAAGAAAACATCATTAAAAGTGAACATCATTCTGCCTAACAAACTTAGTCTAATGCACCCACAAGATTATTGCACATAATCGAATAATGTCATTGGATTCTCAATACTCGCATATGTATGTTCATAAATTACTAAAAGTTGCATAATTAGAAGCTTAGAGCTCACTGTTTGTACATATTATATGTGCCTGTCTTATGCTAAAAATCTATCTGAAATTATAGAGTGATTCTCTTCAAATGCTTAAGTGGGGTGATTTTGATGAAAGATGCCTGGTGAAGCCATGTGTAATATGAATATAAAGTATGATGAACCGTCTACATGAAGATGTAAAATATGGGATTTTTTGGAGGAAAATAATGGAATAATAATTTATTCTCTGCAGTTAAGGTTATTTAACAGCTCCAGCGCAGCGGGATGAATATTTTACAGTTCAGAGTTTGGATGTTTATTCAAAATATGTGAAGATTAAAATGATAACTTAAAACTAACATTGTTTCAACTACTTAAAACAAAAAATTAAATTTAAAGCTTGCAGATTTGGGATTGTCGTTTGTAGAGTCAATGGGCCTTACCAATAATTATTGACTAAACAAGCGTTTAGATAAACGCCACGTTAAACTTTAGAGACGAGTTTATTTGTGTGTTAACCAATAACCAAATTAAACACGTCTTTAACTAAACTGTGCTCTATTACATTATCTACTACATTTGTTACCAAACAGACAGCTGCTGTCGAAATGACGAACCAGCGAGGCGATATAATTTAGTCCATATACATACAAGAAATCACATTGAACGCTTGTTTGGGCAGCTGAAAAATAAATTTCGATGCTGCTTCAATGGTACTTGGTACTTGGTTGTGCTGCCAGGTAGAAGATTAACATGACGATTTTATAGATCACAGTTTATACTCAAACATTTTACGTAAACAAAATAAACCATGTAAAAATAAAACATAAGTTATTGTTTGAAACACATTTAACTATTTTTTTTTTTATTAACTTAAAATAATTATATGAACATAAGCTTAAAACTACTTTAACATCATCCAAAAAATCACAGTTCAGTCTGTTTTCAGGTTTTGTTTGTACGTTGTACTGTCAGAATGACAGCACAAACATGACGTTTTCACTTAATCACGAAGTTAAACACGCGTTTCTCTACTCTAAAATTTAGAACGACGTTTAGCGTTAAGCTGACTATTAAATTGATTATTGGTATGGTTCATTATTTAGAGTCCACTTAAATATTTAAGTCGTCACTAAATATGATTATTGGTAAGGCCCAATGAGAATAGAACATTTATTAAAAATACTGATTAATTGGTTAAGAGGACTGTTAACGCCAAAAACGAACTTAAAATAGATCGAATAGGTAGATTTCATATTAAAATAGCCTGACTCAAATTGAAATTCAATCGATAAAGAATAGATGGACATGAAATAGTTCCATTCATTACTTACTTACTTACTTTCTTATGGTGGCGCTACAGTCCAGGTCGGCCCAGGGTCTCACCCAACAAACTTCTCCAACCAGCTCGGTCCCTGGCTAGCTGTCTCCAGTTTCGCACGCTAAGTTGGTTCAGGTCCTCTACCACATGTGTGCACCACCGGAGTCGCGGTCTTCCTTTTCTGCGACGTCCTTCCGGTTCCGGGTTGGATTCGAAGACTCTACGGGCCGGAGCACTATTTTGCATTCGCTCAACATGACCCAACCATCTAAGTCGTTGAACCTTTACTTTTCTGGCTAGGTCAGTGTCGCTGTACAGCTCGTACAGTTCTTGGTTGAATCTTCGCCTTCACTCTCCATTAATGGAGACAGGACCAAAAATCACTCGAAGAATTTTTCTCTCAAAGCAGCCCAAAGCATTTTCATCAAATGTTGTCATAGTCCATGTCTCTTCACCATACATGAGGACCGGGATGATGAGGGTTTTGTAGAGTGTCACTTTAGTTGCTCGGGAGAGGACTTACTGCTCAATACCCTTATAAGTCGAAAGAAGCAGCGATTGGCAAGAGTGATTCTTCGTTTGATTTCAGCGCTGGTGTTGTTGCCTGAGTTGATAGCGGATCCCAGGTAGACAAATTCCTTGACTACCTCGAAGTTAAATCTGTCTACGTTGACGTTTGCTCCAAGACGTCGATGTTGGTAGTCGTTTTTTGTCGACAGCATTAACTTGGTCTTGCCCTCGTTAACCGCTAGACCCATCTTCCTGGCCTCCGTCTCAAGGCTCACAAACGCTCCACTGAGATCACGCTGTGTTCTTCCAATTATGGCAATGTCGTTTGCGTATTCTAGTAGCTGGACGGACTTTTGAAAGATTGTGCCTCTGGTGTTGACATTGGAGCTTTGCCCAATCTTTTCAAGAATGATGTTGAAGAAATTGCATGACAACACATCGCCTTGTCTAAAACCATTTTTGACATTAAAAGCGTCCATTAGGTTTTTCCCGACCATGATGGAACAGCGTGAATTTTCCATTGTCATCTTACACAGACGGATGAGTTTTTCTGGGATGCCAAAACTAGACATTGCTCTATATAGTTGGTCTCTATAGACGCTGTCATACGCGGCCTTGAAAGCCATGAAAAGGTGGTAGGTATTGATTTGAAGCTCCTGGGTCTTCTCCAAGTTCTGCCGTAGGGTGAATATTTGATCGATGGTGGACTTTTCGGGTCTGAAGCCACACTGATAAGTACTTACCAGGTTGTTGACGAAGGGCTTCAAACGTTCACACAGCGCGGCAGACAAGATCTTATAGGCGATGTTAAGGAGACTTATATCTCTGTAGTTGGTGCAGTTCAGGGGATCTCCTTTTTTGAGAATCGGGCATACGATGCTGAGGTTATATTCATCGGACATGCTTTCCTCCGACCAAATTTTGCAGATGAGCTGGTACATGCTCCTAACCAAATCATCTCCAGCTGCTTTGTACAGTTCAGCGGCTAGCCCGTCTGCTCCAGCGGCTTTGTTCGACTTAAGTTTAGATATCGCTATCTTCACTTCATCCATGTCGGGTGGGTGGAATTGTTAGCGTTCTGCACCCAAATTGAATGGTTCTGTATTGCTGACGTAGTTTTGGTCATCATCGCCATTATACAGCTTGGAAAAGTGGTCTTTCCATATACTCAGCACTGACTGCGGTTCTACTACGATGTTTCCAAGATGGTCTCTACAGGCTTCAGTTCAGGCTGTATAAGCCCTAGAGGTTTGTTTCAGTTTCTTGTAGAACTTTCGAACCTTGTTCCTGTTGTGACATCCCTCTTTCTCCTCGATCGCACGCTTCTCCTGCTCCCTTTTTTTCTTTCTGAGAAGTTTATGTTCCTCTCTCCTTTTCTGCTCGTAGAGCTCACAAGCTGCTCGTGTCTCTTCTTTGCGGTGCCGCTTTGTATGCCTCTTGTTAAGCTAGATGTGCTCGCCGGCATACATTGTCAACCCAGGGGTTTCGTTGTGGTGAAAAAAAAGCCGAACTGTAAATACTCCTTGTGACCAGAAACAGATGGGAGATTTAATAAGCGAAGCCTTTGAGTATATGGGGGTAAATGAAAGTCTATCAGGACAGAGGAAAAAGAGGCAAAATCTTAAAAGTCTGCTCTTGAATACTTTCTATTCTATTTATATGAATAGAGTTGTATAGCGCCCATACAACGCAAACGTATTCGAGAATTGGCCTGGCAAAAGAAACTTAAAGAACTTTGATGACACATGGATAACGGAACTCACGCGAAAATCTTTTGACAAAACCAAGTACTTGGTTAGCTTTTTTTTATAATAAAACTAGCAAAACCCCTGCCCGCTTCGCAGGGCTTCGGCCCACACCGGTTCGGAAATTAGAGATTGGCAGGATGAAGAATACGGTAATCGATGGATAGGCAGAAATGAAAAATATTCTTAGAAAAATCATGCCTGTATTTGCTAACCTGATGAATAATCTATTCGTTTTTCATTTCCTTTACATATTTTTTTAGTTAATTTACCCATTAAACATATCTTCCCCAAATTTAGCTCCCTGAGAAGAGGTAGGGTTTTTAGGATTTTGACAGCAAGCTAGGTATAGGCATAAGTATGCTTTTAACCCTCTTCAGGATTGCACAATGTTATAAATTTTCTTAAAACTAACAATTATTGGGACATTATAAAGTGCTGCAATAAGATTATTGACAAAAAAACCTAAATAGGTAGCTAATGGCATAAGAAGTAGGACGGTT
>CAKKXW010000002.1:46921931-47048916 GCA_920937365.1 Sphaerophoria rueppellii
AACAATAATTCATGTGGGCAGTTGTTAGGAATAGAATGAAAACGATATGAGGCGAGCCGGTTATTTCAGAATGGATCTTGGTTACTCTGACAGTAAATTAGAATGTGATTACGTCAGATTGGCAAAGAAACGAAATAACTTAGATGTTCTCTTTCAAATGTAGTAAAAGAATTAAACAATCATAATTATTTGCTTGTGCTCATGATTAGTTTGGAATGATGAAATTAAGTACTAAGCAATTTTGTTTGTTTCTTTTTCTATATTTTCACATTTAAACTTGTAGTGTAGGTACCATATTTGGGTTTAGAAACATTCACCTAAAGCGGCAGGAATAACGTAGGTTGGCTTAAAGTATTGGGATTCCAAGAAAATATTTGACAAAAAGGGAGATATTTTCAGTTGTTGCGTTATATTAATCGCAAGAAAAGACTGTTTACTATCATAAATTTTGTGAACACTAACATTTGCTTCTGGTCAGATCAGCCGATGTCTATCAACGGCCATCACCTGATGAACAAAGCAATCAATCAAATATGCAGTGGAGACTAATCGAGACATAACATCGGCTAATGAAGTGTGACAGAAAGCCCTGGTTTGATGATGAGTGCTGGTGAGCAAATGCCGCTAAACAAGAGGCATACAAAGCGTGGCGCTGCAAAGACACAGCAGCGTGAGCCTACAGGAAAAAGAGGGCGAAATTTCTCAAAAGTAAACGGAACTAAGCGCGCGATCGAGGAGATAAAGAGGGATGTCACAACAGAAACGAGGTTCGCAAGTTCTACAAAAAGGTGAACAAACCTCCAGGGCTTATACACCCCGAACTGAAGCTACAGGAGACCGACATGGGAACATGGTAGTAGAACCACAGTCAGTGCTGAGGATATGGAAAGACTACTTTTCCAAGCTGTATAATGGCGATTACGAGCAAATCTCCATCAGCAATAAGGAACCATTCAATTTGGGTGCAGCAGGCCAACAATACCACCCATTCGACCTTGACGAAATGAAGATAGTGATATTTAAACTTCGAACAAAGCCGCCTGAGCAAACGGCCTACCTGCCGAACTGTAAAAAGCAGCTGAAATTGATTTGGTTAGGAGCATACACAAGCTCATCTGCAAAATTTGGGCGGAGAAAAACATGACCGACGAATGGAACCTCAGCATCGTATGCCCGATCCTCAAAAAAGGAGATCCCCTGAACTGTACCAATTATAGAGGTATAAGTCTCCTTAACATCGCCTATAAGATCTTGTCTGCCGTGCTGTAAGACCGTTTGAAGCCCTTCGTCAAGGACCTATTTATCAGTGTGGCTTCAGACCCGGAAAGTCCACCATCGAACAAATATTCACCCTACGGCAGGTCTTAGAGAAGACCCAGGAACTTCAAATCGATACCTATCACCTTGTCATCAATTTCAAGGCCGCGTATGACAGCGTCTATAGAGACACAATTATATAGAGCAATGTCTAGTTTTGGCATCACAGAAAAACTCGTCCGTCTGTGTAAGATGACAATGGAAAACTCACGCTGTTGCATGTGGTCGAAAAACCAACGATGATTTGATGTCAAAAAGGCTTTAGAAAAGGCGATGCGCTGTCATACGATTTCTTCAACATTGTACAAAGCTCCAACGTCAATACTAGAGGCACAATCTTTCTAAAGTCCATCCAGCTACTAGGATACGCAGACGACATTGACATAATTGGAAGAACACAGCGTGATGTCAGTGAAGTTTGTGAGTCCTGAGACGGGAGCCAGGAAGATGAGTCTAGCGGTTAACGAGGGCAAGACCAAGTTAATGCTATCAACAATAAAGGACAACCAACATCGACGCCTTGGAGCAGACAACAACACCTGAGCTGAAATGAAACGAAGAATCACTATTGCCAATCGCTGCTTCTTTGGACTTAGAAGGCAATTGAGTAGTAAAGTCCTCTCCCGAGCAACTAAAGTGACACTCTACAAAACCCTCATCATCCGGTCCTAATGTATGGATCAGAGACATGGACAATGAAAAAATCCGATGAAAATGCTTTGGCTGCTCTGAGAGAAAAATTCTTCGAGTGATTTTTGGTCCTGTCTGCATAATTGGAGAATGGAGACGAAGATTCAACCAAGAACTGTACGAGCTGTACCGCGACACTGACCTAGCCAGAAAAGTAAAGGTCCAACGATTTCGATGGTTGGGACATGTAGAGCGAATGGAAAACAATGTTCCGGCTCGAAGAGTCTTCGAATCTAACCCGGAAGGACATCGCAGAAGAGGAAAACCGCAACTCCGGTGGAGCACACTGGTAGTAAAGGACCTGAACCACCTTTGCGTGCGAAACTGGAGACAGCTAGCTAGGGACCGAGCTGGCTGGAGACGTTTGTTGGATGAGGCCCTGGTCTGACCTGGGCTGTAGCGCCACCATAAGTACCGAAGTAAATTAAGTAAGTGTGACATATCAAGTTTATAAGATCAGAGAATACTGAAATGTATGATATGCCTTAGATTTTGGAAAAAAAACACAAAACAAACGTGATATTTTACCTTTGGCTCACGCAATTCATTTTGATGAATCGCTCGATGCTCTCGATACCTCGAACGCATCTCTTCCTCTTTAACCATGTATTTATCCTTGATACCACTATTATCAATTGAAATTTCACTTTTATCGTTGGTGATGACACTTGTTTCACGTTCCTTCTTGCGATTTCCACTAAACAGCAATTTGACCTTTTGGAAACTACCGACTTTTTTGTTTTGTTTCAGAGTTTCTTCTTTTAGATTTGAATGACTAGATGCTGTTAGTGTTGACTGATTCTCTTTCCCATTGCGGCGAAGAGTGGAAGTAGATAATTTTGGATATTTGTCCAAGCGTGGATCAAAGTGCGAGCCATCATCAATGCTTCGTTCACGGTAAACAAAGTTGGAGCTTTTTCGTTGTGGGTGCTGATCTTCGGTGTGGCGTCGTTCTTTTTTGAGAAAAATTTCACAAGCCATAACATCGTCATTTAGTGTTCGCTTACGCCATCTGGAAATATAAAATAAAACTTAAACTTGAATTCTTGTACATGATTTAAGATTTTATTAGAAGAAGCTGTATTACAGTGCAGGATTCTATTCTCTCTAGCTCTTTCCTAATGGGGAAAGCTATAGTAATGAAAGGGAAAGGTGTGTACATATACAATCTTAAAAGACGTTGTTGCCTAGATATTTCAATAAAAGTTGTTCACAGTTGTGGGTTCATAGAAGTGTTCCACCAACATGACAGAAGTTGAAAAAAAGTTGATTGGGAACCCCCTTAAATGAGGAATTAACGCACTCGAATTTCGAGAGCTGAGTCGACTAGATGTTCGAAGGGTAGACACGTGCATTCAAGAAGACACAAGCGTCCACAGCAACCTCTGTCTATCAACTCCTTATCTCCACCTCGTGTGACCGGTGCCAGACCTTCAATCGGATTGGGTTGGCCGCAAAGAGAGATATGGCTAGCCTCCTTTTCAACGGTCCGGAAGATCTAGATGGATCTGCTCTACTTCCAGTGGAGAACATTAGTGACCTTATGGGCTACGGCATTTCGCACAGGCTATAGAGAGCGGTTTGCCGGTCTCGGTAGAGTTAAACTAAGACCTGCCTCCAGTTGGGGTCGTCGTATGCATGCCGCCACATAAGAACTATTTCCGAACCAGAAGCCGATCGGCTTAGATGAGCCCACACGTTGAGCAATATTCGTTTGAACGTGGAATGTTAGGGCCCTTAACAGACCACGTGCAGCCGAACAACTTGCGGACGCCCTTGACTGCTATAAAGCACATATAACTGCTATCTAAGAAATTCGATGGGATGGTCCGGCATCCGGGCCTATGTAAAATGAACAACTGCGATATTTACTACGGCTACTGCTACAGGGAACAAAATCAGCGTCTATTTGGATGTGGATTTGTAGTTGAGACTCGACTCAGGCGGACGGTCTTGAGTTTCAACTCAGTGAATGAGCGCATAACGACAATCCGTATCAAGCCTAAATTCACTAACATTAGCTTCATCTGCGCTCACGCCCCCACTGAAGAAAAGGTTGAAAACACTAAAGACAGGTTCTACGAGCTCCTCAACAAGACCTTTGAGCAATGCCCTAGCTGGGTAGAGAAGAAATCCTTGGTGGAATAATCGGACGACATAGCCTACACGACACCACCTCCGATAACGGATTTAGGCTAATGGACTTCGCTGCGGTTCGAGACGTAATGGTAGCAAATATACGCGTTTCCCATATCTCGATATCCACGTGCCGCTTCTGAAGCGCTAGGGCTTACACGGCCACCACAACGAAACCCCTGGTTTGACAATGAGTGCCGTAGAGCACATGCAGCTAAACAAGAGGAATAAAAAGCGGCGGCGCTGCAGACGTTCTAGCCGCTGGAGCTCAAGCAACGACAGGGTGCATAACTTCGCAAGAAAAAAGGTGTATGCGTAGAGGACCATGCATGACCGCACATGAGGATAAATAGAAACTTTCAAACTCGTTAATGGCCGAATCCTACAAAAACTGCCAGCAATGAGAACCCATGAACAGAAGGTCATAAGTCTCCATCCACCTCACCTATGAAGATTACTTATTCTGAACAAGTCGCTGTGTGAACGTGCTAGCGCCGACTGTACAAAGCACTGAGATGAACCTGATAGGTCCTTATCAATGTGGCTTCAGACCCAGAAAGTAAAGTACACCATTGATCAAATATTCTGTGTATCTAAGATGACAATGGAAAACCTAACGGACGCTTTTGATGTCAAAAGAGGTTTTAGACCAGGCGGCGCGTTGTCATTCGATTTCTTCAACATCATTCTTGAAAAGATTGTGCTAGGCTCTAACGTCAAAACCAGACTCACAATCATTCAAAAGTCCGTCCAGCTACTAGGATACGCAGACGACATTGACATAATTGAAAGAACACGGCGTGATGTCAGTGGAGCGTTTGTGAGTATTGATATGGAGGCCAGGAAGATGGGTCCAGCGGTTAACGAGGGCAAAACCAAGTTAATGTTGTCGACAAGAAAGGACTACCAACATCGACGTCTTGCAGCAAACGTCAACATAGACAGTCATAACTTCGAGGTAGTTAAGGACTTTGTCTACCTGGGATTTGCTATCAACTCAAACAACAACATCAGCGCTGAAATTAAACCAAGAATCCCTCTTTCCAATCGCTGCTTTTTTGGACTTAGAAGGCAATTGAGTAGCAAAGTCCTCTCCCGAGCAACTGAAGTGACACTCTTCAAGACCCTCATCATCCCGGTCTTCATGTATGGTGCAGAGACATGGCCCGTGACAACATCTGATTAAAACGCTTTGCGCTGCTTTGAGGGAAAAATTCTTCGACTAATTTTTGGTCCTGTCTGCATTAATGGAGGGTGGAGACGAAGATTCAACCAAGAACTGTACGAGCTGTACAGCGACAGTGACGTAGCCAGAAAAGTTAAGGTCCAACGTCATATTGAGCGAATGGAAAATAATGCTCCGGCTCGTAGAGTCTACGAATCCAACCCGGAAGGATGTTGCAGAAAAGGAAGACCTCGACTCAGGTAAAGCAAACAGTGGTAGAGACCTGAACCAACTTGGCGTGCGAAACTGGAGACAGCTTGTTGGGTGAGGCCCTGGTCCGACCTGGACTGTAGCACCACTATAAGTAAGTAAGTAAGTAAGTAAGTAAGTAAATAAGTAAGTAAGAGTCGACTAGTCAATAAATCAGAAAACCAAACATAACAAATAAAATTGAAAAGTAATGTATGCAGAAAAAAAAGCTTACTTTGTGCTATCATTCCCGTTGACTGTGTCCTTTCGAATATCGTTTTCAATGCCAGAATCTCCTTTGTCAAAACTCCTCTGTTGACGTTTATCCTCTTCAAGCTGTTATGCCAATTCTCTGTTCCTGAAGAGTTAATTTGGCTAACTGACACCTTATATTTCTGATTGTCAAGCGGAAGTCGATATGAATCATTAATATTAAGGTTTTGCATGCTTGAAATTCGTGGTTCTTCTTCGTATTCATTTGGAGCGAGATTATTTTCTATAGCCATTTGTGGTGAATTAAAACGCTCTCTTCGCCGTGACTCTCTTATTACTGGCTTATCATGTCCATCTGACTTTTCTTCACGCTCATAAACGTCCCGATTCAATCCAGTTTCGTCGGCAAAGTATTTTGTGTGAATATACCTTGATGTGTGGTGCTTGCCCTTGCTTGGTGAAATCATATCCAAATGTGACCGCTCTGGTGAATATTTATTCATGATCTCTTCTGATCTCAGTTTGTGGAAGCGACTATCTTCAATTGCAGATGAGAAGTTGTGGGAATCACTTGGTACATGCAGTTCTTGTTGAACTTGATATTCGTCAGGATAAGTGTTATAGTATTGCATCGAAGGTTCTTGAGGAGCAAATCTCCGTGATCTGATTCTGGACTCTAGATTTGCCCTTCTCCTGCTCAATGTATTTATTTCGTCAAACTGACTTGGTAGCCTTATTTCTGGGGGTGTTATACTGCGATTTATGGGTGTGACTGGGGCCTCCTGCAGATTTCTTTTGCTATGGCCATAGTTTTGATGTTGTACGTCGTCTTCGAAATATTTCCGAGTTTCAACACCTAAGCCTTCGTCATCATCACTTAAATTACGAGAACTTAATTGCTGCCAAGGAGATGGAGATTTTTCTATTCGAATCATGGTTGGTCCAATCACAGGTGAAAAATATTCTCTTTCTGGGGTTATTATAACTCTCGATGGCATTTCATTCCTAGATACTTGTGATCCATGGGAATGGTCAAGAACGTCTTGTTGAGTGTTATTGGCCTTAAAATTATGAGCATGGCGTTGTGGGACATTAAACGCTGTAGGCCTTTTCAGTGCCCTCTCTTCTTCGACTAGCTGAGCGTATATTACGCCATCGTTCGGTCGCGTGTATGAAAATGCTGGCCCTAATATCGTAGGGGGCGGTGAGAATCTTTCCATGGAAAGCCGCTTGACCATTCCATTTACTGTCAGTCCTTTTGTAAGTGCTGGTTTTTGAGGGGGAATCTGCGAACTGTGCATATCCTCAGTGGATTTTGTCTTTTGGTCTTGCAAAGCTTGAATTGTTTCAGTAATTGCCTTTGAAGGGACAAGATCTAGATCTTCGTGGTTTGTATAGCCAATATTTCCACTTAATTTTGATTCGGTATTATACTTCAATAAGAATTCGCTAAGTTCTGTTGCATTTTTTTCCTGTGCGGTGATTGCTTCAGACTTTCGACGTTCAGAATTGAAGAGTTCCTCGAAATACTCTCCTTCTGGGCGTTTTCGATTATTGGACTGAGTTGCGATGATTTTCCGTTGCCAGGAATTAATTCTTCATTCTCAAGGTTTCGTTTTCTTGGATTCTTTGATTCCTTGTAAGAACCAGCATCACTTTTACTTCGAACCAAGTGGCGGCGACCAGAGCTTTCAGAAGAACTGGTATCTTTCTGTTGGCCCCGATGTATATCCAAATCACTCTTGCGACTGAATAAATTGAAAATTGATGGTTTCTTTGATTTCTTTGAGGAAGCGTCACTAACGCTTCGTGTAACTGGCTTTTCAACGATTTTCTTTTTGCGTGATGGCAGAGAATGAAATTTGTTGGAAAGAAATATTTTATCATTAGAATTCTTGATTTGAGAAGGAATAGATTTCCCACTTTCAGCTTTACACTTAATTTTTTCCGCTTGAGCTAACACATGAGCCGCTTCCTTGCGAATACTTTCTTCAGACAGGTCGGCTGGCAGTTCTCTTCTTAAATGCTTCTTATTTGGTGGTTGGAGGTTAGTTGTTTCGATTTTGTAGTTTGACTTGTCACTGGGGCGTGTTCCTAAAAAAGAAAACACCGATAAAATTATTAACACTTAGAATACAAACTATAGCTTTGTGTTAGATTGAACGTTCTACTTTTTCATATACACAAAGGCCGAGTAAAGTTGTATATAAAAAAATTAAGTTGTTAAAATGAAAAAGATACCCCTCGCAAAAGTTGTGTTGGGTTCTAAAATGAATTCTAGGATTTTTTTTTTTAATTTTTAAAATGACCGCTTGGGGTCGCGCATCAGCTTTAAAAAACTCAAAATTATTACCAAATCACAAGGATCCATTGAAAAAAATCAATCGGAATAAATTTAAATTCTTATTTTTAAGGCATTACACAATGCGGTTTCTAATTGCCATTCGAAGAAGAATAAATCAAGACGCCATCCGAGACAACGAGCCAGGCTATAATAAAAAAATAAACATCGATCATTTTTATTGAAATTTAATGTTTCTTATTCAGCCTTGTCACGAATAATTTTTCCCTGGAGTTTTTTTCCCAATTTGGGAACTTTGCTATCATGAATAATTTTCTAAAATGGGAAAAAAAAACTTAATTTCGAAAAATTCGTATCTTCAATAATTTTTTCCAGGGAACTTTTTCCCTATTTGGAACAGAATTTTCCCAGAGTTAGTTGTAAGGGAAAACTTGCTGTGCAGCACCATGAAGTGAATTGGAAGACTATTTCTTTTTTTCTTTGGTTGAGTGAAGAGCAGAAGTCGTGGGTCTAAAGATCAACTCGGAAAAACTTAAGGCATCCGTGGCATTTAATCATCAATCCAATCAAATATTTCTGGACAACTCTTTTAGCTTAAAGACCAAGCCTGGACTGTTCCGGCTTGGCGATTAATAGTCGAACAGGAATCAGCACAACGACTGCGAGTAGTAAAAGCGGCCCTATGTCCCGTAGCGCCTCGGCCACGCAGTAAGCGGCTGAGCGGCTGAGCGGAAAAAAAATATAAAACATATGAAATCACATAGAAGCGGCCACGGTATGAGCGAGCGGCGAAACAAAATTCTGAGCGGCTAAGCGGCGCCGCTCAGCAACCAAATTTTTTTTTTAGTAATGTTCTGAGCGGCAAGAGCCAATCTCTGCTCTGGAGAAATAGCAATTCTTTGTTTCATTAACCTAGGACGCAATTTTTCAAGCAGCAAATCAATTCAGATTCTAAATTCGATAGACATACGTAGATATTGCCAGAATCTATCTGGAAATTTTCGTAGATTCAAAAATAAATGATTAAATTCTCCAAACTCCGATCTTAATTGGTTAATCGGATGAACACCAAATCGTCTTCTTTTTTGGATACGTTTAAATAATTTGTACACATACAAACGATTTTAAGACAGTAAAATACGGCGAACTATTCTTGACAACGGCAGTCGCTCAGTGCCTGGCCTGGCCATACGCGTCGCTTAGAGCTGCCACTCAGCCGCTAGCCGCTCAGCCGCTTACTGCGCCTGCGTGGCCGAGGCATAAGGGAAACACCATGGACGTTAGAGGTCAATAGCTTAGAGGTCAACAGTTTAGCTTCCAAATCTATGTTTAATAAAGGATCAGAAATGAATGAGATTAACAAAAATATTGTCGTTAAATTGTCACGAATTTCGCAGGTATGCGAAATAATAAACGAAAAAAAAGATCAAGTCACTGAATAACAAAACTATCTGCGAGGTAGGGTGTACGGAGTTGTGATCCGAAAACCATTTATCCTGGTTTCAGTGCTTAACTTCTTCTTTCCATATATGTATGCATGTATGTACATATGTAGATATTTTCTGATGCAAATACCTCGGTAACCAGGACAGGACTAGGAAATGTGTTTTGCTTTCAAAAATAGTTTCGGGATATTAAGAACTATCAAATACATATGTCTGCAAAACTCAGCGAAATCGATGTTTTATTGATATAAACTTTCTTTCAAAATAACTTCGAAAATAATTAAAATATTTTAAGGTTGGTATAATTTCTTTCCGGGGAAATAAAATTTCTTGGGAGATTCTCGATGGGAAACTTCTGTTCCGTGTTAGTTTTTGTTTCGCTGGGAAAAAAAAGTTCCCATAAAATTGGCGATAGGGCTGATTTATTTTAAAGAATCCCTTTTTGTTTCAGCACATGGCAGTTCCTTTCGAGAAATCAATGTATTTTTACTAATCCGTCTCTGTTTTTGAATCCACAAACCGTTTGGGACGCTTCGGTTACTAATTACACAGCTATCTTGACCGCATGGCATGGGAAACTTGTCAATAATTTCTATTTATTATTTTCGTTTTGTTTAATAAATATCCCAAAGTTCTTGTTCTGTAAAATCCATTACTACTGGAGGTTCAGTTAAAAAATTGTTCTCTATCTGCCACCAATCAATAAGTTCGAAATATTGAGTGGCTTCAGAATCGAATTTTGGGAGTTGAAATTGTCTTAGATTTCCAATATTTTTGTTTGTTGCTCTTGATTTAAGAATACGTAAAGCAGCAAGTTCTCGAATGGTTTGTCGATTATCCAGCAGCATGGCTACCAAAATATTTTCGCAGTTTCCGAAGTATCGATTGCGAGCAAAAACTCGGTCAACTAACTTTTTCAGATTTTCTGGCAAATATCTTGATAGTTGAATGGCTTTATGAAAATATTTCGCACCGTAAGCAAACGACGACTTGGATTTTATCTTGAACCACATCACCGCATAAACTTTAAAAACAAACTGAACTATGCGTTGTAATGGTTCTTCTGGTTCTTGTTTGGAAGCATAAACTCTTAAATGCGTTTAGCTGTCGTCATCAACTTGAATGGACCATTGCTCCAGGATTTTTTAAGGAAATTGATCCTTCTTTGACACCATTACTGATCGCCATACATATTTCGTATAGATATTTTTGGTCAGAAGTTAACTATTTTAGTGATATTTGAGGTAAACTCACTTTTATGATCTTATAATCAGCCACGGTAAGATTTTGGCAGTTCTTAAGATTGTTGCCGATTTCACCGGAATACGTGTTCAGACTAGATGTTTTTCAATAAGATGTCACAAAGGTAATTCATTGGCGTGGAGCAAGCAAATACATCATTGCAAAGGCCGTTTAATTTTCAACTCTATTGTTCGGATGATTCAGTTTCAAACTGTGGTGTTTACATTGCTGCGATGGAGCCAATAATGCCCTATACATTGCGAGTCGGGTTCTGCAATCAAGACAATGTGTTCTTCCTTCGAAATTCCCCCACATTTCTTGTAAAGTCTTTGCGGCCGTCAAAATAAAGACCAAAATAACTAAGTTCAATAACATCTTTTTTTTGAAACCTTGATTTTGTTCTTTCCCCTCAAATCTTGCTTCTGTCGATTATGTTTGATTGTTTCGTGACCGCTGTTACAAGCGTTGCAGTTGCCCTGTCAGATATTTTAAATCTATCCGCCACCTTCGCAACATTGTAAAGGGATTTTGGATTTGAGTAACGGGCACCAGAGGAGGCAATCTGTTGAGATAAACTCTGTCTCATAATATATTGTTGCGCCAGTCGGTATCTCAGATGTCCTTGCAGATGAAATGCATTCCAACCTCCATTTGAGAGACTTTTGAAGCCTTTTGGTTTCCGAAATATTCCCAATCATCATTTTTCTTACTGATCGTTGGTCTGCTAAAAACGAACGTTCTTCAACAGGACTTTCTTTTCTTTAGCACATCGACAAAATTCAATTTCAACACACACGCAGCAATATCGAATAGTTTTTCTCCGTCACTTTTGAATGCATCCAATTGAACGTTTTCTTCATTTTCCAAATAAGTAAGATGAAGAGCGGTGTCTTTGTACGTTGGCAACAAACGTGTCGACCGTCCTGTTCCAAAAATTTTGCAGATCTTATTTTGAGAACGCATTTCCATTTTTATTTATAGTAAAAAAAAATATACAAACTCAATTAAACGGTCTCAAATTTTATATTTCTTATAAGCAACTCACCAATATAAACTCTTTTTCACAATAAAGGGAAAAAGAAGTAAAGTTCCGGTGTTTTAGAGCCAACCCAACTGAGGAAAACCGGAACAAGTTTAAACAAGCCAGGAAGGCCTGCAATGCCCATATTCGGCGGCCCAAATTTTTATATGACCAAAATTTAAGGCAAAAAATACTGCAATGTCCCAAAGGCAGTAAGAATTTTTGGTCATTTGTAAAAAATATGAAGAGTTCTTCTTCTTCCTCGGTCCCTACGCTCATTGACAATGACACTCCAGTTGTTAGCTCGCTCGCGAAAGCTAGGCAGTTCGCCGCCAACTCTTCGCTGCCAGAGAGTGTCATGACTCCCGCAGTTCTTGAGCGCGTCAATGATTCCATGGGACAAATCTTCATCCGCACTCGTGCTGTGGCGAGAGTCTTACAGGATCTCAACATACATAAATCCACTGGTCCGGATGGTATCCCCGCTATTGTTCTGAAGAGGTATTCTTCCACGCTGGCAAAACCCTTGGGTAAGCTTTTCCATCTATCCTACTCTTCTGTGCTCGTTCCGAGCAGTTGGAAAACAGCAATTGTCCAGCCAATCCAATTGCACTTACGTCCGATTGCACTTACTTCCCTTCTTGGTCATGGAAACGCTGATAAACTATCAGCTCAAGAAATATCTCGAAGACCGAAAGCTTCTTAATGACCGGCAGTACGGCTTTCGCAGCAACAGATCCACTGGTGATTTGATGGTTTTTCTCACTGAACCGTGGAACAAATCTTTACATCGTTTTGGAGAAAGTAAGATTGTTGCACTTGATATTTCGAAGGCATTTGATAAAGTCTGGCATCTTGCTCTTTTATCTAAAATGCGTGCCTTCGGTATCGATGAATCCCTTCTTCGTTGGTTTAGAAACTTTCTTTCGAACCGTTCAATACAAGTTGTATTAGATGCAGTTTGTATTAAATTCTGGTGTGCCCCAGGGCTCCGTTTTGTCTCCGACCCTCTTTCTCATTTTTATAAATGATCTCCTGTCTGTTACTTCTAATCCAATAAATTATTTCGCTGACAATAGTAGCCTTAGCTTCTCATATTCGTTTCTAGATTCACATCCCTCCTCCTCGGATGTGGAACTGCCCAAATATGATAAGTTCATTAAACTCTGACTTAAACAGCATTGTACAATGAGGAATTAAAAAATCGTGTAGAAGTTAATTCATTGAAAACTCAATTCTGTCATGTATCGTTGAAGCGGAATACATCCCCCTTGCCTATGTCCATGAATGGCACTTGCATCAATGAAACCGAACATCTCGAGATTCTCGGTATGTGCATCACTGACCACCTCTTGTGGACGAAGCACATACGCGATGTCGCCAAAAATGCCGCAAGATGTTTGTGTTTCTTAAGACGTTGCAAGAAATATTTCTCCCCGTCTGATCTGGCTATTATTATCTATAAAACCTATATCCGTTCAAAGCTTGAGTACAATTTCCCCCTTGGGTTGGTGCTCCAGTTACTAACTTAAGCCTCTTGGATGGAATACAAAAAAGAGCTGTAAGAATGATTGGTGATAGAGAGATCACTGACGCAGTCACTCCTTTAGACCACCACCGTGCGTCGTAACGTAGCGTGCCTCTCCTTGTAGTGAAATAGCCAGTTGCATTCCTACCCTCAAACAATTCGCCCGTGATACCCGCGCTTCTAGGAATGCCCATCAGTTTACCCTCGAGCCCAACTTCAGACGTACTCTCAAGTGTAGGGAATCATTTTTCAGCCGTACTACGTGAATGTGGAACTCTCTTCCACACTCTGTCTCTCCCAGTAATTACAGAGTTCAAGAATTTAAGACCAATGTACACTGACACCTCCCTTCCAACCCCTTCTCTCCTTCCTAATGCACTCAATGTGTCTCTGGCATAAAAAGGGAATACAAATCCCTTGAGTGGGTGCAAATTATAAAAAGAAAAAAAAAATAAGGAAAAAACAATTTAAATGCTTTAAATCGACCACAAAGTTTTTAATTGATCACGAACGTTTAAGAACTAACACAGGTGTTATATAAAATAATTTTCAATATTATGAAATTAAAATTGCCACAAAATGCATGACCTTTTAATATAACAATTTAAATAGTCAACTAAAATAAACAAATTTGAATTTGTGGCCTACTTAGAAAATAGAACTTCAACGAAAAATTAAAAAAAAATAATAGTAAAAAAGTAAGTATTCGCCCGAGTAAACCACCGACTCAAAATCAAATAAAGCTGCAAATGATGTAAGTTTTGTGTTAAATTTAATATGATTTTCATACATAGATGAAGTCAATGATGTATTTTATAAATAATATAGAAGTTATTGCCCAGTGTTTGAAGTATAAAAAAAAGAGAAAAATCAAAAAATCGTAAGTTATTATTTTGCGTTTCACGACCCCTAGCGATGGAAATAAAAAATCTAAAAAAAAAACCAAATTAATGTTAATACTGTATGCAACTTTTGCGATTGATGTTATTTTGTTTTCAAACATTTTTTAAATCGCTCCGGTCTTACAAATGCAAGATTTACAAAATATCGCATAATTAGTCTTTTTACTCTTATTAAGCTGGCTGAGTCTGAGAATGTATGTAATCATGTGGTATGCACATGTGGATTTTTGTGTAAGGTTGTTGCTTGTTTTGACAATTTTGCGCTATTATTCCACGCCTCCAAGAATTGTTCAAGTTAAGAGCGATGATGAATTTAATAAAAACTTCAACAATTTTAGTGCCTTGACAATAATCCCAAGTCATTCACAATTTACTCAAGGTTAGTTCAAAATCTATTTTTGGACTTCCTGATATAGTTGTTACCCATTTAGAAAATTTAATATATTCTATGAAGCGCATTAATTACGTCAAACTTATTCATACTTGCACCTGAAGCAAAGAATCAACCAACTAGCAGTTTCATGTGGTTGTATAAAAATTCGTTGTTGGAAAGCGAACAACGTTTTGCCCATTGTTTGCTATATGACCTTGATTTTACCACGGCTAAATTAATTCCACCACCTACTGCTTGTTGACAGGTCATGAAACATTTATTTTTATAAAGGTAAGGCGGTTGTGTGTAAGTTCACGAATAAAATATGTAACGTGCATTCGTTTTCGTATAAATGGTCTAAGACCTCGATATAATTGAATTACAAAGTGTAGGTATACTATATGCGCCTTCGAAACGAAATGCAAAACAAGTTATAAGTATTTAATTTGCAATTTTTGGATGACGTGAACATAAATGACTGGAAATGGTGAAGTACGGGAAAATGTCAATAGGTAGATTATTTTGATTGTTCACTACGTTTAAGATATCATCCAAAAACATCATTCTGTTTTCTGGGTTACATTTAAAATAGCGTAGCACTTTTTCCGTGATACATATACCTTCTTGCAAAGCTAAATAAATGAGCTCCGATTTGGATGGAAATTTGTTAGCGATATTTTGGTAATGAAAGTTTATGCTAAAAAAGGAGCGGTTTTTACGGCTCTTGCACTTGGTGTCACATCAAGTGCCTGGTACTCCAGGTTGGGAGTTGTACGTCGGAGCGACTTCCCGAATCCCGACTACGCAGAAAAACATTTAGTTGCGAAGCAACAACAGGGCTATGAAACGAGCGGATACACTGATGACGACCCAATCAAATGCATTCGCGTGCTGCCGAACAATTAGACGAGTTGAGAACTGCTACAAAGCACACATTACCGCTATCCAATCAATAGCTAAATTCGGCAGTATAAGCCTAGTATGTACGCATGACTCCACAGAAAAGAAAAAGGACGACATCAAAGACGAGTTCTACTAGCTCCTTGACAAAACGTATGAGCAATGTCCTATGCTGTCACAATACAACTGTCCTCGGCGATTTTAACGCAAAGCTGGGAAAAGAGGACATCTTTGGTGGAGCACTCGGAAAGTACAGCCTGCACGACACCAAATCCGATAAAGCATTCAGGCCGAACGATTTTGCTGCGGGGTGAAATGGTGATAACAAGCACCTGGTTTCCACATCTCAACATCCATAAAGATACATGGAGATCTCCTGATCACTCAACCGTCAACCAGATTGATCAAATTGCGATCGACGGAAGGCAAATGTCCAGCATTTAAGATGTTCGAACTTTCCGAGGAGCCAACATCGACTCGGACCACTTACTCGTCGTAGCCGAGGCAGTGCTACGAATATCCCAACAACGGCCAAAACAAAGAAATGCTGTAAGAAGATTCGACTTCGGACGGCTACAATCGCAAGAGATCCTTCTCTGATCGAGTGTCAAGTAATTTCTTAATGAATCCTATGCCGCCAACATTAAGTACCAAGACCAGTGGCAGCATTGCCAGAAAGCAATAAGAGATGCCACCTCTAATGTGCTGGGTTTCACACAGCCACCAAAACGAAACCCCTGGATGACAAAGAATGCAGGCAGGCCCATGCAGCCAAGCAGGAGGCATACAAAGCGGCGCTGCATTGAAGGACAACAGGTGCTCGTGAGCTCTACTAGCAAAAGTGGAAAGAGGCTACTCATGAGAAAAAAAGGGAGAGCATGACAAGCGTTAGATCGAGGATGTTTACAGTGCCAACAGCAGGAATGAAGTTCGGAGGTTTTATCGGAAGGTTAAACAGATGGCTCAAGGTTATCGAGAAAAAACCGGTGCGAGATGAGATAAAGACAAGAGATGAGATAAACAAAGAACATCATAGTAGAATCGCAATCAATGCTAATGATTTGGAAAAACCACTCCTGTAGACTGTATAAGGCAACGACGCACAAAACACCGCTTTTCATCGGACACGATGATAGTCAACAATTCCGTGAACCTGACCTGGAAGAAGTGAAAACGGCAATATCACGGCTGAAATCCAACAAAGTCGCTGGAGCAGATGGTCTAGCTGCTGAGCTGTTCAAAGCAGCAGGCGACGAGCTAGATAGGAGCATACACCAAATCATCAGAGGAATCATATAGAGGAATCAGTCTACTTAACATCGCCTACAAGATCTTCTCGGGGTAATATGTAAACGTCTGAAGCCTTTCGTCAACAATCTGATGGGTTCTTATCAATTTGGTTTCAGGCCAGGAAAGTCAACCATCGACCAAATTTTCACGTTGCGGCAGAGCTTGGAAAAGACCTATGAACTCTAAATCGATACCCACTATCTTTTCATCGATTTTAAGGCCGCGTATGACAGAATCTACAGAGACGAACTGTATAAAGCTATGTCTAGTTTTGGCATCCCTGACAAGCTCCTTCGCTTGTGCTAAATGACGATGGAGAGCTCACGCTGCTCCATCAAGGTTGGCAATGAGCTTACGGAATCTTTCGACGTCAAAAAAGGATTCAGACAAGGCGATGCACTGTCATGCAATTTCCTTAACATCGTTCTTGCAGAACTTCACCGTCAACACCAGAGGCACTATCTTCCAAAAATCTGTTCAATTTTTCGTGATGTTGATGGTGCCTTTGTGAGAATTGAAAGAGAAGCAGCAAAAATGGGTTTAGCGGTAAATGAGAGAAAAACGAAGTGTACGCTGTCTTCAAGGACACCCAACATCGACGGTTAGGACAAAACGTCACAATAGACGCATACAACTTCGAGGTAGTATAGAAGTTTATCTACCTAGGCTCCGCTATAAACACGGGCAGTAAAACCAGCGCTGAGTTCAAACGAAGAATAACTCTTGCTAATCGCAGTTTCTTTGGGCTAAGAAAGCAATTGAGTGGAAAAGCCCTCTCTCGAGCAACTAAGGTTAAATTGTACAACACCCTCAGCATCCCAGTCCTGCTGTGTGGTGCGGAAGCATGGACCTCGACAAAATCGGATGAATGTGCCTTAAGCTGTTTCGAGAGGAAAGTTCTTCGGGTCATCTTTAGCCCCGTGTGCATTGAAGGGGAATGGCGAAGAAGATATAACAGCGAACTTTACGGGTTGTACAACGACATGGATCTAGCCCAGGAGGGTCGGTCATTTAGAGCGGACAAATGCTCTGGCCCGGAAAGCCTTCCACACTATTCTCAAGGGAAGTAGGAGGAGAGGAAGACCGCAACTCAGTTGGCGCACTTAAGTGGAAGAGGACCTCAATGAACTTGGAGTGCATAACTGGAGACAGCTAGCAAGGGCCGGCTGGCGGGGACTGTTGATTGAGGCCCAAGTTCACAACGGACTGTAGCACCACCTTAAATAAGTTAGTAAGTAGCCTTAGACTTGGCTGACCAATTTCGCTAAGAGAACGCCCGAAATTTTGTAATTAACAACTTGATGATGTTTTCCAACGATCGGGAGAGTTGGGACAACTACATATAGGGATAAGTCCGTGTCGCAGTGGAAGGCCAACACTGAATCATCACTCATCGATGATGATGTGATGATGATGCAGGGCAAGACTTTATTTTTCTTCGTTAGTTTTTATATTTTTCCTAAATGAATGTAGATTTGAGTTACTCTTGATAATATTTGTATAGTATAAAATTTAAAGCACATTCAAAATATGTATGTAGGTATTTGAAATCACATCTATTTTCTTTAAATTGATTTTTACAGGTGCAAAAGCGAAAAGTTAAATGTTTTGATTGCATTAATAAGATAATATAAACTATTAAAAAAAAATAAATATATATATGAAATGGTGGCTTCATTTTTATGAGTAATTATTATATTACGCTCGTAGGTTCAAATAAACTGTCTTATACTGAATACGCGCTTACATTAGGTATGGTTTAGGTTTAATCTTGATGTCATTCGCAATATCTGAGACAATTTGCAATTAAATTCACATTAATGGAACACAATTTTTGAAAAATGTCTGATTTCTTTTTTAATAACTAACTAATAATGTTCAATTATTGTATTTTATTCTCGAAGTGCTCACGCGCGTCACATTATATGGATTAGCGAAGTGTTAAAGGAATAAAAGTTATAGCTTCGCAGTCCGAAGCGTATTGAACGTTGATATTTCACTTAACCTCACACCAAACTCGTATACAAATCAAAAATGAATTGTGACCAATTTGGAAAAGAATAAAAATATAAAAAAATAAACATGGAAGACACATATAAAGGCGGGGTCGTTATTTAAGAACACCTCCACTTAAATTTATATATGTGATGGAAAATTTAAAAGTTGGAATATAAAATTTATTGTTTTTGTCCAAATTTGATCCTCAATCAACCCGTAGGTAACTGTAAGAATAAAACATAATTTAAAGTGTAGTGCACATACTTTCGTCAGAGTTAACGAAAATGGTTATTGCTTCCTATCTTTTGGTGTGCTATTTTGTATAAATCCATTTTCATTTAATTATATATTAATCCCTATGTTTAAGACACAAATATCAAAGCCATTGATAAATGCTGATTATTGTCGAAACTTACAAATGACTCATGTCAGAAAATTTTAATTCTAGATCGTCTTAACTCACCACTAACAACGTGGGCGAACAACAAAAGCAAACAAAAAAGGTGGTAAGAAAAACCAATGTGTTTAGACGGTCAGCAGCAGCTGTTAATATTATGATGTCACATTAGCATGTATAAAGATAAAGATTAATCGAACAGATCGAAAACTGTGGTTTTTTTACGATATGTGCAGTGCATATACAGTGAGTGATTAAATTACTACGGATACTAAAGGGTTTTCCAATAAGAGGTGTTATTTTGAATAGCCCGCTATTTCGGTAGCTGTCACTTTTGAGGCTGTCATTTTTTGACATTTGACAATTAGAAACTACGCCATTAATAAAAATGGAACGATACACGCTTCAACAGCGCACTGAAATTATTAAAATTCACTATGAAAATGCTGAAAATTTTGCAGGTTCGTAAAACTAAAACATTTTTGGGTCGTCGTGAAGCACCTTGTCGGACCGCAATACTGAAATTGGTGGACAAATTCGAGCTGTTGGGACATATTAGTGATGTGAAGAATAAAACCCGTGCACGTCGTTTAAGAACAAGTGAGAATATTGCTGTTGTAGCCCAGAGTGTTGAAGAAAACCTAGGTTCGTCCATTCCTCGTCGTGCTTTGGAATTAAGCATTCCACAAACGTCATTACACCGTATTTTGCATAAAGACTTGGGTTTTAAGGCTAATAAAGTTCTGTTAAAGTTAATAAAAGAACTCAAGCTGGCTGATCATCAACAACGTCGTGTCTTTGCTGATTGGGTCCTTGAAATGAATGAAAATGATCCGGAATTTCATCGAAAAATCATCTTGACTGATGAGGCGCATTTCCACCTCGGAGGCTACGTCAATAAGCAAAACTGTCGCATCTGGGGCTCGGAAAACCCAAGAGTTATTGTTGAAAAGCCATACATTCTCAACGCGTGACTGTTTGGTGCCGTTTTTGGTCCGGTTTTTGGTCCGCGGCGGGGTCATTGGACCTTACTTTTACGAAAATGAGGCTGGTGCAACAGTTAAGGTCGATGGGTTGCGCTATCGAGAGATGTTTAACGATTTTTTTATGGCCGCAATTGGATGGTATTGATCTGGACAACGTTAACTTTCAACAAAACGGCGCAACGTGCAACACAAGCAATGAAAACATCGATCTTTTACGGGAAAAGTTTCTGGACAGTGTTGTCTCTGGAAGAGGTGATCACAATTGGCCACCGAGATCTTGTGATTTACCACCTTGCTTATTACTAAACTACATATATTAAATAAAAAATAATCTTTACAAATTATAACAGTAGATTATTCAAATGTGTCCGATTTGTTTGGTAACCCCCTTTCTTATAGCGTTTTTTTTGTCGTCCGGAACTGTTCACAAGGTTGCTCTTTTTTTTGCTTTTTTTCAAATTTTTGAATGGCTTTTTTGGGAAAAATCAAAGCCAACTTTTTTGAAATCGGTATTATTTGATAAATATGTGTTCTCTGTTTATTTTAAAATTTCAATTTGTGTGCATTCTGTTTGAGATTTTTGGTTGTGTTGTGTTGTGCATTTTTGTGGAACGACGTGTTTTAAGCAATGGGTAGACGAAATTAAGACTCTGCTATTGCACACAGAGCTTTCGCAGAGGAAAATTGCAGCTGTTGCAAGGGTTGCAAAATGCAAAGTCGTCGGTGGACAAAATAAAAAGAAAAAACGAGCCCAAAATTAAAGACATATGCGTCCAAAATCGGAAAAAGTCACTTAAAATTCTTACACATTTGATTCATTAATCAGGAATCAAAATATCAGACATGACAGTCCGACGACGAATTAAAGACATGGGTTTTACTTGTTGCCGCCCAGCAAAAAAGCCACTTCTCACAAAAACGATGATGGAAAAACGGCTTAAATGGGCAAAACTACACAAGGACTGGACATTAGAAGATTGGCTTAAGATAATAACGCGTTCAGTTACTTATTAGTTGGCTATCTTCGATTTATCTGGCAGATTTGTCTTCCTGTAGGTTTGCTTTTCTGACGAGTCGACAGTGCAGATTTTGTCGGTAGAGAGAAGAAGACCAGACGAAGAATATATAAAAGAATGCATTGTGGAACGCGTTAAGCATCCACTAAGCATTATGGTCTGGTCAGTAATCTGCGGAAATGCACTGAGCGGCTTTATATCGTTGAAGGAAGCATTGCCAAAACGGGTTCTGGCGGTTATAGCCCCCAAGAGTGGTTTTATAAAATATTGAGTCGACATACTGTTATACTATTCAAAATAAAATGGAAAGTAGGAAAGGGAACGTAGGTACCTAACCATTTTCGAGCAAGGAAGTAAACTACGTTTTCGATTCAACAAAATCTATTTTGAAACAAGTCACATCAATTGACGGCAACATCATTTCTTTACAATCTTGATTTGGAAATGATTAACATTTGCATTCCGCTACTAATACGAAATTTCCAAATTTGTATGCATAATGGGAACGTCAACAATCATTTAATCCCTTATCTTTACACATAAGGTCCTCAAAAGAATTATCTATGCCGCCGCCTGTATAAACATTTCATTCATAATTTCCTTCCTGTTTTGAGTAAGAAATTTGCAATAAAAGAGATTTTATTCAGAAACCTTTGCATCATCGGATCCTTCTGGCATTTAAGAGTGTAATCGAGATATAACCACCATTTAACAAGCTCGTTAAATTTGTGACTATCAACTTCTGAATTGAGTTTTAAAATATGTTAAACGTTGAAACAAAAAATGTGTTATGAGTTGGTTCTCAACTAACCGATTCTTTTTACATGCACATCCCGATTGAATGATACTCTTGGGCCATTTGGTTTTTGAGCCGCTTCCATTTTACCTCATAACCTCCTCGTGAAAAATTGTTTTTTTTTTCTTTTGTATAGTCTTACTCTGCAGTTATTTTATATCGACAGGGCACTTCTTTGCATTCCATTATTTATTAAAAAATTGTTGCTTCATTAGCAAAATACCCCGGAAGTCCATACATTTGTATAGTAACATAAATGTACATAACTGCTGAGTAGGGTCTACTCAACATGGTTTTTTTGGTCCTTCATTTCGTTTGGCGGGAGAACAGATATTCATTTTTGCAGCCTCTGAAAGTTTAAAATAAACAATTTTACAGATACATCACAATAAACTTGTGTTAATGAGTTGGTCATGCCTCATGCCCTATTAGGAACAAACTTGGATTACGTTTTATTTTAGTATCAATTCAAATGAATGTTAATATTGTTAAATTTTAGTTATATACGTCTCGTGTTTTGGTCTTGAAACAATTTGTATGTTAATAATTAATATGCCTAGATATTTAGTTTTTAATTTTCATGCATTTGATCCTTTTTTTAAATAATGACACATTCGCGTTCGTGTAGATACATTTCATTCCTGTTATGAGTGAGTTTCCTTGTAAGAAGGACCAAACTTATATAGGTATTAGGTACCTAAAAGATAATATTCGATTTCAAACTGATTTTTCGTCTATCTGTATGTTTTGTTAGACATATTCTTGTCATCCGTTTTGAAAACCTGAAGATTTAAGTTTTAAATTGCTAATTAAAAGGAAGAGTCTTTAAGTCCTTTTATCCTTTTATTGTGTCCCTCTTGGAAGACGTACCGTATACATTGTTTTAAGTTTCAAGATCTTAATTAATCAAGCTTCATTTTGTGTCTGCTAAGTTCAATGAGTGAGTGTATGTAAGTATTATGTCGATTGTTGAAAGACAGAAAAACTGACTTGCCATATATGTACCGAGATGGTCATCAACTTTGAAGAACAAAAAAACACGTACATATGTGTTGCTATTGAAGGCTTATACATTATTTTATTTTTTTTTTTTTTTTTCTATACATAAATACATAAACAAATGAAATGAAGTGAGTTGACTTTACGAAGTCGGTCAAAAGCTATTCCCAAATAAAGTTCGATGACGATTTCTCGCCAATGTAAGTTAAAATATTACATTGAATGAAATAACTTGCGTGAATCTTTAGAAGGCTTACAACAATTTTACTTTTGAAGCCCACAGTCGCAAAACTACCAACAACAATCTTATTGAATGCAAGGTTATGTTAAGTTATTGTCGAGTTATACACTTAGTAATTTGAAGCATTACGTGTTCAATACACACAGTAGGTACATTTCAACATTTGGTTGTCTTCAGTCGTCTGATTGTTTTCTTTTTATTTTGGGAGTCAATGTCAACTTGGAAATAATGTTATGTGATTCTTATAATCCATATTGATGCACTTTATTCTGACCGGGTAAACGAAATAATACCCGGGAATCCGAATTATTCAATATTACCTGGGTACCGGGTATTTGCATGGTGTTCACGTACCCAGGTACCCGGGTACTTAAAACATAACGATCGCGTATCCGAGTACCCGGGTATCCGGGTATGATTTACAAAAAAGAAGTCTATTCATAGATAGTTGCAGGACAGTGATTAACCAACATAATAAAATCATCTCTTTAAACTATCATTATCCAAAAACAACTTGCATTTCTTTTTCGTACCACTCAGCACAGTGCAGTGCAAGTGCAAATAAAACGCTCCAACTCATTTTATCTGTCAAATTCAATTTGTATGGCAATTGTTACATAAAACGTCGCAAAATCGACCTGAGGGTTGCTCCTCGCGTTACACAAAATAAGCAAGTACTTCAACCAAAGCGAGTGCATAACTCTTCTTCTTAACGCGAACAGCGCTGTCTTCATTTCAATGATTGGAAGTTTTATCGCCGGCACAACTGTTATTTTTTTACTGGCCTTTTTATCAATTGACTGCAATCCAAATTGTTTTTGTTTGCCAAGGGAAATGTTGCCGTGCTGGCTACTGAGTAGTGAAAAAAATACGACTAATAATAAATCAACAAACACTTTCCAACAGCTTTGTTTTCTCCTTTATTTACGACTACGACGAGGTTTGCCAACACAGGGACTGTGTTATACCACCGGCTCATAACTTTGTGTGGTGTTAGTTGTTAGTAAGCACATAACGAAACTAAAACAAATAACACAACACACATAAATAATTAACATAAAATAAAGGAAAAACATTACAAAATCAACATAAACCATTAAGAAAGTGGAACACTGGTTTTCAAAATCAAGGGGCACGGTAATGGCAAGCCCTTCTAACTTCTATACCAAAGAAGCCAAAAGTTTCAAACTCACATTATTCGTTAGGCTTGTCAAGAAGAAGCACCTCAGTAAATTTCAGATATTAAGCATAAGTAGTTTCTAAGTAACTATGTTGCAAAAATCACGAAAACCGTAACTGACTGACTGACTGATTCACTCACTTACTGAAAGATCATCAAAAAAGATCACAAAATTATGAAGCACTTCCCGTTGAAACTTAAAATAAATGTCCAGAAATGCGAAACAATTCTGTTCCCGACCTCGTTGGCTGGGGCCATGAGGGATACGCGCAAGAATTGGCGCAAGATAGTCATCTTTGGGCCTCACAGACAGCGATTAACGAGCAAAAGTGAAGTGAAGTACCTCGGTATCTGGTTGGACCAGTATCTGTATTTCGATAGGCATTATAAAGGAGCCTTCGCTCTGACGAAACGATTGTTCTGAAGCAGTCGACTTGACTCCAGAGTGAAGGTAATTTGCTACATTACCTTCATATGGCCGATGATCGTTTATGGCTGTCCAGTGTGGTTCAATGTTGCACCATCTGAAATGGAGAAGATTCGGGTGTCCGAGAGGCAGTGTCTTCGGCACTGTCTCGGTTTGTATCGGACACCGGAATCTTCTTATGTATATTACTATTCTAACTAGGTTCTATACAACGAGGCTCGGATCAACAGAATTGACAATTTCGTGTTAAAACTTGTTCGGGGTCACATTGCGAGAGCTATGACTTCGACCATAATTCGATCTTTGAGGCGTTCTATCCGAACGACGAATATTTTGATAGTACACGCTTGAGCGGCTTCATTCCACCAGAGGCATTCCTCTATTTAGATAAATGCGGTCTGATACAGGACAGATTGGCGGTGCCGCTAATCTACCACGTCAGGCTCCTTTACAATCGAGACGTTCTCGCACAAGACGGAGCAGAGATCCTTCGGTTCGGTAGGGCTGTGTCCGAACGGGACCGAAACGATAGGGTGAACAAGAGAACCAGTTCTGGTGGCTTCAGTCAGCACTTTTCAATGAGTTGTTGGGGTGGTGTTTTGGGCCTTTGTGGGCTTACATACTTGTTTTAGTTAAAGGGTTTTGGGTTTAGGTTTAAGTAGAGTAGGCATGGTGGCACAAACATTGACAAGGACAACAAACACCAAATACAAATACAAATACAAATACATACAAAAAAAATACAAAATACAAAAAAAGTTAAATAAAAAATGATAGAAATTTGCTGCTGTGGTTGTTCTAGTTTGTAAGTACTTGTTAGGTAGAATAGGTAGTTTTAGTTAATGTTAAGTTTTCTTTTTAAGGACCTAATTTTAAGTAGCATGTGAGGACAAAATGAGAAATGATGTGGTGTCAGTTTTTTGTAATTTTTCTAACACATAAGAAATATGGAAGACAAAAAAAATATGTAGTTCATAGGCCGAAACACATTAATCTTAAGTCCGGTTGGGGCCAGTTAGTTTTATATAAGATTTAAGTTAATAAGCTAGTTTCAATTCTTTGTCTAGTAATAAGATGTATAAAGAGAAAGCAGCTGTCCGTAGCTTAGTGGTTAGGTGCGTTGGCTGCTAAGCAAAACGTCGTGGGTTCGAATCCTACTCGGGCCCAAAGTTTTTATTTCATCTTTCACGTACACTGCCTCTTGCGAAGAATTGACAAAACTTCCAAGAGTATCATCTGTCATGAAAAAGTGCTTCTCAGCTTGGCCGTTCGGAATCGGCGTAAAATTGTAGGTCCCCTCAATTCTTCACACGCACCCAGAGAATTGTTGATGAGAGTAAGCCACTCAGGCCTTGGCTCTTCAAGAGCTGTCGCGCCACTCTATTTATTTATTTATTTTTAAAGAGAAAATGAAGAAAAATGAATTTTGAAAAACGTCGAAAATTTGAAATTTTTCAATCAGGGGGCACACCAAAAACATAAACGTAAAAAAAGAGCCAAATTCTCCGGTACAAACATTCTGCCTAACAAATCAGCTACGAAAAGTAATGAGATCTGTAAGAACGCCAAGTTCTAAGATTCAGCAAGTACTCGTAGGTGCATTGCAAATGTTTTAAGCGGACTTACATCGAATCAACTATTAGTTTCGAAAGAAACTTGTAAACTAATGTAAATTAGTTAATTTTCTTACTTGGCAGGTTTTCTCTTAGTATTCACTATTAAAAATGTTTGGAAAACTTACAAAGTAAAAATACAAAAAAAAAATCATAAACGACTTGGTCGATTTTGTACAAAATACTTAAAAACCCATTTACGCCACTACCCGAACATTCACTCAAAATTCGGAGCAGAACACTCCACTGGTACAAAAGTAGTGAGTCGAACTGAATTCCACAAAAACAATCAAAAATACATGCACTACCCATCTACCCCCCTGTCACTTTTATTTACGCTACTACCAAACGTTCAATCAAAATACGATGGCAAACGCTCCACTGATACAAAAGTAGTGAGTCGAATTAAGCAGCAAATCTAAAAAAAAAAGATAAAACCGACAACGAAAAATGTCCATTGTAGGTTTTTTTTTTATTGTCGATGAAAAACAATACATAGGTCCGTTCGCGTACTCTTCTAAAACAGTCTAATTTTACGAAAAATTACGAAATTTTACCAAATCCTGTTCGCATACTCAAATATTTAGTAACTTTTCGTAAAAGAGAGCCTCACGAGAGAGATAAAATATTTCCCCAACCTACGAATTTTAGCCCAAGAAATTTCTTTCGGCTGATTTGTACAAAGTGTCAAATTTGATTGATACAGCAAATAATAATAAATTCAAATTCAAAGTTTAAATTTTTCAAATAAAAAAAAACTTGAAAAAATGTGGATAAAATTTGTTGTTTTCCCGATCGACTACTTTTTTGTAGTTTTGTTTTTCTGTGAGAGAATTTTACCTCCACTCCTTAAAATGTCTCATCTTACGATTTTGAGTGCAGAAAGTACGCAAACGTACGTGACAAATACATAATATTTTTCTTCACTTGCCTATTTTTATTACGAAAATCAAAATTTTTGACGAAAATTAATATTCTTTAGGCCCAACTATAATCGACATAAACTAGCATGAAGACACCAAAGACACGAGCTCCTCGACAAGACCTATGAGCAATGCCCTAGCTATGACATTACAATCGTCCTTGGAGATTTTAATGCTAAGCTGGGTAGAGAAGAATAATCAGACGACATAGCCTACACGACACCACTTCCGATAACGGATTTAGGCTAATCGACTTCGCTGCGGGGCGAGACGTAATGGTAGCAAGTACGCGATTCCCACATCTCGATATCCACTAGGGAACATGGAAATCTCCTGACCAATCAACCGTCAATCAGATTGATCACATTGCGATCGACGCTGACACTTCTCTAGCATGCAAGATAACCGCACATTCCCAGGTGACAACACGAGAAAATGCTAGGAGGAAATTCGACGTCAAACGGCTACAATCGCAAGAGATTGCTAGATCCTTTTCCGATCGGGTCTCCGAAAATTTCCTCACTAGTCCTTTGCTGCCAGCAAAAAATATAGAGAACCAGTGGCAACACTGCCAAGCAGCCATCAGAGATGCCGCCTCTGAAGTGCTAGGGTTTACACGGTCACCACAACGAAACCCCTGGTTTGACGATGAATGCCGGCGAGCACATGCAGCTAAACAAGAGGCATACAAAGCGGCGCTGCAAAGAAGGACACGAGCAGCTTATGAGCTCTACGAGCAGAAAAGGAGAGAGAAGCATAAACTTCTCAGAAAGAAAAAAAGGGAGCATGAGAAGCGCGTGATCGAGGAGATAGAGGGATGTCACAACAGGAACGAGGTGCTGTGTGAAGACAGATTTAACTTCGAGCTAGTTAAGGACTTTGTCTACCTGGGATCCGCTATCAACTCAGACCACAACACCAGCGCTGAAATCAAACGAAGAATCACTCTTGCCAATCGCTGCTTCTTTGGACTTAGAAGGCAATTGAGTAGTAAAGTCCACTCCCGAGCAACTAAAGTGACACTCTACAAAACCCTCATCACCCCGATCCTCATGTATGGTGCAGAGACATGGACCAAGACAACATCTGATGAAAACGCTTTGGGCTGCTTTGAGAGAAAAAATCTTCGAGTGATTTTTGGTCCTGTCTACCTAAATGAAGAATGGAGACGAAGATTCAACCAAGAACTGTACGAGCTTTACAGCGACACTGACCTAGCCAGAAAAGTAAAAGTAAGAATCCAACAACTTAGATGGTTGGGTCATGTTGAGCGAATGGAAAATAATGCTCCGGCTCGTAGTCTTCGAATCCAACCCGGAAGGATGTAGCAGAAGAGGAAAACCGTGACTCCGGTGGAGCACACAGGTGGTAGAGGACCTGAACCAACTTGGCGTGCGAAACTAGAGACAGATAGCCATGGACCGAGCTGGCTAGAGATTTTTGTTGGGTGAGGCCCTGGTCCGGACCTGGACTGTAGCGCCACCATAAGTAAGTAAGTAAGATGGCTTTGATGACTTAAGTAAACTATGGGTATACGCGGGAATTTTGCAAACATAAGCAAATTTTCGTTAGGTTTTTACATTCGCTTATGTTTACTTAGCTATATTGATATATTTTACTGAACTGAAAAAACGTTATTTTTTAAATTTGCACCGTTTTTTATTTGAAAAGTTTACATTTTGTTTGTTAACAACCTTCTACCCTTATTCCTCCTTAGTTAACAACAAAAATAAAGAAAATCGGTCAAACTGTTGTTGAGTTTTTGAAGCGTACACAAACCAACATAATATTTTTATATATATGAAAGAAGACAGATTTATCAAACTTATTTTTGGAAAATATGAGAACAGAAACTTGCATATAAAATTTTAGTTTTAGAGACTTTATAAAATAAAAGTCCAAAAACCCCAATTGGGTGGGACACAAGCCGTTATGTCCTTGGGACTTATGTCCCAGGTTGAAATAAAGTTGAAATTTTTCAGCTGTCAAAAGGTATAGAGTCCCACTATGACACTTCAAATGACAGTTAAGTTTGACATGCATCAAATGCCAGCGCTACCAACTTGACACCGCGAAACGAATGGCACTTTACATACGATTGTTAGATGAATGGTCACAGTGTGATAGGCGCAATTTTTTTTATTGCTATAATTCGAACACTTTTTCACTAATACTGTATACATTTATGTATATATGTACATAAAACGGCAAGTCCTCATTTTTCTTTGCTATTAAAATTTTATAGTAATTTAATAATTTTTGTCTTTTAAATTAAAGAGAACTAAACAAGTGCCAACAATTTTGGGGCGCATGTGTGCGTAGGTTGATAAAAACGAGTACGAAAAGATAGGACAATGGAGAAATAATCATACGAATGTTAAATTAAGTTTGCAACTGGGTCAATTACATTTTACAAAGCAAACAGGTCCAAAAGTCCACTACAGATGAACTGCTTTTTCGGGAGGCATTGTTAAGAAGCATCGATACTGAGTGGTTTGACTGCTCATGACTTTGTTCAACTTTTGGCTACTAATATGTTTTCATTGCTTACGCATAAGCAATAAGTAAAAGTTGTCTGAGGGGTTACTAAAAATCTCACAGCAGCTTCAAGTTGATTTAATGTTATTGAACATTTTCTCCGCGATTTGCTTTACATACCTACTTCCAGATTTGCCATCAAAAATACATTGATGACATCACTTTTTCCAAATAGTATGAAAGTATTGAACAACCTTCAGCAACTCCATGGCCGGACTTAACCATATATTTATTCTACAGCCATTGCATTTTTTTAATCTTTTTTTTAAGATCATGCCAGAACAATACATTGTTATAATAAATTGCGTTGATTTTATTAAATAAATTTAAATATGAAAAAAATTAATTAATTCAGTCCATTTTTATATGTATAGGTACCTAGTTATATTATTGACTTGATGAGTTTTTTTTTTTTGTATTGTGAAAATTGCCTTTTATCTGCAAAACCATCTAACCAGGAACACTTACAATGCATACTACAACCGACTAGAGCCTGAAAAAATACGCACCTATTTGGGTCCTGGTAACATTGATTTGAGACATTGAAGTTTGGTCAAACAGCAAAATAAACGACAACTAGTTAGGAAATATTCTGTTTCACCAAAGGCTGCAAGATTTGGTGTGAATGAAACTGGTTTTCGATTTACAATTGGATATGCACACCGTTTGGAAGTTCAAAATATCTGTTGTGGGCAAGTTAATTAAAAATTTGCTAATGACATCGTTAGAATTCAATGGAAGTGAGCTGAGATTTCAGAAAAGAGGGATATACCTATCGATTTTGAATTTTGTAATGTAACTTGATGGCTTGAAGCAAAAGCCTCCACCTAGGGTTTTTTATATGATTTTTGGAGATGAATTGCGATGTATTTATGACGAAGTTTCAAAAAATCTATGCACAGTGCCACTCACTAAAATAGCACCCGGTCGGAAAATGCACGTTTGCAGATGCTGCAATGAAAAACAAGAGCAGCAAGAGAAGAGTATCGAGAAAAGGACCCTGCGAAGGAAGAAAAGAGCATCAGCAGTTTCTCAGCTCAAAGATCTAGAAGAGTCTCGGGCCATGAACAACACACGGCGTTTCTTTACAAGGTCGTAGCAATTAGCTTCTGGTTTCAGAACCGGGACACAGGCTCTTCGAAACAGTTATATGGAGGAGGTGTTTTGATGAACAGCATGAGCACGGAAAACACTATCTTCAACAAATCCACCCAACTCCTAGGCTATGCGGACGACAGTGACATCATTGGTCGATCCAAGAGAGCTGTGCTTGAGGCCTTCATAGCGATTGAAGAACAGGCGAAACTCGTTGCTCTTTGAAGTGAACGAGGACAAAACAAAGTACATGCTATCAACAAACAAAGCAACATCTAGGACAAAACGTCACTGTTGTTAGCAGCAATTTCGAGGTAGTTAAGGAGTTCACCTACCTTGGAACAAACAAAAAGAACTACAATAGCGAACCGCTGCTGCTTCAGTTTGGGAAAAAAAACTGGGTTCAAAACTCCTCACTCGAAAGACAAAGTGTCTGCAGTCCTACTCTACGGCACCGAATGCTGGACAATAAGTAAAAAACGGGAATTGATACTGGGCACTTTCGAAAGAAAAATTCTTCGACGGATTTTCGGTCCCGTATGCGACGATGGCGAATATAGAAGAAGGTTCACCCGAAAACTGTACGAGCTGTACCAAGATGTGAATGTAGTCCAGAAGGCCAAGCAGAGACGACTAGATTGGCTCGGCCACATCGAGCGAATGGACGACAACGCTCCAGATAAAGAAGTCTTTTCATCCTAGCCCCCAGGTTTGTCAATTGTCGACAATTTTTTGTCATCCAAATAAAAATTGCCTGTTTAAATGGACTTAGGCCGTGTGCGAATTGGATGAATTGTGGTTAAAAAGGGATGAATTTTTAACCACTACTGTCATATTTTAACCTGCTCCGCAGCTAGTCTAATTCTTTACACATTTTATTCAATGCGAAGTGTCAAAATTTAACGAAATGTCAAGTTTTAACCACTTTTTAACCGAATTCGCACACGGCATTAAAGAACAAAAAATTGGTAAACTCATTAAAAGACAATTTTCTTGACAGATGATAGGTACTTTTTATGAAACAGAATTTGAAACCAAGGACATACATACGTTGGAGGCAGGCTTAGGCAGCATGTCCTAAGCTTCAGAGCCATCAACGAGCGCCTAACGACAATCCGCATAAAGGTTACATTCGGCAATATAAGGCTTATATGCGCTCACGCCTCACAGAAGAGAAAGATGACGATACCAAAGACAAGTTTACGAGCTCCTCGACAAGACATACAAGCAAAGCCCAAGCTTCGACGTTAAAATTGTCTGAGCTATATTTTAATGCCAAACTAGGAAGAGAGGATATCTTTGGTGGAACAGTTGGAAAACACAGCCTGCACGATTATCGATTTTGCAGCGGGGCGAAACATAGTAGTAGCAAGTACGCGTTTCCCGCATCTCAACATCCACAAGGGGACCTGGAGATCTCCAGATCAATCAACTGTCAACCAAATTGATCATATTGCGATCGATGCAAGACACTCTTCAAGCATTATTGATATCCGAACCTTCCGAAGGGCCAACATCGAAGTATGACGTCGGACGGCTCTAATCGCAAGAGTTTGCCAGATCCTTTTCCGATCGAGTATCAAGTAACCTTCTGAAAAGTCCGCTACAGCCAGTATCGAGTATTGAGAACCAGTGGCAGAATAGACAGGAAGCCATTAGGGATGCTGCCTATGATGTGCTGAGTTTCACGCGGCCACCAAAACGAAACCCCTGTTTTTGATAATAAATGCTGGCAGGTACATGCAGCCAAAGAAGAAGCATATAAAGCAGCGCTGCATAGTAGGACGAGATCAGCTCGGGAGCTCTACGAGGAGAAGATGAAAGAACAGAGAAGAGAAGAACACAAGCTTATCAGAAATAAAAAGAGAGAGCATGAAAAACGATCGGTCCAGAATGTTGAGAGACTAAAAACAGGAATGAGGGTTGGAAGTTTTTTTAAGAGGTGAAACGAATGTCTCAAGGTTACCGAGCACGAACTGAAGCTTGTAAAGACCAACAGGGAAATATCATAGTAGAAAGTAGAGCGACAGTCAATGCTGAGCATATGGAAGGACCACTTCTGCAGACTGTACAACGGCGATGACGAATCAAATTCCGCTGTCAGGCAGAATGAGCCATTCAATGAAGACGACGCAAGCCAAGATTTCCGTCTACCCGGTCTTAAAGAAGTACAGAGGCATCAGCCTCCTTAACATCGCCTATAAAATCTTTTCTGCAATACTATGTGAACGCCTGAAGCCGTTTGTCAACAAACTGTTAGGTCCACATCAGTGTGGCTTTAGACCAGCAAAGTTCACCATTGAACAAGCATTCACATTACTGCAGATCCTTGAAAAACTCAAGAACTCCAAATCGACACCCACCATCTTTTTATAGAGTTTAAGGCCGCGTATGACAGCATCTATAGAGAAGAACCGTATAAAACCATGTCCAGTTTTGGTATCCGTACAAAACTCATTCGTCTGAGCAGGCTGAAAATGGAGAAGTCGCGCTGCTCCATTAAAGTCGGTAACGACCACGACCTCACCGACGCCTTCGATGCCCAAAAAGGCCTTCGACAAGGTGATATACTGTCATGCGACCGACTTCTTTAACATCATATTTTAACGAATAGTGCAGATCTCCTACGTCAACACTAGAAGCGCTATCTTCCAGAAGTCTGTGCAACTACTCGCGTGCCCTGATGACATTGATATCATTGGGAGAACGCAGAGTGATGTCAACGGTGCTTTTGCGAGTATACAGACAGAGGCTGAAAAAATGGGTTTAGCGGTCAATGAGCGCAAAACAAAGTATATGCTGTCATCGAGAAAGGACACCCAACATCGAGGTCTTGGACAAAACGTCACGATAGGCGCATATAATTTCGAGGTAGCTAGGGACTTTGTATACCTTGGCTCCGCTTTCAACACGGACAATGACATCAGCGCCGATATGACGATATGCTAATCGTTGTTTCTCCGGGCTAAGAAAGCAATTGGGTATAGTTCTTCCCCCACCATGGTCTCGCCGTCTACATTAGGAATGATGTTGCTTATCAATTCTTACCACAATATGGTCGCTGTTCCAACCCTTTTTTAATTTTATGTGGTTCAAGTTCTCCGTAAATAAGCACATCATTCACTACTGTTTTCTTTATCGAAGCCCAAATTTGGACAGAGCTTCAACTTCTCGCGAATTTGACGCTCTGTCTGACTCCATCCAAAGAATTGTATCCCTGCATCCTCACACTGAAATCGTTATTACGGGCGATTTCAATGTACACAATTCTTCGTGGCTTCTCCATTCGGGCCAGACAACACCCGAAGGAATGTGTGCTGAGATCTTTGCTGAGTTTAACCACCTAACTCAGCTTGTCACCGAGCCCACTCGAATATCGGACATTAATGGCCAAGCGGAAAATACTCTTGACTTGTTTCTTACGTCTGACCCTGATAAATACACTATCAGTGTATTAACGCCTCTAGGCAGATCAGATCATAGTATTATATCTGCAAATTTCTCGTGTCAAGCTAATCCAGTTAGAGAAAGAGCTCCGAAGAGAACCGTCTGGCAATACGAGAAAGCCAACTGGGACGGTCTCAACAACTTTTTCACAACAATCTTTAACTGGTCACTATGCTTCCTCGATAGTGACGTAGACTCCAGCGCAGATATGATTACTAATATGATTATTTTGGGAATGAAAACTTTTATCCCGAATAGGGTTAAAAGCATCAAACCCAAGGAAAAGTCATGGTTTGATTCAAGCTGTAAAGAGGTTATCAGGGAAAAAGAAGTAAAGTTCCGGTGTTTTAGAGCCAACCCAACTGAGGAAAACCGGAACAAGTTTAAACAAGCCTGCAATGCCCATATTCGGCGGACCAAATTTTTACATGACCAAAAATTAAGGCAAAAAATACTGCAATGTCCCAAAGGCAGTAAGAATTTTTGGTCATTTGTAAAAAATATGAAGAATTCTTCTTCTTCTTCGGTCCCTACGCTCGTTGACAATGACACTCCAGTTGTTAGCTCTCTCGCGAAAGCTAACCTTTTTGCTAGGCAGTTCGCCGCCAACTCTTCGCTGCCAGAGTGTCATGACTCCTCCAGTTCTTGAGCGCGTCAATGATTCCATGGGACAAATCTTCTTCCGCACTCGTGCTGTGGCGAGAGTCTTAAAGGATCTCAACATACATAAATCCGCTGGTCCGGATGGTATCCCCGCTATTGTTCTGAAGAGGTGTTCTTCCACGCTGGCAAAACCCTTGCGTAAGCTTTTCCATCTATCCTATTCTTCTGGGCTCGTTCCGAGCAGTTGGAAAACAGCATTTGTCCAGCCAATCCCAAAAAAAGGCGAATCTTCTTCTCCGTCCAATTATCGTCCGATTGCACTTACGTCCCTTCTTTCTAAGGTCATGGAAACGCTGATAAACTATCAGCTCAAGAAATATCTCGAAGACCGAAAGCTTCTTAATGACCGGCAGTACGGCTTTCGCAGCAACAGGTCCACTGGTGATTTGATGGTTTATCTCACCGAACAGTGGAACAAATCTTTACATCGTTTTGGAGAAAGTAAGATTGTTGCACTTGATATTTCAAAGCATTTGATAAAGTCTGGCATCTTGCTCTTTTATCGAAAATGCGTGCCTTCGGTATCGATGAATCCCTTCTTCGTTGGATTAGAAACTTTCTTTCGAACCGTTCAATACAAGTTGTATTGGACGGATTCAAGTCTGAAACCCACAATATAAATGCTGGTGTGCCCCAGGGCTCCGTTTTGTCTCCGACCCTCTTTCTCATTTTATTAATGATCTCTTGTCTGTTACTTCTAATCCAATAAATTGTTTCGCTGACGATAGTACCCTTAGCTTCTCATATTCGTTTCCAGATTCACATCCCTCCTCTTCGGATGTGGAACTGCAACGGCAAAATATGATAAGTTCATTAAACTCTGACTTAAACAGCATTGTCCAATGGGGAATTAAGAACCGTGTAGAGTTTAATGCTTCGAAAACTCAATGCTGTCTGGTATCGTTGAAGCGAGATATACCCCCCTGCCACTGTCCATGAGTGGCACTTGCATCAATGAGACCGAACATCTCGAGATTCTCGGTATGTGCATCACTGATCACCTCTTGTGGTCCGAGCACATACGCGATGTCGCCAAAAATGCCGCAAGATGTTTGGGTTTCTTAAGACGGTGCAAGAAATTTTTCTCCCCGTCTGATCTGGCTATTATCTATAAAACCTATATCCGTCCAAAGCTTGAGTACAATTCACATCTTTGGGCTGGTGCTCCAGCTACTTACTTAAGCCTCTTGGATGGAATTCAAAAAAGAGCTGTAAGAATGATTGGTGATAGAGAGATCACCGACGCATTCACCACTTTAGACCACCGTCGTAACGTAGCGTGTCTCTCCTTGTTTTATCGCTACTTTTACGGAAATTGCTCTAGTGAAATAGCCAGTTGCATTCCTCCCCTCAAACAATTCGCCCGTAATACTCGCGCTTCTAGGAATGCCCATCAGTTTACCCTCGAGCCCAACTTCGGACGTACTCTCAAGTATAGGGAATCATTCTTTAGCCGTACTACGCGAATGTGGAACTCTCTTCCACACTCTGTTTTTCCCAGTCACTACAATGTTCAAGAATTTAAGACCAATGTACACCGACATCTCCTTTCCAACCCCTTCCCTTCTTCCTAATGCACTCACTGTGTCTCTCGCATGAAAAGGGTATAAAAATCCCTTAAGTGGGTGCATATTATAAAAAATAAAGGAAAGCCCTCTCCCGAACAACTAAGTTGATTCTCTATAAGACCCTCATCATCGTTGTCCTGCTGTATGGTGCAGAAGCATGGAACCTGTCAAAAACGGATGAGAGCGCCCTAGGCCGGTTTGAGAGAAAAGTTTTACGGTAGATCTATGCGGTCCTGTCTGCATAAATGGTGAATGGAGGAGAAGATTTAACGACGAACTGTACGGGCTATAGAGCGACACTGACCTAGCTAAAAGAGTGAAAGTCCAAAGACTCACATGGCTTGGTCACGTGGAGTTGATGGACACCAAAACTCCGTCCCGTAAAGTCTTCGAATCCACCCCAGAGGGAAGGCGCAGTAGAGGAAGTCCAAGGCTCAGGTAGCACGCGCAAGTTGAAGACGACCTCAACTGGAGACAGCTAGCTAGGGACCGAGCTGGCTGGAGAGGTTTGTTGTTTGAGGCCCAAGTCCACCCCGGACTGTCGCGCCACCTTAAGTTAGTAAGTAAGTTCACATGTCACATTAATAATACAAATGAATGCGAATAAAAGCATGGCTGTTGTATAAGATTTAAAGTTCATAATCATTTATTTTAAACGATGGTCTTACGCACAAACAACTGCTTGTGGACTTGTTTAATCGTAACAATTTTCTAAACTTGTCCCGGAAAACATCCACATATCCTAAGCTTCAAGTAGAAAATTAAGCTTTAAGTTGTTGCTTTTTTTTATAAAAAAAAAAAAAAAAAAAACAATTGCGGCGGCGCGGCGGCGTCACACACGAAAACGCTAATAAGTTATAATGATCAACAATTTCTTGAACTCCCTGTAACTACTGTCAAATTTCAAAATAAAATATATTCCATGCAGGTGAATATAAAATCAACTCTTTCGCATTTAATTTAAAACAAGTGTTTAAACTTTGTTTATATTTCAGTTTGTTTAAAACACAAGGAGTCAAGTAACAATACCTGTTTTTGTATTTATAAAATTATAAACAATAAAACACTAAACTTGTATCACAGAATTATGAACTGCGTTAACAAAAGCTCAAGTTAAGCAAATGTATAAATATGAGACAATATGCGAGCCCCATAAGGTTTTCGTATTTCTTCATTTGTTGAAGTCTTAATTTATTCTTTAAACTTGTGTATAGCGAAATAGCAATTATTGAATTCTCAATTAAATGAGAGAGCGAAAGTAGCTTTTCATCTGTTCGTTAAGTTTTATATTTATATTAAAAAATATTATATACATATTATCTATGTAACAGAAAATGTTAAAAAGAAAAATGCTAGTTGAAGAGTATCAGCGTAAATGCACCTGTTGTTACTCAATCCCGACATAAAATATTAAACTGCTAGTTGTTATTATTAATTATGTGTATTGCTATTGGTTGAATAATAAGACTAAAATTATTTAGCCCTCAACTCACCTTTTTAAAAATAGTTGAAAAGAACATTTTCCGCAACAGTGTTATCTTGAAGTAGTTTTGTTCACTTAACTTAATTTGACACTATTAAGGTATTTATTTAAGATAAACTAGGATGACATAACCATTCGTGTTTCGTTTCAAATTGTAAGAAAAAGAAAAGAAAACTAAACTAAACTGACAGTGTAAACAGAGCTCTGTCCACCTATTTTATGTTAACAAAAAAGACACACGAAAGAGGAACGATACAAATATTTCAATTTTTGTTTCTTTTTTTCTGGTGGCCAGTAATTGAAACAAACTCAAATTATAAAACAGAAAACGAAATTTAAGTATTGAACGCGTTTTACTATTGAAATTAATAAGATGTGTGTCAATATTCGATTGTGTGTTCAGTAAAACAAAAAGAGAAGGTTCAACAAAATAATAAAGTAATCGCGACCACATCCAATATGAGACTGCGCGCAATCCAATATAGAAAAGCTCAGCAATCGAATATAGATACACGTTTGAGTTTGACCTGTCTTACACACAAGGTGGTAGTCGGAATTTTATTTAAGTGGGGGTCAGTGATGATGTTGTGATTGCTGATGAGTTCGGCATGCTGCGAATGTTCCACCTCTTCCCACAAGTTTAGCATATGGCTTGCATATAGGTACGTAGACGTAAAATGGACATCCTCCCTAATCTCAGGGTCCTGTAGATCTAAGGTCGTAAAAGCGGTACAGTTTGGAAAGGTGTTTTTTTTTTTTTAATTACGTGTTAAAGGAGAGATCTGAAATCATCATTCTTTTCCTTATGAATCGATGTAGGCAATTTTGACAGATACGCAAATTTTCAATTTTTTGGAGGACATTTAAATTATGTACTAACGTATTGTTAAAGTTAATTGTTAATTACACTAATAATTCGAAACCAAAATCATGTAAATCAGACCAGCCGTTCCCAAGTTTAAGCAACACTAACGATCAGAAATTGATTTTTATATATTTACTAGCTGACCCGACAGACTTCGTACTGCCTCAATCGATATAAAAAACACCTTGACTTTTGTAGCCCGCTACCATACCACCCGCTACCCCACCGCTTCTCCACTACCGTCTACCCGCTACCGCGTTATACCCAGTTACCCGCTACCCAGCTACCCGCTACCCAATACTTAGTTTTATTTTTGTATTTATATTAATTCAAATTCGTAAAATACTAACGCTAGGTTTACAAATTAAACTTATATCTAAATATAAAAATACGTGTGATAAAATAAATATTATATAAATTTAAATAAACTTTACTAATTATAACATCACACATAAAGTTAAGAATCTAAATAACGAGAGAAACAAATGTATTTTGAAAGTATCTGAATTAATATTTTGATTAACAGAATCTAAAAGAATATTGTTTTTATTTTATATGTTTATTAACTGTTTAATTGGACTGTTTGAACCATTGTTTGATCGGCTAATATCTGCTCGAATTGGCACACGATTTCTGAAGTAATTTCGGTTTATATTAAAGTGGAATAAAAATTGCAAAGCCGATGAGCTTGCCAAAAACGGAACACTTCTGCCTAATGTTAGACAAAAACATAACACAGGAACACCACTTGCTACATGCAAATATCTTCTCAAGCAATATGCTCTAGAATCAGCAAATGATAGATGGTCACAGGGTACCACCTGCCTAGCAACCAAACATATATGGCCAAGCATAGACCTGAAACGGTCAAAAGGTCTGATTTCCCTGAGCAGACACAATATAAGCTCTACAATTGGAGTCATTACAGGACACTGCCTCATAGGTAGACATGCTTTGAGGCTTGGGGTCTACGCAAACGACTTCTGTAGAAGCTGCATGGACGAGGAGGAGGAAGAAACAATCCAACACCTTCTGTGTACATGTCCGGCACTCTACAATAGAAGGAATAACTATCTCGGTAGTCCCTTCTTCGATAATACAAGTGAACTGGCAACGATCGACACAAAATGTCTCTCTAACTTCATTAAAAGTACAAAATGGTTTGTTTAAGTTCATTACTCTCCCATGAGTAACCTCATTAGTGGTATCACAATAGACCCTTGAGGTCTAAGTGAGTCAATGACATCCGGACAGCCACTCCAACCTAACCTAACCTAAAGTGGAATCGATGGAGATGAAATGGATCCATTCAGAATTCCAACAATGAAGCAGAGTTGCAAATATTTTCGGTGACTAGTTATCGATGGAAGACCTATAAGTTGTTGCCTAACGAAATAGGAAGGCAAATATGATTCATGTGAACATGGGAAAAAACGTAGAATAAATCTAAGGAATCTCCTTTGGAGGAGTAAAGGGCCCAAACTATACAACCGTATTCAAGGACTGATCTGACAAACCTGATGTTGTTTTCAGGTCATAAGGATCTTGGAATTTCCTACCAAATCTTTTTATAAAGCCAAGTGTCTTATTAGCTTTTTTTACAATATGGTTAAAATTGGTCAGTAAAAGAAAATGATGAGTCCCAAATGATACCTAAGTCTGAAAAGTGAGTCAATTTTTCTAGGATTGAACGTATAGTTGTAGTCAAGAATATTGTGTTTTCGTGTAAGACTCATCGTTTTACAGAAACTTGTTAATGTTTAACAATTAACGTATTGCACCATTCCGTGTAGACGAAGTAAGTTATCTTGTAACAATTCGCAGTCCGTTAAGGAGTTAATTTTCCGAAATATTTTCACGTCATCAGCGTATATTGAAGTCATAGAATTTGTTAAAATAGATGAAAGGTCATTTATAAACAGAACAAATAACAATGGACTAAGACGGCTACCCTGAAGTACACCAGAATTTACAATAAACGGATTGGAATAGTCATTTTCAACACAATAATATCTCTTTGTAAGGTAAGATGATATCCATGTTATTAGTTTATCATTTAGTCCAATTTTTTCTAATTTCCCTAAAAGTACTGTATATGGCTTAGTGCTTTGCTACACATGCTACATACACACGCTACCCGCTTAACCGGTAATCGCTACCTACTACCCGCTACCTCACTACCCTTTACACGCTATCCCGTTATACTAAGCAACCCAGCAACCCTGTCACCCACTACCCCACTTGCCGTTACCCATTACTTCTAAACGCTACCCGCTACAGCAGTAATTGCTACCCACAACCCACTGCCCGCTACCGACTACCCCACTTCTAAGTCATGACAAAATAAAAATAAAAATCTTGCCAAACCAAATGTAAGTTTTTAATTAATAATTAAAAAATAAGAGTTGATCATAGAGGGGTGAAAATTTAGGGTTGTATGTATTTTAGTATGATGTATCATATACAAAATTTTGTCCAAAAAAATAAAAAAAGTTTAAGGGTAGATCACCCTTCACATTTAGAGGGACCCGCATTCCATTTTAGTTTGTTCGCAGGACCTAGAAATGATAATTATTAGGTTCAATGTACATATATGACTGCTTTGACCTTAAATTATTTTTGTTTGGTTTCTTATTAACGCCCACTTTTCAAAAATGTTCGTGCGCTCTTGTATATTTTGCCGTCCCATATAGAGGACAAAAAAATGGTTTTGCGATCAAAAACACTTTAAACCCGTTTTGACGAATAGAATCTTAACGTTTTTATAAAGAGACCTCAAATTTTTTCCTTTCTTTTGACATCCAATTGTAGGCTGTAGATCTCAAGTTGCAACTTTCTGTTCCTCTTATATTTTGCCTACCGATCAACTTTTATTGCGATCGTTCCCTGTTGTTGGACTGAATCATAAGCATATTATGTATTTAAAAAATGTTCTTCAAGTTTTTATAGGCGGAAATTCTTTTTCAATTAAGGTTGGCGATTTCTTGCCAGTAATATCAACTTCTTTTTTTTTATTATAAACACACACTCAAGGGGTTTCTTTATACCCATTTTATGCCATAGACACAGTGAGTGCATTAGGAAAGAGGGAAGGGATTAGAAAGGAGGTGCCGGTGTACATTGGTCTTAAATTCCTGAACACTGCAATGATCAGGAAAGACAGAGTGTGGAAGAGAGTTCTACATTCGCGTAGTACGGAGGTACGTAGAACGATTCTCTATACTTGAGCGTACGATCGAAATTGGGATCGAGGGTAAACTGATGGGCATTCCTGGAAACGTGGGTATTACGGTTGAATTGTTTAAGGGGTGGAATGCAACTGGCTATTTCACTAGAGCAATTACCGTAGAAGTAACGGTAAAACAAAGAGAGACACGAAACGTTACGACGGTGTTCCAATGAAGTGAATGAGTTAGTTATGTCTCTGTCACCAATCATTCTTACAGCTCTTTTCTGTATACTATCCAAGAGGCTTAAGTATGTAGCTGGAGCACCAGCCCAATGATAGGAATTGTACTCAAGCTTTGGACGGATATAAGTCTATAATAGCCAGACTTCATTAAAATGTCAAAATTTTCAGCACTGACCGTTCAAAAAATTTCTAAAATTCAAACAAATTCACAATATTCTAATTATTTAGTTAAATTGGTACTTAAACTTTGTCAAACTGTCGAAATTTCATTCATATTTATTTTCAAATCTTTTCTTCAATCCTACGAGAAAAACAAATCAAAGCAAATAATGTGAAAAAAAGAGAGTCATGGAGGAAATAAATAATTCTTTCTTTTTTATTATTAATGGTTTTGTAAACGATAGGTTCGTTCGATATTACCAGCCCCGGCGTGCTGCCCTGGGCTTTGTTTCACATTTAAGATCTAACGCATTAGTAGTGCTGGTTTTCCTCTTGTTATGTACAAACAGTGCTGATTCGAACAGCTCCGAAACTCTCACCTCGAAAAAAAAAACCTGAATCAGCATTTCGGCAGTCGGCTCAGTAAACACTCAAGATCGCGGTGCGAGCACTGAATACATATCGAACTCGCACGAACAAATGCACTGGGGGGGGAAAGAGAAACATCGAACAGCTCCAGTGTGAAATCAAAGCGCCTCAGAGCAACCCAGAGCGCACAAACCTGATGATTTCATGGCTTCTTCGCCCTCTTCTGTATTGTCTTCTTCCTCGTCTAGAAAATAATACATTTTCGTAAAAAATTATTTTCGGTTTGGCGTAATTTTCGATCAAAAATATATATTAGCTTATATTTTGGTTTAGTGAAAAAAGTATGATTTTTCAACATTGGCAACGTTTGTGATTTGAAAAGTATACATTTTATTTTTTGTAATCCCTTCTTACTCTTTCATTTCACCAAAAAATTAAGAAAATCGATCAACCGGTGTGACCGGTTAGCGAACGAACACAAAGAAAAGCTGTTCTTTTATTATATTGATGATGGATAGATAAAACAAAAGTTTCTTAAATGTTAAACGCTTTTACTTAAAATTCTTTTGTTATGTAAATCCACCTAGCAGCTGGTATTATATTCTATAATAATATATTCCAATTGCACATTAAGCAATTGAATGTAAGGGGTAGAATCTGCTCTTGCCCCCTTCCAATTCACGCTCATGGATTTTTGTACCTACCTACCTAAACTTTTATTTGGCCACAACTTATAAGACAGACACAACATCAATTCATGACTTGAAGCTGCTTCATGAAATTGGCATTCAGATCTTAAAAGTAATATGAGAAAAAGTACAGTGAGTTGCAGCTTTTTTTATATTGCATTCGATAGAAATTTTAGTTTTAAGATGGAAACCTAGACTTTCCGTCTGATTTTCTTTAACTGAATCGACTGGAAATGTGAATTACCTTATTCAAGCAATGTGTCATTTTTTTTTTTTATTTTAAACTGTTAAAAGTTTCGTGAATATAAGTCTCCAGTCTCTACAATTAAGTACGCTTGAAACAGAAAGATTCAAACCATGTATTCAAATGAATAACAAAACAGTTTTTTCTCAACAATTTACTCACGTCTGACTGACTGTTGAAGATTGAGCGAAAAAAAAGTTAAATCGACTGAAGACCTCAATTGGGTCGCCTACCACTAAACAGCAATTTATTAAAGCTGTTTCTCCTTAAAGCTAAACTGGTTACACTACTTCTAACATCGCTGCGTCTTTGTGTGCGGCATGTGGTCAGCGGCTTAGACGAAGAAGACGCGAGTAAATGTAAAGTTTGAAGCTTTTTATAAGCAGAAATACCACACAATTTGTGGGAGTAAACAGGTGTCGTTTGCGCAGGTAGAAATTCAAAGCTTAAAGTGTACGTACATATCTATGTATACCTCAACAGACCGAAAAATAGTTTCAAATTCATTTCTGATCTTTTTATAATGATTTAGATCTTTGTGCAACTAAGTCTTGTGTTATATGAAGTAATTTTTTGTAATATGGATGGACACTTCCGTTCTAAAAAAAAATCTAATATTTTCTTATGCGGTATTAGGCTAAATGATTATTAATGAGGCATTTTCTTGTTATTCGGAATAATTACCGATCTCTATCCACAAAAGTTACCCAAGCCGGCTTACAAAGTTAAAATATAAATATCTACAACATGCGAATTAAAAATGACAATCATTTTGTAAAGAAAAGTTACGAATTGAGGCAAAAAGTTTAAAATGAACGAACGCGTAAGGTTTATAATTTGTATACAATATTAAAACGTTACTGTTAAAATATATTTGTATGGAACAAGAAGATTATGATTTTCTTTTTACTTTCGTAAGCAAAATGCTCAGTTAAAATAATCTGCACCGACATTGTTTAAAACAATAAATAAAAATAAAAAAGAAAAGTGAGGTTATTAATGCGAAATCACAGTGGTGTCAAACAGCTATATTAGCTGTGTTTTATTATCATCACTAGCCCATTAAGGTTTGGTTATCGGGGTAGTGTTAATTTCTTGCACACAAAACAACAACAACCTGGGACCCCGATACCTATCCTCCAGGTTGGGGGTCGTGCGTCGGGGTGACTGCCCAGCCACATTAAGAAGACATGGTTCCGAAACACTAACAAGCCTCGGAATCAATGATGACGACCCACGCAAACGATTTAAGGAAAACGAACACGGTTTTGCACTTGCAGTGTAAAGTCCCTTCAGACCATGTGCAGCCGAACATCTAGCGGAAGCTCTTGACTGCTAAAAAGCAGATATAACTGACAAGACCTATGAGCAATGCCCTTGGAGATTTTAATGCTAAGCTGGGTAGAGAAGAAATCTTTGGTGGAATATTTGGAACACATAGCCTACACGACACCACCTCCGATAACGCATTTAGGCTAATCAGCTACGCTGCGGGACGAGACGTTATGGTAGTAAGTATGTGTTTCCCACATCTCGATATCTACAAGGGAATAATCTCCTGACCAATCAACTGTCAACCAGAATGATCATATTGCGATCGACGCATGACGTTTCTCTAGCATGCAATATGTCTGCATATTCCGAGGTGGCAATATCGACTCGGACCACTACCTGTTGTAGCCAGGGTACGAATGCGGATATCCCGATCAAGGCCAACACGCGAAAATGCTTGGAGGAAATTCGACGTCAATCTCCTCAGAAGTCCTTTGCTGCCAGCACAAAATATGGAGAACCAGTGGCAACACTGCCAAGCAACCATCAGAGTAGTCGCCTCTGAAGTGCTAGGGTTTACACCGTCACCACAACGAAACCCCTGGTTTGGCGATGAGTGCCGGCGAGCACATACAGCTAAACAAGAGGCATACAAAGCGGCGCTGAAAAGAAGGACACTAGCCGCTCATGAGCTCTACGAGCAGAAAAGGAGAGAGGACCATAAACTTCTTAGAAAGAAAAAAAGGGAGCATGAGAAGAGCGCGATCGAGGAGATAGAGGGATGTCACAAAAGGAACGAGATTCGAAAGTTCTACAAAAAGGTGAAGCCATCCTCCAGGGCTTATACAAACCGAACTGAAGCCTGTAGGGACCGTCATGGAAACTTCGTTTTGGAACCGCATTCAGTGCTGAGGATTTGGAAATACCACTTTTCCAAGCTTTATAATGGCGAGGACGAACAAAACTCCGTCAGCAATACAGAACCATTCAGTTTGGGTGCAGAAGGCCAACAATTCCACCCAGCCGACATGGACGAAGTGAAGATAGTGATATCTAAACTTAAGTCGAACAAAGCCGCTGAAGCAGACGGGCTAGCCGCCGAACTGTACAAAGCAGCTGGAGATGATTTGGTTAGGAGCATGCACCAGCTCATCTGCAAAATTTTGTCGGAGGAAAGCATGCCCGATGTATGGAACCTCAGCATCGTATGCCCGATCTTGGAGAAGATCCAGGAACTTCAAATCGATACCTACCACCTTCTCATCGATTTCAAGGCCGCATATGACAGCGTCCATAGAGACCAATTATATAGAGCAATGTCTAGTTTTGGCAACCCAGAAAAACTCGTCCGTCTGTGTAAGATGACAATGGAAAACTCACGCTGTTTCGTCATGGTCGGAAAAAACGTAACGGACGCTTTTGATGTCAAAAAAGGTTTTAGGCAAGTCGATGCGCTGTCATGCGATTTCTACTATGTCATTCTTGAAAAGATTGTGCAAAGCTCCAACGTCAACAGCAGAGGTACAATCTTTCAAAAGTCCGTCCAGCTAAAAAGAACACAGCGTGATGTCAGTGGAGCGTTGTCAAGACCAAGTATATGCTGTCTATAAGAAAGGACTACGAACATCGACGTCTTCGAGCAAACGTCAACATAGACAGATTTAACTTCAAGGTAGACTTTGTCTAACTGGGATCCGCTTTCAACTCAGACAACAACACCAGCGCTGAAATCAAACGAAGAATCACTTTCGCCAATCTTTGGATTTAGAAGGCAATTGAATAGTAAAGTGACACTCTACAAAACCCTCATCATACCGGTCCTCATATATGGTGCTGAGACATGGGCTTTGGGCTGCTTTGAGAGAAAAATTCTTCGAGTGATTTTTGGTCCTGTCTGCGTTATGGAGAATGGAGACGAAGATTCAACCAAGAACTGTGCGAGCTGTACAGCGACACTGAGCTAGCCAGAAAAGCTAACGACTTAGATGGTTGGGGCATGTTGAGAGAATAAAAAGTAATGCTCTTGCTCGTAGAATCTTCGAATCCAGCCCGAAAGGACGTTGCAGAAGAGGAAGACTGCGACTCAGGTGGAGCACACAGGTGGTAGAGACCTGAACCAACTTGGCGTGCGAAATTGGAGACAGCTAGCTAGGGACCGACCTGGCTGGAAAACTTTGTTGGGTGAGGCTCTGGTCCGACCTGGACCGTAGCGCCACCATAAGTAATTAAGAAAGTATCCCATATGGGCTAGCGAGGATAATAAAACGGAGCTATTATCGTTGTGTTCGCGAATAAATGTCTTTAAGAATAAACCCAAAACATAGGGGTGGGTTCACAGTGGTGTTCACATTACATCCTGCTTTTTATTAATTGACATAATAATTAATATAAATAAATAATTATGTTGGTACATAAATAAATTGGCACTCGAGTTTCGTAGCTGGGTCGAGTAGTCTACTTTAATTGATAAGCAAGTATTTACAATTTAAGATCGAAAGAACCCTTATATATGTATGTACAGTCAGTCACAAAAGTAAGTTCACAATATGCATTAAACTACTTTCTGTTGCAATAGCTCTATGATTGGAATCATGTTGGCTTTGAAACAAGTTTGATCTGTTGTCCAACATGTATTCAGTTTAGATACATGCAAAAAAGGACCGTTACGTAAGCTCAACTCGTTGCTTTGGAGATAGCTTACAAAATTAAATTAATTTTTATGACAAAAGTAAGTTCACAGTTAGAACATTCCCATTGTAACACTTGCACAAATACGCACAATTTTGAAAAAAGGTGAGATTTTTTTCCAATTTTACATTTTCTTCATTTGTTTTGATTGTTTTTTTATGCAAAACTAACACTTAAATAGGACAAAAGTTGATATGTCTCCTAGAGGTAACCAACTTTCACAAGATTTGAAGGATTTGATAATCAAGCATCATTTAGAAAACAAAAGCATAAGGGATATTGCAAAAATAATTGATAAAAGCCCATTTACAATTCATAAGATAATAACAAAGTACTATCCCTGTACCATTGTTGAATTTTAGTACTTGAGACTTTGCGACTGATTTTTTGGATTATACCCATATATCTCCTTTACGGCTTGATCGATTTTATTCAAATTTTGCACAAATATACTTATTATTATCCTTAATCTTTAGTAATATTGCATTCCAAGATATTATGAAAAATATATTCTTTAATCACAAACACAAAACGTTTATAACACTATTTTCTGGATTTCTCAGAAACTGCTCAACCTAATTCTTACAAATTTCGTCAACATGGTTACATGGTGCATAGTAAAAAATTTCATAAGTGTTTTAATTTCCTTGTAAAAAAAAAAACAGGGATACAGTCCGGGGTGGACTTTGGCCTCAACCAACAAACCTCTCCAGCCATCTAGCTAGATGTCTCCAGTTTCGCAGGCCGAGTTGGTTGAGGTCATCTTTAACTTGCGCGTGCCACCTGAACCTTGGTCTTCCTCTTCTGCACCCTCCCTCTGGGGTGGATTGGAAGACTTTATGGGCCGGAGTATTGGTGTCCATCCTCTCCACGTGACCAGGCCATCTGAGTCTTTGGACTTTCACTCTTTTAGGTAGGTCAAGGTCGCTGTACAGTCCGTACAGTTCATCGTTAAATCTTCTCCTCCATTCACCGTTCATGCAGACAGGACCATAGATCTTCCGTAGAACTTTTCTCTTGAACCGGCCTAGGGCGCTCTAATCCATTTTTGACAGGGTCCATGTTTCTGCACCATATAGCAGGACGAGGATGTTGAGGGTCTTAGAGAGCGTTGTTCGGGAGTGGGCTTTACTACTCAATTGCCTTCTTAGATCGAAGAAACAGCGATTAGCAAGAGTTTTTGTTCGTCTGATATCGGTGCTGATGTCATTGTCCGTGTTGATAGCGGAGCCAAGGTGTACATAGTCCCTAACTACCTCGAAATTATATGCGTCTATCGTGGCTTTTTTTCAAAGACGTCGATGTTGGGTGTCCTTTCTCAATGACGGCATACATATACTTTGTTTTGTCTTCATTGACCGCAAAGCCCATTTTCTCAGCCTCTGTATATATACGATATTAAGGAGGCTGATGCCTCTGTAGTTGGTGCAGCTTCGAGGGTCTCATTTCTTCACACAATGGTGAGGTTCCATTCATCGGGCATGCTCTTTTCCGACCATATTCTGCAGATAAGTTGGTACATATTCCTTACCAAGTCATCACCAGGTGCTTTGAAGAGTTCGGCAGTGATGCCATCAGCTCCCGCGGCTTTGTTGTTTTTAAGCTTAGATATTGCTATCTTCACTTCTTAAAGGCCGGGTAGACGTAAATCTTGGCTTGCGTCATCTTCATTGAATTGTTCATTCTGCCTGACAGCGGAATTCGATTCTTCATCGCCGTTGTACAGTGAGCAGAAGTGGTCCTTTAATATCCTCAGCAATGACTGTGACTCTACTACGATATTTCCCTGTTGGTCCTTACAAGCTTCCTTGAGTTCGTGCTTGTTAACCTTGAGACATTTGTTTCACCCCTTGGAAAAACTTCCGAAGCTCATTCCTGTTTTTTAGTCTCTCAACATCCTCGACCGATCGTTTTTCATGCTCTCTCTTTTTCTTTCTGAAGAGATTGTGTTCTTCTCTCCTCTTCTGCTCGTAGAGCTCCCGAGCTGATCTCGGGATCAGTTAAATATTGCGACGCGTTTCGAAGTTGTTACTCCACCTTCGGGCAGAATACTTTTCTGCACTTGAACAAGTTCATTTGAAAATTTTCCAAATTTTCTACGCGAAAAATCATCTTTTTGAATGAGGCTCATTTTTGGTTGAACGTTGAATTGATTAGTCAACAAGGCCAAATTTTAAATATCGAATATATTTATTTTTTAACTTGACAAAGCCTTTAGCTTAGAGTACGTTTCTTCTTTTACTTTTGTCACCTTATGAAATATTCATGTTGTGTATTAAATGCTTATGTTCCTGAACAGGATTATCTTATTCCTTCACTTTGAAAGGAACCGTTAAATAACGTCTTCAAAAAATATTTATAAGAAAGCTCTTTGACGAAAGCTTTATGCATTTACTTCAATGCACTTGTTCTGCACAAAGTTAAGTTTGACAAAAGGCGGAAGTATAAAAGCTTTGACCATTAAATCAGTTGGCCATGAGAACTAATCAAGGGTGCTTCATGGCATACACAAAATGTCTTTTAACTAAAAGTTCTACATTTGAATAAATTCGTTCGGGTTGTATTTTGGCAACGAAATTGATTGTGGGCTTAATATAAACGTGCCAACAATATCCGTGCTCCTAATACTAAAAATCTTATCAAAATGCTAAAAGGCTGAAGTAAATAAATAACAAAACAAAAATTGATTTCCCAATGACATTTGCGGTCAAATCGTGAAAACAAAGAGCTTTTATCCATTTGGATCTATGTTCGCTGAAACAATTAATTTAATTAAAATGTTTTCAAAGTGAATCCTTAAAACATAAAACTAGTTTGGATAAGAACTTATTTTAGGTAATAGTGGAATAGAAAATTCCTTCAACTGGTAAGGTGAAGTGTTGTGCAAGTTGAAAACTGCTAAAAGCGCAGCAGTAAATAAATCAATGGCTCTTATCAGATGTTGTTTTGAACCTGTGGAACTTCCGGAATTTCTAGATTCTTTTGTACAGAAATGTACGGATCCAGGCTGTAAGTATTTTGTTATGAATGAATGATTTGTATGTGTTGGTTCAAATATTATAAAAATCAGAATGATTTTATTAGTAAATGCTCTATTTATTTGTTTATCATTTCAATGAGGATAGTCTTTACATTTTTTATCCCCAAAGCTTTCTTGTGGGTGAAGGACAGAGCTCTTAAACAGCTGGTTAAGCTTTATTCACATTTAGAGGAAAAGTGTATTAGCTCAATTTGACAATTATTGTGATATTTAAACTTTAGGTCGTGTACGAATTGCGTTAAAAAGTGTGTTAAAACTTGACGTTTGGTTAAATTTGACACTTTGTGTTAAATTAAATGTGCTAAAAATACACAAGCTGCGGGCAGGCTAAAATATGACAGAATTGGTTAAACTAAACCAGTATTTTAAACGCGATTCGCCCAATTCACACACGGCCTTATAAACATATTCTTTGCTAGAATTATGTAGTGGGCAATTGATTGTAGCTCCGTCTTGACACCAGCAGAAGGCAGGCAGGGTTTTTTTTTTATAACATAGAGGACCTACAGTAGAGACTCCTCTTCTTCGTCTGGACACCGGACATCTGCGGGAGAATTTACCAAGAAGTACGAAGCTGATGTCTCCGAGGAGACAGAAACCATCCAAAATTTCCTATTTGGATTGCTCAACGCCTTGCACTTCAAAAACCTACAAAAACTTTTTCAAAACGTATATGTATGCGTTGCTCTAAGGATGTTGTGTACCCTTCCTGTCAATTTGGCTGGTGGATAACTGTTTATGCATCTTAACATTAACAAAACTCAAGGTGATTGCGCTATGTCTAAACACATTTTTTTATTAAAAACACATTTGGCCAATTGCACCAAACGCTTTAGAATATTTATTGCTTCGTTAAATTTTAAAGTGGAATTTATCGGTGGCAGCAACCAATTTTAGTTTTAAAAGGCCAATAAACAAGCCAATAAACTAAAATGCCATTTTCTTCCAGATAAATTTTAAAAGCGAGTTTTATGTATTCCAAGTTCTTCTGCAATTTTTATTGGGTGGCATTTTGGAGATTACTGAACAGAAATGGGTTCATGGTGTTTGCCAATCTTCCAAATCATTACTCAAAAGAGTAAAAATATGTACTTTTATTTGAAAATAATACTACTTACTTACATGGTGACGCTAGAGTCCAGGTCGAATCAGGGCCTCATCCAACAAACTTCTCCAGCCAGCTCGGTCCATAGCTAGCTGTCTCCTGTTTCGCACGCCAAGTTGGTTCAAGTCCTCTACCACCAGTGTGCTCCACCGGAGTCGAGGTCTTTCTCTTCTGCAACGTCCTTCTCGGTTGGATTCGAAGACTATACGAGCCGGAGCATAATTTTCAATTCGCTCAACATGACCCAACCATCTAAGTCGTTGGACCTTTACTTTTCTGGCTAGGTCACTGTCTCTGTACAGCTCGTACAGTTCTTGGTTGAATCTTCGTCTCCACTCTCCATTAATGTAGACAGGACCAAATATCACTCGAAGAATTTTTCTCTTAAAGCAGCCCAAAGCGTTTTCATCAGATGCTGTCATAGTCCATGTCTCTGCACCATACATGAGGACCGGGATGATGAGGGTTTTGTAGAGTGTCACTTAGTTGCTCGGGAGGACTTACTACTCAATTGCCTTCTAAGTCCAAAGAAGCAGCGATTGGCAAGAGTGATTCTTCGTTTGATTTCAGCGCTGGTGTTGTTGTCTGAGTTGATAGCGGATCCGAGGTAGACAAAGTCCTTAACTACCTCGAAGTTAAATCTGTCTATGTTGACGTTTGCTCCAAGACGTCGATGTTGGTAGTCCTTTCTTGACGACAGCATTAACTTGGTCTTGCCCTCGTTAACCGCTAGACCCATCTTCCTGGCCTCCGTCTCAAGGCTCACAAACGCTCCACTGACATCACGCTGTGTTCTTCCAATTATGTCAATGTCGTCTGCGTATCCTAGTAGCTGGACGGACTTTTGAAAGATTGTGCCTCTGGTGTTGACGTTGGAGCTTTGCACAATCTTCTCAAGAATTATGTTGAAGAACTCGCATGACATTGCATCGCCTTGTCTTAAAACTTTTTTGACATCAAAAGCGTCCGTTTGGTTTTTTCCGTCCATGATGGAACAGCATAAATTTTCCATTGTCATTTTACATATAGACGGATGAGTTTTTCTGGGATGCCAAAACTAGACATTGCTCTATATAGTTGGTCTCTATAGACGCTGCCATACGCGGCCTTGAAATTTATGAAAAGGTGGTAGGTATCGATTTGAAGTTCCTGGGTCCTCTCCAAGATCTGCCGTAGGGTGAATATTTGATCGACGGTGGACTTTCTGGGTTTGAAGCCAAACTGATAAATAGATCCTTGACGAAGGGCTTCAAACGTTAACACAACACGGCAGACAAGATCTTATAGGCGATGTTAAGGAGACTTATACCTCTGTAGTTGGTGCAGTTCAGGGGATCTCTTTGTTTGAAGTTCGGGCATACGATGCTGAGGTTATATTCATCGGACATGCTTTCCTCCGACCAAATTTTGCAGATGTGCTGGTGCATGCTCCTAACCAAATCATCTCCAGCTGCTTTGTACAGTTCGGCGGCTAGCCCGTCTGCTCCAGCGGCTTTGTTCGACTTTAGTTTATATATCGCTATCTTCACTTCGTCCATGCCGGGTGGGTGGAATTGTTGGCCTTCTGCACCCAAATTGAATGGTTCTGTATTGCTGACGGAGTTTTGGTCGTCATCGCCATTTTCCAGCTTGGAAAAGTGGTTTTTCCATATCCTCAGCACTGACTGCGGTTCTACTACGATGTTCCCATGATGGTCTCTACAGCCTTCAGTTCGGGGTGTATAAGCCCTTTTTCACCTTTAGGTGTAAACCCTAGCACTCCAGAGGCGGCATCTCTGATGGCTGCTTAGCAGTATTGCCACTGGTTTTCTATATTTGCTGCTGGCAGCAAAGGACTTCTGAGGAGATTTTCGGAGACACGATCGGAAAAGGATCTAGTAATCTATTGCGATTGTAGCTCCTCCAAGCATTTTCTCGTGTTGGCCTTGATAGGGATTTCCCCATTCGTACCTTGGCTACAACAAGGTAGTGGTCCGAGTCGATGTTGGCACCTCGGAATGTGTCGACATCTTGCATGCTAGAGGAGTGTCGTGCGTCGATCGCAATGGATCAATCTGGTTGACGGTTAATTGGTCAGGAGATTTCCATGTTCCCTTGTGGATATCGATGTGTGGGAATCACGTACTTGCTACCATTACGTCTCGCCCTGCAACGAAGTCGATTAGCCTAAATACATTTTCAGATGTGGTGTCGTGTAGGCTGTGTCGTCCGATTTTTCCACTAAAGATTTCTTCTCTACCCAGCTTAGCATTTAAACCTCCAAGGACGATTTTAATGTCAAAGCTAGAGCATTGCTCATAGGTCTTGTCGAGGAGCTCTTAGAACCCGTCTTTGGTGTCTTCATACTTTTCCTCAGTGGGGGCGTGAGCGCAGATGAGGTTGATGTTGGCGAATTTAGCCTTGATACGGATGGTAGAGATGCGCTCATTCACTGAGTTGAAACTCAAGACCTTCCTCCTGAGTCGAGCCCAACTACAAATCCACATCCAAATAGACGCTGATTTTGTTCCCTGTAGCAGTCGCCGTAATAAATATCGCAGTTGTGCATTTTACGTAGGCCTGGATCATCCCATCGCATTTCTTGGATGGCAATTATATCTGCTTTACAGCAGTCAAGGGCTACCGCTAGTTGTTCGGCTGCATGTGGCCTGTTAAGGTACCTAACATTCCAAGTGCAAAACCGAAATTTGAGTTCCTTAAATCGTTTGCGTGGGTCATCATTAATTCTGACTGTATCCGAGGCTTGTTGGTGTTCCGAAACCATATCTTCTTTATGTGGCCGGGCAGTCACCCCGACACATAACCCCCAACCTGGAGGGCCAGATCTTCAGTTTAACTCTTGGACGAAGAGCCGGCCGAACCGCTCCTTATAGGCCTTGGCTACGAACATGTCGTAGTAGCCCTATAAGGTGTTGACTAAATAGTTCATCCTGACTGGAATTGTAGATGCCACCGTTGGTTTCATCTTGGGAGTTTTTCCGCTGCCGCCTGTTGAAAAAGGAGGCATGCCTTAGTGGACGCATACCTTTGTATATGGAATATATAGTATTTTCAGCCTCGAGAATATTTGGTTGGAGAGTCGTCCCGTGTTGGCGCTGTCAGTTTTTCTGTATACAAGATTTTAGTTCTGTATCGCGTTCCGGACGTCGCTGTCGTCGATTCACTAGGCTGCAACTACTATAAATTCCATATACAAAACGCATACCTCCTCCCCCTCTCTCTCTTTACTGTCGCTAACAACTTCCCACTGGGGTTGGAACCCAATCTTCGGTTGAAGGTACTGGGCACCCGATGTTCACCACGGGGAGGTGGAGAGTAGGAGTTGATAGACAGAGGTTTTAGTGGACGCTTGTGTCCACTTGAATGCAGGTGTCTACCCTTCGAACATCATCATTTGAAAATAATAATGAATACAAAAAACGCACTTGTTTTTATATCCAGTGTACTGTAATAATCGGCTTGGTCCAACAATTAAAACTTATTCACTTTTCAAATAAAACACAAATTGACTTTATTCAAATCACTCGCAAACTTATTTATTCAATACTTTCAATTATTACGTTCAAACACAGTGTATTTACTTTATAGCAGTTTACGATCAATTGTATTGCTTCGCCACCAATGGGTTATTTATATAACTCAAATATGTTCGAGAAACTACTAGGTTCTTGTAGGTGTAGAACGTTCTCGATACTTTACGAAGTTCTCTTCTTAACCACTAGAGTTTCCCCTACGCTAAAAGAGTGTATACACAATTACTTACAACTACAAATAAAACTTTTGCTACATAACTATTCAACTATAACACATTATTAGAGTGATAGAGATAAATTTACATTGCCCCCTTCACCACTGTAGCGATGTAACCGATCGCGATGTACAACTTTAGGTTTTTCTCTGACTCCCTTTTGCATCCGGTACACAAAGTCGTTGATTTTTGGAATGACTGTATATGGAACTTCCCAGCCCTGTTGAAGTTTCGGTGACAACCGTTTTTACCGAGGGGGGTTGTAAGGCCACACTCGATCTCATGCTAGGAAATCGCATGTTGTCGCTCGTATATCATAGCGTGTCTTCCTTCAGTCACTGAACCATAGAGAATATATAATACCTAGAGTCACGACTTCGGGTGTTCGCTCTCTTTTTGCCTACAAGCTGCAATTTGGTCGTTTTGTACTAACCCAGTGAGAATGTGTTAGTTTTCCAATGCTTTTTAAATGGGAAACTGCACCAATACATTCGCACTGAGTTAGATACAATGCTCAGGTTGGAGTCGAGGTGGGTTTCATGGGCTCAGATTTCGAAAATAAGATTCCGTTGAGCTCAGCATTTTCAAAAAAAAACTCAAACATACAAAAAATGCATGTTATATGAAAAATAAATACGTTATATTGTTTCTTTGCACTTTTAACATATAATTGAACTATAATTTACCAATATTTGCATCAAACATCTTAATAAATCTTAAAAAAAAAGTCGTGCGTTTAGTCTCGTATCTGCTGTGGTGGAAGTATGTCACTTTGGGTTTGTGCATCAGGAAAAAAATTTTGTCACGGTTGAGTGCTCACTCTTTTGTCACCTCTTACACAGGTTCTTGGACACGAAAAAAAGAGAGGATTGTGACAGTTCACCTCTTACACAGATTCACGGACACGAAAAAAAAGAGTATTGTGAGAGTTCACCTTAGAAAAATTTTGAGAGTGTTTTCGGCAAGGGAGGAAAAGGTCGCGACTCTAGGTATTATATATTCTCTATGCACTGAACAATGAACATCTTTGTTCTCAACCTGGTATCGTCGTGGATCAGAAGAAGTCTTTCTTTGAGGTCATCCATGTAGTCATCCTCGGCTTGCGGCTCCGATGTGGGACATCCAAATTTTATTTCGCTCGGCAGTCTGATGTTCCTTCCCATCAAAATCTCAGACGGTGTGCAAGTTAGATGAATTGTGTTAAAAAATGGATTAATTTTTAACCACTACTGTCATGTTTCAGTCTGCTCAGCAGCTAGTCTAATTTTGAACACATTTTATTCAATGCTAAGTGTCAAAATTTAACCCAATTCGCACACGGCCTTACATATAAAAAACAAAACATGGCATTGTTTACACAGCGTCTCCACTGAGCATACAGCTGCCCAACATCACAACCGCAAACCAATCCACAAACAGAACATTTTTTTTCGTTGGGCAAATTATGTCATGTCGTCTCATTTTGTAAAACGTGACGAATGACAAACACCAAACAAACTCATCACTCCATTAACATCTACATTCAAATGAAAACCTTACACGTACACGAAAAGTCAAAATTCATGCCCATGATTTGAACCTTTGTATATACATTTAACAGGTATAATCGAAATGAAATTCGACTGAAGCGCCAACTGGTTCCAAGCCGAGATAACCTTTTTTTTTACACATGTTTGTAATGTGTGTTCTCTGCTTGGTTTGACAGAAGATCTGTCAAACCAAGCAGAAAACCAATCTTGATAGTACCCCCCAATATATATACAAAGATTTGAACCACACTTATGTCATGTTCAAAAAACAAGATTCTTCGACAAGATGTCTGTGTGGACATGGATTTTTCTGCCTCCATTGGATTTTTTCAAGACATGTTCATGAACAGAGCATCGTTCATGTTCAGTGGAGCCGGCCTGTTAACTTTAATAAAATAAAATAGATGTTAGTACTTTCTATGCGTTAAAAAGCTTATCTCAACTAAAAGAAAACAGATGTCGCTAAAATTCGTAATTACTTTTTTTGCCACCATAGGCGTTTTTTTTAGCTCTGAGCAGGGTACGGAGTTTTAAAAAATCGTATTTCTTTTTTAGCTCAGACATATCTGGAGCGCTTAACTTTTGTTTATCTTTTCGATCAGACCGTGGTCAGAGCGCGATCTACGAGCTCGGTTAAAATTGATGGAGTAGATGGAGTAAAAAGCTACGCGCGGCTAACTTCATTTATTTTGTTCATATCATGAGTGAAATGACGCGAAAAAAAAGAGGGTAAATAATAAATTATTTTTGTCAGATTTTCAATTTTTATTTTTATGTGATAGTTCCGTGCTCAGTTTTGTTTCTTTATTAGCTCGGAAAGGTCTGAGCTTACTCTGCTCAGAACGAGCTCCATGTGCTCAGGCTCTACTCCGCACCCTGCTTAGAGCTAAAAAAGAAAAACGCCTAATAAGGAAACAAACCTGAGCATGGAACCGTCACATAAAAAAATTGACAAGCTGACAAAAATAATTGTTTATTTACCTTCATTCAGAAAACAACATGCTCAGAAAGGTCTGAGCTTACTCTGCTCAGGCCGAGTTCGATGAGCTCAGGCTGTACTCCACACCCTGCCTAGAGCTAAAAAAGTAAAACGCCTATTAACTCGGAAAGGTCTGAGCTTACTCTGCTCAGACCGAGCTTGATGAGCTCAGGTTCTTCTCCGCATCCTGCTTAGAGCTAAAAAAGAAAAGCGCCACATAATATATTTTAAGTTAATTGGCATTTTTCTTTCTTTACTCTGAGCAGATCAGATCAGATTACAGATCTGTAAAAATCTGTATTTTTTTTTAGTTCAGACTCAGATATATCGGAGCTAAAAAATGTCATGCTCTGAGACAAACATATAATAAAAAAATATATTCCCAAGACAATCGTGCGTCTATTGCAGGTAAAAAATTATTTAAAATAATAATAAGTGAAAAATTATATTTCAGTGCTTAGCTTTGTTTCCTTAAGCGTGCTTTACACGATATGGATTTTCCATAGGGACTGTCACTTCTTATTTCCAAATGTATTTTCATATGTATGTCAAATTGAATTTTGTTTGTAAAATCCGATAAGACTATTTGGATTTTTCGTTTGTAGTTTCAAAACATTTTTTTTTCGTTCAAAGTACCTAAATGTAACAAATTTTTTTTTATGAAAAAGAAACACAAAATAACATTAAATCCCTTCTTTTTCGTACTCCCATGTTTTAATATATACTTTGTTTGTCGTTAGAAAAATTCGATTTCGTTTGTATACAGATGAAATTTAGAAACAGTTCTAAATGAAAAAATTCCATATGGAATTTCCATCTGTAATTTCCATATGGATTTTTAATACGTTTACACGATTTGTATAATATTCCATATGGAAATGGTGACAGTCCATATGGAAAATCCATATCGTGTAAAGCACGCTTTAGTCGTTTTTCTTTTAAGGTCTAAGCAGGGTGCGGGGTAGAGCCGAGCTGTCGCACATAAAAAATTGTCAAGAGGCGTTTTTCTTTTTTAGCTCCAAGCAGGGTGTGGAGTAGAGCCTGAGCTCATCGAGCTCGGTCTGAGCAGAGTAAGCTCAGACCTTTCCGAGTTAATAAAGAAACAAACCTGAGCATGGAATCGCCACATATAAAAAAAAATTGACAAGCTGACAAAAATTATTTTTTATTGACCTTCATTCGGAAAACAACTTGCTTCGCCCGACATTTCGCGTCATATCACTCATGATATGGACAAAATAAATGAAGTTGGCCGCGCGACACTTTTTACTCCATCTACTCCATCAATTTTAACCGAGCTCGTAGATCGCGCTCTGACCATGGTCTGATCGAAAAAATAAACAAAAGTTGAGCGCTCAGATATGTCTGAGCTAAAAAAGAAATACGGGTTTTTTTTTGACAACTCCGTACCCTGCTCAGAGCTAAAAAAGAAATACGCCTAAGGTGATTTAGCCTTTGTATATGGAATAAATAGTAGTTGCAGCCTCGTGAATCGACGACAGCGACGTCCGGAACGCGATACAGAACTAAGATCTTGTGTATAGAAAAACTGACAGCGCCAAGACGGGACGACTGTCCAACCAAAAATTCTCGAGGGTGAAAATACTATAAATTCCATATACACAGATTTAGCTTCATTCGGAGAACAACTTGCTTCGCCCGCCATTTCCACCGTTTAAATTTTTTTTCGCGTCATCTCACTCATGATATATAACTGAAGTTGGCCGCGCGTAACTTTTTACTCCACACAATACAAACCTCTGCAAAAAAAACTGCTTCTCTGAAAATTTTCAAGATGGCACCACCATCGTTTCCCATCTTGAGACTACTCCCCAAATATATATACAAAGAGGCAAAATTGCTCTAAAATACTGGTTTCTGAAAAATCAATAAAAATGGTTTTTAAAAACTCTCTCCTATAAATCTCTGGTTGGTGGTTGTTTCTATTTATTTTGACAGATCCTACTATCTCATCTTTTTTTCGAAATCCGATTGAAAATCTTTGCTATTCTTTTAGATTTTTTTCACTTACTAAGAAGTTATAATGTCAGGTATTTTTATATTTTAAAATTAATCTTCCTTACTGCATATCAAAAACTTTACAAGATATCGAATAATAGTAATATAAATAACATTTTAATGACGCATACCTCCTCTCTTTAGGTTGCTGTGGGTGCTGCTCAGCACTTCGACCTCGTTACAAACGTCTTGTTGACAATATATTTCCTGAAAATCCTGAGGATGGGCTTGTTAAATCAAATATGGAAAAGTTGACCTTCTATTCCCTTAGCTCACCAGATAAATTAGATCGTATCGGTGAGTATTTGTATCAAAAAGCTACCAAGGATATCAATCGGAAAAGATACAAGTACGTAATATCGAATATATCAATCTCAAAGTTCAAATGCAAAAAATACGATTTATACTTTGTCATAGGTTTGTGGAAATTGCAATGGAAGCTATGGATTTGTTGCTAGTGGCATGCCATGCACAAACTTTGAATCTCTTTGTTGAGTCATTCTTGAGAATGGTGCAAAAGTTATTGGAAGATTCAAATCCAAATTTACAAATAATGGCTACAAATTCGGTATGATTAATGATATATTGTTGCATAAACAACTGGTTCTACGTTTTGTTTCCAAATTCAGTTTGTAAAGTTTGCCAATATTGAAGAGGATACTCCATCATACCATAGGCGCTACGACTTCTTTATTTCCAAGTTCTCATCAATGTGCCATGGCAATCATGACAACTTAGAGCTCAGAGATAGCATTCGATTAGCTGGAATAAAAGGTTTGCAAGGTGTCATCCGCAAAACAGTGTCTGATGATTTGGTCGAAAATATCTGGGAAAAGCAGCATATGGAAAAAATTGTGCCGTCGCTTCTTTTCAATATGCAGGTAAGCTGGGAAGTAAATTGTTATGAAATCAAATCAGGATTCTTTTCTTTTTTCAGTTTGGTGATTTGACTCCAACTGAAGATCCTACAGAAATAACTCCACCAGTCCTCGCAGAAGAAGTCTTACGAGAATTAGTTGGTCGGGCATCGTTTGGCCACATTCGATCTGTCTTGAAACCGCTCTTGACGTAAGTCATCTATTCGATGCATCATTTTCTTTGCTTAAATTAAATAATTCAAATGAGAATTCTTACAGTCATTTGGATCGCCATGAACTCTGGGTGCCAAATACCTTTGCCATCCATACTTTCCGTATCGTGATGATTTCAATTCAACCACAGTACTCGTACACGGTGGTTGAGACCCTGATGAAGCATCTAGACAACAACTTCAAATCATCCCCTCGCACTAGAACATCCCTGGCTGTCGTTCTCTCAAAAATCATCGCCATTGCTGCTGGCGAAAGTGTTGGTCCATCTGCTTTGGACATCATTAACAATCTTTTGACACATCTAAGAACAAGTGTTAGCACAACCACCGAGATAACACCCGAAGAATCGCAATACCAAGAGGCTCTCATAAATGCTCTCGGAGAATTTGCCAACCATCATCCGGATTATCAGAAAATCGAAATTATGCTCTTCATCATGAATACCGTACCGGACCTAAGCAAGAAGAGCAAGGGGGATCAGATGCTGCAAAATATTCTTCTAAAGAGTTTACTTAAAGTCGGAACTCAATACAGCACTGTGTCGTTTGAAAAAGCCTTTCCAGCTTCTTTCCTTCAGCCTTTGTTAAAGATGGCTCGTGCTCCACATGATCCCACAAGAATAATTGTGATGCAAATCTTCCAGGCGTTATTAGATCGCCACCAGAATCAGATGGTCTTGAGTAATGTAACGATTAAACCGTATAATGCCTTATCTCAGGAGCCCCCATCACGATCTGATATCATTTTTACCCACAAATATGGGGCAAATATTATGCAGGCTCTAATCGAAAGCATGGCTTTATCAGATCGCATTGAAGCTCTTGCTTCAAGCTACAACACAGCTGCGCTGTTGATTGTAGAAATGGCAAGCAGCGAAACAGTGCAAGAGTTCTTGCTATTCATTTTAGGGTATGTTTTGTTGCTTAAAACTTAACTCATTTGGTTTTCATATTTAAATTTCAGAATTCAACAAGTCACAGTCACCGCTGAGGATTTAGACAATGTGCACAAGAGCAACTTGCACACCATAGCTATCTCGTTGCTTTGTCTCATAGCGCGGGTCACAGGTATAAACAATCTCATGGAGTATGCAGAAAAAATCGTCGATTCCCGAAGGGAAGAAGCTTCCCACTTTTTACCACCACTTTTAGATTCCAAAAAACAGAGTGGCAAAGTGTACAATGTTAATTTTCCCCATTTGTCTATTGATAAGATAGCTCTAGCTGAAAGTTTGCAAAACGCTGGAATGGATTATAATCGATTACAAACTGGAAGTCCTTACGCACTCAATCAAATCGATAATTCCGCCCACCGACACTCGTGGGTTGAAGCAGCTAGCAATATGCCTACACGAAATAGCTCTGCTGACCTGGCTGCTTACAACAATGATGCAGATAGTGTAAGCAGTTCACCCGGTGTATCAAAGGTAAGCATGTAAAATATGTATGTACCGATAATTACTTACTTAAGGTGGCGCTACAGTCCGTTGTGGACTTGGGCCTCAATCAACAGTCTCCGCCATCCAACTCGGTCCCTGCCTCCTGTTTTACACTCCAAGTTGATTTAGGTCCTCTTCCACTTGAGTGCGCCACATGTTTCTCGGTCTTCCTCTCCTTCTAAGGCCCTCGGGAATAGTGTCGAAGGCTTTCCGGGCCGGAGCATTGGTGTCTAGCCGCTCTAAATGACCGAGCCATCTGAGTCTCTGGACCTTGACCCTCCTTGCTAGGTCCATGTCATTGTACAACCTGTAAAGTTCGCTGTTATATCTTCTTCGCCATTCCCTTCAATGCACACGGGGCCAAAGATGACCCGAAGAACTTTCCTCTCGAAACAGCCTAAGGCACATTCATCCGATTTTGTCAAGGTCCATGCTTCTGCACCATACAGCAGGACTGGGATAATGAGGGTGTTGTACAATTTAACATTAGTTGCTCGAGAGAGGGCTTTTCCACTTAATTGCTTTCTTAGCCCAAAGAAACAGCGATTAGCAAGAGTTATTCTTCGCCTGATCTCGGCGCTGGTGTTATTGCCCATGTTTATAGCGGAGCCTAGGTAGACAAACTCCTCTACTACCTCGAAGTTATATGCGTCTTTTGTGACGTTCTACCCGAGCCGTCGGTGTTGGGTGACCTTCCTCGAAGACAGCGTATACTTCGTTTTTCCCTCATTTACCGCTAAACCCATTTTCGCCGCTTCTATCTCAATTCTCAAAAAGTCGCCATTGACATCCCGCTGTGTTCTTCCCATCGGCGGCGTACGCGAGAAGTTGAACAGATTTGCCTCTGGTGTTGTTCCGATAATTGCTCTAGTGAGTTGCATTCCTCCTCTCAAAAAATTCGCCCGTAATACTCGCGCTTCCAGGAATGCCTATCAGTTTACCCTTGAGCCCAACTTCGGTCGTACGCTCAAGTATAGAGAATCGTTCTTTAGCCGTACTACGCGAATGTGGAACTGTCTTCCACACTCTATCTTTCCCGATCATTTCAATGTTCAAGAATTTAAGACCAATGTACACTGACACCTCCTTTCCAACCCCTTCTCTTCTTCCTAATGCACTCACTGTGTCTCTGGCCTAAAAAGGGTTAAAAAAAATCCCTTGAGTGGGTGCAAATTAAAAGTTATTTTTTCTTTTTCTTTTTAGAAAACCTTGGCTCCAGAGTATAGCTTTGAAGCAATGAAAAGAGCTTTGGCCGAGCCAACAGAAGCTGTTAAGAAAGAACAACGCGAAAAGCAATTACAAATTGGACGAACATTCCGGGAGTGTGATTTCGATGATCTGGTTAGGAGGACCGAGCCCAAGGTAAACTTGAAATTGCCTTTTCAATTGTTTCAAATCATTTTGTATCTTCTTACAGCATGACGTCATTCAAAACCGGCTCAACGATCTGTTCAATTCACTTGCAATTGAGCGGCAGATTTCTCAAAGTGATATCAAAAACCAGCAGCAGCAACAGCCTCAAAAACCAATTTATGAAATTAGTTTTCCAGAATTGTTCTACTACTAAATGCCAAATTTTGCTTGATATTATTATTGCAAAGTTCCAAGTATTAATAATTGTTATATGCTTAATTGATTTTTTGTTTAACTCTCGTTGCATTGTTTATTTGTTGTAGTTTATAAGCACTGTAAGTAAAGGTTTTGTTTTTTTATTTATGGGACATATAGGAACGAAAAGGAAATAAAATATAATTCACCACGTTGTATCGTTAAAAGTTAAAATAATGTGTGTTCATTTGAAAATTCAGGAAATCTAATCTATTGCGTAGAGGGAAACCACGACATTGAAACCAATTTGCAGAAAGAAAAATTCAATCATGTTATAACAAGTAATTTTCGGACCCATGAAACTTGTGCTTATAACTTACTTATATACTTATGGTGGCGCTTCAGTCCATGTCGGATCAGGGCCTCACCTAACAAACTTCTCCAGCCAGTTCGGTCCCTAGCTAGCTGTCTCCAGTTTCGAACGCCAACTTGGTTCAGATCCTCTTCCACCAGTCGCGTTTCCTCTTCTGGACGTCCTTCCTTGGATTCGAAGTCCTACGCGGACATTATTTTCATTCGCTCAATCCCAACATCTAGTCGTTGACTTACTTTTCTGCTAGTAGGTCCTGTACGCTCGTACAGTTCTTGTTGAATCTTGTCTCCATTCTCATTATGAGGATCACTCGAAGAATTTTTCTCTCAATTGATAGCTGTAGACAAAGTTCTTAACTACTTCGAAGTTAAATCTGTCTATGTTGACGTTTGCTCCAAGACGTCGATGTTGGTAGTGCTTTCTTGACGACAGCATTAACTTGGTCTTGCCCTCGTTAGCCGCTAGACATATTTTCCTGGCCTACGTCTCAAGACTCACAAACGCTCCACTGACATCACGCTGTGTTCTTCCAATTATGTCAATGTCGTCTGCGTATCCTAGTAGCTGGACGGACTTTTGAAAGATTGTGCCTCTGGTGTTGACATTGGAGCTTTGCACAATCTTTTCAAGAACGATGTTGTAGAAATTGAATGACAGCGCATCGCCTTGTCTAAAACATTTTTTTTCCGGCCATGATGGAACAGAGTTTTCCATTGTCATCTTACACAGACGGGCAAGTTTTTCTGGAATGCCAAAACAAGACATTGCTCTATATAATTGGTCTCTATAGACGCTGTCATACGCGGCCTTAAAATCGATGAAAAGGTGGTAGGTATCGATTTGACGTTCTTGGGTTCTTAGTTCTTGGGTCTTCTCCAAGATCTGCCGTAGGGTCGATATTCGATCGATGGTGGACTTTCCGGTTCTGAAGCCAAACTGATAAGGACCTATCAGGTTGTTGACGAAGGGCTTCACACGTTCACACTGCATGGCAGACAAGATGTTAAAGGTGATGTTGTTCTAGTTCAGGGGATCTCCTTTTTTGAGGATCGGGCATACGAAGCTGAGGTTCCATTCATCGGGCATGCTTTCCTCCTCTGGTGATCTAGTAGGCCATTCTGTTGGGCCTTTCCCCAATCCATCGGTCACTAAAATGATCATCAAACCAGTTTCTCACTTGTAAGCTATAGTATGCTGGAACACCATCTTGTTGATAGATTAAACTATCGGTTATACCCAATGGAACGTTGTCCAACAAATCGGGCAAAAGGTCTCGTAAGAACTCTTGGTATGATTCTCCATTAATAACGGGATTCAGAAACCGGGGTCCGATCACGGTGTGCCCAACAATCCCAAGCCAGACGTTACAGCTAAAGCGGTGTTGCGATTTGTTCTGCTTTTTGTTATGTGGATTGGATTCACTCCAGTGATGTAAATTGTGAAAGTTAGTGCCTCCATCCCTAGTAAACTGTGCCTCATCCGTCCAGAAAATCCTTTAAAAGTAGTTGCGTTCAGTTTCATCTCTAAGCAGCAATGATCGAGAAAATTCTGCTCTCAATAACCTGTCGTTTGCTGTGGGTTCCTGAACTGGCCGGAAGTGGTAAGGGTGTAAGTGTTTCGTTACAAGCAATCTCCATGCTCTAGATTGGGACACTCCGAGCATTGTAGCTATCCTCCTTGTACTAATGGAGGGAATACGTCGGACCGTATCTAAAATTCTTTCCTCTATGAATGCGGGTCCTGCAATTGACCTTTCACTTCTTCTTAGCTCTAGCTGTCCGTGCTCTCTTAGACGACGGTGGATTCTTGAAAACATGCTACGACTCGGGCACCTTCTATTGGGATATCTTTCAGCGTAAAGTCTTTCAGCTTCTCGATCTCGACCATTAGCTAAACCGTAGTGCATGTCCGCTAACTCTTCTCGAGAGTATGAGTTTGACATTGTTATGTGTTGATGAGTCAATATTTCAATTGGAAATGGTTGTTTACTAAATATGCGATGCCTTTTATTCACCTTTAGGTCTTTTCGTTCAAGAAAAATTGTGGTTTAATCATCTTAAGCTCCTAGCAAGTAGAACCCTTCACCGGCAGGTGGTCGCGGCCCCCAGGCATAATAAGAAAAAATTCAGGTCAGTTTTCAATCGTTATCAATGAACAAAATGATTAATCCAGGGAATTACAGAACAAATATTAAAAGAAAGGTTAATGTTTCATAAATTAATAAAACTAAAAGTCGAGATAGGTAAAAATAAAAACAAAGATTTTCTTAGAAAAAAGTGGTCCTGGTTTTTTTCTATTTCTTAAAAACGAAAAGACATTTTTGCATCCGGTTTTCTGTTTTCGACTAAAAATTAACAATGGCATTAAATTTTTAAAACAAAATTAGTACTTAATTACATAAAATTTTGAAAAAACTTGTTCAAAAATGATTTTTTGTTTTTTTGAAAATTTTGAGTTTGAAAATTAATATTTTTAAACTATTCTTAAAACAATTTAATTTGAAAACAAAATGACAGAAGATGTTTCTGGCTTTCCAAAGGGCACAACACGGTGTTGTAAACGAAGCCGTTGATTTTTAAATATTTTTTTATAAAATAAGTCAATTTTTCAGAAAATTGCCCCTTCCGGCTAAACGGGGGGGGGAATAGACCCCCTCTCATACGATTATTTTCTAGTCTCAACTCAACCTACACGCTCAACTTTTTGGCACAACGCTCGTGAATCACCTAATTAAAAAAAAACATAATAAAATAGATTCTGTTACTGTATGGATGGATGAAGGAAATAGAAAAGAACGGATTGAACGAAGAATAATACGCGATAAGTCAAATATTTTTTAAATGTGTGATAGGAGTTAAGGAAGACGATAGTGTGCCACAAATTGTTGGAAGTGTTTCTAGCGTCCAAGGCGTTCAGAATCGGGATGAGCACACATGAACTCCACCATAATTCTAAATTGCTTTTGTTTTGTCTGCCTGATGATTCCCTGTAAAGAAATTTATTTGCTTAAATTTTGAATAAAATTATTTCTTTACTTGCATTTTATGTATTTCACACAACAAAACATAATTTCTGCTTTTTGAAAGGACTTTCAAAACGACCTTCGTATTGCAATCCGTTACCTTTTTTGGTGTAGACAGGAAACTTTCGTATTCGAACGGAAATACATACCCGGTACGAAAAAACCGATTGCGAATTTGGCATTCCGTCTAGTCTTGTCTATATACAAAGCAAAAAACTGTCATCTTGAAATGTTTTGACACTTTAAAACAGAACAAAACAATTCACGTAATTTGTAAATATATAGTTAAGCATTTACTACTACTACTTAAGCCTCTTGGATGGAATACAAAACAGAGCTGTAAGAATGATTGGTGATAGAGAGATCATTAACTCATTCACTTCATTGGAACACCGTCGTAACGTTTCGTGTCTCTCCTTGTTTTATCGTTACTTCTACCGTAATTGCTCTAGTGAAATAGCCAGTTGCATTCCTCCCCTCAAACAATTCAACCGTAAAACACGCGCTTCCAGGAATGCCCATCAGTTTACCCTCGAGCCCAACTTCGGTGGTACGCTCAAGTATAGAGAATCGTACTTTAGCCGTACTACGCGAATGTGGAATTCCCTTCCACACTCTGTCTTTCCCAGTCATTGCAATGTTGATAAATTCAAAACCAATGTACACCGACACTTACTTTTAAACCCCTTCATCTCTTCTTAATGCACTCACTGTGTCTCTGGCATAATAAGGGTATAAAAAGCCCCTTTAGTGTGTGTAAATTATAAAAAAAAAATTAGAAATTGATATATTTTAAAAATTATCAACGGATTTTACTGATCATTTATATAATAAAATCATAATTTTATTATCTGTGTTTATAGCACCAGACTTCCTTATTTGTTTGATGTAATGCACATCAGTTCTACAGGAATACTCTACGATTAATAACTTTAATATCAACAATTTAAAAGCAAATTCTCATGTAATTGTTCCAATTGCCCACGGGTTGAACAAACTCATTTTTCGGAATCACTATACCTCCATACAAAATTTGCTTTGCGACTTCTAATAAAACAACCCAAAATTGTTCATATTTTTTATTTAAATTGATATAACTATAAGTTTCAATTAAAAATAATTACCATTGTTAATATTACTGCAAACATATTGCTCTATATTTCTATATAAAAGCTCTGACCCAACTTAATTTGATCTCCAAATCAAGTCTGAACTTTTCAAAGGCCACAGAATTTTCTGAGAATTGAAGTCATTGCTGCCCGGATGCCCGGAACGGTAGGTACAGTGAGTCATAAAAGCCTAAATCTTTTGTTTCTTGTCCAATCCGTTAAAAGCATTGTATCATCACGATTGTTCAAATCTCAATCTCAAGATTCAACGAAATACATACCTACACACATACTTTGCGATGCAGAACAGCAGAACAACATTGTTGATTCGGATTATGTAGGTACTTTTTGTATATGCCTCCTTCAGAGACACAAAATCGATATGTTGCATGATGTATACAAAATTATAGGTACTCTTTCTGTTAACAACCATAATCAAGAGTTGTACAGATCTAAAGGCTATCTTGCCTCCTCAAGGCATTAATGATTCCACACGTTTCAATTTGTTGACATCAACGAAAATATTTTATAAAGCTTTACATTTTTTGCAAACAATTACAAGTAAACACAACATTATGGCCAGCCAAACCAGCCAGGTGATGCAAGTACCTGTAAGCCTAACAGCATAAAGCATTCTTATAAACAAAAAACAAGCGAATTTTAACTTTAATACAATTAAAATACTTACATACATACATATACTGTTATATCTATAGTTGATTGTACCTGATGGCTTCAGTTTCAGGTTTTTAATTCATAACTTCAGTCAGTCATCAATCGACCGCCGCGAAAAGACGACCTACAAATAAAAATACTGGATAAATAAATAAAACAAAATATCGCAGCCTGAAAAAAAGGTCAGTGTCTAAAATATTTTTGACAGTAATAAATAAATTTCAGTTGAACACGATAGTTTTTCGCACCATAAAATTCTAACTATGATCATGATCCAAGGCTAAAGAGAACGAGTCATTTTTGTTAATTACAATGTTGCGTACATTTTAACAGTTTACAATTTTCAAATACAAAAAGAAACATAATAAAGAATTTTTTAAATATATTTACCCGTTACAGTGTTCTTTTAAAGGTTGGTCTGGTCGGTACAGACAATAACTAATTGTTGTATAAATTTATTGGGCAAAATTTGTGAAGTAGTTTGTTAAATAAAAAGTTATATAAGAAATCAGAAACCGATAAGTTTAATTGCTAGTGTGTTCGCGTGCAACTTAGAAATAAGGCTATCGATATTAAGACTTGTAAAAAAAAACAATATTACCATATTCCTAATAACAAATATTGCTATGATATTATATAATTGGGATAGTACTTTTTGTGCGGCAGAAGAATATCCAAAATAAAGGTCAGATACTTTTTGTTTCCGATTTACAAGCAGTAAAACCGACCACTACAAACATTTTCATTATTCCTTTCTTAGAATTTTATTTGAATTGAAACTATTGATACTATAGTTTTTGACAATTATAGTCGAAATAAAACAAACTCTAAAGTTAGTAGCTCGTGCTAAAATTAATACCGAGGAAAGTACCTTTTAAATTTTCATATCGACTTCAAAGTTCTGTGGTGTAGCATAAAATTATAAAATGATTTCTTACTTGCTTACTTATGTTGGCGCTACAGTCCAGGTCGGACCAGGGCCTCACCCAACAAACTTCTCCAGCCAGCTCGGTCCCTGGCTAGCTGTCTCCAGTTTCGCACGCCAATTTGGTTCAGGTCCTCTACCACCTTTGTGCTCCACCTCCAGCTCAGTCGCGGTCTTCCTCTACTTCGACGTCCTCCCCTGTTGGATTCGAAGTCTCTACGTGTCGGAACATTATTTTCCATTCTCTCTACATATCCCAACCATCTAAGTTGTTGGAACTTAACTTTTCTGGCTACGTCAGTGTTCCTGTACAGCTCGTACAGTTCTTGGTTGAATCTTCGTCTCCATTCTTCATTAATGATTCTTCGTTTGATTTCGGCGCTGGTGTTGTTGTCTGAGTTGATAGCGGATCCCAGGTAGACAAAGTCCTTCACTACCTCGAAGTTAAATCCATCTATGTTGACGTTTGCTCCAAGACGTCGATGTTGGTAGTCCTTTTCTTGACGACAGCATTAACTAGGTCTTGGCCTCGTTAACCGCTAGACCCATCTTCCTGGCCTCCGTCTCAAGACTCACGAACGCTCCACTGACATCACGCTGTGTTTTTCCAATTATGTCAATGTCGTCTGCGTATCCTAGTAGCTGGACGGACTTTTAAAAGATTGATCCTCTGGTGTTGACATTGGAGCTTTGCACAATCTTTTCAAGAAGATGATTTTAGATAGTTTAATTTGAAGATTTTAATATGTTTGATGATTATGAACTAAAGTGTATAAGAACCGGGCAAATCCTTTTGATGATCTCGACTAAGATGAATTTTACTCTCGATGTAGGTTTTATAAGCTACTGTCAGGTTTCTGATTGAGAACCTTCATATCGAAGAAGAAGAACCTTTGACAAATCGTAGGCTTCCTACACCTGCATCTTTACATCATTTTCTTGTAAGAAAAATTTGTCTTGAGGAATTTATTTATTTAGTATTCCAGATTTTCAAGAGAATGTCCCAAGAGGATTAATTTCTCATTGTTGCCCTTGTTCAAGTTCGTCATGGCTCATGGCTCAAAGTTTTCAAGAAATATTTCTATAGATATATCCTATGTTATTTTTTTTAATAATAATAACAACATTTTCACGGTTTCAATTCTGATTCTCATACAAAATTTATTTAACTGTGTAAAACAATCGCTCTTACAATGCGTTTGATTTCCCAAACTGTAATATTTTGGGTTTGTTCGACAAAAATGTATTGTGGGTGTGACCTAAAAGGCATACACTAGTTACAAGCAGGGGCTTATTTCAGAGTTTTTACATCAACTACATTGTAGTACTTCGACACTTCCTGTGTTATATCATTTCTGTTTCAGAGCTACAACGAATTCTTTGTTGTACTACAGAACTGTAGCTACGGAGAATAGGCTGGAATTATTGGAAGGATGTATGATTTTGTTTCACAGCCTTTTGTTTCAAATTGTTGTAATACATAAAACAGTAGGTTTGTGATACATTTCAACATTGAAATTTTGTGCGATAACAGGGGCCTGTTTCAGAGGTTTCACATCAACTACATCAATTACATCCTATACATCAACATTCTACAACTCATCAGCAACAACTGGAAATGCTGTATGATGATGCTGGAAAATTTATTTGATTCGACAGATTGTTCTACATTTGAATTTGAAGTTTATTTTGGACTAGCTGACCCTGCAGACTTCATACTGCCTCAATCGATAATCGATAACCCTCTACCACACTACCCACTACCCTTTAAACGCCACCCCCTTGTGCTACCCCGTTACTGCACTACTCTGTTACCCGCTACCAATTATTTCTACATGCGTACTGTTACACCATTAGCCAGAAACCCACTTCTTATTACCAGCAACCTGCGACCATTTGCAATTCAATTTTTTCCATTTTTCCAATTCCCCATCACAAATTTTCCAGTGTCCTTTTGAAAACCGATGAGTTTTCCGAGTTCTTTTCGAAAACCCATTTTTAAATTTTCCAGTTTTCAACTTGAAAACCAGTGTATCCACAATTTCATGCAATTTTCCATTTGATAACCAATGAGTTTTCCGAGTTTTTCATCAATAACTTTCAACTTTTCCATTCGAAAACCCATTTTGAACCAATAAAATCCAAGCAAAAAAAAAATCTAATTTCCGACCTTTGTTTGGTTTTTCTAGTTTTCCCATTTCACAAATATCTGTTGGGCCATTTCGGAGTCTATAAGAGACATACAAACAAACACACAATAATTTGTGAAACATTTCATATTGAAATATAAATTTAAAAAATTAGAAAAAGTGAAAAGAAGGAAATGGATTTCGATTGGTTTTATATGCATATGTGTTTGTTTTGAGAATCCAAGTAACTAATGACTATGATCTCAATAGATGTTGATGTTTGGTATCGTATTTGCAACCAGAGGCAAAATAGTTTCAAAGATCCCGAATGCTTGAAGCTCTGGATTCAGATAATTCTGCGCCATGCCCACGAGCGGTTCGAGAGGTTGCCATTCTTTTCATCGACGCAATTCTAAAAAGATTGTATGCTTTTGTTTTACTTTTTTTTTGTAAGCGATTTACCTTGATTGTAGTAGGTACTTACCAGACGAACTAACATCAATATGGTGTTTATTTTGCAACAATCCTTAGAGCTTAGGTAAAAGGCTTTCTTTACATGCTAATTAATCTATTTTCCGATAAATATCGGAAGGTTAAACAACTAGCTCAAGGTCATCGACCAAGAACCGATGCCTGCATAGATATAAACAAGGGAACATAATAGTCGAATCGCAGTCAATGTGCCGCAGGTGTCAAGAAGGTTCCACCTTTCATCGGCCTTGATAGTTATTCCTTTTTAGATTTCCTGTTTTAAATAACGGATAGGGGTGCTAACTAGCTGAGCTTGGCTTACGTCAAGCGTTGACCCTAATCTGCTGGCCTGGGACCCTGCAGAGTCTAATGTTGTGCTGTACGCCAAGAACCTTAAACTCTTCGCGGAAGCATGAAACAAGCTTTGATTTTACATCGGTTGCTGTAATCGCTTTTATTGTCGCTTGGCTATCAATGTAAAAGGTGATATCAGCTCGTGGTATCGCCATCATTGATACCTTTTTAGCAGCTGTTGTCATTGCCAGGACCTCCATGTGGAAAACGCTACTGTAGTCTGGAAGCCTAAGCGAGGCGGTCCATCTTAGAGCCATCAGTTTAGATAGCTATTGACGACTCATTGGAGTATGGTATGTTATCTATTCATTCCTCTCTGCTTGGGATGGCAGCCTGGAATGGTTTATGAACATCAAGTAGGTACGGGTATTTTACAGTCTGTTGTAGTACTATGACCCATAATTCTTTGAAGAATCTGGGCATGTCCTATGGAACTGTTTTTCCAGACTTTAGTTTGACTAAGTCTCAGGGCACTTTTGGCCGCAGATTCTTGAACAATGAGGTCAAGGGGTATTAGATTGAGTATAACTTCCCGTCCCGCAGTTGGAGTGGATCTCATAGCCCCCGTAATGCCATGGCACGCAAGTCTTTGAACTTTTATCAAAGTTTTCAGGTTCGTGCTCTTTTCTAAATTATTAGATTAGATTTTAAGAAGGCAGTCATCAATTGAAGGTATTTTAAAATCAGGTATTTTGCGTTTGTTAGCAAACAGCACTAGTTCTGTTTTAGTCGGATTGACTGTCAGCCCACAGTTCATATTCCATTTACTTACCAACGAGAGGGCATATTAGGTTTGTTCACTGATAGTGGGTACGAACTTGCCAGTCGCTAGTAATGCAAGATCATCAGCGTAGGCTATTATTTTTACTTCACTTGATTTCAATTTAGAGAGTATGCCGTTCATGACAAGAACACAGAGTAGCGGTGTGAGAACTCCATCCTGTGGGGTACCCCTGGATGTTGTTACTCTTACCCTTTTCTCCGCTAGCTCAGAATTGATTTGTCTCTTTCTGACGAACCAAGGCATAAACTGATATGTTGACATAGGCATATATGTATTAAACTATAACGGAAAATTTTCTTAAAACGAATAAACAAAAATAAAAAAACAAACGAAAATATAACAAGTTTTTTCCATAAACATTTATGTTTAGTAGATAAATTATACATAGCCGGTGTATACCGGAAGTTTGTCCCACAGACCGTAAACAAGTATTCAGAAACACGAAATTCAAAATTTGGTTACAATTTGAACCGGTTGAAATGAACTTTAAAAATATGGAAATGATTCCATTTGTCTTTTCTTTAATAAAGTTCAGCGAAAATTAGAGAAACTTTGCAGAGTTTTGTGGCACTGGGATTCTTAAATAAATTTGTTTGGAATAAGCAACAAGTTTTTTTTTATTTCTTAACTCAGAATCAAACAAATTATACATGAAATATCTTTTCCCACCGCTAATGGCCCAATAAGCGAATTCTTAAGAATCATTTTTTTCGCATAGAATATTATTATGAGTTTCAAGAATTTAAACGGAATAAATTAAGATAAAATCATTTATGTTATTCCTGATCTTGCAATGATTCATAGGTTACACCAAAGACCAAAACAACAACGAAAGCACGACATTAAGTAGTAATCCGGAAAGAGTTAGCAAAGCTCAATAAGTCAACAAGCGAGTTAAAGTCGGAAATACATATCTACATTGTACATTAATGTTTTCCCAATTAAATGTACCTACCTTACAATAAATATTTCGTAATCACTTACTGAGCCATTGATCCCACAACCTCACCTTGCAACCATTAACAATACAATAAGAGACACATTGAATGCAAATGATAAAAATGTTTACATACTAAACGTGACAAAACGTCAGAACATTCGCTAAACCGGTTGATCGTTTTGATTTTGTTTTTTAGTTTTTTTTTTTTTTTCAGGAAAAAGCTCAAACCGGAAGAAAATTTCAAAGGTTTTTTGTTCCTATATTAAAGATTCATTCATCTGAACGGCTTTAATTATTCAATTCACGAATAGGACATTGTTAAATTGATTTTGCAAATTAAATATACACAAAATGTACATATATGCAAGTGAGTTACTAAGTGAGTGCGTCAGATCAAATCAATTTCTTTTTCGTAAAGGCCATTTAAAAATGAATAAACTTTTGATAATTAGCTTAGCTTTTATATTAAACTAGCAAAATCCCTGCCCGCTTCGCAGGGCTTCGGCAAACAACGGTTGTGAAATTAGGGATTGGCTGGATGAAGAATACGGTATTCGATGAATTTGCAGAAATGAAACAATATTCCTATCTATTGGCTCTTCATTTAAACATACCTAAAATTTAACACCCTGAGAAGAGGTTAGGTAGTTAGGGTTTTGATAGCAAGCCAGGTAGGTATAAGTATACTTTTAACTATCTACAGGATTGCACAGTGTTATAAATTTTCTTAAAACTCTCAATTCTTTGGAGATTATGAAATATAAATTCTATTTTCTTATAGATTTTCTCAAATATCATAAAATGAATGGGTTTTTATATGCACTCATCAATGAGATTTTATTTGGTAAAAATGTTTTTTACGCATTATTTGATAAAAATTTACCTTAAAATCAATTTTTGGTCCGGGAAAGAAAAATTGGATACCATTTAAAAATTGACCTTAACATGAGTCAGGGAAGGGTACACCAAAGTTTTAACGATTTACCATGCGTCTTATTTATTTTGACAGGGAATGCAAGTCGAACAGGAAACTGACGACGTTTAGAATCAAATAACATGTCTGGTAGCCCATTTGCCATTGACTTCTTCACGGCTTGTCTTGTACTACTGCAAAATTTAAGTTGATTGATGTTCTGAAACATAGAAATTGAAGCCTATACTTTCAGAGTTGAAAAATGTGGTGGTAAATTTTTCTACATCGTTTTCATTTTTGTAATTCCGTCAAACTATTTGTAGCCAAAAAATTGTGCATTTATTTATCTCGTTCAAAATAAATTGTTGCATCGATTTTAGAAAGACTTTTATCTGCACCAGCTAATATTGTACTTCAACTCAACTAAAAGTAATTTTTGTAATTTTGCTTAAATTTGGCCTTTAGAATCAAGTGAAATTATTCCATTTCCAATGTCCAATAATTGCTTAGGGAATTATGCTGCAGATGCATCGTTAAGCAACTGCACACGAACATTTGTGGCCAATGCAAGTTTCCTGAAATACCGCCATAAAATAGAAGGTTTTAAACAACTCAATTCGTCTGCAGCAGTTGATCGTGGTATAAGCGACAAAGTTTGTCCTCAGCAGCCAAAAGATATAGGGCTCCAAATTCTTCAAGTTATGGGAATAAAGGCTTAAAGTACATTTTTGTGCGCACTCATCCAACACAACAATTTTGTCAAGTCGGTTTAAGACTAATAACGCGCTCGCAATTCCAGAAGGTGCAGGAGCCAATGCTTTTTTGTTTTAGTTTCAGTTCAATTTGAAAGCATTCAGTTCTCCATCAAATGACTATTGACTCAAGGCCAATTTCTGTTTGTGCGTTAGATTTAAGCACACCATGTTATCAAACTTTATTCCATCAACATTCACATCATTATAAATAAGCCCCTACCTCTCACATACTCATATACCAGAAACGCACTCAATAAAAACAATAAGATATACATATGTATTCTCATACTCTAAGAATTTCATACATCAAAACAACGTTTGCCGGGTCAGCTAGTTCACTGACATTTCCTAGGTTCACTGACATTTTTTTTGTCGAAGAAAAATTATATTTGTCAAATATTTTTTTACTTCACTGACATTTTTTTTTTTTTTTTGATATGTTTATTGAAAAAAAATTATTTGACGAAATTTTCAAATTAAATTGAGTGTTCGTATATTGATCAGCTTTTTTTGTAGTGGAAATACAAAATTTTTAACATTTTTTAACAATTGAACCATTTGTGATTTGAAAAGTATATATTTTATTTTTGCTAAACCTTCTACCCTAAAACCTCTTGCATTTAGAGAAAAAATTAGGAAAATCGGTCAACCAGTGTGCCCGGTTAGCGAACGAACACAAAAATTAGGCTGTTCTTTTATATATATAGATGATTTGGTTCGTAAAATCTTTGTCGTAATATAACGATCAGAGAATACGTTGAAAAACTGTACTGTGCAGTCAAGTGGGCGACTGCATATACGCACTTATTAAAAATATTTTCGTGTTAGTTGAGTGCAATTTTTTAAATAGGAAAAACCGTTGGAAGCAGAGGCAAGAGATCCATTATTTAAAAAAGTGTCATAATGCTTTGAATATAAGAAGATGGTAATGCAAGTCTATGATCAATGCTCTAAAATTATTAAATATTATTATAGGGTCGTTGCACCAGTTACCGAACAGTTTACGGACTATGAGGAAAGAACATGTTGCAAAAAATACTTTAACTGAGTTTACTATTGTAATTAATTACTAAAAATTATTATAACACAAGGGCGAGTCCCTTTTCGAATACATTATCGATAATAACCTTCTAGTATGGTCTTAATGAGCGATTTATTAAATGGGTTTCTTCCTACCTTCTAGATAGGTTTTATAGTGTAGTTTTTAAAAACGAACGCTCTAAATTTTTCAAAGTTAATTCCGGTGTACCTCAAGGCAGCCATCTTGGGCCTCTTTTGTTTGTGTTGTTTATTAATGATCTCCCTTCTGTCTTAGAGAACTCTATGTGTTTAATCTATGCTGATGACGTTAAAATTTTTCGTAAAATTAACTCAATAAATGACTCTGATCTTCTTCAAGAAGATCTCAATAGGTTTGGGGATTGGTGCAATAAAAATAGTCTTGTCTTAAATATTAATAAATGTAAAACTATGTGTCTTACACGTAAGAAAAACCCTCTTGACTATTCTTATTTATTACATTCGTCTCCTCTTAGTAACGTTTCATGTATTACTGACCTTGGTATTGTTCTAGACTCTAAACTTACTTTCACTAACCACTATGACTATGTTATTAATAAAGCTAATATGACTCTAGGTTTTATCAAAAGATTTGCTCGTGAATTTCATGACCCTTATGTTTTAAAATCATTATATGTCTCTTTTGTAAGATCTACTATGGAATATGGATGTGTTGTTTGGGCCCCATATTACGCAGTTCATATTAATAGATTGGAGTCTGTACAAAAAAGGTTTCTGAGGTTTTGTTTTCGTTTCTTCAATTGGTCGGATAGGCATAACTTACCACCTTACATTGATCGACTTAAACTTATAAACCTACCGACCTTATCTTGTCATAGATCGTATTTACAGTTTTGCTTTATTGTCGGTCTTTTAAACGGATCAATATCTGCTTCCACAATTCTTTGCCGATTCAATTTTAATATAAATAATTTTTCAATCAGAAGACAATTACCACTTAGTAATACATTTAGTCGGTCAAACTACGGTATGAATAGTCCAATAAATCTTTTAATAAATATTTTAAATACAAATTATGACTTAATCAATTCCTTTGATGATAATTTAAAATCGCTAAACCTCAAGTTAAGGTTTTACAACAGAAACACATAAAATATATGTATAACAAATAATCTAAGATTTTGCTTGTATAAACACTAATATTTTATAAGTTAGTTGTAAGATTCTTTTGTTACCGTTAGAATTTAACGAATTGAAATAAATAAATAAATAAATAAATAAATAAATAAATAAGTAGCTAACAGATGTAACACTCCCACTTTTGTTACAAAAAACCGTAAGGAGGTACTCGATATCACCCTAAAAAGCAGCTCAGACACTTGTCAAATAGAACAGTGGAAGGTACTAGACGACGCAGTTAAATCATCACTCCACATTTGATGAACATATTCCATAACAGTCTTAAGTTAGGATATGTTCCGAAGGCTTGGCGTGAAGTCAAAGTCGTCTTCATACCTAAAGCTGGCAAGCCCAGTCACACAGATCCAAAAGACTTCAGACCTATCAGTCTAACCTCTTTTGCACTCAAAACACTTGAGAGATTAATCGATATGCATATCCGTGGCAACTTAAAGCCGGAATCCATATCACCATTTCAGCACGCCTATACAAAAGGCAAAAGTGTAGAAACAGCCCTGCACTGCGCAGTTAGAACAATAGAGAAGTCACTTGCGGTAAAAGAATATACCCTGGCTTCTTTTCTTGATATCGAAGGAGCATTCAACAATGTCCACAACAGTGCCATAGAAAAAGCACTCACTGACCTTAAAATAGAACCCCCACTTATAAGATGGATCACGTGTATGTTGAAAAACAGACAAATCTATTGTAAATCTAGATTAACCCCACAGGGTGGAATACTCTCACCTCTTCTCTGGACTTTGGTGATGAATGAAATTCTCATCAAACTCAAGAACAGTGGTGTCAGAGTTAAAGCATTTGCCGACGACTGGCAACGGGTAAATACCTGACCACTGTAAGGGAACAATTAAAAGGCGCACTAACTATGGTCAGTAACTGGACCAAGAAATGCGGTCTTAAGGTTAAGCCCCTAAAAACGGAATTGGTACTTTTCACCAACATAAGGAAAATACCTTCTTTTGAAATACCAAAAATTGATAACACCCCACTTATATTTTCAGAAAAAAGCAAGATACCTTGGAGTTATCTTGGACAAGAAACTCAACTGGGGTCTAAACATACAAGAACGATATAAGAAAGCCATGATTGCACTCTACTCGGGTAATAGGATGTGGATGTACACAGCCATTGTTAGACCCATTCTAACTTATGGCAGTTTGGTTTGGTGGCAAGCTCTGGAGAAATCCACGATCTTAAAAACCCTTACCAAAGTACAAAGAATGGCATACATTAGCGCTACGGGCGCGATCCTAAATCTCACCCCCATAGACTTACTCGTACAAGAATCAGCAGCAAACAGCGCTCTTTGACTTAGTCAGACCAATATTTGGAGATCTAATCAACATGGCCATACCACGATTCTTACAAAATACGTTGGCAAAAAAAAGAGAAGATTGGGAAAACAGTGTACCCTACACTAACGAATCAAACTTTAACATCTTTACCGATGGTTCGAAAATAACTACTGGGGTAGGGGCAGGTTTCTACTAAGAAAATCTTAGCCTTGCTAGTTCATTTAGGCTTTCCGACCATAGCAGTGTCTTCCAAACTGAGATCTTGGCAGTAAAAAACGCTGCTAATCAAATATCCATGATGGCGATATCACACGCTGATATCACCTTTTTTATTGATAGCCAAGCAGAAATAAAAGCGATCTCTGCCGCGCAAATCAAGTCAAAGCTTGTTTCTTGCTGTCGCGAAGAGCTAAAGGTTCTTGGTATGCAGCACAACGTAGGACTCTGCTGGGTTCCCGGTCACAGTGGTGTGCCAGGAAATGAAAAAGCGGATGAGCTTGCAAGAGAAGGCTCGGTACTTGATCCCTCTCTCATATACAATAACAACAGAATCCCTCAATGCGAATCAAAAAGAAATATTAGAAATAATATCATTCAGAAAGCAAATCATAGATTGAGGCTACTAGAAACCTTCGGTAACACAAGGAAACTCTGGCCTCATTATAACAAGAAAAGATCCGATAAGATATTACTTCTCAAAAAAATGTCCCTAAGATCCTTCATAAGTGTGATAACGGGACATAATCTACTTGGTTACCACAAAAAGAAGATGGGGCTTAGCACAGATGACATACAGTCCGTAACATTTGAATAGCCTCACACGTGCCTGTTTTTAAGATCAGCAGTTTTTTGTTGCTTTTTGATGTGGACATATGAAATTATATGATGTGTTGAACGGTAGAGGTTAGTTCTTCATATTGAGAGATATTCCAAATAATTTTGAATAGCTAACAGAAAATGTCTGAGACTATTTCGCACTAAAATGTTACTTTTTTTTGTAACATTAGAATAGAATCACTTTGTGTATCTTAGTTAAAATAAAGAGTATTATTTTTGTGCTAATAAATTATTTTAATATTTTGTGCAACCTCCCTTATTTTGAATAACATCAAAAATGCGGTCTTTTAATGAATCATACAATGATTTTAGAAGGTCAAGGCCAGGCCACTTTTATGCCTTCAACAAGCTCTTCTTTGTTCTTGTACTGCTTCCCGCCTTCATACACCTTTCGTGTCAACCAACCCCACACATTTTCAATGATGTTCAAATCTTGTGAGTAGAGTGGCCAGGAAAGTTGTTTCCAGTACAGTTTTATAATAAGGTGCAGTCATTCTGTAGTTCACAAAAACCAAATCAATGGTTTCATAATATGATATGGCTCCCCACACCATAACGCCTCCCTCTCGACTGTGGTAACGGTCCAAAAACAGCTTTTCCTTCCTCAAATCATGAAAATAATAATTGTATCTGTCGGGCCCATCAAGGTTGAATTTCTTTTCATCCGAAAATATCATTTTTCTCCAATCGTTTCAGTGACTACTTCCATCAGTATTCCAAGCCACGTGCGATCTTGCAAAATTTCGCCGCTGTTGTTTTCACACTCTGTTCAGTGGTGTTTTTTTTTTTTTTAATTTTTTGGCACTTAAGGTGTTCGGCACTCTTATAACTCTACTAATCGTCATTCGGCTCACTTCTACCCCAGCTTGGTACCTGATCTTACTAAGATAATCGGTTGAATTCGATGCTAACCTTATAATCTTCCGTTTATCACGACTTGAAAGTACAGTTGAGGTACGGCCTTTGTAATTCTTTCCATAAGACAATGGATCTCTAATATAGCTGTTCACAACTTTTGTACTTCGATTAATTTTCTTGGCTATAGCGCGATTAGAAAAGTTTTGTTCATGAAAGACCTGTATTTTAGCAATTTCCGTTGCACTTAAAGATTTTTGCTACCCATTTTAAAAGAAAACAATGTTATTTCCACAAAATATAAACCGATTTTCTTTCCCGATAGCTTTCCGATGATCGCGCCAATTGTTTTCGCTTTAAATAACTAAGAATGTAAGATGAGGCTATTATATTGTTACAAAAAATAAATTCATTTTTAAACGGACGCATACAAAACAAGCTTAAAAGGTCCCGTTAGCTTAAAAAATGACGAACGCTCTCTTGATCTCAGAAACTTTCGCTCTCGCCATGAAAGCTTATGCATAATTTTTTGGATTAAAATCAAAGAGCTCTCAAAACAGGTTCTCAACAAGAAAAAACAATACATGAGGCTATCCAAATGTTACGGACTGTATGTAGATGCTCCGGCGATGAGGAGGTGCACGAAAACACAGCCCACTTCCTATGCCACTGGCCAGCACTCTGTCGTTCCAGATTAAAATTTTTAGGCAACTATTTCTTTAATGAACTAGAAGATCTATCTGAACTCCCAAGCAATCGCCCACTGAACTTTGTCAAGTCCACCGAATGGATCGACCAACCATAGAATTCATAGGTTAAATCACTTTTTCAGAATTTACAATACTTCTCCAGTCAGCTCGGTCCCTAGCTAGCTGTCTATAGTTTCGCACGCCAAGTTGGTTCAGGTCTTCTACCACCTGTGTGCTCCACCTCAGTCGCGGTCTTCTTCTCCTGCGACGTCCTTCCGGGTTGTATTCGAAGTCTTTACGAGCCGGAGCATTATTTTCCATTCGCTCAACATGACCCAACCATCTAAGTCGTTGAACCTTAATTTTTCTGGCTAGGTCATTGTCGCTGTACAGCTCGTACAGTTCTTGGTTGAATCTTCGTCTCTTTTCTCCATTAATGCAGACAGAACCAAAAATCACTCGAAGAATTTTTCTCTCAAAGCAGCCCAAAGCGTTTTCATCAGATGTTGTATGGTCCGTGTTGCTGCCAAAGGTGCGGCTTCGCCTTGTACAAGTACATCGTGCCCGCATGGGAATTTTGTTGCGAAGTTATTTTAAAACAGTCGACTCTGTCTAAATTGAAATTGTTCTTAACTCGAAGCCTTCATATATGTAAAATTTTCCCCGTTCTAGCTACACTTTTCACTTGTGCTTTGCTCTCTTTATTCGAAACTTTTAAGCGTTACGTTGTTTAACTTAAATCCTACCTTGATAAATGGACTATTCAATACAAAAAGAATTGTGCGTTTTGATTTAGTAGTTCCTTAGATCAGAACGTTCAAACAAACAGCAGAAGCCTTCAACATTGAATATTTTTTGCCATATTTTCCACATTTTTCACTGATGCTTCGCTCCTATTGGTCACAGCTTAATGTTAAGTAGCCTAAGGCCTTCCTCGATTAATGGACTATCCAACACAAAAAGAATTATACCATTCGAACCAGTAGTTCCAGAGTTTACCGCGTTCAAACGAATAAACTCTTCAGCTTTATATATTAGTATAGAGTTTAGTTAAGACCATTTTAATATACTATTTGTCGACAAAATGGACAGAGCAATTCATTTTTCAAATCTGTTGCCGTTTCCTCTAATTCAAAAATCAATTTGGTTTGATTGGGAGCGAAGCGAGCTAAAAATATTTTGCCCCAAAGAGAATCAATTTGGGGTGTGAAAATAAAAAAAATCGCACCCCAAATTGATTCTCTTTGGGGCAAAATTTTTTCAGCTCGCTTCGCTAGCTTGTAATTTTGAGTTCAAACTCCAAATCCTTAATAACACAATTTCTTATGACATTTGAGAGGAATTGTAGAGTTTAGATTGAGTATTGAAAAAGTAGCACTTACTACTTACGTCTGCATCCACATGATGCAAGAACACTGAACATCGCATCCTATCAATAAAAAAAATGTCTTCTTGATGGAATTTTTAATGTAATTGAAACAGCTCAGATATTTTAGGGGACAAAAAGATGCAATAAGATGAAACTGGATTCAAGTACAGCGTGCTTGTAGAATGCCTTACTCTCACCGAACACCAAACTTCAGAAAAACGTTTGGATTGGAAAAAGTTTTCTATACGTCACATAAACTTGAGCATGCGGTATATTTCAACCGTTATTCACTGAAAAAAATGGAAAATATATTAAAACTGTTCCTCAATTTATGGCGTTTTTAATTGGCAATCTGGAAGTAAAAAAAAGCATTCTGAATGCGTTCAATTGGGCAAAAGTGACAGTTCTGATTCTGAAAAGAAGAGAATTCCCTTCTGATTTTAAAACCAGAATGCTTTTTTTTCAGATTCCAGATTGTCAATTAAAAACGGCATTATTCTTTTATAAAATGTTTAAAATTAATCGCGAGTGTCAGAAATAACGAATTAGATATATGACTTCTGGAATTATGACCCACCATAGTGGGTCAGATTCTTTAAAATAGGTTTCTCAATATTTTTGAACGTTCGATTTTTAAAAATTATTTTCCGTCCTTAAAACTGAATTTCGGAATGCTTTCGTTTCTAAAAGACATACATTTTAATATTACAAGCAAAATTGCTCAATATACTCTTGGATTCATTTATTTATTTTTTTAAGTGGCAAATTATTTCCTATTTGAAGGGAACTAGATCCACTTATTTTTTGAGGGATTTAATTCCCACTGTACACGGGAACTAACTACACTTTACAAAAGTGGAGTAAGTTCTCATTTGGTGGGAACTAAATCCCTCAGTGAAGTTAGTTCCCGTGGAGTTATTTCCCTGCACCGACGCACAGTGTGATATTTTGCGAATCTAGGTGCACTAAAATATTTTACTTATTGAATGATTTTGTATTGATGCGTATGCGTTGTGTTTGTGTTTGTTGTGTTGTGTTTTGTTATTGCATTTTCTGCATTTTTGAAGCTTACCTGGAGTTTGAAAATGTGATTACATCTATTTAACCCATCAAAAGCTGGGTTTAAAGTTTCAAATCAGAAACATGATCTTAAGAATTCATATGCACAATAAATGAACATTAAATTTGTGTTCTAAACTTTATATTTGTTTGATTTTTAATTTTGCTTATCTTTTGTTTTATAAATTTTGTAAAAACAAGTATATTTAAATAATGAATAATTATAATTATATGTCATCTTCTTCAGAGCTAACATTTTCTGTTACTGGAACTTTTAACAACGCAATACATTCTGGTGGGAGAGTGTTTCTCTTTCTATGATATATTATGCTGCGGCTCGAAATGTTAGGATCTGAAAAGAGCAAAAATCGATTTAAAACGTCCCGATTACAGTTCTGCCGTGAAGTCTTTCTGCTGAAATGCTCTCTGAAACGCCTGTATTCTTTGTTGCTTGCTTCTTGGGCTTCCTCAGACAATTGACCAAGGGGTAATATACAAGCTTTGATAATTTCTTTTGAATGCATCAGTATTTTATGAATGCTTGGGGCATGTAGTACCAAGGATAATGGAGTTATTACTTTAAAACCCTTTTCTTGGCTCAACCTGGCTTTTTTAAATGTGGTAGCCCTTGAAGGAGAACAATTTGCAAGCTCCTTTACTATTTTAGCTGCATCCCTTTTATCTGATGACCAAAAACTCAATTCTGCAGCAAGTGCAATTTCGTTTGGAGTTTTTGAGTCAACCAGTTTCTTTATTTTCCTTTTTTGGACTCTAGGAGCACATTGCTCGAATGGTTTTTTTGGTCGTCCACGAATTATACTTCCACTACTTGTAGAAGGAGCATCTTCAATAAAGTGTTCAGGCAGCTGAACATCTTCATTCAACCAAGCTTCATTAAGTCTTAGAAATGTTTCAGCGTTCCGCCAACTTCTCTCCCATCTACTCATTATTTTTGAATTAAGAGAGCTAACAAATGTTTGCAGCACTCTTGGGACTCTGTCAGTATCTGCCAGACCAAAGTCCTGCATTATAAAAGCCGCAACTTTTTTGTTTCGATCTTTCTTTTTGCAACTTCTCCATAAATCGAAAATTGCAGAATTTTTCATTTTGCTACATGAGCCGGTAAAAAAAAAAAATGTATGGGGTCAGCAGACGGCCGCAAAAAAAGTAAATGGTTTCTGACACAGAATATACCAACGAAGATTTTAAGCACGATTTCACGCTGGATACATGAGGATACATTTTTTAAACTCTTCACAAAGTCACAAAACACAAATAAAAAACAGCACTTTTAGGGAATTAAAAAAATTACGATTTTATATTAATTTCTGAATGTATACAAAAAACACTTACCCAGATAACAGATTAAATATTGTAATGCTTTTAGATCGTGGCTAGGGTATAGCTCGTCGGGTCCAGGGTTTCCTTGAGAAAAGCACAAACTCAAGGCAAGGAGATCCAATTCGACTCAAATTCCAAATAACAAAATAGTGTTGTTTTCTTTAATTCCGATAAAAGACCTTTATTCTCTCATTACTTAAGCTAATACATACCTTCATTAATAGAAAGTCCACCTAAGTGGAATAATCATAAAGGTTAAGTTCACGACTTGTGGAAACAACAAAATAAGTCCACGCTAGGTGGAAATAAACCAGTAAAAATAAGTCCACGCTAAGTGGAAATACCAAAATCAAGTCCACTGAGTTCAGTGGAAGAATCAAAACAATAAGTCCACTTAAGTGGAAATAACCCGGGGCAAGTCCACTGAGATCAGTGGAAGTATCAAAATAAATAAGTCCACGTAGTGGAAATAACGATCATAAGTCCACGACTGTGGAAAGAATCAAAAGAGGGTAACTACCAATAAATGAGCTTTATTCGGTTAGTTTTTCCCCTCCTTTTATACGAATTATTTCTGTTCATATATAAATTTTACTACTGAAACAGACTGTGAATTGTAAAACAAAGTTTAATGTTATATGTAAATTATCTATATTGTTTATTTGTATGCCATTTGGGGATGTCAGGGATTTAGGTACACTCTGGTTCGTTCGCTTAGTGACACTTAAGTTTTACACTCCGGGTCGGTAGTATAGGGACATTTCCTTTTATCTTAGTAATGAAGTTTCTTCGTTACACATCCCCCTTCCTTTTGGAGACGAGAAACATCTCGTCTATAGTTCACTAAGGAAGAGAAAACAAAAAGGGAAATTAGAATATGTGTTCATTGTTTCTTCTTTTTATTTCAAAAATATCAAAAATTAATTCTTTAATTCTCGCTCTCTTTTTATTTTTTATTTATTTTTTTTTTTTTTTTTTTTTTGTATATATATTTCTTTATTATTATTATTTTTTTTTTTTATTATAACTAACAAAAATCAAAACAATTCAGTTCAATATAAAAAAAAATCAAAATAATTCAGTTCAATCAACTTAATATAAATTCAATCAACTTATAATAATTCTTATTATGATATTTATTGGTTACTTTCGTAAGTTAATAACTTTACGCAATGCTCCGAAGCGTAAGGTAGCCTTACTCCCCTTCTTGTCGAGGTACACTAAGATGGTTCCCCAAGGACGGACAATTTTAAACATCCTCTGATGGAGGGATCCTTTTAGGGTGATGCCTTCAAATGGGGCGTCGGGGATGGGGACGGTGTTCGGAAACTGTGGTTCGGTGGCGTTGTTGTTAAAACTCCCAGTAGCTGTTGAGGATGGGGCCTTGGGTCTCTTGCTGATGATGACTGGGATGTTTTCCGGCAGTGCGACGGCAGTGGCAGCGGCGGCGGTGACGGTAACGCTGGGTCTTGTGGCTGGTGGTGCAAAGTTCACCTATACCCGGGCGCCATGGTCTTCTGCGCAAGTTGTATGCCTTGGCTTGAGTCTGACTGGCTTTTTGTAGATTGACTCGTTGTTGTTGAACGTCGTTTTTCTTTCCTGTAACTAATTCTTCGCCCAAGTAGATTTCCAAGTTTGCTTGCGACATGAAATCCATCCCCAAAATCGCGTCTTCGGGTAGATCGGGCATGTATGTTACCTCACCGCTGACTTCGTTATTGCCAACGGTGAATTCTGTTGTATAATGCTCGGCGGTCGTCACATGGCTGCCATTGGCTAGAGCAATCGGTTGTGACAAGAATCTCATTGGGAGTTGGAGTTCACGAAACTTCTGTCTCATCTTGGCTCCAACGAAAGTCCTAGTTGAGCCAGTGTCAACCAAAGCCTGAAACGTTTCATTATCCAACTTAAATGGGATGAAAAAGCGAGGGTCATGATTTGGGGGTGCGTTGATTACAGCTACGGTTTCATGTTTGCGGCATGAGCAGTCTTTACTTAATCGCCCGTCTGCACCGCAAAAGGAGCAAAATAGACGAAATGGACGGTGGCAACTCTCTTTTCGATGACCCCGCTGCTTGCAATTCCAACAATGTGTTTCCCTATTATAAGGGACATTTTTCGGTGGAGTCGGTCGGTTGGAAGGCAGCTGATCAAAAGTGTTCGTTCGGTTGTAGTTTGCCGGTGCAGCATATGTTGCGACGAGTTGTCGATTAGGCGGTCGATTAAAGGGGTTTGTTCGATACTGGTTGTGCGGTGGAACGTACGGGATGGCGGCGGCGGCGACGTGTGGTCTGTAAGTACCATGATTAGGTCGACTGTAGTTCGGTGGATTAGCTGTCGTTATCGGTGGTCTGAGATTTCGTTCGTCGGTTTTTATGGCCTCAAACTCTTCTGCTAAGTCCATAAGATCATCCAACGTTGAAAAATCCCGACGACGGATGTACAGCCTATATTCCGGGCGTAATCCGTCGAATATCCTATCGATGTTATCTGCGGCGGTTAATCGGGGGTGTTGACGGATCAAATATTGAACGGCGGAAATGTATTCCTTGGCCCGCTCTCGAGGCCCCTGACGTCTTCGCATAATTTCATCTTCCAACTTGACAAGGTATCGGGCAGGCAGAAAATAACGAACGAATGCTGCTCGAAAGTCTTCCCAAGTGGTGAAATTATCATGGTTAATACGCAACCATTCTAATGCTTTTCCGCGCAACAATTCTGGCAGAGTATGAAGCATACTGTTTGGCGGAATGTCGTAGCATCGTGTTAGCTCTGTCACTCTTTCCAAAAATTCGAGCGGATTCCCCATCGAATCAAATTTCAGGCCCCATTTACGAACGATGTTCGTGATTTCAGCCTCGTAACTCAAAGTAAGTCGATTCGGAGAGTGGGGTTGCGTCATGGGGTGGAACTGACTCGGCGTATAAAATGCGGAATACTGCTGGGGTTGTGACAAGGGGTTGAATGGGCTTGGCTCTGTATGGAAGGCGGTATACTGGTTGAGTTGCGGCACGGGGTTGAACTGTGTTGGCCCTGGGTATGTTGCGGAATATTGCTGACTAGCAGGCTCCAGGGGTCGGTTCGTTGTAACGACAGTATTGGCGGGCAATCTAACTTGTGATTGTCGGACTGGTGGATGTTGGGCATTCGAAACAAGGTGTAAAGACGGAACGGTGATAGTGGTCTGGGTAAATAAAGGTTTTTTTACTCTATTTTTCTCTGCTTCCTCGGACACGATTGCTTTGTCTTCCTCAATAGCATCGTCACTGGCTTCATCGGCAAGTGCATCGAGCCTTTTCTCTGCGACGCTTTCCCAGTGTTCGCACAAGTTTTGAGTGGACGCGTGTGCTCGGACTTGCTTCAGGTGTTGACTAAGTCGTTGCCTGAGGATCTGCATATTTCCTGTAGTGTCCAGGTTTCGGGTAGCTAGCATATCCACTAGCTCGGCTTTCTTCATTAGGTATATGAAACCTAGATTCCTGAAGGGATTTCCTTCATTAAGCGGCGGGTGGTCTGGCGGCGGTTGGTCTGGCGGAGGTTGGCCTGGCGGTGGTTGATCTGGCGGTGGTTGGTCTGAATCGGACATCTCGTGGCGGGTTAAGTTGGATATTTGGTCGGAAGAGTCAGGAAACGGTGGAACCTTTCGAAGATTCTCGGTCGGGCGGGCGGCGGCGGTGAGAATTCGGTTGAATCTTCTTAAGGTCCCTGCTCGGGCGCCAATTTGTAATGCTTTTAGATCGTGGCTAGGGTATAGCTCGTCGGGTCCAGGGTTTCCTTGAGAAAAGCACAAACTCAAGGCAAGGAGATCCAATTCGATTCAAATTCCAAATAACAAAATAGTGTTGTTTTCTTTAATTCCGATAAAAGACCTTTATTCTCTCATTACTTAAGCTAATACATATATTAATAGAAAGTCCACCTAAGTGGAATAATCATAAAGGTTAAGTCCACGACTTGTGGAAACAACAAAATAAGTCCACGCTAGGTGGAAATAAACCGGTAAAAATAAGTCCACGCTAAGTGGAAATACCAAAATCAAGTCCACTGAGTTCAGTGGAAGAATCAAAACAATAAGTCCACTTAAGTGGAAATAACCCGGGGCAAGTCCACTGAGATCAGTGGAAGTATCAAAATAAATAAGTCCACGTAGTGGAAATAACGATCATAAGTCCACGACTGTGGAAAGAATCAAAAGAGGGTAACTACCAATAAATGAGCTTTATTCGGTTAGTTTTTCCCCTCCTTTTATACGAATTATTTCTGTTCATATATAAATTTTACTACTGAAACAGACTGTGAATTGTAAAAACAAAGTTTAACGTTATATGTAAATTATCTATATTGTTTATTTGTATGCCATTTGGAGATGTCAGGGATTTAGGTACACTCTGGTTCGTTCGCTTAGTGACACTTAAGTTTTACACTCCGGGTCGGTAGTATAGGTACATTTCCTTTTATCTTAGTAATGAAGTTTCTTCGTTACTGATACTATCACAAAAAATAAAAAAATTCATTTGTCTTAAAAAAAAAAAGATAATAACAGAACACTTGACCACTCAAGTTAGCTGATCTCTTCCCTGAACACAACGAAAGTGAACGAGAGCCTTTGTTGCTTTTTTTTTCTTCCTCGCCAAGTAGATCTGTTGAGTGCATGCTGGATTAATCGGTTAAAACACATTAGCCCGTGGCAATTTATTTGTCTTTGTTATTATTTTTGTATTGCTGCGAGTTCTCTTCACCTTTCTTTTGAATTACCCACATTTCGATATTGCTTATTGGACTAACCTTTTTTTTGGATTTAAAGTGCTAGCTAGATTTGCTAAATAATATATATCTAGAGTGAGATCGAACGACTGCTATAAAGACGTCGATGTTGGTAGTCCTTTCTTGTCGACAGCATTAACTTGGTCTTGGCCTCGTTAACCGCTAGACCCATCTTCCTGGCCTCCGTCTTAATACACACAAACGCTCCACTGACATCACGAAGAATGATGTTGAAGAAATCGCATCGCCTTGTCTTAAACATTTTTTACACCAAAAGCGTCCGTTAGGTTTTTTCCGACCATGATGGAACAGCGTGAGTTTTCCACTCTTTATAATTGCTGTCTATAGACGCTGTCATACGCGGCCTTGAAATCGATGAAAAGCTGGTAGGTATCGATTTGAAGTTCCTGGGTCTTCTCCAGGATCTGCCGCAGGTTAAATATTTGATCGATGGTAGACTTTCCGGGTCTAAAGACACTCTGATAAGGACCTATCAGGTTGTTGAAGAAGGGCTTCAAACGTTCACACAGCACGGCAGACAATATCTTATAGGCGATGGCGATAGACGAGAAAATTCATCCGGAAAAAGTATAAACCATGGTAGAAAGTGACTACTTTATTTTTGACATTGATTGCATTTTTATGCACATCAAAATTAGTACACACTTAGAAATATTACAGTAAAAGTAATTACAAGGTTTTATGCATGCGACCCCGTGTGTCGTTAATATTCTTAACACCGTAAGAACTACTTTTCAATTATAAGTTTTATATTTTGTTTAAAAGAGGCTTCATTTATGATATTGAGGTATGTGTTGGATCCAAAAATAATTTTATTCCAAACGTCTTTGCAAATATAAAAAAAATCTACGTAGTGTGAATTTCTGAGAATAAAATTAACTATATTCAATAAAAAACGAATACATTATTGAAACTTGTTCCTTCTGACTTCAAATAATTGATTTCAAGCTTTTTCAGGCGTTGGGCATTCTTATTTAGAAAAAATAATACATACAGTGAACCGTTATGTCAAAATAATTATTCTAAGATATATAGATAAATAAAGTTAAAAGAAGGTACAGACAGAGCGCTTTAACACTTTTTTTTAAATGTAAGCGTCTAATGAGTAATGAGTCGTGCACTTTGTAGACGATTGTATTCTTATGAACTAATGAACGCATATTCGTCGATTTTGATATTTCAAATGAGAGTTTTTAATTCGTCGCCAACGAATCACTACCAAAACCGAACAAGAATGATTTTTGAGGTTGTAATACACGCAAACAATTTTTTCGTTGGGAGTGTGGATTCTTTGGAACGCTAATTGAGTTCGAAAGTTCGCAACAACTAGAATTCTTTTCGCGATGAATAAATTTGTTTTCTCAAAATGATAAATGTTTGATATTTAAAAGTAAACTTATGCATCATAAATACAAAAAATATAAACTCTTTTATCATTCAATCGTCGTTCGTTGGTCGTGTTCATGTTAATAGTGCTTTAATCGGTTTTGTTGACTTTAAATTTGAAAATAAGTCATTTGAGCGAACTGGCGTTAGCTGCCTTTTTTTATATTTTAGATCAAAACTAAAGGATTCCAAAATATGAAAGAAATTCAATTAAAAAATGTGCACGACTGGGTCGTACGAACTTGCTCTTGCATGCTAAAACTAAATATTTATGATTACTTTATGTTCCAAAAATTGCAAAAAGTAGTGTTAAAATAAGAGATATACCTTAAGCAATTCTGATTACACTCCTATGCACTTAAATATTTACTTAAATAAATAAATATAATGTTCTTTCATTAAAAATTTGATCACTATTATAGTAGGAGAGCCGGCTGCACTTAACTCACAAAAAAAACTCAAAATGTAAAAATAAGTAGAATTTATTAAAAAAAAATTAAAATTTGAAAATGTACCTCGTAAATACATTTAATTCCAAAAATGTAAATGCTAAACAAATTCAAACCTTATTCTTGATTTATTGATTTTTTTTTTGAAAATCGTAGGAGCCGTTTTTTTTAAATTAATTTTTATATATACAATTTTTCAAAAACGTCTTAAAATTAATTTGGGTATACAAACTGCAACCAAGTTTGATTTTATTATTATCTAAATTTCGTTAAATACTAACGATTACAAAACTTATAGATAAGCTTAATAACTAAAAATACATAACAATAATAATTTAAGTTGAAGAATGTTATTAGTTATTGATTTTGAAAATAAAAAACTAATCTAAAATGAAAGGATTTTAAATTTTCATTTACTGAATTGATTAAATCATAATTCTTATTAAAAATATTAATTAAAAGATTTAAAGAACTCTTCATACCGTAGTTTGACCTGCTGAAATTATTGCTAAGTGGTAACTGCCTTCTTAGTGCATAGTTACTGACATTATAATTAAAACGACAGAGAATCGTTGGAGATGAAATCGTACCATTTAAAATATTGACAATAAAGCAAAATTGTAAATACGCTCTATGACATGATAAAGTTGGAATCTCTATTAGCTTGAGTCGATCAATGTAAGGTGGTAAATTAAACCTATCCGGCCAGGAATAGAATTCAATTTACGTGAACACCTGGCGTGGAGCCCTTATTTCACGGTGGATCGAAGATCCACACTGTCTTTGGAACAGTTTTTGCCTTTTGTTAATTTTTTGATTTTCAAATTTTTCAATTATTGCGACCCGCCACTGTCGCTATGATCATCTTTCAATCTTCAATCATTAACGCAAGTACCAGTTTGGTCTCCCATAAAATTCCCATACTGGTAGATGTGTTTCTATCTATATATCTGAGCCCAGAAGCGATTTACTCAGATACCGAGAACGAATCTCTCGACAACCACAGCCACTCTGAAACTCCCATAAGGTGGCCTACCGCGACTGTAGTTGACACACATATGTTAGACTAATGTGTGGGGCTACCAACTACCCCAGATCACCAGTTTATTCAATAGACATGGTGGTATTTCTACTGCTTTTGTTATCACTAGGAAATTCCCAGCTTTGTTAATTTATGGCTCAACAGGAACACTGGTGTACATAGTCATGCAGTCTTTTACCAGTTACAGCCCCGATGAGCAAAGCTGGAAGACTGCATGACTCATTGCCATGCCTCACCATCATAATTGAAAAGACTAATATTCATTAGTGCCTTTTCTATCCTTTTGATATCAAGTACAGTCTCAATAATCATTATATATAATCAATTCGCTTTATGATCATGATACATGTACAATGAAGCGTATGTCCATCCGCCCAGACCGAAGTCCAACTTGGAGGTTGAACGCTTCCGCACATGAGCAGCAAGGAATATTTACTAGGGTTACAAAACCTTTTCTAAATTCCTCACCCAATCTTCGCAGCCGAAGACAAAATCTTTTTTGAACTGACTCCAATCTATTGATGTTAACTGCATAGTACGGCGCGGCGGCCAAACAACACATCCGTATTCTAAAATAGATCTTACAAATGAGACATAAAGGGATTTGAGAACATATGGGTCATGAAATTCACGTGCAAATCTTTATTAATTATGTAGTCAAAGTGGTTAGTAAAAGAAACTTTTTGGTCTAACACTACACCCAGGTCAGTAATACTAGAGACTTTACGAAGAACAGATGAATTTAATGAATAAGAATAGTCAAGAGTATTTTTCTTACGTGTAAGACACATAATTTTCCATTTATCAATATTAAGGACAAGACCATTATTATTGCACCAATTATAAAATCGATTGAGATCTTCTTGAAGAAGATCAGAGTCATTTATTGAGTCGATTTTTCGAAAAATTTTCACGTCATCAGCATAAATTAGAGACTAAGACAGACGGTAAGTCATTGATAAACAATAAAAACAATAGAAGACCAAGATGGCTACCTTAATACACCAGAGTTTACTTTGAGCGTTCATTTTTGATAAATCTCCCATTCAGACCAATTACACTTAATTTTCTCAACAGAACTTTATGGTTTAGTTTGTCAAATGCTTTAGTAAAGCCGGTAAATATACAGTCAACTTGTTCTTTTTTTTCGAATGGGTCAATACAATATGTCGAAAACTGAAGTAGGTTCGTCACAGTAGACTTTTTTTTAATAAAACCATGTTGATTTTCACATAAAATTGACGAACAGGAAAAGTCAGCGTATCACAGATAATTGATTCAAAAAGTTTTGGTATAGTTGAGAGTTTAGCAATTGGCCTATAGTTTGACACTTGATTTTTTATACCTTTCTTATGAATAGGAATTAAAAAAGAATTCTTCCAAAGAGTTGGGAATACGGAACAGTTAAGAGACTGGTTAAAAAGAATCAATGAGGGATAAGACATATATATTGCACATTTTCTTAACATAAAATAAGGCAAACCATCAGGACCCGGACTTAAGCAATCATCTACATTTTGAATGTATATGAGTATAGTCGCTTCAGAAATTGAGAAATGTATTGAATTTAAATGTGAGAAACCAATAATGTCAAAATTATTGTAAGTGTCACGCGAGGAGGCATTATCAAATGAATTCTGAAAATAGTTGACAAACATGCTTGCAATTTCACCTGGTATATGGCTGACCGAAATAAGATAGTGCAAATTAGTAGGATACCCGCCAGATTTTTTCTTACAGTTAACGTACTTCCAAAATTTTTGCGGATGAGTCTTGAGACTATTTTCAATTTGTGATATGTAGTCAGAGAATAGAAGATTCGTGTAATTAATGAACTCGTCTCTGTGAGCTTCGTAGCTCCAAGTCCTTTTCATTTTGATCCATGACTTGTTTATTCTATTTTTAAGTGCTTTAACATGCGGTGGAGCAGAATTTAAGTGTCTTTTTCTACGTATAAGAATAGTTTCTAAGAAACATTCAAAAAGAGTTTTATAAAAGTGAAGAATCATTTCATCAAGAGTAACGTTATTAAATAAACCATTCCAATCAATACTGCTTAGCATTCGAAAGAGATCAGCAAAATTACATTTCTTAAAATTGAATTCATGCAGAGCTAGTAAAATTATGACTTAAAGCGATAGAAAGTGCAGGATGGTGTCGATCTTCATTTACAAGTATGGTGTCCATGTAAATATACATATTATACTTCAATTTGGATTTTAAAAATAGAATATTGATCCGTTTTTGAGACAGAATTTTTTTTGAATACAAAATATTATTTGAACAATATATGCGTACTTAAAAATAAAAAAACTTACGCTGATTGGACTTTCATTCTTCGAGCAAATCTAATAACCAAAAAACGGTTCTATGGGAGGTACAGTTTTGGAGCAATACAAACAATTTTTTTTTACATAAAATACATGAATGTTTAAAAAAATAAAACTCGTGGAAGTTTAAACAAATCGTAGGAGCCGTTTTGAAAAAAATTAAAAGTTTTGGTTTTTGTCCAAAAAAATCGTATGGTGGCTACCCTAAATTTTTATTTAAAAAAAAAAAAAAAAATAAAAAGTACCCACTCGAATTCGTTCAAACTCTAATTTTCAAGTTCGAAGTCAGTCGAACCAGTAGTTAAGGCTGTAGATGCGTTTACAGACAGACAGACAGACGGACGGAATCGCCGGACCCACTTTTTTCGACTTCTCTATAATTATAGTAATGTCATATCTCATCAAAATCTCAACTTTTTTCACGAATTCAATACTTGCCATAATATGCTTTATGTCGCAAGTAAAAAATATACATACCTATTAATAATGACTTATTAAATATTAAAAGAAATAGTTTTTAGTTTTTAACCATAGACCCGTTTGTTTGTTGTTAGATTTTGTCAAAATAAACATAATAATGGTATTCATGCATCGGCGGAATCCTTATTTTATTATATCATAGTCGACACAACCGGGGCTCTAATTGGACAACAAGTGGTTTTGCCAACCTTTGCGTTCATTGAATTTGGCGCGTCGTGTTCTTCGTCTTTACTCTATCGAAAAATTGGTTCGCTAAAAAAAATTTCCAAGAGCCGATTTTGAATCAGAAATTCAAAACCGGAGAACATGGTTCAACTATTAAGTGGATAATCCACCAATTTTTTAAAAGTTCCTATCTTATTTTCTCTACTTTAAACAAGATAAGCTAAGATGACATTTTTTTTGGAAACATAATTTAGATTTAAAATAAAAGCGCCTACCTACATTAAATCCAATTTCGTTGTACACTATTTTAAGCAAAATATATCGCAATAAATGTACTATCAATCGAAGTATTACAGATTCGAAATTCTCAATGAACAAGGAGAAATATGAAAGCAATTAAAGATAAGCTTATAAATGTAGTTTATTACAGGTTACTCACTTTAATCTTAATCAACTAATCAAAAATTGAAAAGCTTTTATTGTCATTTTACAAATGAAAGAATTATATCCCATTCTTATTATCTAAAGATATGGTAGATTTATTACTAACATAATCAGAATTCGCCTTTTGTCACAATGGTAAATATATTTTGATAAAATTGGATTACACTGTTTTTTAAAATTCTATTCAGTCTTGGGCCGTCACTTATTTCGGTCACAACTATTTCTTTTGTTGTTAAATTTTAAGAAAAGGTAAATTCAAAAAAAAACTTTATAATAGATTAAACCTAATCTTCTACTCGTTCTACTTTCTTTTTTCTTTGTTATTAAATTTTAATGCGAAGAACTGCGAAGTGGTTGATAAATAAATTGAACTGGTTTCATTTTAAATGCGCATTTTTGGTAAAATTAACTTTCGCAAAAAAAATAATATATTTATTGCTTAAAACGGCTTTAAGTATATTTGAAGTGATATTGTCTACCACAGCAAACCTATATTTTTATTTGAGTAGTGTCTGAAAAATGAGAACAATATTTCATAAAAAAAAACAAACTAATTTTATAATAAAGTTACCTTTTTTATCTGCCTTGCAAACATTAATCAAATGCAAACATTTTCTTGTAGTTTCATCACAGGAAAGCACATATTTTGATTTATAATATGTATACTAGGGTGGTTCGGTACGTGTTGACGAAATTTCCGAATAATTGGTTGAGCCGTTTTTGAGAAATCTAGAAAAGAGTGTTATAAACCCAAAAGGTACTACCAAAATGGATCTCTTTTCCGATTTTTTTGTTATTGAAGAATATATTTTAAAAAGGATAATGTTAAGTACAATTGTGCAAAATTTTAACAAAATCGGTAAAGCCGAAACGGAGATATATGCGAATAATCCAAAAATCAGCCGCAAGGTCCGAAGTAATAGAATTTCACTTCGATACGTGGCGTATTATCCTAACGGCAAAGTAGGCATGGGCCTAGGGGTGCAAGGGTACAAAAGGCGCAGTGATTTGGTGGAGTGGCACATAATGCTAGTTCATACGTGGTTCTTAAAGAAGAAAACGTATGATCTCGCACCGCCCTAACCACTTATGTTGGAATAAAAATCGGACTTGAGCAATTCCACTTACAGAGTCAACTCGGTTTGCCAACTCAGTTCGCCAATTCGACTTGATAACTCGGTTCGCCAGCTCTAAGAACCTGGTGGTACATAAGTTTCGGTCAAACTATAGTGCGAGTTATTTCTAACATAGGGGCGCGCGCCGATGAGATGCTTGCCTACGGCACTCTTAACTTTTAACCCGCCTGGATACAGGGCCAGTAAGGGGTATAGATAAAAATCTGAAAAAAATTAGAGGATTTTTTTATTTATTTGGAGACCATTGAGCGGATGTCTTCATCAATTTTTTCTTAAGGACCACCCTAATGTACACTCACATACATGTATGTATGTATGTGACAATAAAGTATGTTATCGTAAAGATGAATAAGTCGCTGAAATGTTAAGAAGAAAAGTTATTTCCCGTCATAAACACTTCTATTGAAAATATAAATTGTTATGGATTTTAATCCATACTTAATTAAGTTGTAAACCATGAATCGGTTGTAATATTTTTTATGAGTACACTCTAGTTTTTGATGTATAAAATATGAATCTTTCTGAGTTACTGTTTTAACAAAAAATTTATAATTAATTCTTTATTTTTAATTTGTTTTTTTTTTTTTTATTATTTATCAGCTCTCAGATGGCAGAGATTAATTCAACCTCAAAAGAAAAGTCAAAATCAGTTTTTACATTAACTGATTTTAGCTCGAAGTAAGTTTAAATTACTATCAATAATCTTGCCACATGGACTGAATGTTTATATATTTCAATTGCAGAACTGTTCTAACAGAAAAAGGACAGCTTGATTATAATCCTTTTGAACATCGGGATCAGATCAATGGCGCTTCAACGGGTGGATCATTGGCCCATTTACTTAAAAGTTCACTGGGTTCAGGAATTTTAGCGATGCCAATGGCATTCAAAAATGCTGGACTATTATTTGGACTTATCGGAACTTTAGTTGTTGGTTTCCTCTGTACACATTGCGTCCACATATTGGTAAGTTATTTTTACTCGAAATTAATAAAAGCCTCTAGATGAAAGTCTGTAAGCGTAATACATCGATGATGGAAACGTGAAGAGGGTTACTTCAGTCATATTGCTTCGCGCTTTATATCGTATCGGGAGGACAGAAGGACGGACAAAACAACAAGAGTTCGTTTGAAGAACAGAACCTAAACACTAACAGCCTTATTTATAAACGAGTTTTAGAGGCAGAAAAAAGTTATTTCGACCCTAAAACGCCTTTAATACTGAAAAGCTTGTTTCTAAGAAAATAAACGAGTTTTAATGTCGGAATAAGCTAAAACTGGGGCCGAATTATCGCATCTGTTATCGAATAATACGTTACTGAATTGTGTGTGTGTTTTGTACGTTTGGCATTACCTCTCATGTTATCGAGTGTTCTAGTACAAAAAATTTAAACACTTTCCTCAGTTATCGAACTAAATCTCATTCGACAAATAAACAGCTCACTGATGGGAAAATAAAGTAAAACTTTAATAATTTTATAGGTCTAAAACACCTAATAGGTCACAAGTGCAAATGTTGCAGAGTTTAATGGAGATACCACCTGTGGATTCCAAAGCAGGCCAAAGGAAGAAGCCTTACAGTTGTTTTACTAAGGAAAGTTGTGTTTAATGTAAAACGCCAACGCAACATTTCTTGACATATTTGTATCCATTGTTGACACAGCTGCAGCTTAGTGAACTAAGCATCTTACTGAAACAAGGATGGGATGAACCAACATTAAAGTCTTTTCCAACGCCTGCCGGTTGGTACGATCCTTCAGCGAAAAAACCCAAACAAACACTTTTCACATGAGTAATGAGAATGACACACCCAGCAAGCACTTTTTCATTCACTCTCTAAAATTTTTGAAATTTAAGAATCAAAATATTTATTTAAATGTTAAAAAAACAACAAATGTACAGCCATTCTGGCAACTCCAAAGGATCAAAGACACTCCTTTAAGAGCTTCTGGCAGCTCTTGTCTCTCGTTTCATATGACAAATATTGCCAAACAGCTGTTTCGAACATTCAAAATGTTTTCACTTTCGAAGGGAAAAATAATCTCCCGGGGAATTCAGAACAAGGGTAAACTATTCCCGGGGAATATTTAGAATTGGGCTGATTATAAAAATGTATCGCCGCTCGTTTGCTTTATATAGGCATAAAAACGGCCCAACAGATATTTGTAAAATGTTCTTGGTTAATACCTTTGTGTATGGAACAACAAGTACTACCAAGATTGGTTTTCTCTCAAGCAGAGAACACACAATACAAACTTATGTAAAAAAAACTGCTTCTGTGAAAATTCTCAAGATGGTACCACCATCGTTTTCCATCTTAAGACTATTCCCCAAATATATGTACAAAGGTTAATACTGTTGTATATCGTGGTGGTATCTGGAAAAACCTCATGGAAGAATGGAAAAAATGCATTGGTTTTAAAATGGAAAACTGGAAAATTTGGTTTTCAAATAGAAAAGTGGAATCTTTCAAAATGGGTTTTCGAATGGAACATAGGCAAGATTTCCGACAGCAATTTTTGACGCTTCAAACGTTTAAAGTTTATCTGGGAAAACATCTATCCGTTCCTCTCGAAAGAAGACAAGGTGGTTCATTTAAGGTGAAAGGCATCGATTACTTCATTTCGATCAAAGAGTGTCCCTGTTTAGTCTTTTCTAATGGATGACTGTTTCCTCAACGATTAATTTATAATATTTTGCATGCAGGAGCAGGAACACAGACTGCTTAACCCTGGTTGTAAAAAGGTAACTTTGAAAAGTAATTTCATCTTCAAAGCCACTCCGGATAGGGGGAACGAGTTTTTGGTTATGAGGATATATTATTTCAACGTCATCGATACCGAACAAACGGGGAAATCTGAGAGGTTTTGTAACTTTTCATAAACTCAATTATGAGCTTCTAAGCCTCCGAAGTCCTACATGAAAGGACTATAAGCCCAAGTAAGGCTGGGAAAAACTTACCTACGAGTATATGAAAAATGGCAGTTGCAGAAGCTGAAGCTGTAACAACTCGAAAGAAGGTTTTTTTTTTCAAAGTGAATAAGACCCCAAGTGCCCCAGAAAGGAGACGATTTATCTAATACTAGCTGACCCTGCTGACTTCGTACTGCCTAAATCGATAATTGAAAAGGATAACCCTCTACCCCCTTGTGCTACTCAGTACGTCTACCCATATCCGCTACCCCGTTACGACACTTATGTATTACCCGCTACCAATTATTTCTACAGGCTTACCATTACAACATTAGCCAGAAACCCACTACTTATTACCCGCAACCAATTTTTTTTTGCATTTCAATTTTTCAATTTTTTTTTTCTTACTTTATCTTGCTTACCCCATCACAAATTTTCCAGTTTCCTTTTGTTAACCAGTGAGTTTTCCGAGTTACTTTCTAAAACCAATTTTCAAATTTTCTAGTTTTGCATTTGAAAACCACTGCACCTAATATTACATGGAATTTTCCCTTTGAAAACCAATGAGTTTTCCAAGTTCCATTCGAAAACCCATTTTGTAATTTTCCAGTTTTCCATTTGCAATTTTCCAGATTTCCGTTTTAAAACCAATGCACCCACAATTTCATGCAATTTTCAATTTGAAAACCAATGAGTTTTCCGAGTTTAACATCAAGAACTTTTTATTTTTCCATTCGAAAACCCATTTTGAATCAAAAAATTCTAAGCAAAAAAAAAATCTAATTTCCGACTTTTGTTTGGTTTTTCCAGTTTTCCCACTCTCCCATGAGGTTTTTCCATTTTTTTTTTTTTCACAGAAATCATCACTGAGCACAACAGTATCAACCATGAAAATTTCACAAATATCTCTTGGGCCATTTCAGAGTCTATAACAGATATACAAACAAACACACATCCATTTTTATATATATAGAGATAAAAAAAATAAATAAATAGAGTGGTGCAACAGCTCTTGAAGAGCCAAGGCCTAAGTGGCTTACTCTCATCAACAATTCTCTGGGTGCGTGTGAAGAATTGAGGGGACCAATTTAACGCCGATTCCGAACGGCAAAGTGCCCCTTCGCAAGAGGCAGTGTCCGTGAAAAATGAAATAAAAACTTTGGGTACGAGTAGGACTCGAACCCACGATGTTCTGCTTAGCAGCCAACGCACCTTACCACTTCGGACACTACTATATAGTTACTATATATAGAGATAGAGATAAGATATGAGATTCTTATGTCATAATTTATAATCTTAGTTGTTATACTCCTCCGAAACGGCTTGACCGATTTTGATGAAATTTCATTTGTACATTCAGTAGATATGAGAACAGGTTCAAAACTATTTTTTACTCACCTAAGTGTTAAGGGTGGTTCGCTACTACAGGCCCCTATTTACCCAGTTTTAAGGGAATGTTGGTAGTGCTGTAGATGGGTGTTAAGTATTCTTTACTAGATCGACGAAGCTGTTCATGAGATATGGCTAGGGTAGCGGGCAGTGGCGGTAGCGCAGATATAGGAAAACGGGGAGCAGTGCAGTGTAGAATTAAGCGGTTAGAAGATTGCAGGTAGTGGGTAGCGGGCAAGAGGTACCGGGTATAGTGGTAACGTTGTACCTGGTAACGGGATAGCGGGTAATAGGGTAGCGGAAAGAAATTGCGGACAGCTGGGTAGCGGGGAAAGACTACCGGGGTAGTTGGTAGTGGGATAGTGCAGTAGCGGGTAGTGGTTGTTTAGAAGGTTACAAATGTTTGAGTTTGAGAGGTTTTATGTGTGAGGCAGCACGAAGTTTGGCTGGTCAGCTAGTATTTTATAAATAAGGAATAGGAATAGGTTGATGTACAAGCTTATACTCGGTCTAACTATTCCGGGTTTCAAACGAGTATTAGTGAAATCTAATAAATAAGGCTGTTGAAATTTAGACTTGAGTTGAACTACATTACATACGCATAGTGAAATGTTCTTATACTAGGAGAGGAAGTACATTGGGTTAAAGTTAAAATACTACACAAAAATTAAATTGTGCTGAAGAGATAAAATATAAACATCGACGACTTCTTTGTCCATGATTTCTAAGACCCAGATCACAAATTATGATTTCATCCTCCTACTCAAGAAGATTTAAAGCAGAATATTCTTATGCTACATCTTAAAAAAACAAAAACAACTTTGTGATTTACGTCAGATAAGTGTGGCTTATAAACTAAACAATTCAGGTTTCTTTGATTGAAATATTCTTGTTAACCTGTTCCACTGGATTTCGAATTTGTGCTTCCGTTGACAATGTGGACGCACGTATATTGCCTAGAAGTTTGGCGACTTTGACGTCATAGACGATTTATATTATCATCAATACTTTCGTGTGGCTTAACTGTCGCTCAATAAAAAACTTAAGGCAATTGTTGTTTGATAGGCCAAATAGCAAACAAAGAAATTGTTAACATAGACAAAACAAGAATGTGTCATACCTACTATATTTGTTTTACTGTTCCTGGAATACGTATTCTAAGTAAGACAAAAGTTTATATAAATAATAACTTCTTATAAATAATCCTGAAATAGATTAAACTAAAGTAGGCGATGTCACGTCCGGCTTGGATATCAATCGCTGACTTGTTGATGATAATAAATTTTCTATTTTTCCGGTATAGAAAGATGGTATGTGCGTTGGGGTTTTTCTAAATTGTCTGATTTTCATCAGTAGGTACTCACCTAAAATGTTCGCCGCGTATACCTTATCTTCAATCAATGAGATTGCTTTAATTCTTTAAACAAAAAAGAAATTAATCTTTTGAGATAAACTCATTTATTCTGTCATTAAAATGTACTATTTAATCTCAAATCAAGGAACATGTGACGATTGTATAAATAATAATATTAACTGTATTATCGATTCCGAGTCATTCATATCAAATCAATCAAAACAATATCGGAGTACTTAATCGCAAACGCCGTTCTCGATAAGTTAAAGAATAAAACAATGATACTTATAATAATTGTAGTTATGTATTTGTAGTAAAGAAACACCAATGCAATTTTAAGTATGGGTATTTCACCCCTATAAATCGATCGAGGTTTTAATCAGTTAGCCATTTTTTGTGAGGCGATGCGTTAGAGAAAACATTCCTTTTGTAGTAAAGCATTGATCAAGTGTTAATCTTTTGACGTAAATCTCCATCCGAAGTTCAAGTGCTTTCGAGGAATGTTGTATTTTTGTATTTGAGTATACAAAATTTATGACGATATTAAAGAGAATTTTTTGTCTGGAACGGACGAGGTTACCTTATTTATCAGCCACTTGAATTTACTCAGTTCTTCAATTAATGAACTCGTTTATGAAATTGAAAGTAAACACGTCAGACTTTAGGTTAAGAAGTGTTAAATATTACTTCTTACTTACAGTGCGGGGTGCACTTGAGGGTCAACCAACAAACCCCTCCAGCCAGCTCGGTCCCTAGCCAGCTGTCTCCCGTTTCGCACGCCGAGTTGGTTGACGTCGTCTTCAACTTCAACTAAAAACACCGGTTTTATTTTGTTGTGTTTTTATTAGTGGTCAAAATCAGACTGATATCTTAATCGTAAATAATAACCTACGCTACTTAAACTCTAAGCAGCAGACACTCAGGTCAATGCATTCAATTTCCTATGGCCTTCGGATATTTAGATTTTCCCATAGGAAAGTAATGCATTGACTGTCTACTGGTTCGGGTTACGAAGCAATACAAATGTTCCGTCGTCAAGTTTGCTGACTTTCATTTCTGTAACTCGCGCTACCTGAGTCATGGTCTTCCTTTTCTGCGCCTTCCCTCTGGGGTGGATTTGAATACTTTACGAGTTGGAGTATTGGTGTCCATCCTCTCCACGTCACCGAGCTTTATGAGTCTTTGGACGTTCACTCTTTTAGCTAGGTCAGAGTCGCTGTACAGCAACTTCTCGTTAAATCTTCTTCTCAATTCACCGTTTATGTAGACAGAACCATAGATCTTCCGTAAAACTTTTCTCTAGAACCGGCCTAGGGAGCTCTCATCCATTTTTGACAGGGTCCATGCTTCTGAACAATAAAGCAGGACGGGCTTTACTACACAATTGCTTTCTTAGAGAGTTATTCTTTGTAAAATAAAATAAAAATAAAAAAAATAAAAAACCTATCTTGTCAGCCTCTATCTGTATACATACTCGCAAAAGCACCGTTGACATCACGCTGCGTTCTCCCAATGATTCAATGTCATCAGCCATCAGCGTACGCGGGTAGTTGCACAGACTTCTGTCATGTGACTTCTTTAACATCATTTTGGAACGAATAGTCGTTCCAAAACGATGTTAAAGAAGTCGCATGACAGTGCATCATCTTGTCTAAAGCCTTTTTTGACATCGAAGGCGTCGGTCAGGTTCTTCATTGTCAGACTGCTCAGACGAATGAGTGTTGTAGGGATGCCAATGCCAAAACTGGACCTGGCTTTATACAATTCTTCTCTATAGATGCTGTCATACGCGGCCTTAAAATCGATAAAAAGATGGTAGGTGTCGGTTCGGAGTTCTCGATTTGGAGTTCTTGAGAAACTGCCGTAATGTGAATATTTGATCGATGATGGACTTTCCTGGTCTAAGGCCCCACTGATGTAGACCTATCAGTTTGTTGACAAACGGCTTCATGCGTTCACATAGTACTGCAGAAAGGATCTTATAGGCGATGTTAACGAGGCTTATGTCTCTGTAGTTGGTGCTGTTTAGAGGGTCTCATTTCTTCAGGATCGGGCAAACAATGCTAAGATTCCATTTATCGGACATGCCTTCTTACCAAATCATCACCGGCTGCTTTGAAGAGTTCGGCAGTGATGCCATCAGCTCCCGTGGCTTTGTTGTTTTAAAGCGTAGATATTGCTATCTTCACTTCATGAAGGTCAGGTAGACGGAAATCTTAGCTTGTGTCGTCTTCATTGAATTGTTCGTTCTGTCTGACAGCGGAATGCGATTCGTCATCGCCGTTGTACAGTCTGCACAAGTGGTCCTTCCATATCCTCAGCATTGACTGTGACATTCGATTCACCTTTTGGTAAAACTTCCAAACTTCATTCTTGTTCTTTAGTCTCTCAACATCCTCGACCGATCGCTTTTCATGCTCTCTCTTTTTCTTTCTGAAAAGCTTGTGTTCTTCTCTCCTCTTCTGCTCGTTGAGCTCCCGAGCTGATCTCGTCCTCTTGTGCAGCGCTGCTTTCTTGCTTGGCTGCATGTACTTGCCTGCATGTACTTGCCTGCATTCATCATCTAAGAAGGGTTTTCGTTTTGGTGGCCGCGTGAAACCCAGCACATCATAGGCAGCATCCCTAATGGCAATTCTGCCAATGGTTCTCAATGCTCGATGCTGGCTGTAGCGGTCTTCTCACGAGGTTATTTGGCACTCGATCATAAAAGGATCTATCGATCTCTTGCGATTGTAGCCGTCCGATATCATACTATCTTCTACCACTTCCTGTTTTTTGCTTTGGTCGAGATAACCGCTGCACTACCTTGGATTCAACGAGGTATTGGTGGTAAAGTCAATGTTGGCCCCTCGGAATGTTCGGACATCAATAATGCTGAAGAGTGTGTTGCGTACATCGCAATATGATCAATCTGGTTGAGAGTTGATTGATCTGGAGACCTCCAGGTCCCCTTGTGGATGTTGAGATGTGGGAAACGCGTACTTGGTACTACTTTGTTTCGCCCCGCTGTAAAATCGATATGCCTGAATCCGTTAACGGATATTTTGTCGTACAGGCTGTGTTTTCCTACTGTTCCACCAAAGATATCTTTTTTCCTTGTTTGGAATTAAAATCTCCTAAGACGATTTTAACGTCGAAGCTAGGGCATTGCTCGTATGTCTTGACGAAGAGCTCGTAGAACTTGTCTTTGGTGTCGTCATCTTTCTCTTCTGTGACCGCATATAAGGCTTATGTTGCCGAATTAAGCCGTGAAGCGTGAATGGAAACAATGTTTCAGACTAAAGTCTAAAAAATTATAATTTTGCATGTACAGTTCCGTACATAATTTATTATCTGTGGTATAAGTAGTAAGTACTCCATTGAAGGGAAGATTCGATTTAAGTTGCTATGCCGTAATGATATATTTTTTTTAAAGTTTAATCATATACAAATATCTATCCCCTCTCTATATAATGTTTTCTTTATCTTGAAGGTGAAAACATCGCATGATATCTGCGCAAAGATAAAGCAGCCTTATTTAGGCTTTGCCGAAACTGCCGGAAAGGTCTTTGAAAATGGACCAAAAAGCTTAAGACCTTATTCAAACTTCGCAACGTAAGCTCCCTTGGAACTTTGAATCCTAAAATATTTGAAAAAAGATTAACCAACTTGATTTTAGACAATTTGTGGATGGAGCTCTAATGGCCACCTACTATGCTGCCGCATGCGTTTACATGGTTTTTATTGCCACGTCTTTTCAAAACGTCATTAATTACGACTTACAAATTAATTGGAACATACGAATCTATATCGCATTCACAATAATACCGTGTCTGATCATTGGACAGATAAGAGACCTAAAGTACTTGGTGCCATTCTCAGCTATGGCAAACATTTTTATTGTGATCGTCTTTGGCATCACTTTATACTTTATGTTCAACGAGCCATTGACCTTCTCGGACAAACCACTTTTCTCAAGCTGGGGACAGTTGCCGTTGTTCTTCGCTACCGTTATTTTTGCAATGGAAGGTATTGGTGTAGTTATGCCAGTTGAAAACTCTATGAAGAGCCCTCAGCATTTTCTCGGATGCCCTGGGGTACTAAATACATCTATGATCACCGTTGTGTCGCTGTATACCATTATTGGGTTCTTTGGCTATGTGAAATATGGTGATGCCATTTTGGGTAGCATTACACTCAACCTTGAAAAAGGATCATGGTGAGTTCTTAGAACTGTTTTTAACCTTAAATATTTGGAATTATTCATTTAAATTTGATATTTATTTTATTTTAAGGATTGCAGATACAGCAAAAATTTTAATGGCGGTATCTATCCTCTTCACATACGGTCTACAGTTTTATGTGCCAAATGAAATTTTATGGCGAAAAATCAGTCATAAATTCTCAGAAGACAAACACAACATTGCTCAGATCCTGCTTAGGACGGGAATTATTTTGATTAGTGGAGGTGTGGCAGCTGCCATTCCAGACCTTGAACCATTCATTAGTTTAGTAGGAGCCATTTTCTTCTCATTGCTAGGTACGATATATATAATTTTATTCGTACTTTGTCATCTATAACGTTCCTTTGATTGCAGGAATATTGGTGCCAAGTGTGGTGCAAACGGTGTATCTTTATCCTGACAGACTTGGCAAATGGAATTGGGTGCTTATCAAGAATATTATCTTGTCGATCCTTGCGTGTTGCGCATTGATAGCTGGATCGTTTGTAAGCATTAAGGATATTATTAAGGCGTATAGTTAAGGCGTTATAGTTCAAAAACAAAGTGTTAAAAATAAGAAGCCATTTTATATAGATTTTTCACCTAATTTAATATCTTCAAATTACCAACTAGTGTTTAAGGTTGTTTGTATTAAAAAATGCAACTGTATATGTATTCTGTAAATTCTGGAAATTACACATTTTATATTGAATGTTTGTGCCCTTAATTAAAATTAGGTGCTACTTTTACAAAAGAATTTAAAGTGATAAAATATTTTATATCATTAGACAGCTGATAGGTAGTATTTATAATATTTATCGCTTATTGTTGTATTTAAAAAAATAAATAAGTTGTTAGTTATAAAATTTGTAAAAAAAAATATTGTGATAAGTGTGACAATGATAAAAATTTCTTAAAATGTTTTTACATATATATTTTTAATGTTTAAAGTTATAAAAAATATAATTATCGTTACATAGGTATACTTTTACACAGCCTTTTTTAATAAATTGATTTGTTGATAAGTGATTTTTTCGAACCAAGAAATAGTGTTTTTAAATGAAATATAAATAATTCAGATTTTAGACAGTAAAAATATAATAATAGTAGCTGACCCGACAGACTTCGTACTGCCTCAAGGGATAAATAAAATACCTACAATTTTGTATAAAATAAACTTTAAACAAATAAAAGGAATACAAAAATTCTCCGTATGAATGAAGTTTTATTATTTACTAGACATTTTCAATAAATTACACACTGGTGCGTAGATAAACAAAGATGACGGTTTTCTCATGCGCAAACATGCGACACGTACAATTGTTCATGCGCAAAAAAGAGAAACTCCAAATTGATTCCGCAAACTTTCAACGCCTGGTCTAGCGATTTGCTTATGATCATCGCAAAGGCCATTGCAAATTGCAAACGTTTAAAATTGAATGGTCCGTCCGTTGGAATCATCGGTACGCTCGTGATCAAGGTATCCTATCCTTTGTATTTTCCTTTAGTGATTTTTTTTTGTTTTTTTATAATTTGCACCCACTCAAGGGATTTTTATACCCTTTTTATGCCAGAGACACAGTGAGTGCATTAGAAATTGCTCGAGTTTAAGTGGAAGCTAAGTTTTGAATAATAAAAAAAGAAAAATATTTGAAACAATAATGAAAATGAAAACAAAATACGATAGTTTTTCCCGAAACAGAAACTACAGTATGTAACAACAGCAAGTGATCCGCCACATTTACATTTGGATGTCCTTCAACTGGTGTTACTTGTTTTATATAGATGTATTCCATGTGTAATAGCGGGGTAAGTCAACATACAATAAAGTGGGAACAAAATCATCAGTAATTAAAATAAACGCGTTGACCATTTTCTGAATGGACTGCCAAATGGACTACAGTAGGGTGTCTTTCATGGATCTCAAATGAAAAGATACGCCAAATTGCTTGTCTGCTACTTACATAGCGTCCCATCTGGAACTGTGATACGTCGTCATTTGCATTGGTTACAGCGAAAACAGCTATATCGCTACCTTTGTTAACATATCTACATATGTATCCGCATTGATGTGAGTCTTGAAGGCTTTGGATAATATTGGCGAGTATGGCACAATCCAACGATTAACTACATCAATATTTTGTCCTCTTAGCTTCACAACTACCGATCGCCCAATTTTCAATTTCTTCAAATTCTATTTTCAATTTCTTCACTTTGAAGATTATTTATAAAAAACTAGCAAAACCCCTGCCCGCTTCGCAGGGCTTCGGCCCACAACGGTTCGGAAATTAGAGATTGGCAGGATGAAGAATACGGTAATCGATGGATAGGCAGAAATGAACAATATTCTTAGAAAAATCATGCCTGTATTTGCTAATCTGATGAATAATCTATTCGTTTTTCAATTCTTATACAAAATTTTTGTAGTTAATTTACCCATTAAACATATCTTCCATAAATTTAGCTCCCTAAGAAGAGGTAAGGTAATTAGGATTTTGACAGCAAGCCTTTACGTTCTTTTCGCATTATTTGAAAAAAAAAAAATCTTAAAGTCAACACTTTGCTCGGGCAAGAAAAATTGAACACCACTTAAATACAAAATTATCCTTTTTCTTAATCGTCAAAAAGTGATGAAAAAGTAACTTTGTCTTAGAAGGATTATTTTCTAAGAATATGACCAAGAATCACATCCCAAAGTATATAGCAGACAAATTACAGGATTTCCTGTATAGTTGACCATGAGGAAAAACAGAAATTTCGAAATCAAAACCACATATTTTTTAAAGATTTACCTTGCGTCTTATTTATTTTTCAGGGAATACAAGTCGAACAGGAAACTTAAGACGTATGCCATTGACTTCTTCATTTAAGTTGATTGATGTCCCGAAACATAGTAATGCTCATACCATCAGAGTTAAAAAATGTGGAGGCAGTCCTGGTACATAAATGCATAAATGCAAAAAATTCAAAAACTCCGTCTCGTTGTAAAATTTACTACATCGTTTTCATTTGTAATTGTGTCAAACCACTCAAACGACTTGTGGGCAAAAAATTATGCATTTATTTGTCTAGTTCAAAATAAATTGTTGCATCGATTTTAGAAAGACTTTAATCTGTACCAGCCATTATTGCACTTCAACTCAATGCTTCAATGCTTGGAAAGACATCTTGAATCAACTCATTCCGTGGATTTGCATTACAATAAAAATTGTTTGGAAGTGAAATTCGGCCTTCAGAATCAAGTGAAATTATTCCATTTCCAATGTCCAATAGTGTCCGTGGCTTAGTGGTTAGGTGCGTTGGCTGCTAAGCAGAACGTCGTGGGTTCGAGACCTACTCGTGCCCAAAGTTTTTATTTCATCTTTCTCGGCATTGCCTTTTGCGAAGAACTGACAAAACTTCCAAGAGTATCAAGAGTATGAAAAAGTGCTTCTCAACTTTGCCGTTCGGAATCGGCGTTAAATTGTAGGTGCCCTAAATTCTTCACACGCACCAGAGAATTATTGATGAGAGTAAGCCACTTAGGCCTTGGCTCTTCAAGATCTGTCGCGCCACTCTCTCTTTAATGTCCAATAATTGGCCAATGTAAGTTTCCTGAAATAGAAGTTTTTAAACGACTCCATTCGTCTGCAGCAGTTGACCGTGGTATAATCGACAAAGTTTGTCCTCAGCAACAAAAAGATTCAGAGCTCCAAATTCTTCAAGTTGCGGTTAAAGGCTTCAAGTAAATTTTTGTGCGCCATTGTGCTCTCATCCCACACAAATATTCGGCCATTACCAACTTTTTTGAAATATTGTAATGTCAGTTTTATGTCTAATAATGTGCTCACAACTCCAGAAGAAGAAAGAGCCAACTCTTTTTTTAATTTCAGATCATATTGATGCTAAAATTAATGATAACAAAAATGATTTCCCCATTCCACCGGGTGCATCACAAAAATATATACCACCACTCAGACTGATCACACCTTGCATATCTAATGGTGTCATACACATAGGTACTTTTGTTGATCGTTTAACTTCGGCTCAATAGTTTGCGCAAATATTCTGAATCCAATGCAATTTTATTATTGTCCTTAACGTAGTATTGTTGTCGAGCAACCAATTCAATTGTGGCAATGCTTTATTCGCAAAACGGTTTTTTCGTAAGCAACTGGCACATTTCAATTTGAAAGCATTCAATTCCCCATCAGATTGGCATTTGCAATGACTATTGACTCAAAGCTAAATAATGTCTGTTTGTGGCTTAAATTTGAGCACACCATGTTTTTCATTCAGACAATAATTATACGTGGAATACCTCCAGTTCGTTAGTGTTGATTAAATTTTATTAATGACACATTCCATCAACATTCAAAACGTTATAAATAACAAATACAATATAATTAACAAATACGTACCCACTAAAAATAAATAAGATATACATACATATTTTCATACTCTAGAAATTTCATATATCAAAACAACGTTTGCCGGGTCAGCTAGTTCAAATATAATTTCCTAGGTTCACTGACATTTTTTTTTGTCGAAGAAAAATTATATTTGTCAAATATTTTTTTTCTTCACTGACATTTTTTTTTGATTTTTTTATTGAAAAAAAAAATATTTGACAAAATTTTCAAACTAAATTGAGTGTTCGTATATTGATCAGTTTTTTTTTGTAGTGCGAAATACAAAATTTTTAACATTTTTTAACAATTGAACCATTTGTGATTTGAAAAGTATACATTTTATTTTTGCTAAACCTTCTACCCTAAAACCTCTTGCATTTAGAGAAAAAATTAGGAAAATCGGTCAACCAGTGTGCCCGGTTAGCGAACGAACACAAAAATTAGGCTGTTCTTTTATATATATAAGATTTATATTATGGGAAAATGATTTTTTCCAAAAATCTGAAAATGAATTTTACTTATAACGTGTGTGTTTCATCTATATCTATTTCTATATCTATACTTCTATACTAATATACTAATATATAAAGCTGAAGAGTTTGTTCGTTTGAACGCGGTAATCTCTAGAACTGCTAGTCCAAATGGTATAATTCTTTTTGTGTTTGATAGTCCATATGCTTTGAACAACATAGCTTTATGCAGAAACGTTCAACGGTGACAAACCTTCTTGAATTTTTGCATAAATGTTTAAATTCTGTAGAAAGTGGAAAGGAAGTTGATTGCGTTTACACTGATTTTTCCAAAGCGTTTGATCAACTTTCTCATACTATTATCAAGTTTAAATTGAATTCATATGGCTTTCCTTCAGGATTTGTCAAATGGATTTCTTCTTATCTTGATAATAGATCTTACCAAGTAAAGTTCAGAAACTCTTACTCAAAACCTTTCATCGCCAAGTCGGGTGTACCACAAGGTAGTCATCTAGGGCCCCTTTTATTTATTTTAGCTATTAACGATGCTCCGTTAAGTGTTCGAAATAGTAAAATTCTTATCTTTGCTGATGACATGAAGATCTTCAAAATATTTCATGCAATAAGATCGCGTTCAACTGCAAGATGATATTAATAGGTTTGTTGTCTGGTGTGAAAAGAATAATTTAAATCTTAATCCAGGAAAATGTCAGACAATGACAATTTCAAAAAAGCGAAATCCTTCATCATATGATTATGTTATCTCCCAACACATCTTATCCCGTGTTTTTAAGGTAAAGGACTTAGGAGTTCTTTTCACATCCAATTTAGATTTTTCAGAACACATTAACAACATCGTCAACAAAGCTAACTCAATGTTAGGATTTATTAAGCGTTGGTCCAAGGAATTTCTTGACCCTAACGTTACCTTTAGTTTGTATAACAGTTTAGTTCGACCCCATCTCGAATATGCATCACAAGTTTGGTCTCCTCATTATGAGATACATATTGAGAGACTAGAATCAGTTCAACGCAATTTTACACGTTTTGCCTTTAAAGGGCTTCAATGGATTGACCCCAATAATATCCCTTCTTATGATGATCGACTTGCATTTTTCCAGATGCAAAAACTTTGTCAAAGGAGAACAAATAATGATATTGTTTTTCTTCATCAAATTATTACTGGTGTCACTGTTGCTTTAATTATCGAGGTGGAGATTATATTTTGCGTTCTCATAGTTTAATTAAAGTTCCTAAACATAGAACAAACTACGGAATGCATGAGCCACTGACAAGAATGAGTAAGCTTTTGAATGCGAATGAAAACTTATTTGATTTTCATATCAATAAATACACTTTAAAACAAATTCTTAAGACCAGTGTACCACGTTCTTAAATGTTTTCTGTATTTGTTTGTATTTTGTTGATTTTGTAAAATTGTTTGTTATCTATTCATGACTCTTTTTTATTTTTTATTTTTTACGAACTTGACAAGTGTCTTCTACACGCGTATTTACTTTTTTTCTTTGTTTTTTTTTCATGTTTTTAAAATTTTTTGATTTCAAAATTTTGCATTTTTTTTTTTTTTTGTTTTTTTTTATGTCTTGCAATTTTTTAATTTAAAACTTTAAATTACTTTGTTTTTCCTTTTATATCTGCTTGCATTAAGCAGTCCCAAACTCTTATCTTCCTTAATTCGTATGGCCATCACTTTTTTTTATTTTATTTATTCCAAATAATTTCTAATTAAGTGCCGATACGATTAACAACCGTAAATGTAATCGTACTCGGTGAAAATGGACCCCAGCGCGTGTGGTATCTGGGGGGGAGAGAAGAGGCGTGGGATTAAAAAAAAAAAATTAAGCTCTGACCAATAGGAGCGAAGTATCAGTGTAAAATATGGAAAAAACGACAAAAAATGTTATTTGTCTGCGTTTTAACGCTCTTATCTCAGGAATTGTTTGTTGAATGGTCCATTTATCGTAGAAGGCTTGAAGTTATATAATATAACGCTGCGACCAACAGGAGCGAAGCGTCAGTGAAAAATGTGGAAAAAGTGGCAAAAAATATTCAATTTTTTTGTGTTGAATAGTTCATTAATTATGGAAGGACTTAGGGCTATATAATAATAGGAATCAGTGGAAAATTAAAAAAAAAAAACGGCAACATATTATTCATTTTTCTGATTGTTTGAACGCGTTTATCCTAGGAACTGCTAAATAAAATTGATCAATTCTTTTTGATTGAATAGTGTATTTATTGAGGAAGGGTTTAAGATATTCAAGGTTACGCTGATAAGTTACGAAAAATAAGAGTAAGGCATCAGTGAAAAGTGTAGCTAAAACGGGAAGAATTAAGAACAATTTCGATTTCGAGATAGTCCACTGTTTTAAAATAACTTCGCAACAAAATTCCCATGCGGGCATGATGCACAAGTCGAAGACGTACCTCTGGCCGGTGGATGAGGTAGAAGCAAGTAATTACATAAATGTAAGAGATCGATACTATGAATAATTGTTTTACTTGAAATTTTAGTGAAAATTTGATCGAATTATGTTGGAAAATAATTTTATTTGAAATTTCAAGTAAAATTGGTATAAAATCCAGAATCTGTGCTTCTGTAGGACTTAAGGCACAGAATCTACATATCTTAAATATCATTTATAATATAGATAATATAATATATATTAATAATAATAAAAAAAAATAATATAAATTTTAAATTTAATTGAAAAAAGTTTTCATGCTCGGTAAAGGGCCGACCCATAGAATCCATCTGTCTGTCAGCGTTGACTTTTTCAACTGACAGCACAATAAAATACACATGTTCTTACGAAACTCGTCCCATAAGCATCGGATGTGACGGATAGGACGGAAAAGTCTGTTAACTTTCTACTTTTTGCGTCCGTTGATGCGTTGACTTTTGAATTTTGAATTTTGACTAACTGTCAGAAAATTTAAAATTAGATCAGATATATATGTAAATTGGTGTTCAAACATGGAAATCGCAGCAAAAGAAGAAATAAGGTAAGTTAATTTTATTTCTTAAGTTATTATTTATTAAATTTATTCTATTGACCAACATCTTTGTCATAGGATGATGGAAGAAATGCTGATTGAGGCAGTTAAAACCAAAAACTGCCTCTACGATAAATCGCTCAAGATTTATCAAAATAAGATATTCAAAGAGAAAGCTTGGGCCGAAATTGCCGAGGTTGTCGGTGTCGATGGTAATGATAAGAATAATGAAGACCATTTTTTTTCAAATTTATTTAATATTTTTCTTCTAGTGGAGTTCTGCCAGACTCGGTGGAGATCTCTTCGAGACAGATACTTGAAAGAGCTACAAAAGAAGCCGAAGTCTGGAAATTCTGTGGGAGAGGAAAGCGAGTGGAAAAATTTCCATGCCATGCAATTACTCCAGAGGCATGTAACTCAACGAAGGTACGCATTTCGATGAATTGTTTGTATATTTTTTTAATTTTTATTAATTTATGTAGGACGTTTTCAAACGTAAAATGGGAAGGGCATATACAAAAGTGGACGATTTTTCTCAGTCACCTGTGACTCCACCAGCTGCATAGTCTTCATGTTATCTGCGGAGGAATTTCTTTTTGAAGAAGAGGAGGCTCTTCTAGAAAAAAGGAAGAACTAACAGCCGGCGGGCAGCAGCGGCGGCGCGCGGTCGACAGGAAAGCTACACATACGACAAACATTAAAACACACGACAATTTTTCAAATGCAAAACCGGTTTTGCGTTGAATTGGAAAATAATTGTCGTATATACCTTTTCTTTGAGTAAATACGACAATAATTTATTGAAGTTTGAGTAGGCCTTTGTCGTATGTCCCATAACAATTAACACAGACGTGTGTAATTTTTGAGCTCAATTGCAATAAAGATGTCTCAGGTATCGGATATCAATTAACCGATCTTAAATTTATTAGAAGTATATAAAGTTTTATTGTTATAAATGAAATAACGCATTACTTTTCTTTTATTTAATTGTTAGGAACTAAGTTTCTGTTAATAATAGCTGATGAAAGTACCCTTAGCTTTTCATATTATCTTCGCATCCCTCCTCTTCGGATGTGGGAATGCAACGGCAAAATATGATAAATTAAACTCTAACTTAAACAGAATTGCTTCGAAAAGCCAATGCTTTCTTGAATCATTATCAATAATAAATAATGAAACAATAATAATGAAACAAAAAATAATGAAACTTTACCAACCACCTCTTGTGTAACGATCAAATTTGCAATGTCGCCAAAAATGACTCAAGATGTTTGTGTAACGTACGTCGATGGACGGTGCAAGAAATGTTTCTACCGTCTGATCTGGGCTTCTATTTATAAAACTTATATCTGTCCAAAGCTTGAATACATTTCCCATATCTGGGCTGGTGCTCCAGCTATAGCCTCTTGGAAGTCGGAAGGTATACAAAAAAAAAAGGGATTTAAGAAAAATTGGTGATAGAGACATGAATCATTTACCTTTTATGAACACCGTCGCAACGTTTGGCGTGTTTCTGACTTATCGTTATTCTACGTCAGTGCTCTAGTAAAATAGCCAGTTGCATTCCTCCCCCTTAACAACTCAACTTAAGACGTACTGTCTGACGTATGGTTTTTGAGAAAAAAAATTCTGAACTTTGATGACGTTTTCCCAAAAGTAGCTAAATGTAACATACGACAAACATTTATCCAAGTGACGATTTGCAAATGAAGTTCAAGTATTATTTCAAGTCATAAATAATATATTAATAGATACATACAAAGCCTAATTATATAACAGGTAATCTTTTAATTGGTCTCGCAACTTGAATGCGTCTTTGGATGCATTATTTGAACAAATTTGTTCTGTTACTTTGTCCTCATATTGGTAGCGATCAACGTACTCTGTTGGTATATATGAAGAATCGTGCATTTTTACAAAGTTGTGGAGTAAAACCGCCGCTTTCAAAACTTTTTCGGTTAATTCCGGAGCCATGTTCATAGGGCTCAAAAGAACACTCCACGGGGATACCAAAATACCGAAAGCAATTTCATTCACGCATCTTGTTCGTGAAAGACGCTTATTAAAGTTTTCTCGGTCCGCTGGAAGATGTTGGCCTAAATAAAGTAAAGGTTAGTAAAAGAAAGAATTATAATAATAATAATAACTTAAGGTTGATAGGTTGATAACACACCTGGATATGGCCGCATTAAAGGTTTTTAACGGGAATGCAGCATCACCAACAAAAAGAGTGCGGAAAGGTCACGTTCGAATTTGGCAAAGAAACTTCTTCTGGTAAATCCAGATTATTTTGGAAGAGTCTGGCCCAAATTCTGAGTGCTATAAGACTCCACAGTGACTTATTGACCCATATGCGTCAATATCAATCCCAGTAAATGTATTATTTGCGTCGCATATCCCAATCGAATATGTCCCCTTATAATTTTAAAATAGAGACCCTGAGTTCGAAGGGCAAGTAATGTTAATGTGTTTGCCATCAATGGCAACCACACAATTTAGCATATTCCATATGCTGTTAAAATCTTTGGAAATTTGACTCCACTCAAAATTATTTGGAACTGCCATATAAATATGACCCAATGTATTCCAAAGAACACTACAAGTTTCGTTAATAATCCTCGCTTTACACTTGTGAGCCCCATTTTAAATGACATTGAAAACATTTGCTTGCTGCCTCCATGTGCCAAATATCTATTGTTAATACCAATATTAATATTATTTAATATACAGGGTGATTCACGAGCGTTGTGCCAAAAAGCTAGAGCGTGTAGGTTGAGCTGAGACAAGAAAAAATCGTATGGGAGGGGGGGGGGCTCAATTTTCTGAAAAATTGACTTATTTAAAAAAAAAATATTAAAAATCAACGACTTCGTTTATAACACCGTGTTGTACCTTCTTGAAAAGCCAGAAATATTTTCTTTCATTTTGTTTTTAAATTGAATTCTTTTAACAAATAGTTTAAAAAATATAAGTTCTCAAACTCAAAATTTCAAAAAAAAAAAAAAAAACAAAAAAACCATTTTTGAACCAATTTTTTTCAAAATTTTATGTAATTAAGTACTAATTTTGTTTTAAAAATTCAATGCCATTGTTTATGTTTAGTCGAAAACCGCATGCAAAAATGTCTTTTCGTTTTTGAGAAATAAAAAAAACACCAGGACAACTTTTTTCTAAGAAAATCTTTGTTTTTATTTTTACCTATCACGACTTTTAGTTTTATTTATTATGAAACATTAACCTTTCTTTTAATATTTGTTCTGTAATTGGAATTTTATGAGGCCTCAATAAAGTACAAAAGTATTGGATTTTCCCTGGATTAATCATTTTGTTGATTGATAACCACTGAAAACTGACCTGAAATTTTTCTTATTATGCCTGGGGGCCGTGGCCACCTATCGGTGAAGGGTTCTACCTGCTAGGAGCTTAAGATGATTAAACCGCAATTTTTCTTTGACGATTTTTTTCTTGTCGCAGCTCAACGTACACGCTCTAGCTTTTTGGCACAACGCTCGTGAATCACCCTGTATACCAAATAAAAGTTTAACTTTTAATAAAAATTATGCCTCATTCTAATAAGAAAAACATGATTGTATTCCCACTAAACACGTTCATATATTGGTGAACCTTCAACTCACTCGGTACAACAGTTTTGTAGGAAATAAATTGCAAACTTGATTGAAAAATTAAAAAGTTACCTCAAATATATGGAGTCATATCCAAGTTATTTGTACAGACTTCTTATTATTTTTCCAGGCTGAGACCTATTCTCAGTATTTTTGTCATAATTTTAGGCCCAGCAGTTTTCGTTGATCAGGGGGGGGAGGGGGAGTTGGTAATTTTTGTGTTTTGTTTCTCTTTTGCTTAATTACTTCGAAACTATTAGTTTTAAAAATATGAAAACAACATTTTTACATTACTATTCTATCCGAAAATATGTGTACCAAATTTCAATGCAATCGGCCGAGTAGATTCGAAGAAATCGCTTGTGAAAGACGAATGAACAGAAAACCAAGTGATGTTATAAGGGTTTCATTTACACTCTGTGTACGGAACCCTAAAAAATATATGAAAACAAAAGTCAATTAACAAAAAAAACCGATTTGGTACTATGTTTTTTTAAGTTTAGAATGATGAAAAACATGATAGTGCAGGTCGTTTTTATTTTCAAATTTTCTGACAAGAACATTCAGAACCGGAACGTCCCATATAAATATGCAAACTTTATGTACAACTAAATTTATATTTCGAATGAGAAAACGGGTCTAAATGGGTTAAGTACGAGTATAGAGTAAAGCAAGAAAATGTCATTGTATTTGAATTCCTTTTTCTTGCTGAAATGAAGGTCAATGTAAGCACTAAAAAATGGAAATCTTAATTTAATAAAAAAAAAAAAAAAATATATATATAAACAAAACATAAACGCATACGACTAAAGACAGCGAATTCGCTACGAAGTCTAGTTTTTGTTCGTTTTGTGTACCATCATTTATATGATTTATTAAATATTTACAAGTTAGTTACCTAATTAGAAAAGTCGCCTTAGCTATAAAATGTAATTGTACGTGTTTACGAACGTTTAATATTTCACACGGTAATATTTGCTATGCATTTGTAGTGATTTTATTCCACTGAGATTTACATAGTTGTAAGAAAAAATTAAAAGAAGTGAAAGCTTAGAACTTTAAGTATTAAAATGTGAAATGTCATAATATCGGGGGCACGGCATCTGCACTGCCTGAGCCAAGTCGAGTGCGAAGCAAGCTGTAATCACATTCTTAAAATATAAAATAATACGAAAGCAAAGTTTTACGTTTACGACTGTCACACACTCACTCACTCATCAAAATAGAACTAGTACTTCCCATAAACTCAGAGAGCTTTTATTTGGTACAGAGTTAGGGTTTAATGGTCAAATACATGAAAAACTATAAAAACTAGGATAACCGAAGATCTGGAGTAGCTAGTTACCCTGATTAGAAAACGCTAGATTCCAACCAAACTATTAGAGATCGACATGCCCCGGGCATACGTGTACAGAGAACAATTCCCAATCTGCCTTTGCCCTAACAATTCACAAGATCCAAGGTCAAGGTCTACTAAATGCTCTCATGGCACCTCCATAGTATCTTGTGGCCAAGCCTACCTGACGCTTTCACGAGTAACCAATCTTCTTATGAAATATAAACGAGTACATCTCCAACAACGTGCTTTACATTTATGTAAGGCCAAAAACTTCTTCTTTTATTATGTGGGGGAAGACCATACCCCCCCCCCCTTTCCATACGATTTATTTCTTGTCTCATCCCAACATCCACACTACAGATTTCTGGTGCAACATTCGTGAATCACCCTGTGTATAAGGAGAGATAGAGATTAGTATAAAAATAGGTCCAAGCAGAACCAATGAATCTAGCGAAACGAAACTTAAGAGAATTGATTTTGTTGATCAAATAGTTCTCGAAAAAAAGTAACGTTTCGTTTCTTCTTTTCTTTTCTGAAAAAAACCAGTATACGCCCGAGTGAACTTTCTAATCTAGGTACATTTTCACTAAGTTTCATTCAAGGAGAAAACACAAGAAAATAAAAGTTTAGGATTTATTTAATTGAAACAATAATCTTCCCAGCACTTTCTTATTACATTTATTGTCAAAAAGGAGTGTGTGAAAAAAACCCTACTTTTTTTCGAAATTTAAATTTTTGATAAGTTGGGCGTTGTTCCCGGTGGGCTCCGTATTGTTCCAATTTTTTTTAAATATATTCAAAAATGATGTCTTACCTAACTTTCTTTTAACGAAATTCAAAATTTTGAATAATTGTCCAGGTTTTAATAGTTGTTCCTAAAATTTTTTCCAAGTTTTTGACCTCTTACTTAATTTACCCGACCCGAACATACTTACTAACTTAAGGTGGCGCTACAGTCCGTTTTTGACTTGGGCCTCGATCAACAGTCTCACCCAGCCAGCTCGGTCTCTAATAGTTGTCTCCAGTTTTGCACTCCAAGTTGATTGAGGTCAGGTGTGCTCTACCTGAGTCGCGGTCTTCCTCTCCTTCTACGTCCATCGGGAATTGTGTAGAAGGCTTTCAAGGCCTAGGATTTAGTGTTCATATGCTCTAAATGACCGAGCCATCTGAGTGTCTGGACCCTGACCACTCTGGCTAGGTCCATGTCGTTGTACAACCCGTAAAGTTGGCTGTTGTATCTTCTTCGCTATTCCACTTCAATGCACACGGGGCCAAAGAAGACCCAAAGAACTTTCTTCTCGAGACAGAATCATACAGCAGGACTTGGATGATGAGGGTGTTGTACAATTTTATTTTAGTTGCTCGAGAGAGGGCTTTTACACTCAATTGTTTTCTTAGCCCAAAGACACTATTACTATTTCGAAGTTTTATGCGTCTACTGTGACGTTCTGTCCGAGCCGTCTGGGTTGGGTGTCCTTCCTTGAAGACAGCATATACTTCGTTTTTCCCTCATTTACCGTTAAACCCATTTTTGCCGCTTCTATCTCAATTCTCACAAAGGCGCCATTGACATCACGCTGTGTTCTTTCCATTATATCATTATCATCGGCGTACGCGAGAAAGAAATCGCATGACAGTGCATCGCCTTGTCTGAATCCTTTTTTGACGTCGAAAGATTCCGTAAGCTCGTTGCCAACATTGATGGAGCAGCTTCATAGGTTCACATATTATGGTCGAGAGGATCTCTTAGGCGATGTTAAGTAGACTGATTCCTCTTTAGTTGGCACAGTTTAGAGGATTTCCCTTTTTCAGGATCGGGCAAACAATGCTGAGGTTCTATTCATCGGGCATGCATTCTTCCGACCATCACCATATCTTACACATGATTTTGTACATGATCCTATCTAGCTCGTCACCTGCTGTTTTGAACAGCTCGCCAGCTAGACCATCTGCTCCAGCGGCTTTATTGGATATTGTCGTTTTTACTTCTTCTAAGTCGGGTTCACGGAATTGTTGACTATCATCGTGTGCCATCGACGAAAGTCTCCTGTCTGACGGCGGTGTTTTGTTCGTCGTCACCCATATACAGTCTACAGAAGTGGTCTTTCCAAGTCCTCAGCATTGAGTGCATTTCTAATATGATGTTCACATGTTTATCTCTGCTAGCATCGGTTCTTGCTCGATGACCAAACAGCTGTTTTACCTTCCGATAAAACCTCCGAACTTCATTCCTGCTGTTGGCTCGCTCACATCCTCGATCTGACGCTTCTCATGCTCTCTCCTTTTTCTCCTTCGAAGCCGACATTCTTATTCTATTCTCTTTTGTTCGTAAGGCTTACGAGCAGCTCTTGTCCTTCTATGTATGCCTCCTGCTTGGCTGCATAGGCCTGCCTGCATTCTTCGGCCATTGCTGCCAGCACAAAATATAGAGAACCAGTGGCAACACTGCCAAGCAGCCATCAGAGATGCCACCTGTGAAGTGCTAGGGTTTACACGGCCACCACAACGAAACCCCTGGTTTGACGATGAGTGCCGGCGAGCACATGCAACTAAACAAGAGGCATACAAAGCGGCGCTGCAAAGAAGTACACGAGCAGCTCGTGAGCTCTACCTTAATAGCGGATCCTAGGTAGACGAAGTCTTTAACTACCTCGAAGTTAAATCTGTCAATGTTGAAGTTTGCTCCAAGACGTCGATTATGGTTGTGCTTTCTTGTTGACAGCATTAACTTGGTCTTGCTTTCGTTAACCGCTAGACCCATCTTCCTGGCTTCCGTCTCAAGACTCACGAACGCTCCACTGACATCACGCTGTGTTCTTCCAATTATGTCAATGTCGTCTGCGTATCCTATTAGCCGGACGGACTTTTGAAATATTGTGCCTGTGATGTTGACGTTGGAGCTTTGCACAATCTTTTCAAGAATGATGTTGAAGATATCGCATGACAGCGCATAGCCTTGTCTAAAACCTTTTTTGTAATCAAATTCGTCCGTAGGCAAACATGTTTTTCTGGGATGCCAAAACTAGACATTGCTCTTTACAGTTGGTCTCTACAGACGCTGTCATACTTAAGCGTGCTTGCGTGACCAAAATTGCATTATAGTTGAGCTTTATATACAAGAAACTAAGCACAAAATTCCGTCTTTTATCTATTGCCAGCCCTGTTATGATTTCCGTCTATTTTCTTTATGAACAACCAATACCAATACATTTTTATAGAGTAGTCAAAAATCAGTGTAAAAAAATTGTAGAACTCAACACACACAAATTAAACAAACAAACAACAATAATAATTAAATACAAAAAAACTATTGCTCACCTTCTCACAAAATATTGATTAAGCCGTTGCGGCTTGATTGCATGTTGCTTGAAACGTGAAACTAGATTTTTGTTCCAAAAGGGGTCTGCTCAAACCTCTCACTTAATCCATAATAACCCTAGAAAGGAATCAAACAGTAATCTTCACTTGATACATTTATGTAAATATATAGGAATGTGAAAAAACGCAAACAAACTGTCAGGCTACTACCTTTTACCAAATTGATATCTATAGACCAAGACATAGAGTATGTATAGAAAACAAATTTCGCCATGCTAGGGTTTCCGTTTCGTAGTGTCCGATATAATTTCAAATGCTTCATTGACGTCAGAAAGAATATAATAGATCACCAGAACGGCTTAGATGATTCAATGGGACGACCGGCCGACGCGCGGACGATTGAAAAATATCAACAAAGTACAAAATGTATTTTTTTTTTGCCAATTCGACACTTTTAGAAAAACAATTTTTGGCCATTGACGAAAGCTAAAGATACATAAATAAAAATCTAATTCCGTTAAAATAAATTCATTAAAAAATACACACATGTCATTTTGTCCTTGAAGATTATAAAAAAAAGGATAAGAACATTTGTTTGTTTTATTTTTTCCGTTATCCAAAAGCTGTATATCACATAATAATGCCAACAATCAAGAATTTTGATGTGTTGCAATCAAAATTTAAATACGAAACAAGGAATTCCACCACTTTTCATGGTTACAGTTATAATGTTTAGAAGGCCAGGCTCGCGCTCGCCCGACATGACTGAAGTAGAAATAGAATGTGAGTTCAATGAAGGCATAAAAAGTGAAGACTTTCCTTTCTTCGTGTACCAGCAGTATCGTATCGTATCGTGTCGTGTCGTCAGTTTAGTGGCGCTGACGGTGCTTTGCTTATATGCTACTTATATTTTTGAAATTGTATATTCAACGGCAAAGTAAAAAATCAAATTTCTACACTGAGTTAGTTCTTTTCGAACGGCGGAAGGATTTTAACGCAATGTAACCCTTGTCACGTTGTCCTTTTACTAATATTTATAGCTTACAAATTAGCTACGCTGTAATAGTTTGTTTTAAATCATTGATATTGCCGCCACATCCATAGTCGTGCGCCGTTGTGTCGTAGTCGCAGTCATTGTTGTTGTCGTCGTTGTGCGTCGTTTTGATTCTCACTGTCCTTTGTTACCCTTACGTTTCAACACCACCAATCGATGTGTACCGTCTCATAGCACAGGTACTGCAATGTCAAATGCTAAAACAATCCTTCGTAAACTACATTGTCAAAAGTGCTCTTTGATTGTTATCTGGAATTAAAAATAATTGTATTGTGCTAATTATAGAGCCAAGCTCAAGAGAATTTTTTTTGTAAAGCTTCGCAAACATATGGCCCCGTGAAGTGAATAAATAAAATGCCAATAATATGTGTGAAAATTTGTATCGTACTGGAGCCAATAACATGCGGTTAGATTAAGGATAAAGTATCTGTTCTACTCTTTGAGGACAGGGACACTGTATTGGGAATTGTAATTGTGTGTCATCGAGAAATTCGATATAATTTGAAAAAAAAACTGCATAACTGAACGACTAAATAATTTTTAACATTGATGGGGGTTTAGGATTGAGATCTTATCGAAAATCTTAAATCTGATTGTTTCACTGTAGGTTGGATGTAATACAGTTGTTTAGGGATGTTATATAATTTTTTAACTGTTTCAATTGTATTTGGTTTTCGAATGTTCAGAAAGATTTAGAACTTTTGTGCAGTTTGCTAAATCTATTTGACAATGATGGAATTAATGATAGGTCGGTCCTCGGTCTTTGTATTATATTCATTCTTTGATCATTACTTTCTATTCGACAACACAATCTCCTTCATTACAGAGGTCAGACATGAGTAGGTATAGTGAATCATCAAATACACTCCTTGAGAAAATCAATATTATTTTGTCCTATAATTTATAACTAAAGTGATGTTATGGGTTAAGTTTAACCTACATGTGGCCTTATGAATATTATATATATTTAAGTTTAGTTTAGTTATGTTTATGTATTCAAAACTAGTTTGTACTAAAGAAATAAGTTACTTATTCATCGTGTCTTAATACATTACTAAATCACCAAATAGAAGAAATTTATAACTTAAACAGAAAAAATATGTTCTTTGTGTAATTCCAAATAAGGTTTACAGTGGAGAAAAGAAAAGAGAAATAAGATTCACATGAAGATGAAGTGAAATTAAACAGAAGAGACCAGATCTAGATGAGATTGCTAAAAAAACGAAACTTTTATTGTTAATAATT
>CAKKXW010000002.1:47049416-47066301 GCA_920937365.1 Sphaerophoria rueppellii
ATTCATTCTTTGATCATTACTTTCTATTCGACAACACAATCTCCTTCATTACAGAGGTCAGACATGAGTAGGTATAGTGAATCATCAAATACACTCCTTGAGAAAATCAATATTATTTTGTCCCATAATTTATAACTAAAGTGATGTTATGGGTTAAGTTTAACCTACATGTGGCCTTATGAATATTATATATATTTTAGTTTAGTTTAGTTTATGTATTCAAAACTAGTTTGTACTAAAAAGAATAAGATTCTTATTACTAGTACTTAATGCATTACATCCAATGAAAAATTTAACTTAAAAAGAAAAAAAAAATGTTTTAAAATTCACAGAAGATGAAGAGAATTAAACAGAAGAGACCAGATCTAGAGATTGCTAAGAAAACAATTTTGTTAATGGATTCTTTGAAATTTTTTTTGGGTTTAACACTGCCGGATTTATAAGAGTAATGAATTCCATAGTTTTATCGAATGAAAGAAAAATAATCTCTTGCTTTCCAAATAATTGAAAGATGGCAGAATAATATTGTTTCTTCTACTTGATTATGCGAAGTCTATCATATCAAGAAGATATGCTGGTTCCTTGTTTTTAATTATATTACTTACTTGGCGCTACAGTATGTTGTGGACTTGGGCCTCAACCCTCAATCAACAGTCTCCACAAGACAGCTCGGTCCTTAGCTCGCTGTCTATGCGTATGCGTCTATTGTGACGTTCTGTCCGAGACCTCGGTATTGGGTGTCCTTTCTCGAAGACAGCATATACTTCGTTTTTCCCTCATTTACCGCTTAACCCATTTTTGCCGCTTCTGTCTCAGTTCTCACAAAGGCGCCATTGACATCACGCTGTGTTCTTACCATTTTATCAATATCATCGGCGTACGCGAGAAGTTGAACAGATTTTTGAAAGATAGTGCCTCTGGTGTCGACGGTGGAGTTTTGGACTATCTTCTCAAGGACAATGTTAAAAAATCACACGACAGTGCATCGACTTGTCTGAATTCGTTTTTGACGTCGAAAGATTCTGTAAGCTTGTTGCCAACCTTGATGGAGCAGCGTGAGTTCTCCATCGTCATTTTGCACAAGCGAAGGAGCTTGGCAGGGACGCCAAAACTAGACATAGCTTTATACAGTTCGTCTCTTTAGATGCTGTCATACGCGGCCTTAAAATCGATGAAAACGTGGTGGGTATCGATTTGGAGTTCATAGGTCTTTTCCAGGATCTGTCGCAACGTGAAAATTTGGTCGATGGTTGACTTTCCTGGCTTGAAGCCACATTCATAAGGACCAATCACATTGTTGACGAAAGGCTTCAGACGTTCACATATTACGGCAGAGAGGATCTTGTAGGCGATGTTAAGTAGACTGATTCCTCTGTAGTTGGCACAGTTTAGAGGATCTCCCTTTTTTAAGGATTAATTATCTTGAAAAGTAAAATACAGCTTCTACAGTATAAATGCTCTTTAAGAAACAGCCCACTAATTTGCTTACTAAACAAAAAATCAAGACATCTGTAAACAGGAGCACTATAATTGATGATTGGGACCAATATAGAACCTAGAAGAAGCATTTAGCTGTCGAATACATCCATAAATTGATTTGACAATGGAATTAATATTATCAGCAGCGGACAGTTAAGAGTTAAGGTGGATTCCAAGACTCTTCGCAGTTTCCGCATATGGTATTATCTTAGAAGACAATAAAATAGGTGGCAAATAAGAGGTATCAAAAAATATATCTATACTAATAAATATATAAAGTTAGACTTTTGTTTGTTTGTGGGTTGTATGTTTGTAATTGATAAACTGATAAACAAACAAAAGGCTTTCTTTACGAATGATGGACAAGACAAGAACAGAACAGATCCAAAAAGTACACGTTTTTGTGTTCCATGAGTACAAACCTTGCCCCAAACTGCTCTACAATCTGTCATTTTGTGTTCCATGAAGTTGCCCTTGCCCATCTCAGTTTAGTACACATTTTTCTGCCCCAACCTTTTTGGTGGTGCAGCTTTGTGAAAACTATCAAATTTCAAATGCCAAATTATTTTTATTTTTTTCAATCAAACAATTTTTTTTGAAATTATCTCGGTTGACGAGTTTTCCGAGAAGTAAAAATGTTAATACTAAAATCTAATAAGCTACCCCGAATCTTGTTTCCATTGATCTAACTTGGAATATTTATTTAACAGCTGATTTTATTCTGTCAAAAAGATGAAACAGGGAGCTGATCTTTTCTGTTCTTACTTGTTCTGACAGTTTTCATCTACTTATGTTGTTCTGATCTGGTTTTTCTTTACTAAACAGTACTATTGAATAGAACAGAAAATGTGATATTGTGATTACTATCTTTGTAAAAATTGTTGGTTCATTCAGTTCTAGTTTTAAAAAGTGTAACTCATATGTATGTCAAAGAAGTTTTTTTTATATAAATAACCATGGCTTCATGATCCGCCAAAGAACTACTTTTATGTTCAATCTTAATAATAAATCTAGATATTATTATGATCTAGATATTATTATGACAATACATGAAGGATCTCAGCCTGAGATACTGTAGCCTTCCAGCGTGATCGGTCCCTCATATGCACTCTCCAGTCGCCGAAACCAAGTGCTCTGGCATCCGCAGTCACTTGGTCTTTGTACCGTAGCTTCAGTCTTCCTTGCCGTCTCGAATCTGGGGGCTGGAATAAGAAGACTTTCTTGGCTGGAGCGTTGTGGACGACAATGCTCCAGCCAAGAAAGCCTTCTTCGCTCGATGTGGCCAAACTAATGTAGTCGTCTTTTCTTGGCCTTCTGGACTACATCCACATCTTGGTACAGCTCATGCAGTTCTCGGTTGAACCTTCTTCATTCGGCACCATCGCATACGGGATCGAAAATCCGTCGAAAATTTTTTATTTCGAAAGTGCCTAGTATCAACTCGCCTTTTTTACTTATCGTCCTGCACTCGGCGCCGCCGTAGAGTAGGACTGGTAAAATCAAAGTTTTGTATAGCAGACACTTTTTATTCCGCGTGAGGAGTTTTGAATCCAGTTGTTTTGCCAAACTGCAGCAGCAGCGGTTCGCTAGAGTAATTCTTCTTCGGATCTCCACTGAGCTGTCGTTTGTGGGATTGATGTTTCTTCCAAGGTAGGTGAACTCCTTAACTACCTCAAAATTGCTACTATCACCAGCGATGTTTTGTCATAGACGGTGGACAGATGTTGCTTTGTTTGTTGATAGCATGTACTTTGTTTTGTCCTCATTCACTTCAAGGCCAACGATTTTCGCTTGTTCTTCAATCGCATAGCCTAGGAGCTGGGTGGATTTGTTTGAGATAGTGTTTTCCGCACTCACACCTGCCCTGCGCACTATCTGCTCCAGGATTAAGTTGAAGAAGTCATTATGAAGAGATTATTGACCAGTCAGTGGACATGCATTCTTTCTCCCACACTTTGTTGATGACCTGGTGCATGCAGTTCATCAAAATACCTCCTCCATATTTAAAGAGTTCCGCAGGTATGCCATCCGACCCAGCGGGCTTGGTTTTTTTTTTAGCTTTTTGATGGCTCTTTCTATCTCTTCTGTGCTGGGGTCTGGGGCTGGGTCTTCATTGACTGGTCTTGTTTCATTTTCATTAGTTCGCTAAACATTTTGCGCATTCAGCAGCTGTTGAAAGTGCAGAAGCTAATACGCCGGGTATTGCTCTCTCTCTCTAACGCACTCATCATCATACCACGGGCTCTTTTTCAGAGGTGCCTGGTAACCTTTGGTGGTCTCGGCCACATTTTTTATTATTTCGCGATATTGCTTCCACAAGGTGTTGAAATCTGTGGAGGGTGGAGAGTCGCTCACTCAGGCGCTCACTGTAGTCTCTAGCATTATCCGGAGTGCCAAGGCAACCGATGTTGAACTTATTTCTTGGGGCCGCACGTGTTTTTTTGTCGTTTGATAATCGAGCTCTAAACTTAGCCACTACCAGAAAGTGGTCAGAGTCGATATTTGCTCCTCGGAAAGTGCACACGTTCAAGATGTTGGGTGCGTGCCTTGCGCCGGCCGATTAGCACATGGTCGATTTGGTTGGTGGTTCGACCATCCAGAGATCGTTGGTTGCTGTGTAGATCTTTCATTTTGGAAAACTACCGTATTACGAGCTGCTGCAAAGTCGATTAGTCGGAAATCGTTATCTGTTGTAACTTCGTGGAGGCTGTGCTTTCCAACTAATCCGCCAAAAGATGTCTTCCTTCCCAATTTTTACATTGAAATGTCCGAGTAAGATTTGGACGTCGTAAAAATCCTCCTTGCTATACTCCTCAGCATCATCGGTAGGGGCGTTTTGCACTCGCGCTTACAAGTTTCGCAAGTTATATCTAGAGATATAACCACTACCCGGTGGTTACCACTTGGAGGTAAAGTAAGCACTTGGTGTGTAGGAAAAGGTGCAGCATATGCCCCCAGATTCTACAACACCCAACCAATATATCATCAATGTAATATCTATCAGAATTGAGAAATATTAAGCGAATAAGCTTACGGCGGCGTTCAATCATTAAATTTAAATAAATATATTCCAATTTATTGATCATGTAAGCATAAGTAAAAAAAATAAACGGATTTAAATAAAATAATACATAAACGAGCAACATGTTATTCTGCGTAACAACAGCGGTAATTTTTGTCAGATCTAAGTAATTAGCTTTGCGTAGGTATTTATGTCATTATAATCTTTTTTATCCTTCACTGAATCTTGCTCAAGTTTTAAACTTGACCTTAGGTATTTAAGTGAGAAAGAACTTGTTAATTGAAACATTAATTAAAATTTATTTTCAACAACTCAACTTGATACGATTAATGAAAACGAACAAAGTCATATAGCAACGAGCATTGATTGTTGATACATACATCATTGTTGTACAAAAGTTCTGATTTTCTGATTTAGCAAAATGTATATGATGGGCTGGGGACTATTAATTTCTGACGACCACTACCGGCAGTTTCAAACAGATTTTTGATATAAAAAAAGAGTGCACTTTTATACTATTGAAGCGCTTGCATCTGGGCTTGTAAGGTATTTTTGTAGGGATTTGAAATATCATATTTATTCAAATACGTTAAATACTAACGTTAAATACTAATACTAACATTGTTTAACTACTTATAACACATTTAAAGCTTAAATCACATTTAAAGCTTGCAGATTTGAGATTGTCATTTGTAGAGTCAATGAGAACAGAAAATTTATTAAAAATACTGATTAATTGATTAAGAGGACTGGTAGCGCCATAGTTAGATCTACTAAAAATAGTTCGTATAGGTAAATTTCTTCTTAAGGTGGCCTGACTCAAGTTGAAATTCAATCTATAAAGAATAGTTGGAAATGAAATAGTTCCATTCATTACTCCTATTATAAAGCAGAACTGTAAATACTCTCTGTGACCAGAAAGAGATGGGTGATTTATTAAGGGAAGCCTTTGAGTATATGGAGGTAAATGAAGTCTATCAGGCCAGGGAAAAAAACGTAGGCAAAATCTTAAAAATCTACGTTGAATACTTTCTATTCTATTTATATGAATAGAGTAGTATGGTGCCAATACAACGCAACCGTATTCGAGAATTGGCCTGACAAAAGAAACATAAAGAATTTTGATGACATATGGATCACGGAACTCACGTGAAAATCTTTTGACGAAACCAAGTACTTTGTTAGCTTTTTTTATTATAATATATAATAGTTCGAAATATTTTTAAGTCATCTGCATAAATTAGCGATAAAGAATTGTTTAAAACAGAATGCAAATCATTAATAAATAAAACAAACAGCAATGGGCCAAGGTGACTACCTTGGGGTACACCAGAATTGACTTTAAATTGACATGAAGGGTTACATCGGAACATGACACTATAATATCTATCTTTAAGGTATGACGAAATCCACATAACAAAACGGTCGTTAAGTCCAATTTATTGAGAAGAATCTCGTGATTTGATTTGTCAAAAGCTTTGCTAAAGTCTGTATAAATGCAATCGACTTCAGAGTGTTTTTCAAATGCATCCAAACAAAAAGTAGAAAATTGTAACAAATTAGTTATTGTAGATTTTTGTTAAGTAAATCCATGTTGATTTTCACATATAACAGAAGAACAATTAAAAGAAACTATATCACAAATAAGGGATTCAAACAACTTAGGAATAGCGGATTAGTAACTAAATTTTTAGAACCTGTTTTATGGACCGGCGTTAAGTATGAATATTTCCAAAGATCTGAGAACTTAGAACATTTCAGAGATTCATTGAAAAGAAGAAACAACGGATAAGAAATATGGGATACACATTTTTTCAACATAAACGATGGAATTCCATCAGGACCAGGACTAAAACATTCATTTAGCTTTAAAATATTGTCACATATAGAAGTCTCAGAAATTGAAAAATTAATTGATGAAAGATGACTGTATTCTTGTGTGTTAGGAGTGATTAGAGAACAAGTGTTTGCAGGAGAGAAATCTTTAAAAGCAGTCTTAAAATAATCTGCAAACATGTTAGAAATTGTCTCTGGAAGATCATACATGCTGGATAGCCGTCAAATTTACGTTTACTGTTAACATATCGCCAAAATATATGGGGGTTCGTTTTAGGTCACATTCAGTGTTCGAAATAAAATCAAAATACAAACAGTTTGAATAGGTCACAAAGTCGGTTTGCAGCTCTTGATAGACTCGAAACGTCTCATCATTCATCGAAAGGTTGAATTTCAACCAGGCCTTATTTCTTTTATTTTTTAATGTTTTTAAATGCGAATCAAACCATGGCGGATTACTGTTTAATGATTTCAATTTGCGAAGTTGGATAGTATCTAGAAAACAATCAAATAAGATTTCATAAAATCGTAATATCGCTTCATCTAAACACAGTTTTGAAAATATTGAATCCCAGTTAATTTCGAGAAGTAAATTAAATAGTTGAGAAAAGTTACATTTTTTAAAGCCAAACTCGATATGATGTTTATATAAGTTTAAAACGTTGCATATACTTAAGTTTAAAGAAATAGTTAGGGCAGGATGGTGACGATCTTCGTGAACGAGCTTTGAATCACAATGGAATAATGGCAGCATCAGTATTCATAACGCCTGAGAAGTAGACAAGATCCAATATTCTTCCATTTTCGTTTTTAACACCATTAAGCTGATTTAGTCCAAAGGATGCCATTCCATCTATTAAGCAGAATTGTTTTGTATTCGAAGCATTAGTACGCAAGTATACGTCGTCGTTAGTTGATCGGGACCATACCAAGTTGGGAAGATTAAAGTCACAATGACAAGGCGTTTACAAAACGTTAACTTCTGACGAGTATCATGTCATGTCATGGATTATCATCAAAATTAGATACATTTTCCTCATTTCAAACACCTTTCAAGCCTTCATTTGCGCCGTTTTAGCTAAAATTTTCACTGATGCTGTGCTCTTATTATTCGTAACTTATAAGCGTTACGTTGTATAGCTTAAACCCTTCCTTGATAAATGGACTATTCAATACAAAAAGGAAATTTCAATTTTATTTAGCAGTTGCTAGGATAAGCGCGTTCAAACAATCAAAAAAATGATTAATTTGTTGTCGTTTTCTTAAACATTTTCCACTGATTCCTATTGTTAAGTGTTTCCTAAATTAATGAACTTTTGAACACAAAAAGAATTGATCGATTTGATTTAGTAGTTCCTGAGATCAGCACCTTCAAGCAAACAACAGAAGCGATCAAAATGTTTTGCCATTTTTTCCACATTTTTCACTGACACTTCGCTCCTATTGATCGTAGCGTAAAAGCTTCAAGCCTTCTACAGTAAATGGACCATTCAACATTAAAAGTATTGTTCAATTTGATTGAGCAGTTCCTGAGATAAGCGCGTTAAAACGCACCGTCTTTTCCACATTTTTCACTGATTCTTTGCTCCTTTATTGGTCAAGGCTAAATGTTAAGAAGTATCACACCAAAAACATAAATGTAAAAACAGAGCCAAGTTCTCCCGTACAAAAATTCTGCCTAACAAATCAGCCACGAAAAGTAATGAGATCTAAAAGAACTGCAAGTTCTAAGATTCAGCAAGTACTCGTAGGTGTATTGCAAATGTTTTAAGTGGACTTACATCGAATCAACTGTTAGTTTTGAAAGAAACTTGTAAACCAATGTAAATAAGTTAATTTTCTACTTTCTACCGTTGAGCATATCATAAAGCATATACAATAATGGTTTACTGATGCCTTGTCTGGTGAGTTTAGGTACAAACCTTCTAACCATACGGTATCGAAGGCCTTCTCTTAATCCACCAGATCAGCACCCGTGCTGACTTGTTCCATTGGACGTCAGAAACGAGCTCAGACGCGGTATAAATAGTGTCATGTCCTGCCTTGAACACGAACTGATTATCCGACATTATTGTGTTGTCCGCAGCCCACTTAATCAGAGCTCTATTGATGATCTTTTCACAGAAGAGTAAAAATTGACGGTTTTTACACTTAATTTTTTCCTTTGTATGTACTTCATTACCTATCACTGTGCCAAATTTCAAGTTTCTAGGGCAACGGGAAGTGCTTCATAATTTTGATTAACTGTCAGTGAGTGAGTGAATCAGTCAGTCAGTCAGTTACGGTTTTCGGCATTTTTGGAACATTATATCTTAGAAACTACTTATGCTAAATATCTGAAATTTACTGAGGTGCTTGAATAGCTTAACAAATTATGTGACTTTGAAACTTTTGGCTTCTTTGGTAAAGAAGTTAGAGGGGTGTGGAAAATGTCCTGAGTTGTTTCCTGTAGATAAGGGTGTAGTGCCAGAGTTGCTAGATAACTTGGCTGGGCACTACTGTTCCCCTTGATTGAGCCTACCTTGATTAATGAACTATCCAACACATAAAGATTTATACCTTTCGAACCAGTAGTTCCAGAGATTACCGCTTTCAAACGAACAAACTCTTCAGCTTTATTTATTAGTATAGATGGAAAACATGTAGCTATTGGCAAGGGTTAACTAGTATCTGGAAAATTCCGAGTTTTGTTTCTTATCAGAATTTTCCTTCTTTATCTAAGTTGTTATCTGTTAATTATGATCCACTTAAATGTTCGCCTATTTAAAAGACGTTATGCAACAAACTTTAAATTTATTTCCTGCAGATACTATTTAAAATCATCCAACCATCTACAAATTTTTCATATAAATTAAACGAATTGATATCAACAAGCCGATTTTTATAAAATCTTAATTCCCAGAATTTCACATAAGTCAATATGTCAAACCATCATTATATTTGCGGAATAAAGTTTGTCAATTTACTTGATTAGAAATAAGAAATAAACGAATGTGCACTATCTTCTCGATTTGTTGCTTTCTTAATTGATACATTACATGATGTTCAATAATTTAATCTTCTCAAATTATTTGCTGCTGCTCTTTCTACGTCGGTATAGAAACAATCATTCATTGAGTAGAATAAAGAGCGAGACAGCTTCAGCAAATATCTTGTCGTACATCCATCTGCCATTGAAAAAATCGTATTTGCCATGATCTTGAGACTGTAGAAAAAAAAAATAAAATTTTTTGCATAAACAATTCGCTTATATCAAGATCATTATTTAAGACATAGAATAGCAAGAAATAACAGTGGCGATTAAAAGTGATTTCTTACTTTAAACCTTGGAAAAATGGCATCTAACTTTGAGTTTGGTTTTAAGTTTTTATATACATTGCAATGCTCGAAAATTTCGGAGTTGACTATTGTAATGTTCGTGCGCTACGTACGAGTTTTCTTGCAACGTACATCCACACTGTTTTTAACAGGCCAGCTGTTTTGGCGCTGAGTGAAACCCAAGTAGGTGAGAATTCCGATCCTACTGATATTTCTCATTCATGGGTATAGCTTAGTGCCATTATTCTTCCTCCACCATGGTCTCGCCGTTTACATTAGGAATGATGTCGCTTACCAATTCCTTCCACAATATGGACGCTGCTCCAATCCTGTTTTCAATTTTATGTGGTTTAAGTTCACTTTAAATAAGCACATCATTCACTATTGTTTTCTTTATCGAAGCCCAAATTTGGACAGATCTTCAACTTCTCGTGAATTTGACGCTCTGTCTGACTCCATTCAAAGAATTGTATCTCTGTATCCTCACACTGAAGTCGTTAATACGGGTGATTTCAATGTATTCAATTCCTCGTGGCTTCTCCATTAGGGGCAGAGAACACCCGAAGGAATGTGTGCTGAGATCTTTGCTGAGTTTAACCAGCTTGTCACACTGAGCCTATTTGAATATCGGACATTAATGGCCAAGCGGAAAATACTCTTGACTTGTTCGTAACGTCTGACCATGACAAATACACTATCAATGTATAAAAACCTCTAGGTAGATCTGATCATAATATCCAACCTGCAAATCTACAAAGAGCTCCGAAGAGAACCGTATGGCAATACGTATAAGCCAACTGGGACGGATCTTTAACTGGTCCCTATGATTCCTAGGTAGTGGCTGAGACTCCAGCGCAGATATGATTACTAATATGATTATTTTGGGAACGAAAACTTTTATCTAGAATGGGCTTGAAAGCATCAAATCCAAGGAAAAGTCATGGTTTGATTCATGCTGTAAAGAGTAAAAAGAGTAAGAGTAACCTCAGGCAAAAAAGTAAAGTTCCGGTGTTTTAGAGCCAACCAAACTGAGAAAAACCGGAACAAGTTTAAACAAGCCAGGAAGGCCTGCAATGCCCATATTCGACGGACCAAATTTTTACATGACCAAAAATTAACGCAAAAAATTCTGCAATGTCCCAAAGGCAGTAAGAATTTTTGGTCATTTGTAAAAAATATGAAGAATTCTTCTTCTTCCTCGGTCCCTACGCTCGTTGACAATGACACTCCAGTTGTTAGCTCTCTCGTGAAAGCTAACCTTTTTGCTAGGCAGTTCGCTACCAACTCTTCGCCGCGCATCATGGGACAAATCTTCTTTCGCACTCCAGCTGTGGCGACATAAAGGTTCTCAACCACTTTTCCGGATGGTATCCACGCTATTTTTCTGAAGAAATATTCTTCCAAGCTGGCAAAATCCTTGCGTAAGCTTTTCTGGGCTCGTTCCGAGCAGTTGGAAAACAGCATTTGTCCAGCCAATCCCAAAAAAAGGTCTTCTCCCTTCAATTATAGTCCGATTGCACTTACGTCCCTTCTTTCTAAGGTCATGGAAACGCTGAGCACAAGAAATAACTCGAAGACAGTCCGTACTGCTTTTGCAGCAACAGGTCATCTGATAGTTTATCTCACCGAACAGTGGAACAAATCTTTACATCGTCTTGGAGAAAATAAGATTGTTGCACTTGATATTTCAAAAGCATTTGATATAGTTTGGCATCTTGCTCTTTTATTGAAAATGCGTGCCTTCGGTATAAGTGAATCCCTTCTTCGTTGGATAATAAACTTTCTTTCGAACCGTTTAATACAAGTTATACAACTTGTATAAAACGGTTCGAAAGAACCGACGGATTCAAGTCTCAAACCCACAATATATAATAAATGCTGGTGTGCCCCAGGGCTCCGTTTTGTCTCCGACCCTCTTTCTCATTTTCATCAATGATCTCTTGTCTGTAGCTTCTAATCCAATTAATTGTTTTGCTGACGAAAGCACCCTTAGGTTTTCATATTCATTTCTAGACTCACATCCCCCCTCTTCGGATGTGGTACTGCAACGGTAAAATATGATAAGCTCATTAAACTCTGACTAACACAGCATTGTAACAATGGGGATTTTAAAATCGCGTAGAGTTTAATGCTTCGAAAACCCATTGCTGTCTTGGATCGTGAAAGCGAGATATACCCCCTGCCACTGTCCATGAGTGGCACTTGCGTCAATGAGACCGAATATCTCGACATATGAATAGTGAAATAGCCAGCTGCATTCCTCCCCTTAAGATATTCAACCTTAATACCCACGCCTCCAGAAATGCCCATCAGTTCACCGTTGAGCCCAACTTCGGACGTACTGTCATGTACAGGGAATCGTTCTTTAGCCGTACTACGCGAATGTGGAACTCACTTCCACACTCTGTCTTCCTTCTATCCTTTCCCTAATACTCGCACTGTGCTCTTGGCATATAAAGGGTAATGAAAAAAGCCCTTGAGTGCACGTTGATTATAAAAAAAAATAATCTATATTTTATTTCTTCCTCGAATCTAATAAATGATATTTATTTATTCAACTTTTAAGACTTTTTCAATGCGTGAAGCTACTTTAAGCAGTCAGTGTAAACTTAAATTGACCGACACAACTTAAATTACCACAAGTCATACCTATCAGCTGCAATAGATATACTTCCGATACTATCACCGCAAACAGCGGACAAAATTGAGCTTCACAATACTGTTTACCCGTGTGTTCGTCTATTCGTCATCATCCGCACACGACTTGTTCGAATAATGAGGAAGTTTTAAGTTTGATACTAAACATACGTAGTTTTCGCTTGTCCATGTCCAGTCCATGTCCATGTAGTTAGTCAGGCACACTTTTAAATTCCGCACATATTCATTCAACTTAAGCTAACCCCACACTGAATTTGATTCTAGCATGACGAAATGAATAGATGTCACTTAAGTATGCCCATTAGAAATGAATCCCATTCGGCTAAATACTTTCAAGTGAGATAGGCACGCGATTCAATTGTCACACTTGTTGTGGTTGGCCGTCTATTCAACAAAATTAAAACACTGCAAGTATTGTTGCGAACATAGTCTTGTTTCAGTTACTAAAGTGTAAAATATTAAAAATTAATACCAAAATACTTAATTGTTTTAATTAAAAAAGTTAACATTGTCTATTCTCTGCACTAGTTGAAAATATTTAAAAAAAAAAATGTGCTCAGAACGGCTTACTTAAATTAATAAAGTGAATAAGAAGTGATAAAACTGTACAATAGTTGTTTCATAAATTAAATAATTATTCCTTTAATAGAAATAGAATAAAAAACTTAAGTGTCACTGTCCAATGTCCTTTAATGTGTGATACAGGATTATAATTCCAAGGGATTTGTTGTAACTCTCATCAGTGGATCGATTTTAAAAGGAATTTATTACCAACGAAAAAATGCTGTAAGATTTTATTTGTAACTAAGTGCCTTATATAAAAAAAATATTAAAATTAAAAAAAAAACCTCAAAGAGGTTTTGGAAAAAAAAACTCGCCGTGAAGTGAAGTGATGAATGAAACAATTATGTATAAAGTGAGATGATTTTAACCGCATAATGTTGAGGAAATATATCAATTCCCCAGAATCAATTGGATTTGGATTAATATTGACTTGGTAAGTTTCTATGTTATTTTCCAACAAATCTTGTCTTAAAATGAATATCTTACTAGCAATTAGCGTGCATAGGTTTTCTTATCTTTGCCGGCAGCTTAACGTTTAGCTCAGGCACAATTAGACTTTTTCTCATTTTCTCTTTGTGCACATTTTACCGTAGAAATAATGACATAGGTACACTTGAACTGAGTTTGCATTTTTGCATCCCATGTTCTTTGTTCAAGCAAACCAATTAAAAAATTATCATTGTGACATCAAATAAAATTTGTTCGTCTGTGTTAATGTCTATTCATAGATTTATCAATGGGGTGATAATCGTTTTTTTGAAAATTTGATATCCAAATACGGTTCAATATTTACTTAGCACAGTTGTAAAAAGGGAAACATTGCTAAGGTCATCACAAAACCTCATTCCAATATTCCTGCGTTAAAACTGGGAAATGGGTCTTTTATAATGTCTTGTACGGAAAAAGCAAATTCCCTAGGTGAACATTTCATAGAAGTTCATATCTTGAGTAATAGTGCAAATCGTAACGTTGAATCTCTCGTATCGCGTTCGATCAATATAATCAACTCAATGCAGGACTCAACATATAGTGCTGCAGAATTCGTATCGATCGAGGGAATTAAGAGCGTACATATTGTCTAAAAACTCAAGTCTTCTAGTTTTGACAGTATCAGAAATCTTTACTTGAAGAATTTGCCAAAATCAGCAGTAAAATGTATGCAGAATCTTTTTAACTCTTCGTTACGATTAGGTGATCCGTGTTTTAAAGCCAGGAAAGAATGTCTTATTTCCATCTAGTTAAACAAAAAAAAAATTGTGTGGCGCGACAGCTCTTGAAGAACCAAGGCCTAAGTTGCTTACTCTCATCAACAATTCTCTAGGTTCGTGTGAAGAATTGAGGGGACCTTCAATTTTAACGCCGATGCCGAACGGCAAAGGTGACAAGCACTTTTTCATGACAGATTAATACTCTTGAAAGTTTTGTCAGTTCTTCGTAAGAGGCAGTGCCCGTGAAAGATGAAATAAATAATATGGGCGCGAATAGGACTCGAACCCACGACGTTCTGCTTAGCAGCCAACGCAACTAACCACTAAGCTACTGACACTTCTTCCATCTTGTTAGAGGCCTATAAGTTTGCTCAGCTCGCTTAGTAAGATGTTGATCAATTGATTATTTATTAATGTTTCATTGTGTAGGAAAGAAGAACTTTTTATTGTCTGTAGTTATATAACTCCAAGAAGCTCTATAGAATTATATGACATCCATCTCAGAAAGTGTAAGCGAATTCTAGAAAATCTTTCTTTGCTGGAGATTTTAATTTGGGTGATGTTAATTGGGTTTTTGATCATGAAGAGAAACATCTCGTTCCTTTAAATAATACATCTGATATCGAAGCAATGGTAGTAGACTTTTGCAGCCAGTTCGATTTGATTCAAATTAATAATTGCCAAAACGATCTTTAACGCATACTTGATATTATTTTCGTTGATAAATATTTTAATGCTTCATACTTCTATCAGGCCCGTAGCGGCAATGCCCTACCTTAAATTTGAAATGCCCTACCTTAAAAAAAATCAACCTGCCCCACCTTTAAAAATGCCCTTCTTATAAAAATGCTGATCTTAAAAAATGTTCCAGCTTTAAATATTTCCTGTCTTAAAAATGCCATACCTTAAAAATTGCTTTAAAAACTACATTTATTAAAAATGCCCTACCTTCAAAAATATCATACGTATAATAACGTCTGACTTTTAAAAATTTTCCACTTTAAAAAATGCTCCAGCTTTGAAAACTCCCTGCATTAAAAATGCCCTACCTTCAAAATATCCTACCTATGAAAATGCCCGACATTCAAAAATTTCTAGTTTTAAAAATGCCCTACCTTCAAAAATGTACTTCGTATGAAAACGTTCGACTTTTAAAAATGCCCTAGTTTAACGATGCTCCAACTTTATTTACTCCCTGCATTAAAAAGGCTCTACCTTCAAAAATATCCTACTTTGCCACAGAAAAACAAGAGATATAACAAAACGTTTTCAATAATTTTTTTTGATTCTACCTTGGGTCTCTCTGTACAAAAATAAGCACAAGCTGAAAAAATGTTGAGCGCGCATCGTCTTGAGGCCTTGAACCTTTTGATAGATACACACATATTCGTTGAAATGAGTTATGAATGTGTGAACATATATATATTTTTTTCAGTGGGTGGACGGTGGAAACTAAAATTAAAAAAGAAAAAACATGGAGTTCATACGACTAACTTCCCAGAGTAGAAAAATACGTAAGAACATTAGTTGTCTTGCAAAATATTCAGCCGATGAATCCCGTTGTAGATGTACACGCACGTTGATTCAAAGTCAAATTCCATAAAACTGATGATTTTATGAAAAAAATTATTTCATTGAATAACAGCGGCGCTATCTGCCAAAAGTTGATCTTACCATTTCGTGGACTCTTTAACAACTACTTTGCACAGTAAAGTACAGCCTACATTTTTCTATTATTAAAGCAATTTTTCTAATCGGATTAGTATTTCCTAAAATTAATATTGATATGGCAAAGCAGCGTTTGGTGGGCCAGCTAGTAGTCAAATATAGTATATGATACTCCTGAATATTTTTTTTTCCCCCACTAAATAAGATTGTTTGCACTAATATTGAAATTGTGAAAATTTATTTTTGTTTTGCAAAATTGTTTTGGAGATTTGAAAATTCAAAGAATTTATTTAAATATGCAAGTTAGAAGAAGGGAGAATGAAAAGTTGGAATTTTTGTAATTTCCAAAGTTTTCTCGAACACGGCTTTAATAATTTTGATAAAATTTAGTGCAAGTAATACTGTCAGTAATTCTAACAAAACTGCGTTTTAAGTTTCTCAAAAAACACGAATAGTAAAAATATGTTTTTTTTTTTTTCTCAAAAATCGTCACTGAATGTTCAAACTGGAGTTTATACTACATATTGGAATTACGTAGAATAAACCCTATGTAAAGCTAAAGAACAACTATGATTAGATTTGTAAGTTTGTTGCCATCTATTACATAAACTTAGCCACCATTATGACTACATTTGCCACATCTCGTACTTTGCTGAAAACACTTGCTTTATTAATATCTAGTATAAATGATCTTACTTTTCAATTATTAATATTTTGTTTTGGTATATAATTTTTTAATCGTTTTCAATCATTCAAGGAGTTGGGTTACAGAACCCTATTGTTGATTTAGGTAAATGAATATTATTCCTTTATTTTAATTGCTAAATTTTGTTATTAAATTATAATTAAATATTTAGTTCCTTACTACATCAACCTGTGTTGTTATTTGGATTGGACTAACCCTATCAACATCATATACATAAGTTTCATGCTAAATAACTGAAACTCACAGATATATCCCATTTTGTTTAAAAATTATACTAAAACATGAATGTATATTAGACTGATTCAAAAGAAAAAAATATTGGCGCAAAATTATAGTCCGCTAATGAACAATTTTAGTGTGATACTAGCTTAAAATGACGTTTGAGTCATGCCTGAAACGTCATTTTAAGCTAGTATCACACTAAAA
>CAKKXW010000002.1:47066801-47080530 GCA_920937365.1 Sphaerophoria rueppellii
GTGATACTAGCTTAAAATGACGTTTGAGTCATGCCTGAAACGTCATTTTAAGCTAGTATCACACTAAAATTGTTCATTAGCGGACTATAATTTTGCGCCATTGTTTTTCGTTCATAGTTATATAGAAAATATTGTTGAAAATTACCAAAAAAAAAATATACTGTAAAAGTTATACATGGGAAAGATTGTGTTTTTGAGTTTGGAATCTTATAACTTTTTCATAGTTCATCAAAAAGGCTAGATTTAATAATTTTCTTGAATAAAATTGAACGCTTTACGAAAAAATCTCTCTTTACTTTTTCTTATAAGCCACCCGCTATTCAACTTTGAAATGTAAAATGTGATTTTTTCTTCATTTTTTTACAATTTTTAACGCAATTATTTGGGTTTACAAAAAAATTTGGCAAACTTTTCGAATTGTTTGTATTATATATTGTTTTTTGGTTTAACAAATCCTTGTATTTAACTGTGAAACTCCTGTAACTATCGTATCGTATCGGCATGTCATTACGATGATGGAAAAGTGGGCTTCGCAATTCTGTCTGTCTGTCTCTATCTCAACCTTCAGCCCAAAAAATTAAAGAAATTGACTTCAAAGTTGGCAGTTAAGGGGTTTGGACTACTTCCTAGAGGAGGAAATTGAATAAGGATCAAAACTAACGGTCCTTGTCATATGACAAAATGAGAGAAGATTTTTTTTCTCAAAAATCGCTCCAATTTGAATGAACCCAAATTAAAAAGATCCTCCGCCTTAGTGATTGTTTATGCAAGAGCATAACGTCAGTTCAAAGGAAAAACTCACTAACAACATAGGATTTCAATAGCAGTTAGTGAGTTTTTCCTTTGAAGCGACGATAAGTAAACGGACAGCACGTATACGTCACAGTGCATGTGGGAAACATGCAAATAGTGTGAATTACAACTTTTTTTTATAAATAATCTTTGGCATTTAAATAAAAACTTGCATTCAGGGATAGAACAAAATGTTCATCTTATTGCTAACTAATTTTAATAAACCAACAAAAACTCAGACTCTTTTTAAATTAAAGCCAATTAAAGCTTGTTACTAAGAATATCAATTTGTTTATATTGAAATTATTCGTTAGACTATCTTGTGATTGAAAAATCATACCTTAGAATCAAAAATTTAAACATATTTCTAACTTTAATTTTATTCTGCTTGCTTTATAAAATATTTTTGAAACAAATACATAAATACAAGCCTAACACAGAACAAATATAATATTTTATTTTATTTTTGATTACTTAGAGCCTGGTTACACGAGCGCAAAAAAGAATTACTTTTGTGGATACACACAGAAAACAAAAATTAAGTGGATATGCAAGAAACGAGCAAGACAAAAGGAAATTTGTTGTTGTTCGCCGGCAGATAGAAATGAAAATGTCTGACAAAAGGAGAAAGTTTTGAGAAGAAACATGATTTTTAACGCAAAACTAATATCTGAAAATGAGGAAAAAGACGAAACTTGGCATTTTTTTCCATCCCTTTCCTTCCTTCTAAAAATCATCCGCTTTTTTTCGTGAATTAATTCTTTTTTGCGCTCGTGTAACCAGGCACTTAGTAACGTCAAAATGTCCTCAAAGGCATAATGGAATGATCGAAATACAAAATTTACTAATGCCCTACCTAATATGACCGTTGCCCTACCTTAAATTTAACTCTGGCTACGGGCCTGACTTCTATTCATCATTGTGCTTTAGTGAGCAATCTTAACTTTTATAATTTTGTAAAAGGGCCTTCAGTTAATAACACCAAAACTGTTTATTGTTATGAGAATACTGATTTTGATGCAATAAATGTAAATATTTCTTCTTTTTCGTGGACTGAGATTTTTAGTCAATCTGATCTAAATAGTTCGTATAACAATTAAAAATCTGTTTTGAGAATCGCGATCGAACAATTTGTTCCAAAGAAAATAGTAAAGTGTAACGCTAATCCTGTTTGGTTTAACAAAAGACTATCAAGGCTAAAAAGTCAGAAAAATAAAGCGCATAAAAGTTGCAAAGGTAATAAAGAAAGTGAAACTCTACGGCATAAATATTTATCCTTGGAACGGGAATTTGTTTCCCTTAACATGTTTTTATATAATAATTATATTTCATCAACTAAGTTAAAGATAAAAAAGAATTCGCGCCATTTTTGGAAATTTATTAATTCCAAACGGAATAATACAGGTTTTCCAAATTGTACGACTTATTCTGGCTTTTCATCCAGCGATATTTATGAGATTTGCAATCTTTTCGCCAAATATTTCGAATCAGTTTATTCTCATGATGTGCATGCTCAAAATATTCCTAACGTCAACGAGATTCTAAGTTTGAGTAATATTGAAGTTAGTACTGATGAGGTGTTAGTTGAGGTGCTGGTTGCTTGATTCTTCGAATTCTGCTGGACCTGATGGTTTTTCCTCGGGTTTAATTTATTATGGAATAAAACAAACGATATTGTGTTTATAACACAACGCGACGCACGAAATAATTCAAAGAACTAACTTGCACTGGAGCAAGTACGAACGCGACACAAAAGAGAATACGAAAGAAAGTGCAACAACACAGCTCATTGATAAAGCTGTCACCGCGGCTGCTCAGCTGGGTTGGGTTCGATGTCGTGGAAGAATTTTCGAATTGATTTCATAAAGTTTGATCGATTTATTAAATCGATCAAATCAATGAAAGCACAAATGATCTCTTATGCACAGTGGGGTGCAAAAGACAATGGGCGCCAGGAATTTTTTTTTGAAAACGAAATTAGCCAAAAATTCCAAAACTAATTTTAATGGATGAAAAAGGAATGAAATAAAAAAAAGAAGTCAATTTTAGGTTTGTTTTAAGTATTTATTGGGAAACCGTGGGATAGAAGATCCCTGGACTAATACCCAAGCTATTTTCAAAATGAAGTCAAGAGAACAAAAAAAGAAAGTGTACAAAATAAAATGGCGTATAATTAAGAAAGCAAAACTAGTAAAGAATTAAAATGGGTTTATAACACTTCTAATAGAACGCGACTCGAAGTTCAAAGCACGAATTCACGACACGAATTATATACATATTTTTTTTTTAATAGATATTAATAGATTTTCACCTAAAGCCTATGTACTTATCTTTATGTTTATCCTTATTATATTTTCCTCGTATCTCCTTAGGTTCCTTCTTCCCACCTCGAATCCTGTCTCCTTTTCTTTTCTCGAATTTTCTATCAAGATCCTAAAATTACACCTTCTCGATTTTTTTTTTCTTTTCCAAAAATTCCTCGGATTTTCTGTCTTATCGCTTGGTTGGTTCTCCAAAGAGTGCCCTCCAAGCTATTCCCCAACAATTTTCCTCCCTCGTCCATCACATACACTCACACATACATTCTCACCAAACAGTCGCTTTCGTGATCATCGGTCACGGATTTACGGCTTCCTGGAAGCTTTACGCTAACCGAGAGAGCTACCGTTGTTGAATCTCAACGAAACTTTACTTTCACACACACAAACACGGTTTCAGCAAGTTATTGGATGTGCTTCCAAAACTTGCCGAAACATTATGGCCGAGTTCAGACCCCTTCCCAACTAAACTTATTCTTCGAGAAAAATTGAAAAAGTTAAAATCGAGAAGAAGTCTCACTAGGCATTCTCCTAACAAACTACGTTAAAACTACCGCGTAGGATTCGAAGTGCAAACATTTTAACAATATTCTATTTCGGAGATATGAAGGAAGTCGTTTCTTGAAAAATATTCTTTTTTTTACACTTACAGAAAATCTAAACGTTACGTCGCGTTAAAAACCCATTTGGACATATCAATTAAGGTGAATTAATATAGAATTAAAAAAGTTAAATTACGTTAAAAGACATTAGCAAATACTACGAAACTTGAATAGAATGTATAATTTTGTATGAAATGTGATTTGTAAGGATGTGTTGTTATAATTGTTTTTATATTCTTGTTTTGGTGTTGTAGTTTTAATGTTGTTATTGTTGTTGTTATATGTAAGTAAGAGTCCGCCCGACTCTACTTCTTCGGCTCATCCGCCGGCACATCGCACTCGTCCTCGTAAACCTATTTGGGTTGCTTTTGCAAAATAAAGGCTCGGTACACCAATGGTTGATGAGACCACGGTTGCCCTCAACTTCGACGATATTTTGCAGCCACAACAAAAAGAAAAAGAACCAGCCGAAGGATGGTTTTTGTTACGGCAAAATTTACCGTAACAAAATGCAGCAGTCTCTCTCGCTGAACCATTAAGAATTATTTTTATTTAAGAAAGGTGTATTCTTAAATCTTATTTAACTGAAAGAGTTCAAATCGTTAAGATAGACAATAATCTTTCGGACCCCATTTATGTTCCTTCGGGCGTACCCCAGGGTAGCTATATTGGTCCTTTATTGTTTTCTTATTATTATGACATCTCGGATATTTTTGTTCATTCGCCTTCTTTACGCCAACGACCTCAAGCTATACAGACAAATCGAATCTTCACAAGATTGTTTACTCCTTCAAGAGGATTTAATGAGGCTCTCTCGATGGTGTAAATTAAATTGTCTTCATCTAAATGTAACTAAATGTCAAGTAATAACATGATGTAGGAAGCAAGGTTTTATGAGCTACGCTTACAAGTTGAATGATGCCACTTTAGAGAGAATTTCCCAAAAAAAAAATACCTCGGTATCATCCTGGATGAAAAACTTTCCTTTAAGGCTCATATTGATTAATGATTATGTATCAAATAAAAGCAATGCAATGTTGGGATTTATCAAACGAAATTCTAGGGAATTTTCTGATATCTTCACACTTAAATCACTTTATTTTACTTTAGTTCGTTCTGTTGTTGAGTATTGTGCTATTATTTGGAATCCTTACTATTGAAAGGGTTCAAAGACGATTTTCAAGATATGCTCTCTTTAAGATTAACTTTTCAAACAATGATATGCCCAGCTACAATACTAGGTGCTTATTACTTAGGATTCAAACTCTGGTTCTAAGACGAAAATATTTTGCTATTATGTTTATTCGTGATGTTCTTAAGTCTCATATTGATTGTTCATTTCTTCTGAGTAAACTTTGTTTTTGTGTTCCTTTAAGAATTCTTAGAGTTACAGTTTTATTTTTTGAACGTTTTCATAGAACAAATTATGGATCAAACGCACCGAATTCAAGATGCATCAAAGAGGCAAACTCAGTCCGTAACCTAATTGATTTTTTTGAAGACTGTTCTAGAGTAACCTTTGAGAAAAATCTTCTGTATATTTTAATGTATTCTGCATAGTTTTACGTTTTAAAATTAGTCTTAACTATATGAATTTTTGTATTTTAACACTGTAAATAATTCTTGTCCTATTTATTAAATATTTTGTAATCGAGTCTGTAAGAATATATCTGATTGACAATAAACCAAACTAAACTGAACTAAACTAGATGTAGAAAAGGCTTTTGACACTGTCTGACAAGATGGCCTCTTGCATAAACTTCTAACTTTAAGCTTTCCAATGTATCTAATACAAATTGTGAAGTCATTTTTGTCGTCCAGAAGTTTTGTTGTTTGTGTTAATACCTATTCTTCACAAACATTTTACTGCACTGCCGGTGTACCCCAAGGGTCAGTCTTTGGTCCAGTCCTCTATACACTTTTTACATCAGATCTACCCAACTTACAAAACTGTAACACAGCTTGGTTCAACTATTGTAACTAACTTGCAATCCGCTTTAAATACACTTCCATCATTATTTTACGGATTGGAATTTTAAGGTAATTGCTTTGAAGACAGTTAAGTTTTTTTTTTTATGAATCAACAATGTATATCCTTTTTTTTTAATGTTTATTTATTTATTTACTTGTTTATCTATGTAGTAATTAGTCAGTAAAAATGTATTTCTTCTGATAGTTTAACCATTTAAGTATTTATTTATTTATTTTTTAACTAAACTGGGGCCTGAACACCAAAGATTCAAAAAGGCATCGACTGCCTTTTACTCCTGCAATAGAATTTTCGGAAAAACCTGGGGACCAAATCCTAAAATTATCAGATGGATGTATTTTGCAATAATTAGACCAATACTAACCTACGGTAATTTGGTATGGTGGAAAGCTTTAGAAAAGAGCACGAACCTGAAAACTTTGACAAAAGTTCAAAGATTAGCGTGCACTGGCATTACTGGGGCAATGAGATCCACTCCAACTGCGGGGCTGGAAGTTATACTTGATATTATTCCCCTAGACCTCTTTGTTCAAGAATCTGCGGCCAAAAGTGCCCTGAGACTAAGTCAAACTAAAGTCTGGAAAAATAGTTCCATGGGACATGCCCAGATCCTTCATAAAGTTATGGGTCATAGTACTACAACAGACTATAAAACACCCGAACTTGATTTTCACAAACCATTCCAGGCTGCCATCCCAAGCAGAGAGGAATGGATAGATAATATACCGTACTCCAGTGAGTCGTCAATAGCTATCTATACTGATGGCTCTAAAATGGACACTGGTGTAGGAGCAGGCTTCTATTCCTAATCTCTCAAGTTAACCGACTCGCTTAGGCTTCCAGACTACAGTAGCGTCTTCCAAGCGGAGGTCCTGGCAGTGACAACAGCTGCTAAAAAGGTATCAATGATGGCGATACCACGAGCTGATATCACCTTTTACATTGATAGCCAAGCGGCAATAAAAGCGATTACTGCAACTGAGGTAAACTCTAAGCTTGTTTCATGCTGCCGCGAAGAGCTCAAGGTTCTTGGCGCGCAGCACAACATTAGACTCTGCTGGGTCCCGGGCCACAGCGATATACTAGGCAATGAGAAGGCCGATGCATTAGCAAGATTAGGGTCAATGCTTGACGTAAGCCAACCTCAGCTAGTTAGCACCCCTACCTGTTATTTAAAACAGGAAATCTCAAAAAGAATAACTATCAAGGCCGATGAAAGGTGGAATCTTCTTGACACCTGCGGCACAACAAGAAAGATCTGGCCCTGTTTTAACAAACAAAGAACGGAAAAAATTATGCAGCTACACAAGGCATCACTTTAATCTCTTGTAAGCATTTTCGACGGACATAATCTGGTAGGTTATCATATGATAAAGATGAGAATCAGTTCAGATGATCTATGCAGAGGATGCGGTGACGAGGAGGTGCATGAAGACACATCGCACTTTCTGTGTCACTGTCCCGCACTTTCCCACCAAAGGAAGTAACTGCTTGGCAACTTTTTCTTCGGGGGTTTCGAAGAACTCTCTAGTACGCCAGGTACTAGCATCCTGAACTTCGTCAAGGCCTCTAAATGGCTTGACCAACTGAACACATAGGTTTTTCTTATTAGCCTGAGTAGCAATACTCGCGGGTATCACAATGGATCTGTATTGATCTAAGTGTGACGGTAAAAACATCAACTGTCAGCCCCTAAACCTAACCTAACCTATTTATTTATTAATTAAAAAAAATTAATGGAGTGGCGTGACAGCTCTTAAAGAGCCAAGGCTTACTCTCATCAACAATTCTCTGGGTGTGTATGAAGAATTGATTTGACCGCCGCCGATTCCGAACGGCAAAGTTGAGAAGCACTTTTACATGACAGATTGATACTCTTGGAAGTTTTGTCAGTTCTTTGCTCGTGAAACTATGGGCACAAGTAGGACTCGAACCCACGACGCACGTTCTGCTTAGCAGTGAACGCACCTAACCACTAAACTACGGACACTACATTTATCGATTTATTTATTTATTAACTTCCCAGAGGAAGTTATTGAATTTTGTGAATTTCCAATTTTCACATTTCTCTATGTTTTGAGGTCACTTGAATCCGAATCAACCCTTTTTATGATGATGTCTGTGTGCGTATATGTGTGTTCGTATATATGTGCGGACGTGCGTTACTTTTTTCAGCTCATTTATCTCGCGAACCACACATCGTATTGTCATAATATTGTCTCATTCGACGCGGCATTGTGTTGTTAAGAGCTGATAAGGTTTTGAGCGAAATCGGCAAAAATCTAAGACAACCCTAACATAATGAAAATTATGATAATTTCTGCAATAATTTCAACAATAATGCAAAAATCTTATAGTAAATGTGAAAAAAAAAACAATATTCAGGAGTATCATAGACTATATTTGATTACTAGCTGACCAAGCAAACGCTGCTTTGCCGTATAAATATTAATTTTCGGAAATACTAATCCGATTAGAAAAATTGCTTCAATAATAGAAAACTACAATATTCAGGAGCAATAAAGGCTGTATTTTACTGTGGAAAGTAGTTGTCAATGAGTCCACGAAATGGTAAGATCAACTTTTGGCAGATGCCGCCACTGTTATTCAATAAACTTAATGTTTTTCATAAAATAATCAGTTTTATGGAATTTGACTTTGAACCAACTTGCGTGCGTACAACTACAATGGGATGCATCGGCTGAATATTTTGCAAAACAACTAATGTTTGTACGTATTTGTCTACTCTGGGAAGTTAGTCGTGTGGACTCCATGGGTCGCACTCATATTTTTTATTTATTAATTCATTTATTTTTTGTTTGTTATTTGTTTATTTATTTAGTTATTTTATTTATTTATTTATGTATTTATTTATCGATTTATTCATTTATTTATTTATTTATCTATTTACTAATTAATTATTTTCTTATTTATTCATCATTATTTATTTGTTCTTTGGTTATATAATTCTGTGATAATTCATTGTTGGATCATTAACCACCCCTTTTCCCTTGCTCGAGAATAAATATATTTATCTCTTTATTTCTTTTTTCTCTGTTTAATGAAGGTTTTTTTGTGTGTAGCTTTTCCTTCAAGTCTAAAAATTATTATATACTTGGCAGTAGTAAGGTAGTTTATATACCAATCTCTGTAAATTTTGCAATACAGATTTAAACATTCTGTGATACTGTACGATGTGGTACGGTCATAATGCTGTATGATTAATATTCTACATTTATACTGTAAGCGTCTGTTTCACAATATACAAGCAAAGTTTCAGTTAAGCTTCTTGGAAGCTAACTAGCAGTTAAAATTCAAAATAGCGCTTCACAATGAGGATGAAGTACTCTATAGGGTAGTTAACTGGCAATTAATAGAATTAAAAGTCTGAAAAAAAAACAAGATTTGTCATTTTTTCAATTAAAATAGAATTCAATTTCTGAAAAGCAAGGATTTTTAAATAATTGTCATTTTTTTCCAATAAAATGGATATTCTTCTCGACACGTAAGATGACGAGTTTGATGGGTTCTTTTTTTGCGTTCCGAGGTAGAACGGATTTTGTGGGATACTTGGACGAAGTTGACTTTCGGGTGCGTTTTCGATTAAAGAAAGAAGCAATGTGTTGTGTACTTTCTTAAATAGAATATTCTTTCATAGAATTGCCAAATAAGAAATATTCGCAATATTTTCGGGTTTATTGAAAATAGTGCATGGTTCGATGGATTACATTCTGCAATACAAAATATGATTCAATTGATAATCATCGTGTATACTGATTGATAACAGGTATGGCCAACAATCACGACAAGTCAAACAAAGAATTATAACTTTCAAAGTCTGGTATCTATTCATTGAACGCTACTAGGTTGTAAGCCAATTCATTGCCATATATTACTTCAGATTTGCAAGCGCCCACAAAAGTTAATAGTAGTTCTGACCTGTAATTTCCGAAAAAACAACAGATGTCCTTATGATATTTGTTTATTTTTTTCTGACTTTGCCGTTTTCATAGTAATTCCATACAAATATATTTTATTCAATAATATTTCCCATATTCGATTTTGCAAAACCAAGAACCTACATTTTTTTCGAATTTGTCAAAATCTTTCCAAGTGGAAAATTGAAATAACTGGCAACTAGTTACCCAAAACATTAATTTATCAGAAGGATGATTAATTTGACTGTCAGCTAATTTTAAGTGCTGGTTTACTAATCAGAACTTTACTTGTATATTGTGAAACAGACGCTAAGGCAATCCGCACACGAAGCAACTGTTTTGCAGCTAGAGTCGCGAATCAGTTGCTCAAGCAACTGTTTTACAACTTGTTTGCGATCGATTTCCGACTTCTCTCCGCACTTGAGCACGACCGAATTGTGACTGTTTATAGCAGCAAAACATTTAAATGAAACGGATGCCAAATTCTCTGCATTTTGGATCAAACAAACCAAGCCCTTTTCATCCCAATTAAGCTTCTTCAGATAAACTCCTTGAATGATTAAAAACCGCATATCTTTCCAATATCCTTTACCTTTACATAATCAAAATCCTAAATGTTATCAACCATCAAATGATTTACTCTTTTTCTTATTTTCCGAGTTTTCCACCAATAATTTTCTATTTTTCTATTTGAAAACGAGTGAACTTAACATTCGCGGTTTTATATCAGCAATATTTTATTTGAAAACTAAAGCACCTACATCTCTTATGAGTTTTGCGGGTTTTCCATAAGGAACTTTCTATTTTTCTATTCTATAAGCGATTCAGGAACTAAAAGAACATGCAAGAAACCAAATTCACGTCTATGTATCGTATCATATTTCATATTTTCAGCTTTCTGACTCTTCCGTATGGTTTTCCAATGCCAAATTCCAAAACTCAAAAAATACAAAATGCAAAATCCATAAATATCTGTTGATCCGTTCAGAAGTCCATACCATTTTACAATTATACAAAATATTATAATTTTAATTACAAAAACAAAAAAAATTGCTTAAGCAACTCAAACTCGACCTACAAAATCAGTTGCGTGCGACTAGTTGGAAACCGATTGCAAACCGGTTTCATTTCAGTCGAATGTGGGGGCACTCATATAGAGCTACATATACATAATAGTCGCAAAACAGTTGCAAAACAGTTGATTCGTGTGCGGAGGGCCTAAGTCTTAAGTCTAAGTCTGGATCTCAAAATACTGGATTGCAAAATACTGAATCCTAAAACTCGGAATCTAAAAATATTATATTTTTATTTTTTGTTTTAAAGAAAAATAAAAAGCAGAACTCGATTTATGTAGGGTCGTAGCACCAGTTTCAGAACAGTTTTCGGACTATGAGGAAAGAACATGTTGCAAAAAATACTTTAACTGACTTTAGTATTGTATTTTTGTTTTTTTCTGAAATATTATCTCAAATATTTTCATGTTTGATACTCTTTTTTTTCCATAAACATTATCAGTAAATATTAAAAAAAAAAGATCATATTGAAAATTTTTTCCTATTCTCGAACACCTTTTTTTTTAATTGTTTCCTAATCCCGAACACTGAAACCAAAAGTCACTAGTGGTTAGAAAACTATGTTAAAGCCAAAATTTTCGTCCTTATTGCATATTTTTTATATAGAAATGTAAATAATAGTAGGACCCATTTAAAAAATAAAAATAAATAAAAATCATATGTTGATATATCCTTATATGTACTTAGTTCCATCTTAAAAATAAATATTATGTAGTAATGTTCTATTTTTTTTTAAATATTCAGTAAGATTAATAATAATTATAACCCATTTTGAAAATTTTCAATATAGATAGTTGTTGTCGCATCAAGTTTCAAGGAAAAAAAATGTTAAAATATTTGTTAGGGGCTTGAGTTTTTTTAAAGAAAACATCATTTTCCAATCTTTTAATATTTTGAATGAAATCGTTTTTTAACGTTTTTCTTATACGTCTCTTAGCAAAGAATTTTAAATTCATCTCTTTGAGAGAATAAAAGGCAAATGTTCTTTTTATCGTGGATTCGACCAAGTTTACTCAAACTGACTTATCAATTTTAAGCCATTCTCTTTCTCAGAGCTTCGTTAAGCTTTTCTACAGATCCGTTGCTGTTTCCATACATTCTCCTGTCTTTGATTCCACAAAGATTCTGTTACAATGGGATTAAAACACTATTCACATGAGCACGACCAACGAACGACGTATGAATGAAGAAAAAAGATTTTAAATACGTTTGAAGCCGTACTTCCTAACAAATTCTCAACAAAACGATAAAAGTATTGTTTATGTTTGATTTATGATGCATACATACAAATTTATTCGTCATGAAAAGAATTCAAGTTGATACGAACTGACAAACTCTACTCGCGTTCCACATCATCCACACTCCAAACGAACAAAATGTTCGCGCGCGTATAACAACCCCAAAAATCATTCTTGTTCATTCGCGACGAATTAAAAACTCTCATGTGAATGTGAATGAATTGTCAAAATCGACGAATTTTCGTTCATTCGTTGGTATTTGTTCTTGCTCATGTGTAAGAATAGTGCATAACATCGGGCAGTTAAATTAAGGTCATCGAAATAAGCTCCATCCAATGAGTTGTTTCCCGATTTGTGTGAATTTTGGTATTGTCCTGCTGAAAAATCACAGCCATCTGCTAAGACAGGTATCAATTTGCGCAGCACTTAAACATAATCCCGACTATTGATTTTTGATGACTTCAATCGAATTTCCAAGCATCCTATCAAAGAACCCCATATCATCAGTGCTCCACCAAAATTAGGCCATTAGAAATATCTCGTACTGCAGTATCCATGTTACCCTTCAGGATCATCTAGGTTCAATTTCTTCTCATCAGAAAAAAAATGACATTTAATCGAATTTGAAGGCACATACTGAACAAACTTCTTATTGAAACTTCCGATCTCGAACATGAAAGAAAAGGGTGTTCAAAAAAAGGATTTTGTCTTTTTACACTGTGATGAATAAATCTTAGTGATGAACAAACCTTTCAAGATAAACACTTTATTCAAAATGTAAAGAAAGCAAATTATAATGTTTCTTATAAAAGACACAGGTTTTCTGAAAAGCTTATAGGTAAATTTGATAGATCTTTGATAATTTGATTTCAACGATAGTCATTTCAACGATGCAAACTTTTTAAATAATAGAGTCAACTTGTAGCTCTAATGAGGTACGAATATGTTTTCATATTTCATATTTCTGCTGCTTTTAAAAAAGTTACGGGCTTATACAAAAAACATGGGCGTATAATATAGAAGCATGAATTGATTAACGTCAGCACCTAGCAATTAAGCCTTATCTGACGTGTGACCACTCACACAGGTGTCGTTTATAAGTGTTGACATTCACCCTGATGATCCAACAGCTACAAAAGCACACCTCAACTTTCAAAAGAAAGAAGCGGGTACCCTGCAACCGGATTCACACCAGTACCAATTGAATTAGTGCCAGCCCTTATTCATCTTGGTTTGATTCTAGACTACTATTCAGGCAAAACACGGAACTGCACTCAACCCTCGTTTACCGAAAGAAGAGCCGTTGTCCGGTCACGGAAACTGCACTCAACTTTCAGTCACCGAAAGAAGAGCCGTAACCGCGATTTGCGAACAGCAGCTGAGGCCAAACTCAGACAACCACAACCCCCGCGAAGGTCCATCCCACTAGTGAGTCGGCAAGTACTCACTACCCGTGGTACCCAATTGCCCCTGGGTGAGGGGTTGGTGTCACATTTTGGTTCTGTATAACCATTCGTTATACAGACATTGTTTCATTTTTGTGATCTTTTGAGTTTTGCAGCTTTTATCAACTGGCAGATGAGGGACACCGCTCACCCTCTGTCAAGTATATCCACTTTGATTGAAGGGATGAACCAGCCAATCAAGAGATATACCCAACAGGGCGTCTAATTTCATTAACGTCTATCCACATTCGATATTCGTTGATCGTATTTCCTCATTTAATATATCCTTAGATATATTATCTGTTAAGGATCGCATCAATCTTCATTATACGT
>CAKKXW010000002.1:47155274-47168503 GCA_920937365.1 Sphaerophoria rueppellii
CCGCCTGTTCTTTAGACTGGAAGACGAGTTTCTCTTTTTCCTGAACATACCAAAGCCATGGCATTTACAAATTTCCGTACTTCCGTTTCCCCTCAGTTTCCGACGATCACCACTTTTATTTGGACCTTTTTGTTTCGATAAAGTTCTTGGACCGTTGATCCCGAGTCTCTAGGTGTGGCGCTCGACCCATCAGCCCTGGAATCGTGTCATATCTTTGTAAGATTGACCCGTGTCCATAAGTGCTGTGCTTCCAAAAACTCAGTTCTTTTGAACGAATTGCAGTTTTGGCTGCCGTGCACCTTATGAACTCATCCAGAGCCGGGAAATTCAATATCATTTCCAACCCAGCTCGCGGTGTGGATCTCTGAGCCCTAGTTGCCAGGTTCTTGAAATAGCTTTGTTTTTCCAGGTTTATTTTCACCACTAGCAGCCTTTGACTCCCCTTTGCCTTCATGCCTTTAAACATTTACGGTACCGAAACCATACAAGTCCTTTTTCTCTTTGAGCAGAAGGTCAGATTTCTTGTCCGCCACAAACAAGAAGCACCACCATGGCTCTTCCTTGAATTTTGGAGCTTCCATTCTAAAATGGGAAGCTCTCTGTTCTGCTTCGCCATCAGCTTAATAATGGCTGCGTCCTCATGTTCTGCAGGAGGGGGGGATCCAGATACTGAACTGCTGGCGGAGTGGTAGAGCTGCGGCGGGTAGAACTTCTAGGGAGCAACATTCCCATAGTACGCTAATGTGGGCGATTGTACGGTTTAGGAACTCTCGTGATTTCTGGTCACCGCAGCAAAGATATAGTCCTCAGAACTATCGTTCTCAGATGCCGCCATCATAGCTTTGAGAATCTCGTTTTCTACAAGAAGCCAGTTTTTTGCCGACATTTTTCCACCTGGGTCGTCACGGCTTATGATGGTGATTTGTAGGTCAATCGGGGTGGTGTCGAAGCTGCTGGTGTTCTGTTTCTTAGCACCGTCTTGCTTGGCTGTCTCCTCCGGTCTTACTCTCTTGGATGTTCCTGGTTTCTTTCCAGAAGAGGTGCTTGCCGGTGCTTGCTCTTTATTAGCTTTAGCTAGCTGTTTCTTACTGGAAGTCGCCTCAACTTTTCCCTTGTCGTTCCGAGCAGTCGAGTTATTGCCAGCCTCTTCACGGTTTGTCTTTATAGGGACTGACCCAGATTTGTCAGCATCTACTCCTTCACTCTCCGACTTTTTGGTGTTCGCTCTTTTAGATGTTTCCTTAGGGGCACTGGCAGTCTCTGCCAGCGAAGTTCGTAGTTCTTAACTAGCTTTCTGTGCTTTTTTAGGAGAGACTTTTCTCTCGAGTTTTTCAACTCGGTAATTCTCACGAATCTTTTAGAGGATCTGCAGTGTTGCTGAGTTGTCTCGAAGTTTTGAGGGATGCTACAGACTTAAGCATAGTCTCTTCTTCTCGGGTCCATCAGTAGCTCGTCCCCGGTTTGACTACCTATCTTTATCTTATCTTATCTTTTTAATTCTCTTTTCTCTCTGTCATTGTTAAATTTTGTCACTGACGACATAGCTTCTTGCGAAGCAAAGCCCCCGCCAAGCCGGCAGCCGTGACTTCTGCCGACTCTTTTCTACATCTTTTTTTTTTTGTTATTAACATCCCTGCTTTTTTGTGGTTTTCTTAGTTGTCTTTATCCGTAGCTGGATTCGTGGAGTGCAGTTTAATAAAATTAGAAGAAATGTGCCGGATATTAACTATAGGGATGTTCTGCCGTAGGAATGCGGAAAATTATATTAATTTATTTACTTAAATTCATTCGTAAAATCACAAGTCATAATTGTTAATAGATCATCCGTGTAATAATGCATATACTTAACCATTTTTTTATAAACTCCAACATTTAAATTGATTTCAGTTTCTTACAGCAACCAGAAGGTGAAACTACGATGGTCGGATTCTGGCGTTACCTTAAATCCTGAACTCAAGCTTTTGCAATATAATCTCGGGCAGCCATTGGAAACCGAAGAAAGTGATGGTTACATGCCTGAGAAAGTTGGAAATTTTTCTCGATTAACGGTTTATTTTCGGTTTGAACGACAAATCGGGCATCATTTAATACAGACATTTGCCCCATCCTCATTGGTTGTTATGCTTTCTTGGTTTAGTTTTTGGCTTGGATTAGATGCAATTCCAGGTAGAGTAACATTGCTTGTGACGTGTATGTTGACATTGGTAACAATGTTTACTGGACTGAGAGCCGATATACCACCAGTTGCCTATGTAAAGGTAAGAATTTATATAAATTACAAAAGTATAGAATTTAGAAAATAAAGCTGCCCCTTGGAAAGCTCTGTGATAGGTATTATTTAATTATTTAATTTATTTAATTTTTTTTCAGGCTCTTGACTTGTGGATGGCTGGTTGTATGGTATCTGTTTTTGCTGCACTGGCAGAGTTTGTGGTTGTTAAAGTTTTAGAAGTTCAGTACCAATATCAAATCAATAAAGTGCCTAAAGTTCTTCCTATGGTAAGTTTACGTGGTAATACTTATCTCAATAATCTTGTTGCAAGGTAAGAAAAGTTGTTCTTGTGAGGGATAGCTTATGTACTTACTTACTTACTTAAGGTGGCGCTACAGTCCGTGGTGGACTTGGGCCTCAACCAACAAACCCATCCAGCCAGCTCGGTCCCTAGCTAGCTTTCTCCAGTTTTGCACTCCAAGTTGATTGAGGTCCTCTTCCACTTGAGTGAGCGAACTGAGTCGCAGTCTTCCTCTCCTCCTACGGTGTCGGGAATAGTGTCGAAGGCTTTCGGGGCAAACAAACTATCTCGAAAGTGTATGCGTCTATTGTGTCGTTCTGTCCGAGCCGTCGGTGTTGGGTGTCCTTCCTCGAAGACAGAACATACTTAGTTTTCCCCTCATTAACACTAAACCCATTTTTGCCGCTTCTGTCTCAATTCTAACAAAGGTGCGATTGACATCACTCTGTGTTCTTCCGATTATATCAATATCATTGGCATACGCGAGAAGTTATGAACAGATTATTGGAACATAGTGCCTCTGGTGTTGACGGTGGAGTTCTGCACTATCTTGTCAAGAACAATGTTAAGGAAATCGTACGACAGTGCATTGCCTTGTCAGAATCCTTTTTTGACGTCAAAAGATTCCGTAAGCTCGTTGCCAACCTTGATGGAGCAGCGTGAGTTCTCCATCGTCATTTTGCACAAGTGGACAAGCTTGGCAGTGATGCTAAGACTAGACATAGCTTTAAACAGTTCGTCTCTGTAGATGCTGTCATACGCGGCCTTAAAATCGATGAAAAGGTGGTGGGTATCGATTTGCACTGAACCAAATATAAGAGGTGAAATCAACTAAATGTTTTCGTAACATTTTAACTAAAGAATATTACGAAATTGAAGATTTTTTGTTAATATTTTATTCAAATCAACAAGCTCCATGGAGTTCACTGGAGTCTTCCAAGCTTAATTAGCGCTCGTGAGTATAACGTCCCCGAAATAGCCCTTCTTTAAAAACGGGGCCAAATATTCACTGTTAGACTTTTCTCTCGAACATTTATTTAGCCTTTGGCTAAATACTCAAGTCAGGATTCTGTATGTGAGCACTAGTAAGACTCTCCTATGCAGCAGCAGTTTTGAAGTAATATTAAAATTTTTGGATTTTTGGAACCACGAAAGCCTTAAATAGATTATGTAGCCCGTGAGCAGCTGCCCTTGTACATCTTCTACCATACCTATAGCAATCCGGTTATCTTATGTTACTGTTTTATATGTTTATTAAGGATACCGAATTCTCAAATGACTTTGTACAATTCTTCTCCAAGCGGCCTTAAAGTTTGGATAAATGATGTTATGTTTGAATTCTATCCTGCCTCAGAATGATATCTGATCAATATTCGATGTGCCTGGTAAAAAAACACACTGATATTAACCGATTGCTGACCGGAACATGCTTAAACAAGCCAGGAAGGCCTGCAATGCCCATATATGTCGGACCAAATTTTTACATGACCAAGAATTAAGGCAAAACATACTGCAATTTAACAAAGGCAGTAAGAATTTTTGGTCATTTGTAATAAATATGAAGAATTCTTTTTCTTCGTCGTCGTTCCCTACGCTCGTTGACAATGACACTCCAGTTGTTAGCTTTTTCGCGAAAGCTAACCTTTTTGCTAGGCAGTTCGCCGCCAACTCTTCGCTGCCAGAGAGTGTCATGACTCCGCCTGTTCGTGAGCGCGTCAATAATTGCTTGGGACAAATCTTCTTTCGCATTCGTGCTGTAGCGTGAGTCCTAAGGGATCTCAACATACATAAATCCGCTGGCCCGGATGGTATCCCCGTTATTGTTCTGAAGAGGTGTTCTTCCACGCTGGCAAAACCCCTGCGTAAGCTTTTCCATCTATCCTATTTTTCTGGGCTCGTTCCGAGCAGTTGGAAAACAGCATTTGTCCAGGCAATCCCAAAAAAAGGCGAATCGTCTTCTCCCTCCAATTATCGCCCGATTGCACTTACGTCCCTTCTTTCTTAGGTAATGGAAACGCTGATAAACTATCAGCTCAAGAAATATCTCGAAGACCGAGAGCTTCTTAATGACCGACAGTACGGCTTTCGCAGCAACAGATCCTCTGATGATCTGATGGTTTATCTCACCGAATAGTGGAACAAATCGGTCGTCGTTTTCGAGAAAGTAAGATTGTTGCACTTGATATTTCAAGGCTCTTTCATCGAAAACGAGTGCTTTTGGTATCGATGAATCCCTACTTCGTTGGAGTAGTCTTTCAATGCAAGTTGTATTGGACGGATTCAAGTCTGAAACCTACAATATAAATGCTGTTGTACCCCAGGGCTCTGTTTTGTCTCCGACCCTCGTCCTCATTTTCATTAATGATCTCTTGTCTGTTACTTCAAAACCAATAAATTGTTTCGCTGACGATAGCATCTTAGCTTTTCTTATTCGTTTCCAAACTCACATCCCACCTCTTCGGATGTGGAACTGGAATGGCAAAATATGATTAGCTCATTAAACTCTGACTTAAACAGCATTATTCTATGAGGATTTAAAAACCGCTTAGAGTTTAATCTTTCGAAAACTCAATGCTGTCTTTTGTCGTTGAAGCGAAATATACCCCCCTTGCCACTCTCCATGAGTGGCACTTGCATCAACAAGACCGAACATTTCGAGATTCTCGGTATCTGCATCACTGACTACCTCTTGTGGAACGAGCACATATGCGATGTTCCAAAAATGCCGCAATATGTTTGGGTTTCTTAAGAAGGTGCAAGAAATTTTTCTCCCCGTCTGATCTGGCTATTATCTACAAGACTTATATCTGTCCAAAGCTTGAGTACAATTCTCATATCTGGAGCTGATGCTCCAGCTACTTATACTTAAGCCTCATGGATGGAATACAAAAAAGAGCTGTAAGAATGATTGATGAAAGAGAGATCACTGACTCATTCACCTCATAGACCACCGTCGTGACGTAGCGTATCTCTCCTTGTTCTATCGCTACTTTTACGGTAGTTGCTCTAGTGAAATAGGCAGTTGCATTCCTCCCCTCAAACAATTCACCCGTAATACTCGCGCTTCTAAGAATGCCCATCAGTTTACCCTCGAGCCCAATTTCGGACGTACTCTCATTTTAGCCGGACTATGCGCATGTGGAACTCTCATCCACACTCTGTCTTTCACAGGCATTACAATGTTCTAGAATTTAAGACCAATGTACACCGACACGACACCTCTTTTTCAACCCCTTCTCTTTTTCTTAATGCACTCACGGTGTCTCTGGCCTAAAAATAAAAAAAAGGCCTAACCTTTTTGGAAGGGACTAGCCCCACCATATTTGTCAAGATCCGTTTCCAGCGGCCGCCTTGTGAAAGCAAAAATGGTGACACTTCGCTCACCAGTCCGAGATAGGGAAGTTGTTGATTGCGGTCGGAATAATCGTCAATTCTACAATCGACCTTTCTGTTTTAAGGCAATATCAAAAGAAATTATATCCTACGAGATTTCAAATTCAAGTCCGAAGTCAAAACTTGGAAATTTAGATGGCATATACTTCGTTCATGTAGTGTCCGTAGCTTAGTGGTTAGGTGCGTTGGCTGCTAAGCTGAGTTCGGGTCCTACTCGTGCCCATAGTATTTATTTCATCTTTCACTGGCACTGCCTCTTGGGAAGAACTGACAAAATTTCCAAGAGTATCAATCTGTCATGAAAAAGTGCTTCTCACCTTTGCCGTTCGGCATCGGCGTTAAAATTGTAGGTCCCCTCAATTCTTCACACGCATCTAGAGAATTGTTGATGAGAGTTAGCCACTTAGGTCTTGGGTGGCTCTTCAAGAGCTGTCGCGCCACTCTATTCTATACATCATTCATAATTCCATATCTATAACACATGTCTTTCTTATTAATACATAACATTCATCACATGTCAATTTATAAATTAACTAGAAATTACAATTTTCAGCGGATAAGTGCAATGGAAAAGGGTCAATGTGCAACTGTGGCCAATTGGGAAAGCGGAGCAGTCCGATCTCGAAAGGCAACCCAAACTCCAACAACTCCGGGACAGGTTGGAAGGACTCTAGCAGAGCTGTAAAAGAATGCAATTATTTTTGTATTGCAGTAAAAAGAGATTAAAAAGACTTATTTTTTGAGTATAGACTTCATGTCAGTACTTAACTTTTAAGGTAAATACGCAGTTAATCTTGTAGTCTTTTGTGTAAAAATCATTTAGAGCAGTTAAAAGACTTGAAGTCAAAAGAATGCAAGACTTTTAAAAGATGTCAAAGAATGCAAGCAGTATTCTTTGAAATCTTTTAAAAGACTTTTACATTCCTTGCAGTCATTAAGTCTTTTGATTGCATTCAATGTAATGCAGTCATTTGATTGCTTTTGCAGCCTTTTAACTGCTTGAAGTTTTTTTAACTGCTTTGAAATCTTTTAACTGCTTGACGTCTTTTAACTGTTTTGAAGTCTTTTAACTGCTTGAAGTCTTTTAACTGCTTGAAGTCTTTTGACTGCTTTGAAGTCTTTTAAATGCTCAAGCAGTCAAAAGGCTTTAAAAGCAGTCAAATGACTGCATTACATTGAATGCAATCAAAAGACTTAATGACTGCAATGAATGTAAAAGAATTTTAAAAGATTTTAAAGAATGCAAGCAGTAAAAATTAATGCATTTTTTTGACTTTAAGTCTTTTAACTGCTCTAAATGATTTTTATACAAAAGACTTCAAAATTTTCGATTTTTTCTTCGAAGTTAAAGTATTGCAATAAGGAATGTAAATGCATTCTCAAATTGTATTGCAATGCATTGCATTCTTTTACAGCTCTGGACTCTAGCGTATGATTTTATCAGTTTCTTATCTACCAATGTTTTTTCATTCAAATTATAGACTTCTCTGCAAGGCAATGGTGGTCCACCGAAAACTGCACGACGACAGAGCTTATTATCAGTTGCATGGACGGACATAGACACTGGGGTGGAAAAGATAATGTGGCGTGAAATTGATAAAGTTTCGCGGGCAGTTTTTCCGATTCTATTTTTTGTTTTTGTTTTATTGTATTGGCCAATATTACTGTTGAAATCTTCCTAGGATATAGGGAGCTCCAGAATTTCAATTTCTGGACTCCAATAACAATACAAGATCAATAGACGAAAATAAATGAAAAATATTGAAAAAATAAATGGTATTCAATACGAATGAAAATTTAAGATAATATGAATTTTCGCCTCGCTCAAATAAAAGCCCAATCAGGAAGATTGATGTAACAATTTTATTCTAGTTCCAAGAGAATTTCCAATTTGTTAATAATTATACTCTGTGTCTTTTTTTTTATTTGCTTGAAATGGCGTCTTATGAAAACTGCACTTCAAAATATCGAAAATATGTCGAACAAATTTTCAGAATGTCAGAATTTGCTTATTTTTCAGACATTTCAATTTTGACAACATGTTTTCATCATACGGCTGGAAGCTGCATATCCAACCAAACAAAACCTTGGGTACCTTCCTACTAAACAAAATAAAAATTAACTTAACATTTTTTTTTTTTTATTTAAAAGAACAAAACAAAATTAAGAAGAAGAATCAAAAATGTATTTGCAAGAAAAAAAAAAGATTAATAAAAATAAATCAGGTTATAAATGAATAATAATAATTGTTAATATTTCGAATTCGCATCAGACACTAAATATCATGTACATAATGTATACAATACAAGCAGTGACAATGGTTGAGGAATCTTCAAAATTGAATTAAATTGAACACAAAGTGCATATGAATGAAAGTGGGCCGATAAGACCTAAATGTAATCATATATTTTTTCAATTGAAAAGGAATGAATCTATTTATGGCTAGTATAAAATAAACATATGTTACTTACTTACTTAAGGTGGCGCTAGAGTCCGGGGTGGACGTGGACCTCAAGCAACAAACCTCTCCAGCCAGCTCGGTCCCTAACTAGCTGTCTCCAGTTTCACACGCCGAGTTGGTTGAGGTCGTCTTCAACTTGCGCGGCTCCTGAGACTTTGTCTTCCTCTACTGCGCCCTCTCTCTGGGGTGGATTCGAAGACTTTACGGGCCGTAGTATTGGTGACCAAGCCATCTGATTCTTTTGACTTTCACCCTTTTAGATAGGTCAGTGTCGCTCTACAACCCGCACAGCTCGTCGTTAAATATTCTCTTTCATTCACCGTTTATGCAGACAGGACCATAGTTCTTACGTAGAACTTTTCTCTCGAACCGGCCTAGGGCGCTCTCATCCGTTTTCGACAGGGTCCATGCTTCTGCACAATATAGCAGGACGGGGATGATGAGAGTCTTATTGAGCGTCACCTTAGTTGTTCGGGAGAGAGTTTTACTACTCAATTGCCTTCTAAGCCCGATGAATCAGCGATTAGCAAGAGTTAGATATTCTTCGTCTGATTTCGGCGCTGATCTCGTTGTCCGTGTTGATAGCGGAGCCCAGGTATACAAAGTCCCTAACTACCTTGAAATTATATGTGTTTATCGTGACGTTTTGTCCAAGACGTCGGTATTGGGTTTCCTTTCTCGATGACAGCATATACATTGTTTTGCCCTCATTGACCGCTAAACCCATTTTTTCAGCCTCTGTCTGTATACTCGCACAAGCACTGTTGACATCACGCTGCTTTCTCCCAATGATGTCAATGTCATCAGCGTACGCGAGTAGTTGCACAGACTTCTGAGTGTTGACGTGGGAGTTCTACACTTTTCGTTCCAATATGATGTTATGGAAGTCGAATGACACCTTGTCTAAAGCCTTTTTTGACATCGAAGACATGCGTCGGTTAGGTCGTTACCGACATTAATGGAGCAGCGCGCGTTTTCCATTGTCAGCCTGCTTAGACGAATGAGTTTTGTAGGGATGGCAAAACTGGACATGGCATTATAAACTTCTTCTCTATATATGCTGTCATACGCGGCCTTAAAATCGATAAAAAGATCGTAGGTGTCGATTTGGAGCTCTTGAGTTTTTTCCAGGATCTGCCGTAATGTGAATAATTTGATCGATGGTGGATTTTAATGGTCTAAAGCCACACTGATATGGACCTATCTGTTTTTTGACAAACCTATCTGTTTTTTGACAAACGGCTTCAGGAATTCACATACTACTGCAGCAAAGTTTAGAATTCTGATGCCTTTGCAGCTAGTGCGGTTTAGAGGGTCTCCTTTCTTCAGGATCGGGCGAACATTGGGCTGAGGTACCATTCATCTATATGCGTGTGAAGAATTGCGGTGTACTACAATTTAACGCCGATTCCGAACGAGTTTGTGCATGCTCCTTACCAAGTCATCACCGGCTGTTTTGAAGCGTTCGGCAGTGATGCCAGCAGCTCCCGCGGCTTTGTTGTTTTTAAACTTAGATATTTCTATCTGCACTTTTTCAAGGTCGGGTAGACGGTAATCTGGGCTTGCACCGTCTTCATTGAATGGTTCGTTCTGCCTGACGTCATCGCCGTTATACAGTCTGCAGAAGTGGTCCTTCCATATCCTCAGCATTGACTGTGGCTCTACTACGATATTTCCATGTTGGTCTTCACAAACTTCAGTTCGTGCTCGGTAACCTTGAGACATTGGTTTAACCTCTTGGTAAAACATCCGAACCTCATTCTTGTTTTCTCAGAAGTTTATTTGAAAGAGTGTAAAATAGATCTCACTTTCGTATGTACCTGTTAATTAACAAAGTTGGACTGAGTATACAGCTGATTACATTCGGGTCCATAAACACGGAGGATCTGAGACATCTGTGAGATTTTGATCATATGTTTACCAAAATTCTTACCAAATGGATTAGCCACAAAGTTAAATCTTGCATATTAGATTCATAACCTAAATTAAATTTTAGATGATGCTACTTAATATCAGTCACAAAAATAATAAGCTTTTAACTGAGTAGATCCTAGAAATAAACACCGCGTCTTATCTTATTGGGCCAAGAACACAAATAAGTATTTCTTTTTGCTCTTTCATATTTTGAATATAAATATTGGTATACTTACTTACTTACATATAGTGGCGCCACAGTCCAGGTCGGACCACGGCCTCACCCAACAAACTTCTCCAGCCTGTTCGGTCCCTAGCTAGCTGTCTCCAGCTTCGCATGCCAAGTTGGTTCAGGCTCTCTACCACCTGTGTGCTCCACCTGAGTCGCGATCTTCCTCTTCTGCGACGTCCTTGCGGGTTGGATTCGAAGACTCTACGAGCCGGAGGATTATTTCCCATTCGCTCAACATGACCCAACCATCTAAGTCGTTAGACCTTTACTTTTCTGGCTAGGTCAGTGTCGCTGTACAGCTCGTACAGTTCTTGGTTGAATCTTCGTTTCTTTCTCCATTAATGCAGACAGGACCAAAAATCACTCGAAGAATTTTTCAAGCAGCCCAAAGCGTTTTCATCAGATGTTGTCATGATCCATGTCTCTGCGCCATACATGAAGACCGGGATGATGAGGGTTTTGTAGAGTGTGACTTAAGTTGCTCGGGAGAGGACTTTACTACTCAATTGCCTTCTAAGTCCAAAGAAGCAGCGTTTGGCAAGAGTGATTCTTCGTTTGATTTCAGTTTGGTGTTGTTGTCTGAGTTGATAGCCCTCGTTAACCGCTAGACCCATCTTCCTGGCCTCCGTCTCAAGACTCACAAATGCTCCAGTGACATCACGCTGTGTTCTTCCAATTATGTCAATGTTGTCTGCGTATCCTAGTAGCTGGACGGACTTTTGAAAGATTGTGCCTCTAGTGTTGACGTTGGAGCTTCGCACAATCTTCTCAAAAGTGATGTTGAAGAAATTGCATGACAGCGCATCGCCTTGTCTTAAGCCTTTTTTGACATAAAATGCGTCCGTTAGGCTTTTTCCGACCATGATGGAACAGCGTGAGTCATCTTACACAGACGGACGAGTTTTTCTGGGATTCCAAAACTAGACATTGCTCTATTTAATTGGTCGCTATAGACGCTGTCATACGCGGCCTTGAAATTGATGAAAAGGTGGTAGGTATCAATTTGAAGTTCTTGGGTCTTCTCCAAGATCTTCCGTAGGGTAAATATTTGATCGATGGTGGACTTTCCCCGTCAGAAGCCACGTTGATAAGGAAATATCAGATTGTTGACGAAGGGCTTCAGACGTTCACACTGCACGGCAGACAAGATCTTATAGGCGATATTAAAGAGACTTATACCGCTGTACTTGGTGCAGTTCAGCGGATCTCCTTTTTGAAGATCGGGCATACGATGCTGAGATTCCATTCATCGGGCATGCTTTCCTCTGGCCAAATTTTGCAGATGAGCTGGTGCATGCTCCTAACCAAATCATCTGAAGCTGCTTTATACAGTTCGGCGGCTAGCCCGTCTCCTCCAGCAGCTTTGTCCGATTTAGGTGCCTGCTGCACCCATACTGAATGTTTCTGTATTGCTGACGGAGTCTTGCTCGTCATCGCCGTTATACAGCTTGGAAAAGTGATCTTTCCATTATACCCACATGTAAAACTATAATGTCATTTCGAAAAATCAACAAAATATTGAAAGTCTTTCTAATTCTCCAAACCTAAGAACTTTTTCCAGATTTCTTATTTTCTCCAGTCTACCTTTTCGAAACTTTTCTTTGGTTCCTTCAAAAAAAAAAAAAAAAAACATGAAGTTTATTGGCCCACGAAAAAAAGGGTACCTTATTATATATCAGAAAAAAATGTGATGTTAAAAAATAACTGCAACAAAATAAAGTGAAGCTTGATTCAGAATTCAACACCAACTCAAACACTTCCAGGGAACTCAATTAAATAGAGCGAAGCACCAATGTACATTTTTGTTCCATTTTGCAAAGCACCCAACATAAATAGAACCAAAAAACAGTCTTAGAAGTTAACCTGGTGCTTTAAAAACAAACAAAAATACTCAAAAAGTGTAAAATATTTTTTAGAGAACTACATATACACTGATGCATGTTTATATACATATTTATCTCTATAGGTGATATATTTTCTTATTTGAACTCTATACATCAATTTTATTCACATAGAAACTTTATTTTTGTATATTTATACATTTTACATAACGCTTTTGCGGATACATTAACAATATTATACTCACACCTCAACACTTGTTAAGAGTTCTTAAAACGCTGCACAAAATTATTAAAACCTTGATTGTATGCATGAGATAATACAATTTCCTAAAATGTATTCAGTAATCAATTAATTTTTTTGTTCTTATCAATCTCACCTTGGCACTAATGCGGCCTTGGTTCAACTATCAAAGCAACGAATGTACAACTTTGGACATTAATTAAAACAAAATTATACCTTTTCATACATAAATTACATAAATTAATGTAGATATGTATTTGCTTTTATTCAAATGAAAGTTTCATAAATTCTAAGTAAGCGAATTAGAAAAAACATATGTAGGCTTAGCATAAAATTTAACATTGATACATTGTAAAAATTCTAATAAATGTATATTAAACAAAAGTAACTATTACATAACAGTAACATCAGTAATAGATTTTCTTAAATTTAATTATAAATTCAATTCTTTGTATAAAGTTTTAGTAATAATAAAAATATTTAATTTTAACAATTTTAATTCCTTATTTCAATCTTACATTCCTTCAAGACTAAGGGCCAGTTCGTTCATGCTTAGTCATCTTTAATCCAGTTGACATTTTTTTTTTTTTTTTTTATAATGAGCACACACTCAAGGGGTTTTTATACCCTTTTT
>CAKKXW010000002.1:47169632-47184298 GCA_920937365.1 Sphaerophoria rueppellii
GGTCTTTACACTTTGTTAAGACAAGGCCTCGAGCGACCGACCCCGGTGCTCCCTATGCGCGTTTTTAACCTCGTTCTACCAGTAGGAACCCGGAGTGCCTGTCGCTAATTGCTAGTTTTCACTTCACTTCACTTCATGGAGCCATAAACCAACCTGGTCATAGACATAAAGCTGTCTTTATATCTACGACGGAGATGGTGCAACGTTGAACAACACTGGACAGCCATAAACGATCATCGGCCGTATGAGGGCCATGTAGCAAATTACCTTCACTCTGGGGTCAAGCCGACTGCTGTAAAACAGCCGTTTCGTCAAAGCGAAGGCTCCTCTGGCCTTAGTCAGAGCAGCATCTATATTTCTGTCGAAATACAGATACTGGTCCAACCAAATACCGAGGTACTTCACTTCACTTCACTTTTGATCGTTAATCGCTGTCCGTGAGGCCCAAGGATGACCATCTTGCTCCAATTTTTGCGCGTATCCCTCGTGGCCCCAGCCAGCGAGCTCCGGAACAGAATTGTTTCACATTTCTGGACATTTATTTTCAGTTTCCAGTCATCGCAACATCGCTGAATCTTCTCGAAGTCACGTTGCAAGAGAATTCTAATGACTTCGACCTTTGGGGCAGTTCTGTACGCAATCAGGTCGTCGGCATACGCAATTGCCTGGATAAGGCTAGCTATCAGATCGCTGGCGTAAATGCTGAACAGGATCAGCGAATTAACCGCTCCCTGTTGAAGACCGTTTTTAATTTCAAAGGTGGTGGTAGAAGTTACATTGCCACTTTTGACAACAAACTTTCTACCGTTGAGCATATCATAAAGCATATACAACAATGGTTTACTGATGCCTAGTCTGGTGAGTTTTAGATACAAACCTTCTAACCATACGGTGTCAAAGGCCTTCTCTAAATCCACCAGAACAGCACCCGTGCATCGTTTCTTGGACTTATTCCATTGGATATCAGAAACGAGCTTAGAGGCAGCATGAATGGTGTCATGTCCCGCCTTGAACCCAAACTGGTTATCCGGAATTATTTTTTTGTCCGCAGCCCACTCACTCAGAGCCCTATTGATTACCTTTTCGAATATATTGCTGATGCTTGGTAGAAGACTTATCGACCGAAGATTTGACGGATTGGAGTTGTCCATTCCCTTTTTCGGGAGAGGATGAACCACAGCTGTCTTCCAACGCTCTGGATAATATGCATTATTCAGCGCGTTGTTGAACAGAGTGGTGTAGATGGCTATTGCCTCAATCGGTAAGTGTCTTAGTACAACGTTGGATATACCATCGACACCTGCTGACTTCTTATTCTTTATTGAATGGATGATGAGCTGGAGTTCTACCTTCGTGATGATCAAGAGACTTGAGCCCGTTCAATCGGCGATTATAGTGTTTGCTAAGAAGTCGTCATCAAAAAAAGAATGTTCAGCTGGATTAATGACGGAGAAGGAAGGAATCAAATTACCTTGTTAGATGATTTGTATAGTAGGTCCAAAATCGAGTAGGGGTTTTACTTATAAACTTACGGTAGTGGATCATTCACTTAGTTTCCACTACTGTTTGCATTGAGGTCGGCTACGGCGAAAGCCATTTGTAGGGAACTTGAAGACAATATCTTTTTACATTTTGGCGTACCAAAGGTGACCGTGTGTGACAACGGTCCCCAATTCCGATCCAAGGAATTGAAAACGCTTTGCCAGGCGTACGGGTCACTTTTAAAATTTACAGCCCATTATCACCCGCAGTCGAATCCTGCGGAGGGGATCAATCAGATCCTTAAGACAACTTTGAGGGCATATGTGGGTGAAAACCACAGTTTTTGGGATACTAACTGAATAAAGTGGCGTGCGCCATTCGTACGTCACAACACGAAGTTTTGGGAGTATCTCCATATTACGTTAGTTTTGGGAGGGATATGGTAACTTCGGGCCGAGAAGTACCATCAGTTAGTGGTAGTTCGGAGGACGTTTAAGATCCGGATGGGATCAGGGAACGTTTCCGAAAGCTGAAGGTTGATATAGGGAAAAAATTCGAAGCAGCATCGAAGCTAACGCGGAACTTGGCATGTTAAAGACTTAAAACCGTTTACTCATGCTTCCGAAATTTTCAATGATTAGAGTAGTTTTCTTTTTTTTTTTAATTTCATCCATTGCTTTTTCGTTTTCTGATGGATTTTTTTTTAAGGGACCGTCTTTGGAAATGTGTTACCTACGGTTTTAACCAAAGGTAAGCACATTTCCTAGGAGGTGAGGTTGGGATTTGTTGCGGTAAATTTTACCACAACAAGTTTCATCTTCCACTTTACTAACCATTTTCTTTGCGATCCTACAATTCTTGAAGAGTTCAGTAGAAGCCTGGGCCATCATTCAGTGACCTGCTCTCCTAGAATTTCGGGAACGTAATCCCAACAGGTTCGATCAATAGAAGTGTGCGACAGATGGTCCACAGCAACGAATTGTGCGGTGGGCGGTCCACAATTAGGATATACTTATCCATGGGTCGAGTAGAGAAGGCATGAAGAATTTACCCATACCCAACAATGTGTGAATTTTAATCATACCAACGTAAATTTAGTATGGCCGAGAGCCCACCATAAATTGTCTTAAACGTTAAAGATCAACCACACCATTTTCTTTTTTTTTTAATCTAGCTCCAAATTTTAGTTTGAGGAAATGGTTTCTCCTCAAATTATAAAAACTAGAAGACGGGCCCATGGAGAGTCCTCGTAATCCATGGAATTCCAAATGGTTTTTCGAAGTTCGAATCTTCGACTGGAAGTGATAGATGGGAGCTGAACTCGTTCACTGTACTACTGGGTGATCGCATCGCCTATGTGTATAGACCGCGTGCAATGGACGATTCATGGCTTCCCGGTCGCACACCCCAGTCTTATGGACGGAGGCAAGTGCAGGACTGAGACAAAACGTTCACCACGCAAAAGGTCCGAAGGAGATGGCCTGAGGGTCAAGTAGCCGGACGAGCCAAGTTCGCCATCTTGAACTTTCACTCTTGGAAGAATCACGAAAGCGTGCAGACGACGAACAGCCATTTTGCAGGAAAAAAAAAAGCTTGGAGAAAGTTTCTTAATTTCGCGAAAGTATTTTTTTCTGGGAAATACGATATTTTTTTGGTGAACCTTTTTGGGAGAGAGGAGGAGAAACCATTTTCGATTTTCTGCTGAGGAATTTGGAGCTTAGTATTTCTATTTTTGGTTATTTTATCTGCTATCTTGTACTCATTTTAATTGGCCTGGTTGGCGGCAATTTTGTTTTTCACTTCCTTGGAAACTTCATCTAGAATTTTCTTGGGTGGTTTTTCTTTGTGTTTGGACAAACAATTTGTTTGCTTCTTTTGTCTTTTGAAAATTTCATTAACCTTTATGAGTGCCCTTTTGGTACTCTCTTAGAATCTCTGTTCAACATTTTGAAAAGATACTGGTTTTTAATCCAGGCATTCCTAAGGTTTTCCAGTCTTAATAAATCGATTAAAATTTAAATTCCCTTACTTTTTATTATCTATTTTGAAGACTTTTCAGGTATTTTCCATCGTCTTTGGTTTTGGCAAACTTCCGTTGAAAAAGTACGCCCCTGTACTTCAATTTTTTTAAATCAACTAGTTTCGGTATCATTTGATATCAATTTAATTTTGATCACCTCGATCAAAATTGTTTAATTAAACCCACACACTTGAGCACTTGTATTGCTGTCTTGTCGGATTCGTCCATCACTTAAACGTCATACGACCTGACACTTCCTTGTTGTTTGTCATTCTCAATATTTCAATTAAATTTCCATATCGCGGCACATCGGTTGTGTGATTTCGTTTGTTTTTCTTAAATTAATTTAAAAAGTTACTTTTAAGCGTTTTCGATATTGGATCGGAAAGTCCAATATCGAATTATAAAAATCCAAGTCGGGTCGTGCGTCGGTGGATAATTGCAACGTAGCGTTACAATTAATCTATTTTGTTCACCAAATACTGGGGCGGAAACGTATAAACGTATAAAAAAAGACAAGCGCCCCATACAAAAATAACCTACTATGATCCGCCCCTGGGAAAAATCAGGTCAACAAAGAGAACCACTTGCCGAAAAACACCGAACATAACAATAGAGGGGTTTATATTGTCACACATGGTGTGAATATGACGATGTTTGATCATGTAAACGTTAAAACAACCGCTTGATACACCATATTGAATGGTTTTCCATTTTTTTGGATGCTTTTTTATTTAATGCTGAGGTAAGCTCAGGGTGCCCAGGATCAATCCTAAAGAAAGCATATAAAACTTGGGTCAAAAAGTTCCAAACATCGAGTAACCAACCAACCTTTCCGATTTTTCATCAAGATTTATTAAACTGTTTCTTATGATCTAACATAACAAAGAATTTCATATAAGGCTTACGCTCTCTGTACAGTAATAAATAATAAAATAAATAATAAACGGCTGAGCTGTCCCCAACTTGACGGCTCCTGTCTGTGGTGCGATAGGAAGAAGGGCAGCCAAGCCACAGAATAAACAAAAAGAATATTACAATTCGAACCATTAGTTCCTGAGATTAGCGCGTTCAAACAAACAAACTCTAATAGTCTTAGTGAGTCTTTCTATAAAAAATTGTATAATGATGGACTCGTTCCCAACAGTTTCAAAGATATTAGTATACAGAGATTAAATTGCGTTTTTATTTGGTATTCTTCTATTTTTAATACTTGCTTTACTTACTTATCCAGCTCACAATCCATGCAATCCATGAAGGATCTCAGCTTGAGATATTGCAGCTTTCCATCCGTAGTCACTTGGTCCTTGTACCGTAGGTTCGGTCTTCCTTGTCGTCTCTAACCTGGGGGCTGGGATGAGAAGAATTTCTTGGCTAGAGCGTTGTCGTCCATTCGCTCGATGTGGCCGAGCCAATGTAGTCATCTTTTCTTGGCCTTCTGGACTACATCTACATCTTGGTACAGCTCGTACAGTTTTCGGTTGAACCTTATTCTTCATTCACCATCGTCGCATACGGGACCGAAAACTCCGTCAAGAATTTTTCTTTCGAAAGTGCCCAGTATTAATTCACCTTTTTTACTTATCGTTCAGCACTTGGCGCCGCCGTAGAGTACGACTGGTAAAATCAAAGTTTTGTATAGCAGACACTTTGTCTTTCGAGTGAGGAGTTTTGAACCCAGTTGTTTTGCCAAACCGAAGCAGCAGCGGTTCGCTAGGGTAAATCTTCTTCGGATCTCCACTAAGGTGTCATTTGTGGGTTTGATGTTTGTTCCAAGGTAGGTGAACTCCTTAACTACCTCGAAATTGCTGTTACCAACAGTGACGTTTTGTCCTAGGCGGTGGACTGATGTTGCTTTGTTTGTTGATAGAATGTTCTTTGTTTTGTCCTCATTCACTTCAAGATCAACGAATTTCGCCTGTTCTTCAATCTCTGTGAAGGCATCAAGCACAGCTGTCTTGGATCGACCGATGATGTCAATGTCGTCCGCATAGCCTAGGAGCTGGGTGGACTTGTCATATGACAGCGCATCTCCTTGTTTATACCCTGCGCATGTTTGAAACAGCTCGGATGCGCTGTTACCCATTTGCACACTACACTGCGTATTGTTAAGCGTCATGCGGCACAGCTGGATCAGTTTGTTCGGGATCCCGAATTCAGACATCGCCATCAAAAGCTTCTGGCGGTGGATGCTATCATAAGCAGCTTTGAAGTCGATGAAAAGATTGTGGGTTTAGACTTCAAATTCGTTCAAATTGAATATTTGGTCTATCGTTGTTCTGCCTGGCCTAAAGCCGCACTGGCACGTGCCGATTATTGTGTTGCAGAACGGTTTAAAACGCTCACACAGTACGTTGGATAGGATTTTGTATGCAACATTAAACAGGGATATGCCGCCGTAGTTTTTGCATGACAAATTATCGCTTTTTTTGTAGATGGGGCATATGGATATTACTGACCAATAAGTGGCATGCATTCTTCCTCCCACACTTTATTGATGGCCTGGTGCATGCGGTTCATCACAACACCTCATCCATATGTAAAGAGTTCCGCAGGTATGCCATCCGACCCGGTGGACTTGTTATTTTTTAGCTTTTGGATGGCTTTTTCTACCTCTTCTGCACTGAGGACTGCGACTGGGTCTTCATTGACTGTTCTTGCTTCTCTTTTATTAGCTCGCTCGACATTTTGTGCATTCAGTAGCTGTTGGAAGTGCTGCTTGAAAACACGTACAATTCCCAGTGCTTCGGTGACTAGGTTTCCTTCACTGTTTCGAAGAGCCTGTGTCGCGGTTCTGAAACCAGAAGCTAATTGCTTCGACCTTTTAAAGAAACGCCGAGTGTTGTTCATGGCCCGAGACCCTTCTGGATCTTTGAGCGGAGAAACTTCGGATGTTCTTTTCTTCCTTCGCAGGGTCTTTTTCTCGGTTCTCCTTTTTGTTCGGTACTTTCCTTTTGCTACTCTTGTTTTCCGTTGCAGCATCTGCAAACGTGCAATTTCCGTCTCTTTTCAATAACGCGCACTCATCATCACGGGTTCTTTTTCGGGGGTGGCTGGTAACCTATAGTGGTTTCGGCTTCATTTTTTATTTCGCGATATTGGTTCCAGAAGATGTTGAATCTGTGGAATTTGGGAGGACGGCGGAGACGCTCACTCAGGCGCTCACTGTAGTCTCTGACATTATCCGGAGTGCGACGGCAACCGATGTTGAACCTCTTTCTTGGGAACACACGTGTTTTTTTGTCGTTTGATAATCGAGCTCTAAACTTAGCCACTACTAGGAAGTGGTCAGAGTCGACATTTACTCCTCGGAAAGTGCGCACGTTCAAGATGTTGAATGCGGGCCTTACGGCGATTAGCACATGTTCGATTTGGTTGGTGGTTCGACCATCCAGAGATCACCCGGTTGTTAGATCTTTCGTCTTGGAAACCTAGTACTACTTAACACCGTATTACGAGCTGCAGCAAAGTCGATTAGTCGGAAGCCGTTATCTGCTGTAACTTCGTAGAGGCTTTGCTTTCCAACTAATCCGCCAAAGATGTCTTCCTTCCCGATTTTTGCATTGAAATCTCCGAGTGCGATTTTAACGTCGTACTCTGGACAGGCTCCGTAGGCTCTATCCATTAGGTAATAAAAATCCTCCATGCTTGACTCATCGGCAACATCGGTAGGGGCGTGTGCCCATATGTTTTGTAGTGTGGCCTTGATGCGGATTACAGCCAGGCGATCACTAATTGGCTTGAAATCCATGACTTTCTAAGCCGATTTTCCACGACGAATCCGCTTCCAAATATGTGCATTCTTTGATAACAGCTGTAATAAATGTCGCATTTTTCTTTATTAAAAACAAAAATGGGTCATCTCTTTTTTCATTATTTTATTTACAAAAAAAAAAAACATTGTCTAATCATCCGAACTCATATTTTCATCTTCTTCAAATTCAGACAAATCATCACCTTCTAAATTAGAACTCGACCTTAATAAAATCATATTTTCATCTAAATCGTCGTCAGAGGTTGCTTCCGCAGATTTCTCGCTTTGAGCCCCAACAACCTTTTTTCGCATTTCTCCTACCCTCGATAATACACTCAGAGTGTATTTATTAAAGTCACACCTAAAACAGACGACAATTAACATTTAAATAGTCGAAAATACAACATATATATACGTATAATATGGCACTTACATTTTATTTAACATTTCGTATTTTCTCGAGAGACTTTCGTGCAAACCTAACAGCGAATGGTGTTGGAAAACATTATCTTTGTTTCCGTGTTGAGTCAGCAGGCAGCACACCCACCTAAGATAGAATTCTATGTGTTGCGATTTTCGCATTAATCCAGTAACTGCCTGAAGTGTTCGGTGAGCATATTCGTTTGGAAGTGAGGAACAAACTAATTTAACTGCAAGTGTAAATTTTTGTGTTAAAATTATTTATATTTTTTGTAAACAAGGATAACGCAAATAGAAGGGGAATTAACATTACGGACTTTGAACAAGCTAAGCCATTTGGACTATATTGGCGCCAATGGTAAAACGGTCGTTGTCCATGTCTTGAATTTTTTAATAAGATATTGGAAGGGATGCATGCCCGATGAATGGAACCTCAGTATTGTTTGCCCGATCCTGAAGAAAAGAGTTCCTCTTAACTTCGCCAACTACAGAGGAATCAGTCTACCTAACATCGCCTACAAAATTCTCTCTGCCGTAATATGTGAACGTCTGAAGCCCTTCGTCAACAATCTGATTGGTCCTTATCAATGTGGCTTCAAGCCAGGAAAGTCAAACATCGACCAAATGTTCACGTTGCGGCAGATCCTGGAAAAGACCTTTGAACTCCAAATCGATACCCACCACCTTTTCATCGATTTCAAGGCTGCGTATGACAGAATTTACAGAGACGAACTGTATAAAGCTATGTCTAGATTTGGCATCGCTGACAAGTTCGTTCGCTCTTGCAAAATGACGATGGAGAGCTCACGCTGCTCCATCAAGGTTGGCAGCGAGCTTACGGAAGCTTTCGCCGTCAAAAAAAGATTCAGACAAGGCTATGCACTGTCGTGCGATTTCTTGAGAAGATAGTGCAGAACTCCACCGTCAACACCAGAGGCACTATCTTCCAAAAATCTGTTCAACTTCTCGCGTACGCCGATGATATTGATGGGAAGAACACAGAGTGATGTCAATGGCGCCTTGTAAGAGTTTGGACAGAAGCGGCAAAAATGGGTTTAGCGGTAAATGAGGGAAGAACGAAGTATATTCTGTCATCGAGGAAGAACACCCAGCAATCAACACTGACCGACGGCTCGGAGAGAACGTCACAATAGACGCATAAAACTTCGAGTTTGTCACAAGGATTTTGACACAAAGAGTAACATCGGTCAAATGGTAGATAACAGTGCACTAATGAGGACCCAAGAGTCCTCAACAACCTCTGACTACCAAGTCCTACTCTCACCTTTGCGATGGTGACCACTGGGTGTCTAGTACCTTAGCTGGAGCTAGGGTGAAAACCCCTATGGAAGGCTTTGGAGACAGCTAACGAGAGAGGGCGGTGAGAGTGTTCCCACTACTCCTTTTTCCAGGTGGCAGCGGAGGAATTCCCAGGCTGGAGTCAACGGTGGCGTCTACAGTTCCAATTAGGTTGAACTACTCAGTGAACACCTTATACGGGCTACTTCGACATATTTGGAGCTCAAGCCGATAAGGAGCAGTAAAAATAAAACTAAAAATAAGGACCTGGCCCTCCAGGTTGGGGTCATGCTTTGGGCTGACTTCCCAATCACACAACAAGCCTCGGATACGGAAGGATTTACTGGTGACGAACCATGCAAACGAAATATGGACAACGAGATTCGGATCTGTATGTGAAATCTTAGGTCCCTTAATACACCACGTGCATCCGAACAGCAAGCGGTGGCCCTAGATCGTTACAAGACGGATATAACCGCCATCCAGGGAATGCGGTGGAATGGGCCGTTCAAAAGGAGGATGAAAAACTGCAATATTTACTACGACGACTGCTACAGAGAACAACAACAGCGTCTGTTTGGATGTGGCTTTGTCGTTGGAGGCAGGCTTAGGCAGCATGTCCTAAGCTTCAGAGCCGTCAACGAGCGCCTCATGACAATCCGCATAAAGGCTAAATTCGGCAAAATATGCCTTATATGCGCTCACGCCCCCACAAAGGAGAAAGATGACGACACCAAAGACAAGTTCTATGAGCTCCTGAATGACAAAACATCTGATAACGGATTCAGGCTTATCGAGTTTGCAGCGAGGCGAAACATAGTAGTAGCAAGTACCCGTTTCCCACATCTCTGGAAGTGGAGGTCTCCAGATCAATCAACTGTCAACCAGATTGACCATATTGCGATCGACGCAAGACACTCCTCAAGCATAATTAATGTCTGGACCTTCCGAGGGGCCAACATCGACTCGGATCACTACCTCGTTGTAGCCAAGGTAGTGCAGCGGATATCTCGACCAAAGCCAAAAACAGGAAGTGCTAGAAGAAAGTATGACGTCGGACGGCTACAATCGCAAGAGATTGCCAGATCCTTATCCGATCGAGTGTCAAATAACCTCATGAGAAGTCCACTACAGACAGCATCAAGCATTGAGAACCATTGGCAGAATTGCAAGGAAGCCATTAGGGATGCTGTCTATGTTGTGCTGGGTTTCACGCGGCCACCAAAACGAAACCCCTGTTTTGATGATGAATGCAGGCAGGTACATGCAGCCAAGCAAGAAGCATTAAAAGCAGGAGGACGGAGATCAGCTCGGGAGATCTACGAGCAAAAGAGAAGAGGAAAACACAAGCTTTTCAGAAAGAAAAAGAGAGAGCATGAAAAGCGATCGGTCGAGGATGTTGAGGGACAAAAACAGGAATGAGGTTCGGAAGTTTTACCAAGAGGTAAAATGAATGTTTCAAGGTAACGGAGCACGAACTGAAGCTTGTTAAGACCAACAGAGAAATATCGTAGTAGAGTCACAGTCTATGCTGAGGATATGGAAGGACCACTTCTGCGGACTGTATAACGGCGATGATGAATCGAATTCCGCTGTCAGGTAGAACGAATCATTCAATGAAACGACACAAGCCAATATTTCCGTCTGCCCGACCTTGAAGAAGTGAAGATAGCAATATCTAAGCTTAAAAACAACAAAGCAACGGGAGCTGATGGCATCACTGCCGAACTCTTCAAAGCAGCCGGTGATGACTTGGTAATGAGCATGCACCAACTCATCTGCAGAATATGGTCGGAAGAAATCATGTCCGATGAAAGGAACCTTATTTATTTATTACTTAATACAAGCAAACTTAAAACTAAAACTTAAAAAACAAGTAACACAAGTTATTTGATATAAAAAGTACATAAAAACAATTAAAAATATAATTGATTTAATTTTTTTTTCTATTATAAAATAAAATAAAAAGATAATATAACATAAAAGATTCTTGGGAGATAGAGGAATAGGAGGAAAAATGGGGTTATGATGGCAATCTTAGAAGGGAACTTTTGAGAACGGATTTAGAAAGAGATGGATCGAAGCAATGAGTATTGTTTTGTTTGCCTTACGTAGCATTCTGCTTACAGGTTCATTTAAGCCATATAGAGTTCGATGAAAAGGGAGATGAAAAGATGGGACCGATCTTAAACGGCGTGGGTTAGTACATAGGGATATGTTCTGAAGAAGGGTGGGGCAATCAATGTTACCATTCACTAATTGATGTATAAAGACAACGTCGGCATTGTCACGGCGAATGGAAAAGGGTTGCATATTTAATAACATCAGTCGCTCTTCATAAGGGTGGAAGGTTAAAGGGATCTTCCCAACCTGAACCAAGGTTACGAAGCGCAAACCGAAAAATCTGCGCTGAACGGCTTCAATACGTTGAATGTGTATTTGATAGTGGGGACACCAGAATTGTGAAGAATATTCAAGTAATGGTCTGACAAAAGTTATATAAAGAGATTTTGTAACATACGGGTCACAGAATTCTTTAGAGCAACGTTTAACGAACCCTAAAGTGGAATTTGCCTTACTTATAATTTGGTCAGTATGAGAGTTGAAATTCATATGGGAGTCACATAAAACACCTACATCAGAGATTAATGTTACAACGGTAATAAGTTCACCGTTTATAGTGTAAGTTCTGTTAGTCATTGGAATACGCTTCCGAGAGTACGTTATAGCTTGACATTTGCTTATATTCAATTCAAGGAAATTCTTTTGGCACCAAATATGAAAAAGATTTATGTCATTTTGCAGCAGTTCCGCGTCATTACAACAAGAGATTTGTTTATAAATTTTCATATCGTCGGCGTAGATGAGAAGCTCAGAATTATTAATAATTTTTTCAACGTCATTGGTACTAAGAATGAAAATAGGAGGGCCAAGATGACTTCCTTGTGGGACACCAGATGTTGCATTGATTATTTCAGAAATTCCATTCCTGAATGCAACTCTGTATTGACGATCTGATAAGTAAGACGAGATCCAAGAGATGAAAACTGGTGGGAAGCCAATCTTTTCGAGCTTAAACAGAATAAGATTATGGGATATCTTATCAATGAAAATGATACAAATTGGATTAGGTTCGTAGTAGTTGACCTTCCCTTGAGAAACCCATGTTGTTTTGGAGAAAAGATCTGCTTGCTATGGAAAAACATAGTGTCATATATTATACTTGCAAATAGTTTTGGTATACATGAAAGTTTTGCTATAGGCCGATAATTTCTAATATCATTTTTTGGACCTTTTTTGTGTACAGGAATGATAAAAGAATCTTTCCAAATACTGGGAAACGTTCCACTAGAAATGGACATGTCGTAAATAAGTGCTAGCGGTAAGGCTAAGTTGTCAACACACTTTTTTAAAACTATTGGAGGAATTGCATCAGGGCCAGTAGAATAATCATCTTTGAGCAAGTTGATTTTCTGAATAACAGACGAAACATCAGTGAGTTTAATGAAGCTTTCGGATTTTGGATTTTAAATAATATCAGATAGCATCTGAGATATATAGTCAGAGTAAAGAGATTCACATAAAACAGAAAAAGTATTATACGCTGCAATATAATTAGAAAAATTATAATCATTTCTAAACATGATACATTTTTGCCACAGTTTATTTCTTTTATTTCGGAGAGTACGAAGTTCTTAAGTATACCAAGGGGGTGATGAAGAAACGTTTTTTTTGTGAAATGGTTGGAACTGATTGGAAACACAATTCATTAAAAGTGAGTAAAATGTTTCAACTTTAAAGTCAATACTAGAATCGGGGTCAGATAAAAAGTCATAATTAATCCTAGTCAGAAGTTCATGCATCAAGTCAAGTCAAGTCAAGTCATTAGGATTGTTTACCCGATCCTGAAGAAAGAAAACCCTCTAAACTGAACCAACTACAGAGGCATCAGCCTCCTAAACATCGCCTATAAGATCTTTTTTGCTTTAGGCCAGGAAAGTCCACCATCGATCAAATATTCACATTACGGCAGATCCTAGAAAAAACTCAAGAACTCCAAATCGACACCTGCCATCTTTTTATCGATTTTAAGGCCGCGTATGACAGCATCTATAGAGAAGAACTGTATAAAGCCATGTCCAGTTTTGGCATCCCTACAAAAATCATTCGTATGAGCAGGATGACAATGGAGAAATCGCGCTGCTCCATTAAAATCAGGGGCGACCTCATCGATGCCTTTGATGTCAAAAAAGGCTTAAGGCAAGGGATGCACTGTCATCGAGAAAGGACACCCAACATCGACGTCTTGTACAAAACGTCACGATAAACACATATAATTTCGAGGTAGTTAGGGACTTTGTATACCTATGCTCCGCTATCAACACGGACAACGACCTCAGCGCCGAAATCAGACGAAAAATAACTCTTGCTAATCGCTGTTTCTTCGGGTTAAGAAGTAAATCCTTCTCTCGAACAACCAAGGTGACGCTCTATAAGACCCTATTCATCCCCGTCCTGCTATACGGTGCAGAAGCATGGACCCTGTCAAAAACGGATGAGAGCGCCCTAGGCCGGTTCGAGAGATTTGATCTACGGAAGATCTATGGTCCTGCCTGCATAAACCGTGCAGATTTAACTGTATGGGCTGTACAGCGACACTGACTTAGCTAAAAAAGTGAAAGTCCAAAGACTCCGGCCCGTAAAGTCTTCGAATCCATCCCAGAGGGAAGGCGCAGTAGAGGAAGACCAAGGCTCAGGTGGCGCGTGCAACTTGAAGACGACCTCAACCAACTCGGCTTGTGAAACTGGAGACAGCTAGCTAGGGACCGAGCTGGCTGGAGAGATTTGTTGGTTGAGATCTAAGTCCACGCCGGAATGTAGCGCCACCTTAAGTAAGAAAGTAAGTTACATCGGTCTTTTAAAGAATAAAATTATTCAATGATGATTCTATGAGGTTGGCATATGTAACTTGAGCACCAGACCAGAGATTAGCGTTATACTCAAGATTTCAACGAAGCTACAAAGCATTTGAGTGGAACGTTTTTATCTTTTTTAAGCCATCTTTTTAGCTAAAAATATTTGTTTAACTATTTCCTCTGCTTACTGTACATCTCTTTTGAACAAATTTAACTGTTTCAAATTCAGATCACGATACTGTTACTTGTAACACTTACCGTTAAAAATAAATAAATAGAGTGGCGCGACAGCTCTTGAAGAGCCAAGGCCTAAGTAGCTTACTCTCATCAACAATTCTCTAGGTGCGTGTGAAGAATTGAGGGGACGTACAATTTAACGCCGATTCCAAACGGCAAAGTTGAGAAGCACTTTTTCATGACAGATTGATACTCTTGGAAGTTTTGTCAGTTCTTCGCAAGAGGCAGTGCCCGTAAAAGATGAAATAAAAACTATGGGCACGAGTAGGACTCGAACCCACGACGTTCTGCTTAGCAGCCAACGCACCTAACCACTAAGCTACGGACACTACAGTTACTTACCGTTGCTCACGGGTATTCCTTCGATTACTGAAGTAATCAAATTTATTTCGTTCATTTTCAGTGCCATTATCAATGCCTTTGAATAATCATTTTCTTTTAGGCTTTGCAAAGCAGCTTTCGGTGTTACTTCAATTGATAAATCAAAAGGATCAAACACTACACCTAAAACCGAAAATGAATTGGTTAATATTGGTAG
>CAKKXW010000002.1:47240629-47358452 GCA_920937365.1 Sphaerophoria rueppellii
AAATTGGGACAGATGGAGAGGGACATCTGTCCCAATTTTCCTAGGTTAGGTTAGGTTAAAGTGGCTGTGGATACAGAATCCGCACACTTAGACCAAAAGAAAAGACCCATTGTGATACCACATGAATCTAGAGAATTACTTCTTTTCTTACTAGTCGAACCATTTTGAGCTTTTTATAAAACGAAGAAGATATTTGATATCCTTATTAGCTAGTTCACTGGGATTATCATAAAAGTATTCTCCCGGATGAAGTTTGCGTCTTAGTCAAAGAGCAGGGCATGTGCAGAGTTGGTGAGAGATTGTTTCCTCTTTTTCCTCGTCCATACAGCTCCTGCAGAAGTCATTTGAGACTAGACCAAGTCGTATTGCGTGTCTGCCTATAAGACAGTTTCCCGTTAGGACACCTATAAGGGAGCTTATATGAAGTCTGCTTTCAGATAACAAGTCTTTCGAGCGATTTAGGTCCAGTGAAGGCCAAATGAGTTTTGTGGCTGCGCACGTTGGTAAATTGTGCCACCTAGACCTGTTAAGGCAAAAGTTTGCATGTAGCTATCGGTGTACCTATCTTTTCCCTTTTAGGTGAGATAGGTATGACGGTTCAATTTTTAGCGAGTTCATCGTACAATTTTCCGTGATGTCTCTGTGGCCGGCACTAGCAGAGGTGAATATTAAATTGCTTCGCCATTTCCATAACAGATGATTCACAATCGAGGGCCGTTTGAGGGTCAGTTGAGACACCGTCGAGAGATTTAATAGCAACCTGACTGTCAGAGTAGATCCGGATATCAGAAGTTGATATCACTTTTTCTCTTAGCCAGGAGAGAACCTCTTTGATCGCTAAAATTTCCGGTTGGAAGACGCTACAATGATTAGGGAGGCGGAATGAGAGGCTTAGATTAAGCATTTCTGAGTACACACCACTACCAACTCCATCACTTGTCTTGGATCCAACTGTATAAAAATGAATGCTTTTGTCATCCAGAAGTTTTTTGTCTTCCCATTTATATCTGGATGGAATGGGATATCTGGAAGTTTTTACCAAATTGGGGGTTTGGAATGTTGTAGTCTATGTACTTTGGTATAGAACCGAAGAAGTTCAAAATGATGGAATGTCCCACATTATTATAGGTCCATTGAAATGAGGCGTTGAATCTTATAGCCGTACTCGCTGCCACTTGATGATGCTGAAGATGTCGAGGGGTGTCAGATGGAGGAGAGTGTCTAACGCTGCTGAGGGTGTGGTTCTCAGTACCCCGCTTATGCAGAGACATGCAGTGCGTTGGACTCTGCTGAGTTTGTCGTAGTAAGTGACTTTCTCTAGTGCAGTCCACCATACTGCAACCCCGTACATGAGTATTGGTCGGATGACCGATGTATATAGCCAATAGATTATACGAGATTGAAAACCCCATTTTTCCTATGGCTTTCTTGCAAGAGGAAAGAGCTACTGTAGCTTTCTCAACCTTTTCCTATCAGACCAAGATATTTGGCTTCATAGGGAAAAATTAGTGGTACACCTTTAATTGAACGAGATACAATTACTGGCATTTTGTATTTCCGTGTAAAAAGGACGAGGTCTGTTTTTGAGGATTAATATTAAGTCCACAGTGATCAGCCCATCTAGTGAGCATATTAAGTGCGTTTTGGAGGAGGTCTCTCAGGGTATTAGGATGTTTTCCTATGACGGCGATAAAAACATCATCGGCATACGCAATCACTCTGTAGTCTGTAGCCTTCAATCTCGAGGGATATTAGCAGTTCGTTAACTACTATGTTCCTCAGTCGAGGGGACATAACACCACCTTGCGGAGTGCCTCTACTGACAGACCTTTCCGTACAAAAATCCCCCATCTTAGAGTTGATAATCCTGCTTTTTAGCATAAGATTAATCACAAAGTGAGTATTCGACGTTTAGGGTCGTCATAGCAGAAGTGATAACAGATGTGTCAACGTTGTTGAAAGCGCCCTCAATATCCAGAAAGGCAACCATAGTATATTCCTTTTGCTCTAAAGAGTATTCGATATCAATGCAATTACGTACATGGATATCGATCAATCGTACCAGAGTTTCGAGAATGAATGATGATAGGCTAATAGGTCTTAGATCTTTAGGATTGAAATGTGAGCATTTGCCCGCCTTGGGATGAATACTATATTTACTTCTCTCCATCGCTGAAGTATAAAGACCAGATCTAGACAACTTTTGAACATCATCTCAATGATGGGCAAAGTTATATCGCTGGTATGTTGTAGCTCAGCTGTTATGATTTGATCTGGACCTGGAGATTTATAAGATTCGAAACTATTCAGACCCATGTCAATTTTTATTTTGTAACAAGACCTTGGGGAAAAGTTAAGTTAATACCAGACCCAGGATGGTTTGTTGTATTAACGGATAGCTCCAAATCTGGGAAGTGGGTGTCTAGTAGCAGTTTTTAAGACAACTAGGTATGGTTGGATTTGTCGAGAGAATCTTTCTTAACCTCAATGCCTCCGAAGATTTTTCTATTGAGCTACAGAAGGATCTCCATGAGGATCTTTAGGCTATTCTCAATTCTTGTTTATACTTTTCCTTATAGGAATCCCAATCCCATTTTTCCTAATACTCGCAATATTTTTTTGGCATATAAAAGGTAATATAAAGAAACACCTTGAGTTGCGTGCTTATAAAAGGTTTTCCAATAAAAAGTGTTATTTTGATATTCAAAGAAAAATGGCATTTTTTGAGATAAATGATCAGATGTTTATTTCATTACAAAGAGGTATGCCGTTAATAATGGAACACAACATCAGCCAATGGCAAACGCAAACAGGACATATCCTTTTCATGAAATTTTCCATAACCAAATTGCAAAGTGGCTGCCCTCTTCGAGAGATACCGCGGTCTGGAAACTTTTCCCGTAAAAGATCCCGTAAAGATCGATGTCATTGCGTGTGTGACACGTAGCGCCGTCTTGTTGAAAGTAAACATTGTCCAGATCAATACCATCCAATTCCGGCCATAAAAAATCATTAATCATCTCTCGATAGCGACATCCATTGACCTTAACTGTTGCTCCAGCCTCATTTTCAAAATAGGAATGTCCAATGACCCCGCGTTGTTGAAGCGTGTATAGTTCCATTTTTATTAATAGCGTAGTTTCTACTTGTCAAATGTCAAAAATACGAGGCTGTAGTACTACCCCCGTTTTTTAGGATTGAACTTTTAGTCCAGGATGAAGGAGCATCTTCCTTAGAAACCATTTAGTCATGCAACGCCTTATCGATTTTTCGGCCTGCTATACACCTGTTGAATCATTTGTTACTCCAGAAAATTTTGTTCACGTTCAGAACAAATTATACACTGCCTATTGGCCGTATACTCTGTATGTATCCAACAAATTTTGTCTCAACCTCAATCAAGGCTAGTTTTTGTAACAAATCAACTTCCTTACTTACTTACTTACTTAAGTTGGCCTGTTGTGGACTTGGGCCTCAATCAACAGTCTCCGCCAGCTAGCTCGATCCTTAGCTAGTCGTCTCCAGTTTTGCACTCCAAGTTGATTGAGGTCCTCTTCCACTTGAGTGCGCCACCTCAGTCGCGGTCTTCCTCTCTTCCTACGTCCCTCGGGACTAGTGTCGAAGTCATACCGGGCCGGAGCATTGGTGTCCATACGCTCTAAATGACCGAGCCATCTGATTCTCTGGGCCTTGCCCCTTCTGGCTAGGTCCATGTCGTTGTACAACCCGTAAAGTTCGCTGTTATATCTTCTTCGCCATTCTCCTTCAATGCACACGGGGCCAAAGATGACCCGAAGAACTTTCCTCTCGAAACAGCCAAAGGCACTTTCATCCGATTTTATCAAGGTCCATGCTTCCGCACCATACAGCAGGACTCGGATGATGAGTGTGTTGTACAGTTTTACCTTAGTTGCTCGAGAGAGGGCTTTACCACTCAATTGTTTTCTTAGCCCAAAGAAACAACGATTAGCAAGAGTTATTCTTCGTCTGATCTCGGCGCTGGTGTTATTACCCGTGTTTATAGTGGAGTCTAGGTAGACAAACTCCTCTACTACCTCGAAGTTGTATGCGTCTATTGTAACGTTTTGCCCGAGCCGTCGGTGTTGGGTGTCCTTCCTCGAAGACAGCATATACTTCGTTTTTCCCTCATTTACCGCTAAACCCATTTTTACCGCTTCTATCTCAATTCTCACAAAGGCGCCATTGACATCACGCTGTGTTCTTCCCATTATATCAATTTTTTGGAAGATAGTGCCTCTGGTGTTGACGTTGGAGTTCTGCACTATCTTCTCAAGAACGATGTTAAAGAAATCGCATGACAGTGCATCGCCTTGTCTGAATCCTTTTTTGACGGCGAAAGATTCCGTTAGCTCGTTGCCAACCTTGATGGAGCAGCGTGAGTTCTCTATCGTCATTTTGCAAAAGCGAACGAGCTTGGCAGGGACGCCAAAACTAGATATAGCTTTGTACAGTTCGTCTCTGTAGATACTGTCATACGCGACATTAAAATCGATGAAAAAGTGGTGGGTATCCAGTTTAGAGGATCTCCCTTTTTCAGGATCGGACAAACAATGCTCCATTCATCGGGCATGCATTCTTTCGATCATATCGTAAAGATGATTTGGTGCATGCTCCTATCTAGCTCATCGCCTGCTGCTTTGAACAACTCAGCAGCTAGTCCATCTGCTCCAGCGGCTTTGTTTGTTTTCAGCCGTGATATTGCGGTTTTCACTTCTTCTAGGTCGGGTTCACGGAATTGTTGGCTATCATCGTGTCCGATGAAAGGCTCCTTTCTGACGGCGGTATTTTGTTCGTCGTTGCCGTTATACATTCTACAGAAGTGGTCTTTCCAAATAACCAGCATTGACTGCGATTCTACTATGATGTTCCCTTGTTTATAAGCAGTCAACTGCACACAACAATTGTATTATTGAAAACAATTTCAAGACAAATTTCAAATCTGTTTTATTATACTTGTGCTTGAGTGCCAATTCTTATAAAAATTATGTTTGTTTAGTTTATTTGGCACTGAAGATGTTGATCTAAGAACAGTTATCCCAACTGTGATTTTAAACCCAAGTTCCAGCGATGTAATGACCCCACCTCCTCCGCCAGTTATATCAAACGAAAAAGAAAACTGGGCTAAAGTCAAGGTAAGCAAACTTATTAAATCACATGAAATATTTGAATCTATCTCTTCTCCTATGTTCCTTTAGGGATCACCGAGTATTAAATCTTCACCAAACAAATCAAGCCTTGATGATGTTCGAGCCAAATTGGCCAAAGCCGCTAGATATAACAAAATGGGTAAGAAAGTCAATTAACACAAAAAAATATATAATTTTTATTAATTTTTGTTTTTTTTTCATTTTTTATTGACAGAGAAATCTCAAAGAGAACTCTCACAAAAGTTTAAAATACACGAACTTCAAGATGAAACTGTATCCGAAGAATGTAATGACAGTAAAATCCGTACAATGATAGGCCAAGCTCAAGAATTACTTGAAACTAGAAATATCAATCAAGAACAATACCAAAACTTAGTTAAAACTGTTATGCAAATAAATGAAACTAATAAATTAAATGCAGCCAAACGTCTTGAATCTCTTAATTCAGGTGATAAAGCTTTCGAACAAACAATAGAAGATGCACATGTTGACCCTGATAAAGAAGCTCGCGACGCTGTTCACAAGAAACGCATTCCAAAAATTTCCAAGGATTCATCATCAACATCATCATCCAATAAGGATCAAATTGCTGCTGATCAGAAGGAATCTATCAATTCAGTGGATGATAATTTACAGTCGGATTCCAGACAACAGGCCACAGGTGAAAAGGAAAGGCGTGTTAAAATGTCAAAATGGTCAGCCCCGGTGGTCCAGCCAGTGAATAATCAATCCGCTCATTCCCAGCCACAGCCCCAGAGACAACGATTTGGACCTTCCAACAGACCACCATTTAACAATAGAATAATGCTACCCAACCCATGGCAGAATCCAAGTAACGTTTTCAATGGTACTGCCGCCCAGCCACGGAGAACAACAACAACAGTTCCCGCACCACCGCAGCCACCGACACTTGTTATTCCAAAACCATGCAATTCAATCGATAATCCCCAAGAGGATGTTGTGCGCACTATAACCATAGATGGCCGCACAAAAGAAATTCGTTTCTACGGAAATGTTGCAATTGTATTCATGGATTGGGATCAACCTAGAGAAATTGGCTTCCAGCCTGGCACTAGAGCCATAACCATTGACAATAAAGATTCAATTGTACTAAACTTTAATGAGGATTACAAAGAAGTAACTATTGATGGAGAGCCCCATCGGATGCGGTTTGCATTTCCCTCCCGCGAACTATACATTGATGAGCACTGGTATGAAGTTTACTTCGGTGGTCCAGCAATGCCGATTCCAATCAATAATAAAATACATTTGTTGCAAGCTGAAGGTCCTCCGCCCCAGGTTCACATCGGAATACTCCGAAGAGATCTAGTTGTTGGCAAAATCAATATGATTATTGATGCCCGGAATATTATTCCTGTCTTTCTTGATGCTAACCCACAAACATTCATTATTGATGGCCAACAGCATGTCATAGAATTTGCTGACAATTTAAAAACCGTTATTATTAACGGCGAACTTTTGAATGTTGAATATGGTGGTTTGCCGAAAAGTCTAATGCTAGGTGGACGAAAGTATTTTGTCCGTTTTGGTACGCTGCCGACAGGAATTGTGGCTGGCCAACATATTGTTAAGGGAATGAAGTATATTAACATGCAACCACCTCCGGAAGTTGAAAAAATTGTCAGTCCAATTCTTCAGCCAATCAAAGATTCGGGATCTGAAATTGTTGCTACTTCAAATCCAGGTGATATTGACTTGATTACAGAATCAACAGTAGTTGGTCCAAATACAATCACCTCATCGACACAAGCAATTGCAATTCCGGGTATCGCTCCAATCCTGCCAAACGTCAATATTGACGATCTTTTCCAAAAACTCATATCAACTGGTATAATTAACACTGTTGCAAATAATGGTGCTGCATCTGATGTAAAGAACACCAAAGAAGAGGATGTTAGAGTTCTCCAAGATGTGCAGCCAATTAAGCCAGTTAATTTGAACGTTCCAGAGACAATTAAAACTCGTCAAGGAGCAATAATTAATGCACTATTTTGTGGCATGCAATGCAGTAGCTGTGGTGTTCGTTTTCCGCCAGAGCAAACAATTAAATATAGCCAGCATTTGGATTGGCATTTCCGTCAAAACCGTAGGGAACGAGACTCGGCAAGGAAGGCTCATTCAAGGAAATGGTACTATGAAATTTCTGATTGGTTGCAGTATGAAGAAATTGAAGACTTGGAAGATCGCGAAAAGAATTTCTTCGAATCACAACAGATTGATTTGGAAAATATCGATGAAAATTCAAATCAACGAACTGCAAGCTCTCCAATTCCTAGTTGTCCAGCCGAACCAGGTGATGTGGATCGTGCATGCGATATGTGTCAAGAAAAATTCGAACAATTCTACAATGAGGACCTGGAAGAGTGGCATTTACGTGCAGCTGTTAGAGTCGAGGATAAAATATATCATCCTCTGTGTTACGAAGACTATAAGGTATGAACTTTTACTGAGAAATAAAAATAACTTAAGACGACTAAGTAATAGGGTCAGAAAATACAGCCTTATTACCGTACCCGATCGGAGAAAAATTCTCGATTTTTCTACCACCGTGTACTTACGCACAGGTCAATCGTAGATATCTACGAAAAAATTTGAAATCTGCGTCGGAATTTCAAATTGAGAGCGACGTTTCACGATTTCATGCTATGCATCGCGATTCGTTACTGTTTTCGTCCGATTTCATCCGCAAATAAAAAAAAGTGTCGGAAACTTGCAATTTAAAGTGCGTTGGTACTCGTCACTAATTTTTGTACGAATCGGGTCTGAAGGAAATAAAACTTCCGATCGGCCATTTTCTCCGATCGGTTACGGTAATAAGGATGATGATATTGTTCCATAAACAGCAACATGTGTTTGTGTAAAGATTTGTTTTGTTAAAGTGATGATGAAGACGTATCGTGTTAATGTCGGTTTAAAAAATATCACTGACGTAACGTGTGTGTGTGTTAAAAAAAAAAACGGTTTGCAAGGTCTTGTTCAAAATAGGGTACACAGTCTAAAATGGCTAACTACGACACATGTGAATGTGAATAAATGAGTAAATAAATCTACTAGTTGAGAACCGAAATTTACTTTAGTACTTTTTTCTATCATTTAAATCTTTAACGGAAATTTAAAGTACGAGCAATAAAATATCTCTTTTGTTGAATCCAGATTCTTTGTTGATATAATCAATTATATTTTGTTCACTTAGGCTTCGCTAAATCCACCTTCGCCTGTCGTTGAAGAAGAAAATGAGGATCAGAATATAACAGCAATAACAATTGATGACGATAATGCTGTAGATGTAGCAATTGTTAAAAAAGAAAAGAACGAAAACACTGAAGGTATGTCAATTTTCATTGTTTTAATAATGTTTCAGGTTTAAGGCTGAACTACATCGAAACACAAAGTGTAAAAAGTACACAAAAAGTATTCGTATTCGTACTGAGAACCGTGTGCACAATGAAAGCTCGATCATGGTCAAGCTTTTGTTCACGCTCACTTTATAAAAATGAGAGGGAGATATTCAGATAAGCATTTGTAGAAGCAGTACAGAGCATAACTTCCACTGTTTTTTTTTTTTTTGGTACTTTATGTTCCGATGTAGTTTATTTCTTAGTCAATACAAATTTAAATAATGATTTTTATAATTATGTATAAAATTTTTGGTATAATTTTTATGTTCGAAACCTTTGTAACTGAACACAATTATGATAAATATGAAAATAAATTTAAGAACTTCGAATTTGTATGGGTCGCAGCTAAGAACTAATACGCGTGGAAGAGCTAGTGAAGGTTGTTTTTTTTTTTTTTTTTGATATAAGAAAACCATCCAAAACTTAGGCTGCAAGTTCGAGACTAAAAACAAAACAACATTCTTACGACTTAACTATGAGAACGAAAAAGTGATAATAATTCCGACATACATTAACTGCAACAATTGGGAATCATATTTCGAAAACTTGTACGAATTTTTGTCAATGAATGACAATCAAAACCGCAATATCACGGCTGAAATCAAACAAAGCTGCTGGAGCAGATGGTCTAGCCGCTGAGCTGTTCAAAGCAGCAGGCGACGAGCTAGATAGGAGCATGCACCAAATCATCTATATGATATGGTCAGAGGAATTCATGCCCGATGAATGGAACCTCAGCATTCTTTGCCCGATTCTGAAAAAGGGAGATCCTCTTAACTGCGCCAACTACAGAGGAATCTGTCTGCTTAACATCGCCCACAAGATCCTCTCTGCAGTAATATGTGAACGTCTGAAGCCTTTCGTCAACAATCTGATCGGTCCTTATCAATTTGGCTTTAGGCCAGGAAACTCAACCATCGACCAAATTTTCACATTGCGGCATATCCTGGAAAAAAACCTATGAACTCCAAATCGATTCCTACCCCCTTCATCGATTTTAAGGCTGCGTATGACAGCATCTACAGAGACGAACTGTATGAAGCTATGTCTAGTTTTGGCATCCCTGCCAAGATCTCACCCTTATGCAAAATGACGATGGAGAACTCACGCTACTCTATCAAGGTTGGCAACGAGCTTACGAAATCTTTTGACGTCAAAAAAGGATTCCGGCAAGGCGATGCACTATCATGCGATTTCATTAACATCGTTCTTGAGAAGATAGTGCAGAACTCCAACGTCAACACCAGAGGCATTATCTTCCAAAAATATGTTCAACTTCTTGCACACGCCGATGATATTGATATAATGGGAAGAACACAGCGTGATGTCAATGGCGCCTTTGTGAGAATCGAGACGGAAGCGGCAAAAATGGGTTAAGCGGTAAATGAGGGAAAAACTTAGACTTCAATTTCAATACAACACATACAACATCGACATAGTAGAGGAGTTTGTCTGCCTAGGCTCCGCTATAAACACGAGCAATTACACCAGTGCCGAGATCAGACACAGAATAACTCTTGCTAATCGCTGTTTCTCTGGGCTAAGAAAGCAGTTGAGTGGAAAAGCCCTCTCTCGAGCAACTCGAGCAACTAAGGTAAAATTGTACAACACCCTCATCATCCCAGTATTGTGCAGCAGTATGGACCTTTACAAAATCGGATGAATGTGCCTTAGGCTGTTTTGAGAGGAAAGTTCTTCGGGTCACCCTTGGCCCCGTGTGCATTGAAGGGGAATGGCGAAGTTGATATTACAGCGAACTCAACTTGGAGTGCAAAACTGAAGACAGCTTGCTAGGCACCGAGCTGGCTGACGGAGACTGTTGATTGAGTACCAAGTCCACAACGACTGTAGCGCCACCTTAAGTAAGTAAGTAAGTGTGTAAGAATGACAATCCAAATGTGCTCTTAGTAGGTGATTTCAATGCGACTGCGGCCGAAGCGGGGTTTGAAAATGAAATAGGGGAAATAACACGTAAATCAAATGATGAAATTTGCAATGCCCGAAGAAACAATTTCTTGACATTTGGTCTCAGGATTTTTAACGAAACCTCAACATCAGATAAGGATGTTGAATTCACAAATGTTGGAAGTCAAGGTAGCTCAGTAATATGTTACAGTTTAGCTGGAGGAGCAGTGGTGGAGTATATACTTGACTTCAAAATAGACACGATACCATTCTCGGATAATTTACCAATCAATACGATGATGCAATTAGTTACCAATGATGATTCCGGTACAAGAAGTCTACGGTTGCTACCAAAACTGAAGTTTAATTATAACAAAGCAGCTGTATATCATAGAAACCTAAACCTTTCACAAAGTCAGGGAATCAGCTCTGGTCCGGCAAGAAGCAACAAAAACAAAAAGTTCACTTCTGTAGAACGTTGGTTTGACGATGATTGTAGACATGCGAGACAGAGATCATTTGCGTGGCTAAAGTCATTTCGTGTTTATGGAAGTGATTATATTAAGAGAAAGTATCTGGAAGCGATTAGGGAGTTCAAAAACTTATGTAGGAGTAAAAGAAGTACCTCTTTTAATGAGGAGACTAGACGGCTATCACAATGCAAGAATTCTTCGGATTTTTGGAAAATGGTGAAAAGATAGAATGGAAACGACGTTCTGTTGTCACATTTTAAAGAACTGTCGAATAGTTTAACAGTCAATGCAACAGTATCATGTGCAGAGCCATGCTTTGAAAATATCACATTTGATGCGTGATTTAAAAAAAAGGTTGCATGATGGCAAAGCAGCTGGGTCCGACGGAATCCCCGTTGAATTCTACAAGTACGGCACCAACGGACTAATAAAATACGATTATTTCGGAGTTTAACTAGTACTTGGATAGTGGATCTATTCCCGAATGGTTTAAGGAATCCTTAATCTTTCCTATCCACCAAAAAGGAAGTACTCAAAACCCAGAGAATTATCATGGAATAAGTTTTTTGAACTCCTCATAGAAAATTTTTACATCAATTCTGCATAGACGACTTAATTTGTGGATTGCCCAGAATGGGTTACTGAAGGAGCTTAAAGCTGGTTTCAGATCTGATGCAATTGTGACTTTCTGGGCAAATTGTTTCGCAGACAAGAATATAGCTCATAGTAGCAAATTCCGTGTATTTGCAGCAGTGTCTGAGTCTATAATGTTTTACACAGCGCAGGTTTGGGGATACAAACAGTACGAGAGTTCACTATTCTCCCATGAGTAACTTCTTTAGTGGTATCACAATGGATCCTTGAGGTCTAAGTGAGTCAGTAACATCTAGACAACCACTCCAACCTAACCTAACCTAACAGTACTAGAACGTGGAAAAACTACTAAGATTCTTTATTAAAAGAATATTTCATCTACCCTACAATACCCCAAATTACATGGTTTTGCTAGAAACTGGGCTATCACTACATATTATTAAAACCCATTAAACCCTCAAACTCAATATCTCAAAGTCTTGTAGTGAAAGATTACCGAAGAAAGCAGCCCTCTATGTAATCAATCAAAGAAGCAGTTCGTACGCAGAATGACACGAGCTGCCCTTATAGTGTGAAATGTCACTAGATTTGGATTTCGGAAACGTTAATGATTGCAGAATTATATTGTACAAATTCATTGCGACGGTTGATAAAAAGCTCCGTAGTCGATGTATAGAAGAAATCAAATTCAACTCATAGATTAATTTACAAACACCTAAGTCATAAACTTGTCCAAATAATTATTTTAGAGATGAGAACAATGTTGAGGTTATTTCTATGATGCTGAGACTTTGGGTGGGAGCTGATGAATCTAAACCATATTCCGCATAGGGAAGATCGTCCTGGACAATGTAGTTTATGCAACCAAAGAGATAGAGAAGATGTTTTTCACTTCTTAGGAAAATGTCCTGTACTGGTAGAAAACAGGAGAGGAAATTATAAGTCTATAACGAGATGTCGGTGGAAGAACTTTTCACGTATTGAAAAGTGGCAAAATCATATCGAGACAGAATACTCAGCGAAAGCTTCTAAAAACTCATCGAAGTTGAATGATTATATTATCAGCTTTATCCTCGTATCCGATCGTAACAAAATTCTATCCGATTTGTACGAAATATACGAATTTTTTATCATCCTAAGGGTTCCGATTGTTAAATCGTACACACCTCATGATCTCAACATACATAAATCCGCTGGTGCGGATGGTATCCCCGTTATTGTTCTGAAGAGGTGTTCTTCCACGCTGGCAAAACCCTTGCGTAAGCTTTTCCATCTATCCTACTCTTCTGGGCTTGTTCCGAGCAGTTGGAAAACAGCATTTGTCCAGCCAATCCCAAAAAAAGGCGAATCGTCTTCTCCCTCCAATTATCGTGATAATGATAAACTATCAGCTCAAGAAATATCTCCAAGACCGAAATCTTTTTAATGACCGGCAGAACGACTTTCGCAGCAACAGGTCCACTAGTGATTTGATGGTTTATCTCACCGAACAGTGAAACAAATCCTTACATCGTTTTGGAAAAAGTAAGATTGTTGCACTTGATATTTCAAAGGCATTTGATAAAGTCTGGCATCTTGCTCTTTTATCGAAAACGCGTGCCTTCGGTATAGATGAATCTCTTCTTCGTTGGATTAGAAACTTTCTTTGAACTACAAGTTTTATTGGACGGATTCAAGTCTGAAACCCACAATAAAAATGCTGGTGTGCCCCAGGACTCCGTTTTGTCTCCGACCCTCTTTCTGATTTTCATTAATGATCTCTTGTCTGTTACTTCTAATCCAATAAATTATTTCGCTGACGATAGTACCCTTAGCTTCTCATGTTCGTTCCCAGATTCACATCCCTCCTCTTTGGATGTGGAACTGGAACGGAAAAATATGATAAGCTAATTAAACTCTGACTTAAACAGCATTGTACAATGGGGAATTACAAACCGTGTAGAGTTTAATACTTCGAAAACTCAATGTTGTCTTGTATCGTTGAAGCGAGATATACCCCCCTTGCCACTGTGAATGGTGACACTTGCATCAACGAGACCGAACATCTCGAGATTCTCGGTATGTGCATCACTGACCACCTCTTGTGGTCCGAGCACATACGCGATGTCGCCAAAAATGCCTCAAGATGTTTCTTAAGACCGTGCAAGAAATTTGTCTCCCCGTCTGATCTGGCTATTATCTATAAAACCTATATCCGTCCAAAGCTTGAGTACAATTCCCACCTTTGGGCTGGTGCTGCAGCTATTTACTTAAGCCTCTTGGATGGAATACAAAAAAGAGCTGTAAGAATGATAGGTGATAGAGAGATCACTGACGCATTCACTCCTCTAGACCACCGTCGTAACGTAGCGTCTCTCTCCCTGTTCTATCGCTACTTTTACGGTAGTTGCTCTAGTGAAATAGCCAGTTGCATTCCCCCCCTGAAACAATTCGACCGTAATACTCGCGCTTCTAGGAATGCCCATCAGTTTACCCTCGAGCCCAACTTCGGACGTACTCTCAAGTATAGAAAATCATTTTTTAGCCGTACTACGCGAATGTGGAACTCTCTTCCACACTCTGTCTTTCCCAGTCATTACAATGTTCAAGAATTTAAGACCAATGTACACCGACACCTCCTTTTCAACCCCTTCTCTTCTTCCTAATGCACTCACTGTGTCTCTGGCATAAAAAGGGAAAAAAATTCAAATTCGCGTTGAAATGTCAAACTCAGAGTAACGCATAACGATTTCATGCGGCGAAAAGCAAAAATTCAACTAACACTTGCGATGCATAGCGATTATTTTGTTTTATGCGTCTCCGACTGTTCCAACAGCTAAAATATTGTGTCGGAACATTTGTGTAATAAAATAACGCATGTCTATTACACGTCAATACTTCCTTTACGAAACGGATACCATGAACAACATAAATGTTACGATCGGGACTTTTCTACGATAGTAACTTTCTCCGAACGGATACGACGATAGGGCTGTATATTAATTTTATCTTGTCAACCTGGCAGACGACATTGCCATGCTAATTCTGATTTTGTAATTTATAAATAATGTTAAGAAATAATGAAAATAAAATCTAATCTAATCTAATCTACTTAAAATATAGGCTCTGGACCCGAAACACCACACATTATCTTCGATGATGACGACGATGACGATGTCATTGTTGTTCCGGCTGAAGAACCATCCATAACCGAAATAGACGACGACGAAGAATATGTTCCGGTTAATATGAGTAGAGAAGAAATGGGTGGTGTTGCTGATGAAGGAGTTTTGCCTGGTGCTGCAGTCAATGAAACTCTTGAATCAGATGTTGAAATTCAAGAACCGAATATACCGTTTACGGATCTTGATACTTATGAAGAAAGGCCATCAGCAATAGATGAATGCTCCCAGTCATCCATGCTCAATGTTAAAATCAAAGAAGAACCCAAAGATGATGAAGACGATGACGGTTTTGAAGACGTTGGTATCGTTCTTATTCCAGAAGAAGAGATTTCTATTCAGAGCAGCGGTAAATTTACACTTAAATCTCAAATTTTACGCTTTGCATTTTGCTAATGAAAACCTTTACCTTTTTTTCAGATGATAATACTGGGGCACGAACAATATCATCAACGGTTTCAACGCCACAACCATCGCCTATGATTGTTGAACCTCTTGGAGAAACATCACAACCACCATCTGAAGATCCTACATCAGCGATTGCCGAAGAAATAATAGAAAATGAAGAATCATTAGATGGAAACCTCGAGTCAAATGATAATCCCATAGGAACAAATACCACATTATTAGGCGTGAATAAAATTAAGATCAATATGACTAAAAACATTGTAACTAGTAGCAATAGTACTTCAAATTCTATAACAAAAACGATTGGTCTTAATCAAAATCCTTCTACATCTATTAGTAATGTAAGCAATATATCAACGATTCCAGTTCTTTGCAGTGGTCCTATGACGATTAGTACTATTCCTTTGTCACTTGACAGCTCTGCTGTTGGTAATGAAGAATTGAGTGGTTCTTTATATTCTGGTCACCCAACATTCTCTACTGTGCCTTCGTTTTGCACACCCATTTCATCAGCTACAACTGAAACTTCTAACAATGTTATACAGGTTATCACTTCTCATACAACAACGGGCCCAAGCAATATGGATTCATTTTCGAATTGCATTGAAGTAATTGGCTCAAAACCAACTGGCAACGGAGGAGGCAGCAATGTCCAGACAACAATAAGAGAAACCGCTACTCCTCCGTTGTGTTCTGTTTTGAAACCAATCGAGGCTGAAGATATTGAGCCAACATTTACTTTCAAACCCGAATTGCAAAATGTTAAACTGAAAAAAGTTAAAAAAATTGACTGTGGCGTAGAGGCGTCTGGCTTATGCTCTATAATGTAATGAAAGCATTTTCATCATAATATTTAATTATAAATATTGTAAATATATTTCAACATTTATTTAACTAATTTAATTTTTAGAACTTTAGAAACTTGTAAGAATGTACATAGAAATACATCCCATTAATCCTACGCACATTAATATTTTTTTTTGTTTTTTAATCAATACTTTGTTCATATTTTAGTATTTTTTTTAAGAACTTAAATTATATCTCTTCGAATACGTCGAGAAATACAAATTAAGGGTAAATCAAAACTAATATAAAAAAAAAACATAAAAAAATTAAAATGTAGTGAAAACGAACATGTTTTTTTTTAGAAAAATAAATGTGATAGATTTTTTATGCAGAACTTACTATAAGTTATTGAAAACGAAAATGAATAAACAAAACTAAATAAAACAAATTGATTTAACTTTTTTTTCGTGTAGATGAGAAGCAGGAATTATTCTTATTACATACTTACTTTTTATCTGAACTTTTAGCTTATTCTATGTTATTATTATGTCAATAAAATAAAAGAGCTCTGGATTGTGTGGTCTTTACTGGTTAATTAATAAATTGATTCAATAGTATATTTTATAGTTTTGTTTTTATTTGCGAAAACGGAAGAAACTCTAAACTGCGCCAACTACAGAGGAATCTGTCTACTTAACATCGCCTATGGGCTAAACAATGTGGCTTAGACGTCAATCCACATAAAACAGAACTAGTACTCTTTTCGAGAAGGTACAAAATTCTTCAGATTAGCCCACCCAAGATTAAAGGAATACCATTAAGCTTTTCCGACCAAGCTAAATATTTAGGCCTCATGTAGCGCTTTTTACTTGTAAAAAGGCCATAGGCTCAAAATGGTTCTTCTCCCCAGAAATAACGCACTGGCTATACACTTCGGTAATCAGACCGATACTCATTTATGGAGTTGTCGTATGGTGGACTGCACTGGACAAGACGGTTAATCTAAATAAGCTCATGAAAGTCCAGCGGTCAGCAGGTATGTGCATCACAGAAGCACTTCGCTCAATACCAACCGCAGCCCTGGAAGTGCTTTTAAACCTAACACCTCTTGACAGCTTCTCCAAAATGGTGGCAGCCAACTTATGTGTGAGGCTTATGTGGATTTTCTTACAACCCAAGAATTGATCCGTGACGTAAAAGTGGCAATTTTTTCCCCTTAAACGCATTTCTTTCACAAAGAAATTGAATTTATTTCTCGAAGCATTGATTTCTCTTGAATCTCTTTTTTGAGACGGATTTGCACATACTTGTACACGGATTTTACACATATACTACAGCTGAGTTTTCTGTTGTTGCTGTCCAGACAACACAGACATTCAAAATAGGGATTGATTCGTTTTTGCACATTTCTTACACGCCAAAAAACATTGAATTTTAGAAGCAATTCTTCGTGGTTGTAAGAAAAGCCACATTACAGCCACCTCTCAATGGAACAGTAACAATACTGGTCATACTACTATTCTAGAAAATTTCAGATCCATCCCAGATCGCCTTGACAATACCACCCCAAAAATGGTATTCGATAAAAGCTTGCATGTCTCCATCCTTTCAAGATCTTCCTGGGAAGAAGAAAGACCCCTGGAAGACAATACGGTACACTTCTATACAGACGGTTCAAAGACCGATTGCGGAGTTGGAAGTGGTATCTATTCGGAACAACAGAATCTCAGTCCATCATACAGACTTCCCAATCAATGTAGTGTTTTCCAGGCAGAAGTAATGGCGATTAAAGAGGCACTATCCTGGCTCAAAGAAAACGTTATATCTTGCAAGGATATACGAATCTTCTCGTCTGTCTCCACAAACTCTCAAATAGTCCACGATTGTCGATCATCTCTGAATGAGATGACGGAACAGTTAAACATTTACCTCATTTGGGTGCCGGGCCACAGAGACATCCCGGGAAATTGCAAAGCCGATGAGCTCGCTAAAAACCGAACACTTTTGCCCAATTTTAGACAAAAACATAACATAGGAACATGCACATGTCTTCTCAAACAATATGCTCTAGAATCAGCAAATGCTAGATGGCCCCAGGGTATACCACCTGCCTAGCAACCAAACAAATATGGCCAAGCATAGGTCTGAAACGGTCAAAAGGTCTGATTTGCCTGAGCAGACAAAATATAAGCTCTACAACTGGAGTCATAACAGGACACTGCCTCATAGGCAGACATGAGTTGAGGATTGGAATCTACGCAAACGACTTCTGTAGAAGCTGCATGGACGAGGAGGAGGAGGAAACAATCCAACATGTCCGGCACTCTCCAATAGAAGGAATAACTATATCGGTAATCCCTTCTTCGATAATACCAGTGAACTGGCAACGATCGACAAAAAATGTCTCTCTAACTTCATTAAAAGTACAAAATGGTTTGTTTAATTTCATTACTCTCCCATGAGTAACCTCATTAGTGGTATCACAATGGACCCTTGAGGTCTAAGTGAGTCAGTGACATCCGGACAGCCACTCCAACCTAACCGAACCTAACATCGCCTACAAGATCCTCTCTGCCATATGTAATATGTGAAACGTGGCAATAGGTGATGAGGGAAAAAGAAAAAGGGACAGGGACAGGAAACCTAGCGAACCAGGGGGACTAGGGAAGGAAAAGAATGTCCGAGGCGAAGGAAGCGGCACGCTTGTATTGCACAGCTGTGCTCGTCGGAATGGGGGATCTTTCCTTCATTTCGGACCTCACCTGGGATGGTATCGTGTAAGCTGATTTTTGATATTTAACAGTCAAATTCAGGCAAAAAAGAATAGAAAATTGACTGTCAACTATCAACTATCAGTTTACACGATTCCACCCCTGCTTCAAAACATAAATCGTGCTAGCTGAAAATGATCCATCAATTACACTTTTCTGCCACTCTCTCTCGCGCCACCGATGTCGGCTCGGCGCAGTCTTTACCCTCCCTTCCTGGAAACCAAAAAAATTGGAATGACTTCCCCTGTTTTGGTCTATTCGAAAGTCAAATCCGAGTCATCATCACCGAACACGCCGCTGAGCCATACCTACTGAAAATCTCGACCTTAGCAACCCATTAGGCCTTCTCTTGCCCAATGAGGAAATATAAACAAAAACACACTGGTTTTCATCGTCAGGACGTGATTCACATTTATTGAGATCAAATAATTGAATCAAGTAATTAATACAAAAAGAAAAACAAAAAACAAAAATACTTACGACTAAAATCGGTCCACGCTTTGGAAAGGCGCAAAAACAAATTGCAAAGATTAAAATTTCCTCTTAGAACTCGTCTTAAGCGCCTAGATCTACTGATGCCCTGAGGCTCTCTACCTCTACAGAATTCTATTAAGGTGGAACTTAGGTGCGAATGAACGAAATAAAGATCGTACTTCACGATTTGTAACCTACGAGGAAGACACTCGCCAAAAACTGAAGGAAGTTGACCGGATCTCGATTTTAATCCTTAGCAATAGGAACAAGAAATAAGTTCAATAAATAAATACTAAAAATAAGAAATATATATATCAAGTATCACGCCAAGAAATCTTAAAATACAAAAATAACAATACAAATAAATAAAAAAAAAGACACTCAATGATTCGTCGACTGCAGCCCTCGTGTTACAATTCTCGAGGTTTCGCCTCTGGACTCCTTTTACGTTTTCTTTTGAGTATTTTTAATCTTTTAGCTTCGACATACAATCCAAATTATTCTTTCAAGACAACAATCACTCGTTCCAATTTCGGGCGCTTTGAGTGGCATTGATCATTACATTGACCGTCTTGATCTTGTGAGGGAACATTCTATCTCCTTGAATCTGGTGTTGCTGTTTTACGGTATCATCTCCTCATAGCAAAAAACCGTTGTCGGATTACCGTCAGGTATATAGTCAAAACCAAATTCTAGGAAATAACTCACGGTCACTTGAGTGGGTTTATTGACCTACATTTGGTTTCGAGTTTTTGAGTGTTTTTGTTTCTCCCAGTTCCCACTCGATTTCGAATTCCCGTTTCCCCTCCTCTAAAAAAGAAATGAAATTCTGCTTACGTCTATTTTTATCTATCGTCTTCTTATGTCCTTATTGCTCTTTGCATGTTGTTTCTTTTCCTCAAAGCATCTTCTCTTTCTAAGGAAATTTCATAAAAAAGAAAAAGATCTATTTTGCTTCAAGAAAATAATATGTTCGCTCTTTCTTTTCTTAGGCCTATTGCATTTTATTTGCATAATTTTTTAAAATCTAATGGTGGATTTACATATATCTGCATTTTTAGTTCTGCAAAAAAGAGAGATGCAAAATACAAAAATCATACTCATTCGATAGAGAGGGAAAATCAAAATGCAGACATCTTGTCAAGATCAAGATTATAGGAAATAATAGAAATCAAGATCAAGATTATGGTTAAGACGAACATGTTCATCTTTTTATAGCATGCTCATCTGCTTTGTGGTTCCTATAACTGAGTTCAGGTTAACAGCGAATCTCCCTTTCTCACCTGAACGCTAAAAAAGCAACAAGAACTATAATTTGAATCACTTGGCGTATGTGCCTTTGGAGGTCTTTTTTTGAAAATGCATCAAATGTAAAGACAGGTAATTTACTGCATAGCTTAGCGGCTTTGTCAGCGAATTCGTTGCCAGTATTTCCAATGTGGCTAGGAACCCACATGATTTTTATTTTGTTAGCTTTTTTGATGAAAAAATCTCGTAAGTGGTTCACCAGGTTGCTACTATGGTTGGGGTTGGATATGGCTTGAATAACTGACAGGCTGTCTGAACAGATTACTAATTTGGAACAGGGTGATTTCGTTGCAGTTTTGCATGCTTCAAGGATAGCCAAGGCTTTTGCAGTAAAGATGGAGGCATAATCAAGTAGGATACCTGTCTTGACCACTGTGCCATTTTCTTCTTTAGTGGCAAAAGATGTGTTGGTGGCGGATTTTGAACCATCTGTGAATAGTGGAAACCATCCATCAAGTTTGAGTGACTCCATAATGTCGACATATGTGGAGTAGTATATACGGCTATTTGTATTATTTTTGGGTAGATGAGTTAACTGGAGCAAAAAGCATGAACTGTCAATGCCCCAGGGCGGAAAAGTGGTAGTGTATTGCTTGACCCGTCTGTATGGCAGGCCTAGTCTGGCTTTTGCAAGAGCAATGACGATTGTAGATGGCATACGTTTACACATTCTTGAATTGCTTGTTCCGTCTATATCCCGGTCAATAATGGAGTTGTTGGAGAATATTAATTTGGTAATAACTTTGAGTGGACTTTCGGATTGTAGTTGTTCCAGTGTGGGAAAACCTGCTTCGGCCATGATGTTGTCTATTCTTGTTGTCCGGTAGGCGTTAATGCTTCTTCTTACTGCGTGGTGGTAGGGCGTTTTGATAAGATTCAATGTAGTTTTAGGACATTTACAATATATTTGAAAACCATATTCAATTTTGCTTAAAATTAACGATTTAGCTATGTTACATAAGGTGTTAGTGTGAATGTTCATTTTCTTATTAGATAAATAGTTAATGATATTGCTTCTTATTGCTAAGTTCTTTTTTAGATTTATACAATGAGGTTTCCAATTGAACTTACAGTTAAATCTTATACCTAAAATATCTAGGTTATCAACGGGCAGGATAATTTACGACATACGTGTAATAGTTTACATTTATCAAGTGATAATAAAGACCCAGAATGTTTGCCCCATTCATTAATATCTTCGACAACTTTGGAGAATAAATGTTTTGCTTTATCAATATCATTGAGTTTACAAAGAATGAAGACATCATCAGCGTAAATAGTATGGTCTAAATTTTTGTACTTGTTAATGATAATACTAATGTCATTGAAAGCAATCAAGAATAGAACCACCGATAAAGGTGATCCTTGTGGAATGCCATTATTAAGCGGGTGTGTGGATGAGAAGTAATTACCTATTTTCACTGTTATTTTTCGGTTTGAGAGAAAAGATTTAATAAACACATACATTTTGGGACCTATACCCCGCGTGAGTAGTTTGTTAAGAATAAGATGGACACCGATTCTATCGAACGCTTTCATAAAGTCCAACGATAGAATTGAGGCATGATTACGAGCAGAAATAACGTTCGAGATGTAATGGTCAATATGTAGAAGGGCATCAGAGCAACCTCTATTTGACTTGTATGCAACCTGGTTGACATTGATTAATTTTTTTGTTTCTAGGAACCAATGTAGCCGCTTTGAGATAATTTTTTCTAGCACTTTAAACATACATGGCACAAGTGATATTGGACGGTAGGATTCTGGGGAGTCTATTGGCTTATTTGGCTTCGAAAGAGGGATGATTGTTGCGGTTTTCCATGCCTGAGGAATAGTGCCCGTGGCAAATACTTCATTATACAAAGAAATGAGTCTATTTTTTTTACCTTTCAATGCGCTTAAGCAGCACTCAAACTCAATAAACGTTATTTGGTTTTCTATATTTCTTGCTATTTTACAGCTAGACTAACAAGGAGATGCGAGAGTTAATATTTTTTTTTTGAGTTAATGAAAGGAATTGAGAAGTTGTTGTCATTGGAGCGATTAGACCAAGTACGAGCGAAGAGGTTACCAATGTCAATGGGGGATGAAATGTTACCCGAAGGCGTTGATATGCATTGAATAGTCCGAGAAGTGTTGTTTCCAACGAGACAGCGGATATTATGCCAAATTTTGCTGATGGGAGAGTTGGGGTTGATCGTGGATGTGAATTCAGTCAAAGATTTGGTTTTGCTGATCTTCATTTCTCTTCTAAATAAAGCGTTGCTTTTTTGTAGGCTATGAGGTTGGGTGGCGTTGGGTGCCTCTTGAATTTTTTCCAAAGTTCCATTTTTTCAGCTCGCAGTTTGTGTAGGACAGGGTTCCACCAGGGAACTGATTTTTTTCTGAAAATAGAAGAACTTTGAGGGATGGAGAGATTTGCTGAGTATCGAATTGCTTTTAGTAAAGTGGCTGCTGCTTTGTTTACATTAATGGACTCGGTCATTGGATCCAGATATTGGTTAATCAAAGATTTGTATGTACCGTGACCAGTCAGCTAAGTCTGTCTTAAATTTGGGAATGGGAGAGCTTTTGATTTTGGTTGGATTAGTTTGGATTTCAATATAAATTGGAAAATGGTCGCTATTGTGAAGGTCTTCTATAGTAGACCAGGAAGTGATGGGAAAGAGGGTGGATGAACAGCAAGAGATATCGATGTGGGTGAAGGTGTTGTGAGTTGAAAAGTGAGTAGGTGAGCCATCGTTTAAGAGACAGAGATCGGAGTTCATAAGGAATTCTTCTATAACTATGCCACGGCGATTTGAAAATGGAGAGCCCCAAAGAACACTCCAAGAGTTAACATCGCCGCAGAAAAGAATGGGTGTTTCAATTTGGTTAATGATGTTGTCGAGATCGGTTTTTGAAAATGCTTGTTTAGATATGTAAATAGATAGAATGGTAAATTTTATTGTTAAATTAATTTGGACTGCTAGCGTTAAAATTGGAGAATTAATTTGGATTTGACTATGCGGTATATTATTTTTGATTAGAAGCGCAATGCCTTGCCAATTAGTTGTATTTTGAGGGTGATTAAGAAAGTACCCAAATAGGATTTAGGTGGGATTGGGGAAGATTGAAACGCACAATGCGTCTCTTGAAGAGATATGGCACATGGCGATCTTTCTTTTATTAGTAAGTTGAGCTCGTCAAAGTTGTTAATATAACCTTGTATATTCCACTGAAGAGCTTTAAAATAATTGTTTGGATTAAGGTTAATGGCATTATTTGTTTGAAGGTAGTTGGTATAAGGACTCCGCTGTCCAGAAGTTGAAGCATGGCGGCTTCCTGAGGAGCCACCATGATTCAACCTCAAGACAGCAGAGTCAGATGATGAAAAAGAGTTATGTTTTTTCTATAGATCCATCATCATCATCTATCATAGAGGTGTTTTCGGTAAAATAGCTATTTGTTCTTATAAGTTTTGTTTTGTAATGTTAGAGATTGGAGAGTTAGAAGTGATAGGGTTTAAAGAAGTCTGCAGTGTTTTCCCTTGGAAATTTGACGTTATGTTGTGGCTGGTAGAAGGAAAATTAGCAAGAGTGTTTGAGGGCTGTGATTGTTCTAGAACAATTATTGTTGTGGTTGATGATGGGTGGCTTGTATGTGCATTTGGAGCTGAGCTGGTTTGTGGTTGAAGTGTTTTGTTTGTGTTGTTAGGTAATTCTGGTAAAGGGCTTTTTTCACTGGTTGAATTGTTGTTGTTGGGTATGGTATAAGTGGTTTGAGGATTTAATGAATTAGATACAACATTAGATAGTGGTGTTTGGAAAATATTGGTTTGAATGGGGTTTTGTTCTTTATATCGTTTGGCGTCTGCCATTGTGTATTTTTTTGTGTTTTTATTTTTAATATGTCTTTCATTTGAACATATTTGGGGCAGTCTTTAGAATCGGAAGGATGAGCCGCATGGCAATTTGCACACATTTGTCTGGTGCAGACTACATTTTCATGGATAGGCATACTACATGTGCTTCATATGGAAGTTGGGTTAGAGCATTTTTTTGTGGTGTGGCCTAGCAGCTGACACTTGCGACACCGCATCGGATTAGGGAAGTATTCAGTTACTTTGGTCTTGTACCAACCAATTTCTACTGTGTCTGGAGGCTGGAAAGAATCAAACGTAAACAACATTAATCCAGTTGGTTTGGGTTTGGATTCAACAATCTTCGTAAACTTATACACATCTGTGACATTTTGAACTTTCATTTCAGAAATTATTTCTGATTCGCTTACATTGATCAGACACGGTGCATACACTATTCCTTTTGAGGAATTAAGTTGATTATGTAAGCTAACTGAAACTTCACACAAACCTGAGAGAGATTTTACACATAAGAATTTGTCAGCGATTTTTTGATTTTTGGTAAGAATGAGAATTTTACCATCTCTTAGTTGAGTTATTCGTTCGTATTCGGTGCTGATAGCGTCTATCGCTTTTCTTAGGGCGAAAATGCTGATGGAGGTTAGAGGTTTATTTTCATTGGCTGGGGATATCACTATAAATCTTGGATTTTTTGAAGAGGTAACTTTAGGTAAATCAGGGAAATCGTCTAATGAAAAATGTTCATTCCTTTTTTGTCTTTTTTTTTGGCGGTGGGCTCCGATAGGCAAACTTCAGAAAGTTCGCCAAATCGGTTGCCCGTTTTCAATTTTGGCCCTGAGGCCATTAGGGAAAGAATAAAGAAAGAGAACCACACACGCGAATATGTGATGTGCAATCTTTTCACAAGAAAGAAAAGAACAGCAAAAAAAGAAAACTGTTGTTTTTTACTATACCTAAATGGTAAAACTAGAAATGTAAGCAAAGAAAGCAGCCAAAAAACGATGCGTTAAGCAAGAGAGCTAGTCGATGACTGTATTTTTGAAATAAAATTTAAAATCTATTTATTTTAATTTACAGAAAAAACAGACAAAAGCTGAAAGGATATCATGTTTAAGCATTTTTAAACATTTAATATGGTACTCCCTAATACATTTTGTGCATCTTATTCCACAATTCTCGGAGCCAATCGTGATTGTGATAAGATTTGTACAACAAAAAACATCTGCCCACTACAAATTTTATTTTCTCCGATTTCTTCTGGTTCCAAAAACAAGTTCCTAACATGACTTCCAACCTTTGATATGGTTTGAGAAATAACATTTTCCTGGCTGACTTCGTTGTAGATTTCAAGCAACATCTGTTTTCGGGAGAGTTTTTGAGTAAGATCTGTCTTTTGGGAGAGTTTTGATTCGATATCTTTTTTTGTTGGAGAGGTTATTGTTTGTAAAAAAGCTTTTGGGTTAAGCATTTTTGCAATTTTATTTTTTTTTCGGATTCCTTTGAATTTTTTTAGTTTTAACTTTATTAATCGTTTCGAGTTCCTTAGCTTTTTTCTGTTCAAGTTGTTGCTTTTCTTCTTTTTTCTTTTTTTCTTCTTCGATCCATATCCATGTAACATAAGTGATAACGAAGCTTTTATTTTGTTTTTGGGATTTGATACCTTTACGTAGTGGTGTTTCAGGCCAGTCTAATAAATCGGTCACACTAAGAACAGGGACATTATTATTTGTGTATTTGTATCCTTCGTATTTAAATTTTCGATTTCGTCTCCAAGAAACAAAAAATCGTTGATCGCATTTATGTCTAATTCATCGATTATGTCCGAGTCAAAGGGATCAGTTTGTGTAGCACTGTCAATAGATGTTTTTCTCTCTCCAACTCGCTTAAATTTATTGGTCTTGAAAAAATTGTAGAGCTCATGCATCTGTGCTAATTCATCGGTGTTTTCGCTATCCAAACTGAAACTTTCAAGCTGATCTATTTTCAGTCGTCCAATTATATTGCAAAAACTTTCAAATGCATCGTTTTGGTTCAAGTCGTAGTGAAGGTTTTTGGAATAGCTGTATTTGGATCCGCCTAAACATTTAAAGAAATTAATGGCGTTCTTGTCCCAAGGAAACTGTCCGCAAGCCTTAAAACCATTAACAATGGTAGCTGGAGAAACACTTTTGTCAACAACTTCTTTTAAAAGAGTAGCAAACTTCTTCTTCGTGAGATTTTCTCCGATATTCTTCCGCCTCCAATCTGCTACTCCATTGTTCCAGACGTTTTTCAGGGGTTTGAGAGCTGCAAGCTGTGTAGAGTTGGGATAAAGGGCTATCAGGATAATGCCAAGTTTGACACATAGCTGGCTTACTTGGAGTGTAAGATGTGTGCTATGTCCATCAACAAAGAATATTACTGGTAGTTTTATTTTTTCTTGAGTCAAAAAGGGGTAAAACAACTTTGAAATATATTCGTAGAATGTTTGTTTTGTCATCCAGCCGTTTTCACTTATTCCTCAGCCCCAGGTATCAGGAACAGTTTTGAGTATATCGTCCTTTAATCTCTTATAAGGATATATGATCATTGTAGGGCACATTGATCCCATAGCGTTGAATGAAAACATTACAGTTAAATTCAATTTGGCTTGGCCTCTATCAACTTCATAAATGTTTCTTGATCCTTTTGCAGCTAGAACAGATTTAGATTTAAGACGCAGTAAAAAATTTGTTTCGTCCCCATTAAATACTCGGCTAGGATCTTCAAGGATTGAGAAAAAATCGTTTTTGATCAAATAGTCCTGTATAGAGTCAAACCAGCCAAAAATATCTGTTACCGCCACATTTGCGCTTGCTGACGAAACTGGATCAACTGCTTTGAAAGTCAAAGTGGTATGACGCTTCAAAAAGGATCTAAACCATCCTTTTCCTGGTATTGCTTCACTTCCAAATGGGTGCTCTCTATTACTTTGCCTTAAAAATTCTTGGACAGCATAAATAACATCTTCTTTTCTTTTACGAAACCCTTTCTCTTGTGAGACTTTAAGCCATTTAACAATAGTCGCTTCTTTTTCGTCAGTTAAAACCGTAGCGGGCCCAGGACGTGTTTTTGTAAAATTTGAACTCAATCGGAATTGTAGAGTGGATCGTGGTATTTAGTAGTTCTTAGAAGCTGCTTTTTTAGTAACGAAGCGTCACACTTCACGCCTTAAAACGCCAACTGACCCGGGTTACCGTACCGCCCGAATCATTATAAAATAACCTTGGAAAAATACAACTCTGTGGACCCGGACTATTAAAAATAAACAACCGCACTGCCCGGACTATAAAACCATCAGCAGCTTTACCGCCCAGACTATGAATCACATCAACAGCATCATCGACTACCGATTATATATTTTCTTATTCTGTAATTATATAATTCACATTTAGTTTTTACCGAATAGTTGTTAAGTAGATGCTAAGATTTTGATGTAATTCGAGAAGCATTTTATTTTTTTCTCCCACCGCTACTAGTTGGATAGCAACAAGTTATGGTGCATAGGACAACTATTATTGTTCCTATTTTTTGGTACTAAATATTAGAGGCTACATTGAGATTAGTTTCCCTCCTTCCGAGAATCCCCCTCACTTCGAGGCCGTGGCGCTAGATTAGATTTTTCTCTCCTTACGAGAATCCCCCTCACTCTGAGGCCGTGGCAATTACCTCCTTCCGAGAATCCCCCTCACTTCGAGGCTGTGGCGATAGGTTATATTTTGTTTCTCCTTCCGAGAGTCCCCCTCCCTTTGAGGCCGTGGCACTAGCGTACTTATAAGGCTAATTTTAAGAGTATATGTAAGGATAAACCCCTATGTATATTTTAGTTTAAGTTGGATTATTTCAATAAAGAAGAGTTAAAATCTAATTGGAGAGAGTTTGGTGTTTTCTTTGCTGAGTTTTCGTGCTTTCCTCAGACGGACATTGGACTCCGGCGAGTATACCTCAGCCCGAGTAAATTAAGCATCACAAATTGGCGCCCGAGCAGGGACCTTAAGAAGATTCAACCGAATTCTCACCGCCGCCGTCCGACCGAGAATCTTCGAAAGGTTCCACCGTTTCCGAACTCCAATCAGCACTCTTCTCATCAAACATCCGACTTAACCCGCCACGAGATGCCTGAGTCAGACCGACCACCGCCGGACCAACCACCGCCAGACCAACCACCGCCAGACCAACCATCGCCAGACCAACCACTGCCAGACCAACCACCGCCAGACCAACCACCGCCTAACGAAGGAAATCCCTTCAGAAATCTGGGCTTCATCTACTTAATGAGGAAAACAGAGCTAGTGGAGATGTTACCTACCCGAAACCTGGACACTACGGGGAATATGCAGGTCCTCAGGCAACGGCTAAGTCAACACCTGAAGCTAGTCCGAGCACACGCGTCCACCCAGAACTTGTGCGAACACTGGGAAAGCATCGCAGAGAAAAGGCTTGACGCTTTATCCGATGAAGCCAGTGACGTTGCTAGTGAGGTGGACAAAGCTTCCGAGGAAATCGACAAAGAAAGAGTAAAAACTCCTCTATTCACCCAGACCACTATCACCGTTCCGCCGTTGCACCCTTTTGGGAGTACTCAACAAAAACCAGTTCAACCAGCCCAACTTCCATTGACAACCAATAATTACGTCAACACGAACAAACCACCGGAGCATGCTAGACAGCAGTATGCCACATCCTACACAGGGCCAGCCCAGTTCAACCCCGTACCACCGCCCGACCAGTATGCCGCATTCCATGCAGAGCCAAGCCGCTTCAACCCCGTATCGCAGCCCCAGCAGTATTCTGCATATTATACAGGACCGAGTCAGTTCCACCCCGTGACGCAAACCCACTCCCCGAATCGACTCACTTTGAGTTATGAAGCTGAGGTCACGAACACAGTCCGCAAGTGGAACCTGCGATTCGATTCTTCAGGGAACCCCTTGGAGTTTCTTGAAAGGGTAACCGAACTGACTCACTGTTATAACATTCCACTGGACGACATGCTGAGGACCCTTCCTGAACTTTTCCGAGGCACCGCGTTGGAGTGGCTACGTATTAAAAGCGAGAATTTCTCTAGGTGGGACGATTTTCGAGAGGCTTTCATACGCCAATTTTTGCCGAGCCGGTACCTCCAAAAACTTGAGGACGAGATCCTACGCCGACGCCAAGGCCCTCGCGAACGAGCTAAAGATTATCTCTTAGCCGTCCAGTATCTCATTCGCCAGCATCCTCGCATCAGAGTCGACGACAGTTTAGACCGGATTTTTGACAGCATGCGGCCAGAGTACCGACTCTACATCAAACGCCGGGACTTCGAGACACTAGACGAGTTGCAGACTTTGGCTGAAGAATTCGAAGCCATAAAAAACGAGGAACGGAACAGTCGGCCAACCGTTTCATCCGCGCCCCCCGCACAACCAGTTCCGCGTGGTCCACCAGTGAACCTCTCTTACAACAGGGAAACTCACTGCTGGAACTGCAAGCAGAGGGGCCACCGTAAAGAGACTTGCCGCAGACCCTTCCGCCTCTTCTGTTCTTTTTGCGGAGAAGATGGGAAACGCACGAAGGATTGCCAGTGTCACCGAACCCAAGCAGCCGTCATCTACTCGCCGCCCAACCAAGATCCCCGCTACTTCATGCCCATAACAGTAGGAGACCGAATCTACCAGGCCCTCATCGACACCGGGTCGACGAAAACATTTATAGGTCCTGAACTAAGATCGCACTTCTTACAAATAGGGTACCCGATGGGCTCCGAACAGCAAGCAGTGCACATGGCTAATGGAGATCCGGTACTAACTACAGAGCACTACTCCATCACTTTCTGCGTCGAAGATACGGAACTGACCGGAGAGGTAACGTACCTACTTACCCTGACTGAAGACGCCATCTTGGGAATGGACTTAATGCGACAAGCCAACCTACAACTGTTTATGGGTGGAAGACTCGCCAACGGGCGTAAACCAACCCAGGCCGCCAACTCAAACAACTGCCAGGCGATTACTGACCTCCCCAGCCAGCAACAGCAATACCTCGAAGAATTCCTTGAAAATGAATTACCCAAATTCGACGAATTATCCGGAATCGCCAACGTACCCCCGCACCGAATAAGACTCAAGTCGGAAGAACCGTTCAAACAGCGCTATTATCCACGCAACCCCGCTATGCAAAAGGTTATAGATGACGAAGTCGACGAATTATTGAGGACTGGGAAAATAAGTGCGTCTAAAAGCCCTTACAGCTCCCCGATAGTCTTGGTCAGGAAGAAGGAAGGATCATGGAGAGTATGCATTGACTTCCGACAGTTGAACGAGATATCTCTAAAGGACGCCTATCCATTACCTTATATAGTGGCAATTCTCGACAAATTACGTGGGGCGCAGTATATGTCGACCATTGACTTAAAACAAGGCTATTGGCAAATAGCACTCGAACCGAAGTCCCGCCCTTACACCGCCTTCACCGTACCAGGTCGAGGATTATACGAGTGGAACGTTATGCCTTTTGGTCTGCACTCGGCTGGTGCCACTTTTCAACGTGCCATGGACTCTCTTTTTGGATCCGATATGATGGACCACGTATTCGTATATTTAGACGATATCATAGTTATAAGCAAGACTTTCGATGAGCATATTCGTCATCTGACCACAGTGTTTGGTAAACTCCGTTCCGCTAATCTTAAAATCAATGTCGAGAAATGCAATTTTTGTCGAGAAAGCCTAAAATATATAGGACATGTGGTTACTAAAGCCGGAATACACACTGACCCTGACAAAGTCGCGGCAGTCCGCGATTTGAAAGCTCCGTCAAACATACGCGAATTACGCAGAGTTTTAGGAACCTGTTCATGGTATAGGCGCTTCATCGATAACTTTTCGTCCATCGCTTCCCCGCTCACCCGACTGTTGAAAAAGGACGTGAAATGGAACTGGTGCTCCTCTCAGCAAGAGGCGTTTGAAACACTTAAGACCAAATTGACCGAAGCTCCAATCCTAGCATGCCCAGATTTCGACCACCCGTTCACCCTCCAGACAGACGCTAGCCACTACGGTATAGGAGTAGTGCTCTCTCAAACGATCGATGGGATCGAGAAGGTCATAGCGTATGCGAGCCGGACTCTTTCAGAACAAGAGCAAAAATACGCGGTCACCGAAAAGGAATGCTTAGCGATACTTTGGGGAATAAGAAAAATGCGCCCATACCTCGAGGGCTATCATTTCAAAGTCATCACGGACCACCACTCTCTTAAGTGGCTACATTCGTTGGAAAACCCCTCTGGTAGGCTGGCACGCTGGGCCTTAGAATTGCAGCAATTTGATTTCGATATCCAGTATCGTAAAGGGACGATGAATATCGTAGCGGACACATTATCACGGGACCCGCTACCCATTACCGAAGGAGACAGACTAGCCGCCGTTTCCGATGCTAAGCTGGACTGGGTGGAGAAAATGAAATATAAGGTGAAAGCCGACCCAACTAAATTTCCGGACTTCAAAGTACAAGAAGACCGACTATTACGCTGTTTCACGACACAGAACCAACTCGCCGACCCGCAAGATTCCGGTTGGAAATACTGTGTTCCGAATCCCGAAAGAAAGAGAGTACTCCAAGAGAATCATGACGTAATTACCGCCGGCCATTTAGGTGTCGCAAAAACTACCGCTAGAATGACTAAAAATTATTACTGGCCAGGGATGTTCAGGGACATCAGTAAATATGTCCGACAGTGTGACGTGTGTAACCGATATAAAGCTGAACAGAAGAAGCCTAGTGGGCTAATGTATACCACACAAGTAGAAGAAGCCTGGGAGATCGTATGCGCGGACTTCGTCGGCCCCCTACCCCGTTCCATGAAAGGAAACACCACCTTGCTGGTCATGGTCGACAAATTCTCCAAATGGGTCGAGGCCGTACCTATGCGTGCAGCTACAACTGCAGCGCTCATCAAGGCCGTCCGGGAGCGTATTTGCTATCGCTTCGGGGTCCCAAAAGTATTCCTCTCAGATAACGGAGCCCAGTTTACGAGTCGTCAGTTTAGTGAATTTTTAGCCGACCTTGGCATTCAGCACCGGTACACCGCTCCGTATACGCCACAAGAAAACCCAACCGAAAGAGTAAATAGGGTTCTCAAGACTATGATTTCCCAGTATGTGCAAGAGAACCAAAGATCCTGGGACGAACATATCCCAGAGCTCTCTTTCGCCATAAACACTAGCCAGCACGCTTCCACCGGCTATTCGCCCGCCCTACTAAATTTCGGACGAGAGCTCAGGAGGCCATCCGATTCACTCCTCCCCGAGCTGATCGACAACCCCACCAGAGAAGATATTAACGCAAAACAAGAGCGGATGCAGGCGCTATACGACTTGGTTCGAAGAAACCTGCAAAGAGCAAGTCAAACACAGGCAAGAGCCTATAACCTGCGCAGACGCTCCTGGCGACCAAGTATAGGAGAGCAGGTTTACAAGAAAACACATGTCTTACCTTCGGGAGTAAATTACTTCGCAGAAAAGCTGGCTCCCCGATACGAGGGCCCGTTTAAAGTAATAAAATTCGTTTCGCCCGTAATAGTAAATCTGCAAAGGATAGACGGAAAAAAATCAAGGAAACCCCTGCGCGCCCACATAAGAGACCTGAAAGGTTTCTATTCAGAAGAGACCACACCTGAAAATAACAACAAGGACAACGACGCAACAATTAGTCTAAAGTCAATCTCTGATCTGAGTGGACGTGCGAAAAATTCAACTCAACAAATAATACTCGACGCACCGACCGCAAGGCAATTGATAAGATTAGTATTAGTCCAACCACCGACGAGAAAACATCGTGCAAAATGGACCATCACAATCCAAGAAAAGAATGGAGGAGCCGAATTCAGCCTTACGACCCACGACCATACCAAGCCGAGGTAGATGAACCATCGCGGTTTAATAGGCTTTCCGCCCCGGAGAGGCAACGTCCGGAAGATGTTCGTATTGGCCACATGGAACCGATCGTCCAGTATCCCCAAGCACCAGCGTCTCAACACCCTCAACCGTCAACATCTAGGGGTGCTCTGGGAACCACAAAGCGACGAATAGCCAGGGCAGCCCCCGTCACGCAGGCCACCATAAATGACCCTTGCATCCGCAAACCGACTGCCCCCGGACGAGTAAAGGCACCCACTCCAGCAAGAGCTCCAGTCACCTTCAAGGTAAAGGTACCGACGGGCGGCGTAGAAAATAGGGACCGAGCAGCGCCACAAGCCATAGTTCCGAAGGCGCCAATATTGGAAAAAATGGCTGAAATCCGAAGCCAACGCGAAGCAGCCGAGGAAGCCTGGTCCAAGAAGAACCCTCCTACAGCGGCCGGACTACCCACGGCCATTTTAGCGACAGTCTCTAGCAACGCCCGAGGGGAGATGGTAGTAATACCAGATCCAAAAGCAAATTTGGCCGGCTTTAAATTCTACGCCATTCCGCCACCGTCGGCCTCACCTCAAGAAAGCCCGATACCAGCATCGACAATATGCCAACCGGAGACAGGCACCTCTTCTCCGATGACCGGTATGAATAACAACACTCCCGTCCCGCAGCCTCAGGCGGAATTTAACCCGTTCGAAGGGATCCGGTTGCGGGCTAGTGACGTATACCAGCGAAGGTTTGTCATCAACTGGCCTTGGGGACCGATCACAGTAATGTTAAACCGTAACGGTTCCAAGGCTGCCCTACGTTTCGGACCGTACCGAACCAGCATAAACGTGGAAAAATAATCCACACTCTGACCCATCATTTAAAATGAATTACCTCTAAGTTCTAAGTTTATTATTACATTTATAGAGAATATGTATGAATTTAAAATTTGTAATTATGCACCAGTATTTGAATTTACAAAAAAAAAAAAAAAAAAAATATGTATGAATTACCAGTATTTGAAAAAAAAAATGAATTACCAGTATTAAAAAAAAAAATAAAAAAAAAAATTTGAATTAACCGTTTTCATTTCTTCTTCTTTTCCCCAGAAGACTTACAGACGAGAAGGTTCTCGTCTCGTTAAGAAAGGGGGTGTGTAACGAAGCGTCACACTTCACGCCTTAAAACGCCAACTGACCCGGGTTACCGTACCGCCCGAATCATTATAAAATAACCTTGGAAAAATACAACTCTGTGGACCCAGACTATTAAAAATAAACAACCGCACTGCCCGGACTATAAAACCATCAGCAGCTTTACCGCCCGGACTTTGAATCACATCAACAGCATCATCGACTACCGATTATATATTTTCTTATTCTGTAATTATATAATTCACATTTAGTTTTTACCGAATAGTTGTTAAGTAGATGCTAAGATTTTGATGTAATTCGAGAAGCATTTTATTTTGTTCTCCCACCGCTACTAGTTGGATAGCAACAAGTTATGGTGCATAGGACAACTATTATTGTTCCTATTTTTTGGTACTAAATATTAGAGGCTACATTGAGATTAGTTTCCCTCCTTCCGAGAATCCCCCTCACTTCGAGGCCGTGGCGCTAGATTAGATTTTTCTCTCCTTACGAGAATCCCCCTCACTCTGAGGCCGTGGCAATTACCTCCTTCCGAGAATCCCCCTCACTTCGAGGCCGAGGCGATAGGTTATAGTTTCCCCTCCTTCCGAGAATCCCCCTCACTTCGAGGCCGTGGCAAAAGATAAGTTTTCCCTCCTTCCGAGAATCCCCCTCACTTCGAGGCCGTGGCAATTACCTCCTTCTGAGAATCCCCCTCACTTCGAGGCTGTGGCGATAGGTTATATTTTGTTTCTCCTTCCGAGTCCCCCTCCCTTTGAGGCCGTGGCACTAGCGTACTTATAAGGCTAATTTTAAGAGTATATGTAAGGATAAACCCCTATGCATATTTTAGTTTAAGTTGGATTATTTCAATAAAGAAGAGTTAAAATCTAATTGGAGAGAGTTTGGTGTTTTCTTTGCTGAGTTTTCGTGCTTTCCTCAGACGGACCTTGGACTCCGGCGAGTATACCTCAGCCCGAGTAAATTAAGCATCACAATATGTCCATTTTTTTATGGCAGCAGCTTGAACATCCTTTTCCTTGTAGTTTTTATTTATTCTTGGCATTTTTCAAACCTTAAAAAGTAACGTTTTTATGATATAGTTATTGGCAGTCCTAAAAGAATATTTATTGACAGTGCCAATAGTTGGAGTTCCATAGAACCAATTATTGGCACCCGGGTGCTGATAATTGTACCCCCAACTTTCTTGGAACCAACTATTGGCTCCTTTTTTATTATAAATTTAGCAATAATTTATAGAAAAAGTGATTAAAAACGAAAATTTATTTAGTTCTGATATGAAAAAACCCTACATTATAATAAAATAGACATATATTAATAGATAAATAAGACTTACCAAATTGTTTGTCTTAACAGAAACACGTTTTCACAACTTCACTGACACACACTGAATGAAGAGTTAATTAGTTAAAACAGAAATGCACAATTGTGGGGAATAATTTGCAGTCTACGAAAAAATACGTTGGCCTGCTAGGATGATAATTTTTATAAAAAATCGTTGATGAATGAACGGGTGCCAATAGCTGGTTCAATAAAAAGGGGTGCCAATAATTGTTTCCGCTACGCTATCTAGCCAAAAAAAAAAAAAAACAATAATCGGAAAAGAAAAACCAAAAACTCCTAAACCCGTCGGAACTCGAGCCCAAATCAAAAATAACCAAATGCTTAAATTTCGTCGTTGGCAGCCGCAACAAAACTCCGCGTTTGGAATGTTCGCTTAAGAACAGTACAGAGGCGGTGGCTGCTTCCTTAATTCATGTGGAAGAACCCATTCTCACAAGCCGGACCAATTCTAAGATTCGACGTTCTATAATCCTGTGCCATCAATCAAGTTCAGGAGGGTCATTCCGTATCTCGATATCGTCGAAATGATATCGTTTCGACGATCAACTCGCTTCACGTAACTATGAAAATCACTATCGTCCAGACGATATCGTTTTTTTCAGATCGACATTTGCATTCCGTATCTCGACTATCGTCAAGACGATATCGTCAAAACGATTGAATTTGAACGATAGCTAATAGATATCGTCTAGAACAAACATTCAAAGGAAAATTATTTTTAAATTCAGAGCACGGTTGAATCTTAAGAAACATTTTATGATATATGATTAATTTTATAAAAAATATGTCCTTTCTGCTTTAAAGTTTAGATTTTTGTCAAGAAATGGACTATATGAATTTTCATTGAAGTGAAAAAGAGAAAAAATGCAAATTAAATGGGAATACCTCATTTCAACTGTTTATGGTGCAAAAAAAATATCCGAGGAAAAACAAAAAATAAATGTGTAAAACCCCTTGTTCAAATCTTCGTCCGACTACATAGTACAACAATCAGATGAAAAAAGAGAAGCAACATCTAAATAAATAAATAAAATAAATAGAGTGGCGCGACAGCTCTTGAAGAGCCAAGGCCCAAGTGGCTTACTCCCATCAACAATTCTCAAGGTGGCGGTGAAGAATTGAGGGGACCTACAATTTTAGGCCGATTCCGAACGGCAAAGTTGAGAAGCACTTTTTCATGACAGATGATACTCCTGGAAGTTTTGTCACTTCTTCGCAAGAGGCAGTGTCCGTGAAAGATGAAATAAAAACTTTGGCCGCAGTAGGATTCGAACCCACGACGTTCTGCTTAGCAGCCAACGCACCTAACCACTAAGCTACGGACACTACGAAGCAACATCTACATTTATATTTTTCATGCAAATTCCTCTACAGTTTGAGAGTTTCTGTAGCTCTCAAACTACATAGGCAAAAAAACTTACGTGAAGCAAATTTGAGACGATATCGTCGACGACAATCGTTTGGACGATAGTCGTTTTGAAAGTTACGGAATGACCCTCCAGGCTTAAAAAAAAATATAAAAAAACAACGCCAAACAATTAATGTGGTGCTATGATCTATGGAAGCCTAGCCTCTATCACAGATGGTGGGTAATTTAAAGGAAAATCAGATCCGAGTAGTTATCATTATCGCAGATGGAAAGTGAAGCAAGTTTTGCTTAAAATTCTAAATGTTTATCACAGGTTGCATGTGATAGTATGTATATTAGTCTTGAAGTTGCAATTTTTTCCCTTAAACGCATTTCTTTCACAAAGAAATTGAATTTTTCTCCCGAAGGATTGATTTCTCTCGAATCTCTTTTTGGAGACGGATTTACACATACTTGTACACAGATTTTACACATATACTACAGCTGAGTTTTCTGTTGTTGTGATTATCATGTACAAAACGCTTTTACAGCTGACTAGACAACACAGACATTCAAAAAAAGGATAGATTCGTTTTTTGCACATTTCTTACACGCCAAAAAACATTGAATTTTAGTAGCAATTCTTCGCGGTTGTAAGAAAAGCCACATTAAATCTAGTATCAGTTCAGACCAAAAACTCCAACAGCCACAGCTTGTCCTAAGCGACTTCTTCAAAATTTGGATGGAGTTAAAACTCCATTATGAACAGAGCACCACTGACTTAAAAACAAAATTTAAAGAAGCCCTCAATGAGCGTGAGCATATGCTCCTTGTTAATGCATCAATTTTAAGTACAATTTATCTTGGCCCAAGATTCAATTTAATTTTAACTGATGATGAAAAATTGCTTGCAAAAACTCATTTGAAGAAAGTGGCTTAGAATATTGAGAACATGAAGCAGGTACGAATTCGTATTATTTTTATTTTGTTTTAGCTTGGTACCTTTATTATATCTTTGAAAAATAAATGTTGGTATGTAAATGTTTTGTGATGAACTTTTAATTTCATTTAGACAATTGAAATCGGGTCTGAACAAACTGGCTTGGTTCTAAGCAATGAGCTTTGTAACGAACTTTTTGCTTTTCTGTCGGTCGTTGCTGGTATGCTTGCATGCCACTATAGCTCATCGGGATGGGTGTGGTTCTTTGACCTAGAACGCTACAAAATAAAATCATACCAGTCTTGGCATCTTCCGATGTTTTAAGATGCACGAGATTTTGCTCTTGCCCTCCCTACCGTGTCGTTCTACTCGCCTCGACGACCCTTAGATTGGTGTCTTCTTCACTTACCCTTCCATTATCCCCCTCTTGACCACCCTTCAGTCCCGAAGGAAATAACCCCACCATGCACCACCCACACATCTCAAGCCTTTGTTCGTATCCCATTCTCTCAAAGTTGTCGACCGATTCATACCAGCAACAATTTCAAATTTACGAACTGCTGTAGAGATGTCCTCTTCTACCCTATAATCTAGTACTTGCAGACTTGTTATCGATAGTTCAAATTGACATTTACTACCGACGGGGCGACTACCTTACCCACAGCTGATTACCATGACATAATGACATTTCTCGGTTTGATATTCCTGTATTTGTTCGCTAGTAATTTTAAAAATCCACAAATATGCAATTAAAAATCAAAATCTATTTCAACATTTGCCTCCTCGGACAATGTTGACTCTGGAAAAACAGCGTTTGCTTGAGCCCTTAGCACTGTGGCTAGTACTGCCGTATTCCCCAAGAATCCTCAATCCAAAGAACGAGAAGCAACTCTAGATTTAGGTGTCAATGCGTTGCTTGTCGAGACCCCGGATCCTCCAAATCCCAAATCCAACATGTTCCGCCAATGAATGTCCGGCAATGCCAAACTTTCCAGTCCCATAATTGGTGGGACGCAGACAATTAATGTCTGGCTGTCGATGTCAAGGAAGGCTTTCGAACTGAACGGCAGAGTCCCTCTTGTGAACACTCTCAACAAGAAACTGATATTTTTCATCTGGGCATGAATGATGAGCCCGACCAGGTTGGTTTATTTCAAAAAGGATGAACGAAAACGGAATTGAGATTGGTTAGATACAGGGCTATGCTGGCTTTGTTTGCAAAACAAAAGCAAAGCATAAGACCCCACTACTGTTGTGTAGAAAGTGGATTTTGCTTTTATCTGTCAAGACCCAGTGAAATAAAGTGATCCCCGTGTAGAAGTAGTATTTGGGAAAACAAAGAAGATGTTTGGATGCAAGAAGAAGGCCGTACTTCATACAACGTGGGAGCTGTTCCTTACACCCTGTCGTCTCATGCCGGGCTACAGTGCTGGTTCAGGTTTAGATATGTTTTAACTATACTTTTTTTTTCTAGGACCGAAACTTTGTGATACATTTTTTTTTTTATTTCAGGTCATTGCCGTATGTCCTTTGAGTGGAATACTCCGATTGGCTTACCATCTCGGGTTTCTAACTCCTATAGACAGCTACCGATTGCCCTACGGATGCGGTATTTTAATAATTTCGGAAGTAATTTTGCATTGTTGCCGTGTACAAAGCTACTTTGTGCGAAATTGCGGTGAAAGACTTCCTGTCCCACATTATATTCAACCGCTCGAGTCCTCAAATTGTTAGTATTTTTAGTTCGATTGTAAGCTTTATTTAAGTTTTCAGAAATTTTTTGTCTGGCTTAAATCATTTTAACTTCCTTAGGAGTGACAGTCACATTGCTCGCACTGATAACATCTAAGCCTTTTAAAATTTTATATGACGAAGCATGAACTATCATATTCTGTCCGAATAGAGCGTAGTATGGTTGACAACCTATGTCGTATCCGAACGCAAAGCGCAAGCTATATGGGAAAGATGCTCGCCCCAGTCATTTTGCTCTTTAGATACTAGAACTCTTAGCTTACTCAAAGTGTTCCTATTTACTCTTTCTGAGTTTCTGAGTTATTTGCCTGTGGTGAATACAAGGCAGTTGTTTTTTAAAGTTCTTGGACACGAACTGCCGACCATTGTCGGAATAGATTATTTCTGGTGTACCGAAGGTGTGAAACACATCGCTTTCTAAAAATTCTAACACGATGCAGACATAAACATTGGCGCGTTTCATTCTCGGGTACGGACCTAATAGATCAATGTAAAGTCTTTGCATAGGTCGTTGGTTTTTAATTGGACCCGTAATGGAATATTTGGGTCTTTGATGGTTTTAAAAGTTTCACAAGAACTCACGTAGTTTTTGATGTCGACTACCATTCTTGGCCAAAAATATTTCAGCCTGATCCTCTCGTAAGTTTTTGCGAAACCACTATACAACGTCAGTCTACTGTCGTGCGCCGCTGTAATTACACTTTGTGTAAGTGTTTCCGGTAACCAAAGTCTCCACAACGACTCTTCGTCTCCTACGTCACCTGACCCAAAGCTTACTCTTTTATAGACGTATTTGTCGGAAACAATCACATCCGCCAGTACAGCTTGTTCTTTAAGCACCTTTTCTCTTAACTTAGAGTATTCTTCCGAATCAAAATCTTCAGCTTCTAAGTCGATTTCTTCCCCGAGATCTTCCATAGCTAATGATGCGCAATTTTTGTCGACCTTTAGTTCACTGATTGAAAGACCTTCATGTCTACTCGAGACAAGGCATCGGTCACTACATTGAGACATCCTTTTCGGTGTTCGATCTCGAAGTCCTAGCTTTGAAGCTCCAAGCTCCACCTGGCTAATCGCCCACTCAAGTCTTTCAGTGACATCAACCACACCAACCCAGTGACAAGCCCACGTTGGGCGCCAATTTTATAACTAACTTTTTGCTTTTCTGTCGGTCGTTGCTGGTATGCTTGCATGCCACTATAGCTCATCGGAATGGGTGTGGTTCTTTGACCTAGAACGCTATAAAATAAAATCATACCAGTCTTGGCATCTTCCGATGTTTTAAGATGCGCGAGATATTGCCCTTGCCCTCCCTACCGTGTCGTTCTACTCGCCTCAACGACCCATAGATTCGAGAAATTTCCCTTACCTATTCTTAAGCTTTATAAGTCACCTAGAGTCGTTTAAGTCTTATTGCGATTTCCTCTTGGAAGGCAATTTATATTTCAAAATAACGTTTATGTTGAAAAAAACAAAATCTATGTTCTTGAATTCAAAATAAAATGTTATTTAAATGTTTATATTTAAATGATAACGTTTTGTTTATCTTTATTTCAGATGTGCTGCTATCAGGACTAAGGAGCTGATAGGGATACACGAAGATAAGGATTGAAGAGATACCGTAGTCCTGTGAACCAATTAACAAGTAAAAAAAATGAAATAATCTACTGTACGTATACTGAAACTACATTTTACAATGATTTTCCGTTAATAAAAAAACCTCTTTCGACCATCATTCGTTCTGACTGTCTTCCTTCAACAAACTCTCCAAGCAAGGGCAAAATATGTGTTCGGGTATATGAGCACTTGATCCATACTCCTAGACTCGAACTGAAACAACGCTACTTGCATTTATATTGCTGTCTTAAGTCGGTTTCCTTTAGCTTGTGGCAACGCGGTACCGAAAGGAAAATCTCCAGTAACCGGGACTCTTCAAGTGGAAGGAAACAACCTTCAAACAACTTTCAATTAAAATTTAAGAAATTATAATGCAAAAATGAAACAAGTCTAAAGTTAAGAAAATGATGTGGTTCAAAAATCAATATATTTGTGTTATTTCACAAGTCCCACTAATAACATTAGTGGGGCTCAACGTTGGGCGCCAATTTTGTAACGAACTTTTTGCATTTCTGTCGGTCGTTGCTGGTATGCTTGCATGCCACTATACCTCGGCGGAATGGGTGTGGTTCTTTGATCTAGAACGCTACAAAATAAAATCATACCAGTCTTGGCATCTTCCGATGTTTAAGATGCGCGAGGTATTGCCCTTCCCTCCCTACCGTGTCGTTCTACTCGCCTCAACGACCCTTATATTGGTGTCTTCTTCACTTACCTTTCCATTATCCCCATCTTAACCTCCCTGCAGTCTCGAAAAAAAATAACCCCACCATGCACCACCCACACACTCAAGCCTTTCTTCGTATCCCATTCTCTCAAAGATGTCGACCGATTCATACCAGCAACAATTTCAAATTTACGAACTGCTGTAGGGATGTTCTCTTTTACCCTATAATCTAGTACTTGCAGACTTGTTATCGATAGTTTCAAATTGACATTTACTACCGACGATGGGGCGACTACCTTACCAACAGCTGATTACCATGACATAATGACATTTCTCGGTTTGACGTTCCTATATTTGTTCGCTAGTAATTTTTAAATTCCACAAATATGCAATTAAAAATCACTTCGAATTGGCTACCATGACAAAACAAAATGAATAGACTCAAAATCTATTTCAACATTTGCCTCCTCGGACAATGTTGACTCTGGAAAAACAGCGTTTGCTTGAGCCCTTAGCACTGTGGTACTGCCGTATTCGCCCAGAATCCTCAATCCAAAGAACGAGAAGCAACTCTAGATTTAGGGTCAGGGCATACGTTTATTGGTTTTCATCATTGATAATTTTCATTCGGGTTTTTAAGCAATTAAACAAGAAATAATTGTTAAGTTTGGTACCAAAATGAAAGTAAAGAGGTCAAGAATTTTTTTAATCAATTAAAATATTCAATTTAGCCCAAATATTTTGCTTAAAATTCATTTTAATTTTTTCAATGATGTAATCGTTTTCAATGATCAGCTGATTTGTCATTCCTCGTTTCACAGTACCAGCGGACCAATGAAAATGTTCGAATTTCTTTTTGTTCCAGACTGTCAGTGGTTCTCTCAATGATCTAGTCTAACCTCAATTGTCCAATTGACGCACAAGGCACAAATATTTTCCATTTCATTTTTCACTGACATTTTTGTTCAATGACATAACATTTCAATGATAGCTATGCCAGACCTGTCAAAAAAATTCCACTGATTTGTTTCAATGATTGAAACCAATGAAAGCTATGCCCTGACCCTTAGGTGTCAATGCGTTGCTTGTCGAGACCCCGGATCCTCCAAATACCAAACCCAACATGTTCCGCAAATGAATGTCCGGCTATGCCAAACTTCCCAGTCCCATAATTGGTGGGACCCAGACAATTAATGTCTGGTTGTCGATGCCAAGGAAGGCATTCGAACTGAACGGCAGAGTCCCTCTTGTTGTGGACACTGTCAACAAGAAACTGATATTTTTCATCTATAAAATGGGCATGAATGATGAGCCCGACCAGGTTGGTTTATTTCAAAAAGGATGAACGAAAGTGCTCACCGGAATTGAGATTGGTTACAGCCTTCAACGAGAGAGAAGAGTTAATTTAAATATTGCCATCAACAATAACGAAAGATGAACGAAAAATTATGCCGATATCGATAACTTTGAACTTTCTTATCCACGATTGCCATTACAAACAGACATTTTGTAATTTTTTCATGGACTAAAATTTACGTCACTTAACATTTTTGAAGTAGTTTTGGTCTTTGTATATGAACTATTCTAACTCTATATACAAAGCATTGACATATTATACATGGACTGCCAGTAGCCAACTTCACGATGATTCCACTTGTAACGGAAGAAACAGTAGCCCTCGAAAATTGCGTAGCGTCGATTAGATGAACTAATTTGTTTGACGTTGGCATTTTTTTTTATTTAATTTAATAATTTCTGATTTGGATGTGAAAAATACAATCGGCCCAATCGAGGTAACCGTCGGAGTGGAATTTTCTCCGATTTCCTCCAAATCGAAGACATTTTGCCTGTCGGAGAACTACCACGAAGCAAAATTCGGAGGAAATCGGAAATCCATAGGGCCGAATATGAAAATTGCGGGATCTAGGGAGTGAAACGTAAGTCAGTTTCCCATCTTGTTACATATTTAATCTTTGCTTTAATGCCATGAATTGCGACTCTAGGTATACCTCCTCTGGTGGTGGTATTTGATTTGAATAAAAATAAAAATAACGACTGGCACTCTTAAAGTAGAAGTCGAGAAGAAAAGTTCATTTTCGTCCTTTTTGGTGTATTCTATTTTATATAAAATAAAGAAAAAATAAAACTTTTTAAAGTATTAAATATTTTACAAATTAATTATAAATTAAGACTAAGTGGGCAGCGAAAAATCCATCACTGGAAATCCATCACTCAACTTTACATTCAAGTTTACTGTTTTTCAATCCCAAAAAAAGGTTTCCAACATGCAATGACTAAATTTTTTGCAATCAGAAATCATTTTATTTGTTTCTTGATGGCCCAGTAAGTTAAAAATTAGATTTCCAATGATAGATTTAACTGTCGCCTTAACAACTATTTGACTGCTTTTTTAGAATAAGTAAACTTAGAATAAAAAACTTAAAAAAAAAAAAAAACCTAAACAATCATTTCCTTTGTAATTTGCATACAAATTGGGACATACAGTGTCCCAAATGTAGTTTTCACCTCAAAATTTTGAAGCAGGTCTTAAATATACTTGAAACATTTCTGCTTATCATGTGGTATTCGTGTCTTGAATAGTATTGAGTCAGCTCGATATTGAGTATTTAAGAGCGGAGTGTAGCCAAACACCTAAAGAATATATTTAAATTAGTTTCAATTAAACTGTAAGGGATGTAAGAAAACAACAAACCTGTGTAAAGAAATTAATGCACTTGTGCCTTTCTTGGAAATGTGTGTCATCTTCACTAAGTGACACGGGACAGCCTGGACAACGGAATGTCCATCTTGAAGTCACTTTCACTGGAGGTTTTCTTGTTATATGCGAAACCAAAAAATTCATAGCAATATCTTCACAGTTCATGTATTCGTCGACCTTGTCTCGGATGGCTTGAGGCAGATAATACGTGTAAAGATACAAATAATATCTGTGAACAAAAGCAGCTCCAGTTAATACCATACTTAATTCACAGCTATAATTTGAGTTGTAGTTCCAATTGTGATTCGTATTCAAATCCCATGCATGAAAGCGTCCCGGAAACCCAACCACTCTATCTCTATGTTCGCGCCATACTCGAAAACCGAATAGTATTTCATCGTGTCGCAAATGAGCATCATCATCAACAGAGAGAACCGCTTCAGTTTCAATAACATCAAATGGAAGAAATCTATTGTTGAGTGAGTTGCGAGGTGCTCGAACCACAGACACTGGAACTCCGATGTCAGGCCAACGGAGATCGTCGAGCGGTGATTTTGGTGAATTCCAAACAACAACGACCTTATGAAGATATGGCAAACCGTACAGTCGACCTAGAGAATCCATCAACACTTGTTCGCGCTCATATGTAAGCATAACAATAGTAAATTGTTCTCTTGGATAGTTGCCACCTAATGCTTCACTAAATTCCTTGCCTGCCCCTCCACTCCCTTTTCCTATAGGTCGGAAACCCATATGGGATCCAAGAAATTTGGCTTCCGACGGTAAAACCGGATCAAATGGAAGCTGAGGATATAAATAAAAAGGATCCATCCAATCATTCCATGACTCTCGAGATTGAATTCTTAGAATTGTGTAGTTTCGTCGAAACTGTGGACTTGGGTATGGTGGTTCGATTGGTCCTAATGATTCTTCTGGTTCTGCATCGACAACAGGCGGATCTGATTTCAGTGGTATGAAGGTGTTGTTGAAGACAGATTGTGCTATTACAGATGGTACCGGTCTTGGCGGTATTCCTAGCCGATCTCTCAAGCTGGCAATAACCGTATCTACAGTTGCTTGAACAGAGCTTAGATAACGCTCCCAAATCAGTCGACCTTGGCGTCGCATCATTAACAAATCTGCGTCTTGTACAGCTCTTAAGAGAAAATGCAATTCAGTTATGCGAGCTTTTGGTAACATTAGAGCTATTCGTTTCCAGTCAACAGTTTCCTCGTAAGGCAAGTGAATTTCGTCAGCGCCAAGTATGACTGGAATGGCTCCAGATCTGAGGCTTTCAAATAACCTCGCTAACATTAGAGTCGAGCTCACCCGATTATCGCCCGGTGGTGGTAATATGAGAGCGTATGTTGAATCTTTCAACACATTCTTCCGCGAAGAATCTGTTCCGCATAAAATCCAGTCGCTTCTTGAATTTTGTTCATGTTGCTCCGTTGCAGGTATGCATTTAAACTGAATGAGGAATTTATCTTGTGTTGATCCTTGAGACATATCATTCAAATACTCCAAAATAAATTCATCTAAGGAATTAGCTGCGACTCCGGGGGGACGACTAATGATGGGTCGCATTTCTCCCTGGAAGGTAAGTAAATACAGACGACGGGCTGGTACCATAGCAGCACACTCTTGCCAAACATCACCACCAGGTGGTCCCAGCACAGGGGGTACAACTAAGTCATAACCACGCCGAAATCTTAGCCGGTCAAATGTTGATTGGACAATAATTGATTTCATTGTGTTCTGTTCGTTGATGTTGGACGCATATGAACTCAAGTCACGCCTTGCGAGATTCAATAATACGTGATTCCTTCCATCGCCACCCCAGAATGGAAGTTTGTACAATTTCGCCATATCCAAGGAAAATTTCTTGGTGTTAGTATTAAGTTCACCCGAATCTTTTGCTGCATATCGATTACTTTTTATGATTTCGTTTTCGAACATTGCCTCTCCGACAAGTACCAAGTATATGCACGCAATTTTGGGATCTTTTACAATATGCGCATTGTAGCCCAAGGTTTGTTTGATGGTTGTTTTAAGAAATCCGTCAATATCATAGCCAGAATTAAGGACATTATATTTGTCAGGATCGTACAAATAGACGGGAAATCCTGAGGTGAGGCTACACCGAGAGTGATCGAAACAGTTATGCATTTCGCAGTTGCCAACGGCCCGCATAGGAAGTGGGCTATTTGTTTTTGAAATGGAATTTGGATATATAGCTTTTGGTAGGGCCAAATCGGGAGTGTTCCGCTGAACAGCTTCACGTTGAGCGACTTGAGCTTGCTCAACAGATATTTTAAGGCGCTCTAATTCGGTTTGTTCGCGAAGTAGCTCTTGTTTCAGGTCCTCTATTTTTTGATTGTACTTTCCAATATCCGATTGAAGTTTTTGTCGACGTGATTCTAATTCTCGCAGTTCTATTGATACTGTATTCTGAAAGTATGCAAACACTTTTAATTTGTAATCTTTAATGCAACTATGTGATTGGTACCTTTATCCTAAGCATTTCCTCTATTCGCAGCTTTAAATCGCTAGCTCTCATACTACTAAAATCTTCGTATGCATCCAATTGGGAACGTGATCTATGGACCATATTTGAAGGAATATCATTTTCCGGCTAAGGGGGTAAGTGAGTTTGTAGTTCTACGATCTTTGCTCGAAAAATCAACAAACTTACATATCTTATATTTCTGTGGACAAACATTGACAAAACTAATAACAAGACTAACAATGTCAGAATTATCTTATAGATCCGGACATGACCGAACCAAGACGAGCCCATTGCAAAGCGGTGGATTTGGGAACAATCAGATAGTTGAATTATTCCGAGGTTTGTATTTTTCATGTTCACAAAAACTGGAAGTGTACAGGTTCCTTCCTACATTGCGAAAACATACCAAAGAGCATCTTTCAAATAATTTGTATTGATCATTAGTGATTTCTTCGCGGTAGATTCATACTGCTCTACATTGCTATTTACTTGGTTTTCTATTGGAAATTAACTCTTAAATGAAACATTTATGTTTACTATTATTTAGAAGAAAAGGACCCACAGGAATCAACGCACTTCTCTTTTACAAAAAAATCAAATATCAAATCCATCAAATCAAGGCATATGTCTACAGATGAATTTAAAAGGGAGATAGGAAAGCCAGCTGTCAAAATGACAATGCCTACTAGCTATGCATTGTATTTCTATCTAGATAGTACCATTGTATTTCTATGAGTCCATATACAATGGCTAGTACTTGCGACCTGGCAATCGATTGTGGTGCCATCTTGAGAGCTGGCACAGTGCTAATTTTTTACATAAGTTTGCTATAGGGATTTTTTTTTGGTTTGATGTAGCACAAAATATCGAAAAGACCATTCTTGATACTACTACCTGAGTCCATATACAATGAAGCTATGCATTGCATTTCTATCTAGCTAGTACCTGCGACCTGGCGATCGATTGTAGTGCTATCTTGAGAGCTGGCACAGTGCTAATTTCTTACATAAAACGAAAACACCATTCTTGATACTACTACCCGAGCTTTGTATATAAATCTAACAGGTATAATCACTGATCTCTATTATAACTAGATAGTGGATAGGAGCAAAAAGTTTGACTCCCATATAAGACTGTTATAATTGTAAAGGTACCATCCATGTATAACAGTTATACCAAAATATAGCACTTCCCCACTGAGAGCTGCAAAAAATAACATAAATACGGCTGTGCTGTGAAACTTCTTAAATGATAAATAATAAGTACCTTGCTGCTTTAATATTTTATTGTTATTTATTTCAATTAGTGGTTGGCCCCATTTAGTTAAAAATAGATATTTTTCAGTAAATTTATTTTAAATTATAAACTCAGTCCATTGATGAAACTAAGCAATCTCTTCATCACTTCACTCTGTCCACTGATCTCTATAATAGAGATCAATGACTCTGTCTCACTTTTTTCGGTTTATATAGAAAGAGATGCACAAGTGTAAGAGTACCATGTCCAGAGACAAAAGGAGATCGGAAACTTACATACGTTTCACTCCCTAGATCCCGCAATTCTCCTATTCCTTCATTTTCTTTTTTCTTTTCGGCTACATGAATACATGTGAGTTACAAAAACAAAGAGATGAGGTGAGATTTTTCTATTTTTACATTTCTCTTTTGTTTATTTTCGCATTTTCAAATTTATCATGGATTGCTAGATTGAATTTTGAAATTGTCAAACACGTTTTTCTTAAACTCACCACGGAAGTACTAGAACTTATGATTCCGGATGCGTTCTGAAACTTTAGACTGAATACATATTTTTTTGCGTGTTAATGGGCGCGTTCACTTTGACTTGGATAGGCTATCCGGATAGCTTTTTGTTTTTGTTTTCCATGTAAACAAAAATAGCAGAGATTCAAACCAAACAAAACCAAAGCTATCCAACAATTTCTGGTATAGGTGGCTATCTGACAGAAAAGCCATTGAAATTCTGAAACAGCTGATTTTTGTATACGTGTTTTCACACCTATCTAAATTAAGCTATCATGAAAAACGAGTTGGATAGGCTATCTACGATAGGCTATCCAAAACCAAACTGAACGCGCCCAATGTTAAGAGTATTTAGTGTTAGAATATGCTGATTCAACTGACGCTCATCACGAGATTGAGTGAAGTAGATTAAGAACATATCTCGACATTTCTTAAATTTAGGGTGGAAAAAACGTAGTATTATACTAAACGTTCCATAATTCTTAGTTTTAAGTTCTAAATTCAAATTTAACTACCAAAATTATTCCTCTTTGGTGAATCGACGGATTGAAGAACTGCTACTTTCACAGCCTTGCTTTCATTTATTTATTTTTCTTCCAACACATCAGATACATATTTCTGATGACAAAAAAAAAATATTATATTTTTCCACTATTCCCATATTTAATGATACATTTTTCTAATTCTTATTACCGGCCCTTTATTGGACTGAAGCTTTTTCTTTATTTTCATTTATGTTCAATTTTGATGTCGGAAATTCAACTGCTGGATACATTTGATGCAATTTACTGCTTCTACGCAATTTTATTTTTCTGCTTTCTTTCTGAACATATCCCTATTCTGCTCACTTTTACTCACCTTTCGTACGTTAAAACTACATATTTTCAAATTTACCGGTTAATTTTTTCCCCAGATGGGGTGCCTAACTTTACTGAGTTAGTATTGGTAAAAACACGCATACTCTTGCAGTAAACGTTGACCGCAGCTTGTAGGCATTGTCATTTTGACAGCTCAGTTTCTCATCTCCCTTTTAAACTAATCTGTGACCATGTCAAATTCAAAAGGAGCCAAGAAAAGTGTTATAATTTGTATGGAATCCACTATCCAGTGTATTATAGAGATCAGTGGGTATAATCGAAATGGAATTCGACTGAAGCGCCAACTGGTTCCAAGCCGAGATAACCATTTTTTTTTACATAAGTTTGTATTGACAAAAAACCAATCTTGATAATACCCCCCGATATATATACAAAGTACCTGAGTCCATATACAATAGGCGTATTTCTTTTTTAGCTCTGAGCAGGGTACGGAGCTGTAAAAAAAAAACCCGTATTTCTTTTTTAGCTCAGACATATCTGAGCGCTCAACTTTTGTTTATTTTTTCGATCAGACCATGGTCAGAGCGCGATCTACGAGCTCGGTTAAAATTGATGGAGTAGATGGAGTAAAAAGTGTCGCGCGGCCAACTTCATTTATTTTGTCCATATCATGAGTGAGATGACGCGAAATGTCGGGCGAAGCAAGTTGTTTTCCGAATGAAGGTAAATAAAAAATTATTTTTGTCAGCTTGTCAATTTTTTTTTATATGTGGCGATTCCGTGCTCAGGTTTGTTTCTTTATTAACTCGGAAAGGTCTGAGCTTACTCTGCTCAGACCGAGCTCAATGAGCTCAGGCTCTACTCCACACCCTGCTTGGAGCTAAAAAAGAAAAACGCCTAATGAAGCTATGCATTGTATATGGAATCAGCTCGTATTATAGAGTACCGGCGGGAAACGTCAAACGAGATGACGTCTTGTCGTCGTGGAGGGCAAACAACTTCACTTAGGTCGAAATTCAATAAACAAGAAATATAAAACATACCTTTTCCTGTAAAATTAATGAAAATTTATCATTTATAAATTTGATGATATAAAGCTTAAAGTTTACTATTTTATCTTCTTTGTTCGTTGTTTGATTTAAAATGTACAAAAAAATGCCTCCTTAGTGCTGTTTTTTTGGTTTTTGTTATCCAACTTCCTTCTTTTTGCATCTAATCCTTTGCGTACACTAAAATCTTCATTTCCTGAATAAAAAAACTTTTTAGATGCATTAATTATTGAAATATTAGGAAAAATTACAAGAAAAAATTCAAATTGTATGCAAATCGCGCTTTGTTTGCCCTCCACGACCGATAAAATGACAGTTGAGATTGGTCGAAATTTATGCACTGTCAAAAGGGAAAAAGCCCTATTAAGAATGGTGTTTTCAATATTTTGTGCTACATCAAATCACTGATAAGGGATTCTTTGTCGTTTATTTTTGTTATACTGTTATACGAATTTTTCCCTTTTCGACTTTATAACAATCTTCAAATGGAGTCACTTTTTCTGTAGGATACGCTATCCAAAGATTAAATAAGTAACTTAAGTTAATATGCTGTTTCCACTGAACGATAATCTGAGATTAACTCGAATCAACTTGAAATCTCTTCGAAATCAGTTGATTTGCCGTACAAAAGTTAATCATCTCGATTCGAGATTTCAAATTAATCTACTTGATTGGAACTGTGCTGAACGGATTCACTTTCCCATTTCCAACGAAAAAGGTGGATGAAAGAGAGAAAAAAAACAGTTTCTTTTCAGACTGAACTTTTGTATATACATTTGTAGTAGTAGATATACAAAGGGCTGAACAAAAAGAAAATAAAAAGAAAAAAAAATGTAGGTAAACAATTTACAAATTTTTGTTGCCTTAAAAACTTTTGGTTGAGCAAAATTTTTGTTCCATCTGTTCAGGAAAATGGATTTACAACCGAAAATGGAAAAAATACATTTTCATAAAAATTGGTATATTTTATTTGCTTTTCTATTAAGAAAGAACATAGTCAAATCAAAAAACTTATTTTTTCTTCATTTAAAACCAACATTTTAATTTTATTGGAGGTCATCCTTGCATTTCTGTGCGGAAAAAACTTTCAAATGTGACAGTTTTTGTAACCAAGATTTTGAATGTAAGAATTAATCTAACAAAATCCAGTGGAAACACTACTAGATTATTTTTAATCAAACTGGAAGATAATCTAGATTATCGTTGAGTGGAAACGTAATATTACTTATTTAATCTTTGACGCTATCCAGTGTATTATAGAGATCAGTGGTTAGACTCAAATACATATAACTACCAGATTTAAAACGTATAAAATGGAAGCGTTCAGCTGTGAAGAATTTCGTCTATTGAAAGAAGTGTTCCGCGCAAACAAGCAATAAAAATAAATGCAAATAAATGAATTAGTAGAATATAACACTAAAGAGTGGAAAATGTGGGAGTAATAAAAATCAAAAAGAGGGATTTTTTGAAAATTTACGAAAAGTGGAGGGCATAAAAATAACTGCAAAAAGTGGAAAAAGCTCTCTTTAGGTAGCCCTGTTGTAAAGTTTTTAATGAGGTTTTTCGCAGAAAACAAAATTGTGACAACCTCATAAAAAACCTCACAAAAAATTATGATCTGTGACCCTCACAATTCCAGAATAGGGCTGTAAATCTATATTAAAATTTGATGTTTGGTTAAAAGTTGACACTTGTGTGGTGAATAAAACGAGTTATTTATTTAGCTGTGGAGCATAGAGGAGGTTAATCTAGAATCGTAACTCAAGGCAGTTTACTCTCTTTCAAAATATCCACAATCCATGCAAATGATTCTTCAATGCATTTCTTTTGACTCCTACCTAAGACCAGGAATACAAAAGCGGAAAACCATCCCCGACCACCACAAATTCGACAGTCATATGTTGGTCAATAACAGAGCATTCTTACAACAGTAAAGGGTCCATATGAACCCAAGACACTGCAATAAAAACCGATGATTATTTCCGAGCTGATCGAACATGTCGCCAATAATGCTGACCCCTCAGCTCAAACGATGATGTGTATTTGAATAAACGTAACAAAAATGAAACGCAAGAAAACAACATTTGAAATTTAGTATACCCTGCGGCCACACGAGCAATTTCTGGCTTGCCAGTAGCCTACATATATTATTTGTCAAATCTCTATCGGTGTACTTGGTGTGACGTAGGTGGCAAAAAACTTGCTAGTCAACTTGCCAGCAAGTTCACATATTTTGTTCCATTTCAACGATTTTTACAAGCTTACCTGCTTTTAACATCCAATTTGGAATTTGAAAGATGTCGGCATTAAAAAAAGAAATTAAAATCCTCGCTTCAACTAATCTTCTCATTTAATTTTGTTCATTTTGATACATTTGGCAAAACCTGTCAAATTACTTGCCCGTTTTACTTGCTCGTTTTACTGGCTTGAAAATTCGCAAGCCAGTTGACTGGCCAGTACTAAAGCCAGTACTAAAAGTTTGAATGTGTGAGTAAAACATTTGATTTTATGCCAACTTGCTAGCCAGAACTTGCTCGTGTGGCCGCCGGGATAGTTATTTTTTTTTTGTTTTAATAAAATTTAATACGTCTCATTTCTTTTTGTTGCATAAAATAAGTTTACATATTTTTTAACTAACTTATTCCGTTGGTTCGCTTTTTTCCTTGTTGATATTGAAACGAAACGATATGTTTTGCTGTCCTCTGGGTATTTTCTTGATCATTGAGTCGTATTAAATGTTTAAATCAAAATTTCAATCCTTAACCGTTGTTTTATGATAGTAATGTGGGGCCAACTCTGTCAGCCATTCGCTTTTAATGACAGTCAACTCTTTCATAAACAGTTTTGTTGTTTGCAGTAATTCACAGTAGATTAAAAACATTGGCGGTTTAAGTGTGTAAATGGTAGAAAGTGGATGAACGGCGAGCTCGGTGTTCCCACGTACAGTCTTATAAACTCCTGAATGGTGCAAGTAAGCAGCATTTGGGAAAAAACCTGCAGTTATACACTTACAAATAAGCTCTACATCTCCTTTGCACGAGAATAACGGAATTCCGAGTTTAGTTTGAATTAATGATTCCAGTTGAGTTCGAAGTTCATGAGCTCGTTTCAAGCTTCGATAAATAAGGTAGTAACGACCGCAGAATTCTTTTGTTTTACCATTTTCAACAAATGCAGTGTAAACATTTAGTAATGTTATGAGATCTCCCTCAGCTGCTTCAAAGTTCCTCTTAGCAACCTTTTGCTTTATTTGACCCTGCCCTGTAGCCGGTTTCGAAAACACTGATTGGACTTGTAGCATCGCTATAATTGTTAAAATTTCCTCACTGCATCTCAACTGTCCTGAAACGTAAAGCATTTTTGCTGCCATTGGTGCAAGAGGCATTTCTGCGAGGAGGTAACCAATGGGTTTTGTGAGGTCACCGTTTTCGTCCAGGGCATCTGTTAAAAGTTAAGTATATAATATTATAGTAAGTCATGAAAAAACCTTTTTTTATTGGAGTTTTAAGACAAGAGCTTGAATTATATGCATATTTATACTGTTAACTAAGTGAAAAGATTATGGGGATAATGGGTGACTTGTGATTTAAGGCACCACCTCCTGCGTTTTTCAGCTCAAAGATTTAGAAGAGTCTCGGGCCAAGGACAACACGCGGCATTTCTTTAAAAGGTCGAAGCAACTAGCTTCTGGTTTCAGAACCGGGACACAGGCTCTTCGAAACAGTGAAGGGAACCTAGTAACCGAAGCACAGGGAATTATAGATGTTTCTTAGCAGTGCTTCCAATAGCTGCTGAATGCGAAAAATGTCGAACAAGCTAATGACGAAACCCAGCCCCCAGCGCAGAAAAGGTCGAAAGAGCCATCCAAGAGCTAAAAAATAACAAGTCCGCCGGGTCGGATGGCATACCTGCGGAACTCTTTTAATATGGAGGGGGAGTTTTGAAGAATGCATGCCCACTGACTGGTCGATAAGCTCCTTATGCCCCATCTACAAAAAAGGCGATCCGATGTCATGCAAAAACTACCCTGGCATATTCCTGCTTAATGTTGCATACAAAATCCTATCAACGTACTGTGTGAGCGTCTTAAACCTTTCTGCAACACAATAATCGGCACTTACCAGTGTGGCTTTAGGCCAGGCAGAACAACGATAGACCAAATATTCACACTGAGGCAGATACTGGAAAAGACCAACGAATTTCAAGTCGAAACCCACCATCTTTTCATAGACTTTGATAGCATCCACCGCCAAGAGCTTATGATTGCGATGTCTGAATTCGGGATCCCGAACAAACTGATCCAGCTGTGCCGCATGACGCTAAAAACAAACGCAGTGCAGTGTGCATATGGGTTACAGCTCATCCGAGTTATTCGAAACATGCGCAGCGTTTAGACAAGGAAATACATTGTCATGTGACTTCTTCAACATAGTCCTGGAGCAGATAGTGTTCAAGGCAGGTGTGAGCACGGAAACCACTATCTTCAACAAGTCCACCCAGCTCTTAGGCTATGCGAAAGACATAGACATCAACGACAACAACGACATGGACCTAGACAGAAAGAACAAGGTCCAGAGGACTCAGGTGGCTCGGTCATTTAGAGCGGGTGGACACCAATGCTCCGGCCCGGAAAGCCATCGACGCTATTCCCGAGGGACGTAGGTGGAAAGGAAGACCGCGACTCAGGTGGCGCACTCAAGTGCCCAAGTGGAATGGGACCTCAATCAAATTGGAGTGCAAAACTGGAGACAGGTAGCTAAGGACCGAGCTGGCTGGCGGAGATTGTTGATAGAGGCCCAAGTCCACAACGGACTGTAGCGCTTCCTTAAGTAAGTAAGCAATAAGGATGTTGAAATTCTATTCATTAGTGTAAGGAACACTGTTTTTCCAATTCAGTCTATTGGAGAAGCTATTAATAATGGTTATATTGATGTCTAAGTAAATAAATAGAGTGGCGCGACAGCTCTTGAAGAGCCAAGGCCTAAGTGGCTTACTCTCATCAAAAAGTCTGTAGGTGCGTGTGAAGATTTGAAGGGACCTACAATTTAAAGCCGATTCCGAACGGCAAAGTTGAGAAGCACTTTATCATGACAGATGATACTCTTGGAACTTTTGTCAGTTCTTCGCAAGAGGCAGTGCCCGTGAGCGATGTATGAATAGCAACAAAATACGCCGCTGGTCTCGTGTTCCTAGGTGCTCTGGTTACTCTCTATCCCGTATTAACAGGGCTAGGGGTGGTACACCCCATGAAGGGTTATGATTCCGACAAATGGAGATACTCTCTATCTCGTATTTACAGGGCTAGGTGTACCACCCACCCTCGTGAAGTGTTACGATTCCAAATGTAGCTGGCCTATTTCTCAGCAACAAAATATGGAGTTGGATTCAAGTCGATAGGTGCTTTCTTTGTCTAGATATATAAGGGGAGATTGTAGCGTAATATATCGTCAGGTCCTCAGCCGTTGCTCGTAAACTAAGAGAGGTACAAAATCAATTCTTTCGGTACAAAATAGCAACAAATTAGCAACAAATTCCCAGATGGTTCCCGAGTCCGGCTTATAAAATGGAGATTCTAGCGTATTATACGTTCGGAATGACGATAAGGCTGTATATTTTTACTTTTAATTAATTAAATAAAATCACACTTTATGCACAGAATTCACGAGTAAAGGTCATTTTAGTACTGGCAGACTGAGTATATTTATGGGATTTTTTTTTTAATATGTTCCTTTAAGGACATTTAAAACGCCATTTGCCGTTAATAATAGTTACGAATTTCGCGCAAAATTTTTAACTTTAATTTTATCTTGATCAATACGAGTTTAAAATAACAGTTTAAAATTTCGAGCGAAATTCATGTTTTTTTAAACTTTTGTCGGTATTTTGCGTTCTCTTTCTTCTCGAGTATTAGTAAGGACAAAAAAATTAATTATTGTTAGTAGCTGAAAAACTAAATTTATTCGTTTTGAGTCTACGATTGAAATTGTAACTCATCAAATATATGCATAATTACCTAGAGCATACAACGTTTCCAATGCTGCAAGTAAATTTTTTGCCGGTGGAGGTGAAGGAAAATTGAAACGCAAGACATTGTCAATCCCAAGAGCCTTTAGATGTAACACAGTTGAAGAAAGATCAGTTCGACGCATTTCGGGTGGTGTTTGCGTGGGTAAGTTTTCATAGTCTTCTTCGGTGTACAGACGATATACTTTTCCTGGTCGTAAACGTCCAGCACGACCTGCTCGTTGCTGAGCTGCTGCTTTACTTACTGGTACAACAACAAGACTGTCTGTGTAACTTTCAGGATTGAACCATTTTAATTTAACAAAACCACAATCAATCACTTGAAAAAAAAAAGCAAACCAGATTTATTTATAACCTGTAATAAAAAATCAGACAAATTAATGATAACAGTACCAATATCTACAAGAAAACAAACGGTGCCGTTTAGTTTGATTTATGCAGTTTGTTTTTTGAAGTAAAACTTAAGCATGCTTTACTTTGCGCACACTCAAGCGTGCATACGTTCATTAAGCTTTTAAACGATTGTTTCGGTTAAATAATAGGTTTGTTCGATGTAACCAACCCCGGGGCGCTCCGGTGCTTGTCATACTGTGAACGGAGCTGTCAAAAAACTGAAACATTTCTCTGGGTTTGGTTTCACATCGAACGCGCTGATAGCACTCTGTTGTCTTTTCTCTTTGTTGTATAGCAACAGCTGATTCGAACAGCTCCGAAATTCTCGCCCGAAAAAAACTTGGGGCGATTCAGAGCGCCCCCGGTGCGAGCACTGAATACACATCGAACACGGTGGAAACGCACCGGTGGGAGAAAAGAGCGACGTTGAACAGCTCAGTGTAAATCAGACCGCCACAGAGCGACCCAGAGCGCACATCGAACAAACCTAATAATAAAGTTGAAAACAAACATTAGACGATGTTCACATTGGATATTTTAAGCCGACTTATCTTGTCATCTCTGTTTTTTCTCTATTGCACTTCATGGTAAGAAAGAGACAGCAAAGTGAGGAAGGATTTTCAAAACAAATTGAAAATTTATGGATTTTTTTACATGCCAATTAGTGATCGCCTGGCAGTAATCCACATCAAGGCCACACTACAAAACATCAGATGTGCACACACCCTACCGATGATGCCGTGCAGTCAAGCAAGGAGGATTATTACGACCTCCTGGATAGAGCCTACGGAGCCTGACCAGAGTACGATGTCAAAATCGTACGCGGAGATTTCAATGCAAAATTCGGAAAGGAAGACATCTTTGGCGGATTAGTTGGAAAGCACAGAAGTAACAACAGATAACGGCATCCGACTAATCGACTTTGCTGCAGCTCGTAATACGGTGATAAGTAGTACTCGGTTTCCAAGACGAAAGATCTACACAGCAACCTGGCGATCTCCGGATAGTCGAACCACCAACCAAATCGACCATGTGCTAATCGGCGCAAGGCACGCATCCAACATCTTGAACGTGCGCACTTTCCGAGGAGCAAATGTCGACTCTGACCACTTTCTGGTAGTTGCTAAGTTTAAGAAATAAAATAAAAAAATGTAGCCGAGACCACCATAGGTTACCAGCCACACCCGAAAAAGAACCCGTGGTATGATGATGAGTGCGTGATATTGAAAAGACGGAAAGTGCACGTTTGCAGATGCTGCAACGGAAAAAAAGAGCAGCAAGAGAAGAGTACCGCACGAAAAGGAGAAATGAGAAAACGACCCTGCAAAGGAAGAAAAGAGCATCCGCAGTTTCTCAGCTCAAAGATCTAGAAGAGTCTCGGGCCAAGAACAACACGCGGCGTTTCTTTAAAAGGTCGAAGCAATCGGCTTCTGGTTTCAGAACCGGGACACAAGCTCTTCGAAACAGTGAAGGAAACCTAGTGACCGAAGCACAGGGAATTGTAGATGTTTTTAAGTAGCACTTCCAACAGCAGCTGAATGGGCAAAATGTCGAGCGAGTTAATGAATCAAGTTCAGTCAATGAAAACCCAGTCCCAGCCTCCAGCGCAGAAGAGGTAGAGAGAGCCATCCAAAAGCTAAAAAATAACAAGTCCGCCGAGTCGGATGGCATACCTACGGAACTCTTTAAACACGGATGAGGTGTTGTGATGAACCGTGTGCACCAGGTCATCAACATACTGTGGGAGGAAGAATGCATGCCCTCTGACTGGTCGATAAGCTCCATATGACCCATCTAAAAAAGGCTATCCTGTGTCGCTATATCGCTGCTAAATGTTGCATAAAAAATTCTCTCTAACGTATTGTGTAAGGGTCTTAAATCGTTCTGCATTACAATAATCGGCCAGAGTGATTGAGTGATTGAGGACAAAACAAAGTACCTATATGCTATCAACAAACAAAGCAAAATCTGTCCACCGCCGAGGACAAAACGTCACTTTTGGTAGCAGCAATTTCGAGGTAGTTAAGGAGTTCACCTACCTTGGAACAAATATCAATCCCACAAATGACACCTTAGTGGAGATCCGAAGAAGAAAAGACCAAGTGACTGCCGATGTCAGAGCGCTTGGTTTCGGCGACTGGAGAGTGCATGCGAGGGACCGATCACGATGGAAAGCTGCAATATCTCTGGCTGAGATCCTTCATAGATTGTGAGCCGGATAAGTAGGTTAGGTAAGGTTATATGAGCTGACGGTTGATTTTGTTACCATCACCTGAGATCCTTCATAGATTGTGAGCCGGATAAGTAAGTAGGTTAGTAAGTAAATATAGAAAGTATCAATCTTTGGCTTGCAAGTGCCCGTGGCTTAGTGGTTAGGTGCGTTGGCTGCTAGGCAAAACGTTGTCAACGTTGTGCTCCTCAACTTTGCCGTTCGGAATCGGCGTTAAATTGTAGGTCCCCTCAATCCTTCACAAGCACCCAGAGCATTGTTGATGAGAGTAAGCCACTTAGGCTTTGGCTCTTCAAGAGCTGTCGCGCCACTTTATTTTTTATATTTACTTAAATGAGAAAAGAAGGCTTCGTGTAATAACGCGTGCGTTACAGAATAACTGTTCAAATGGAAATTAGCAAGACTTGCGCGTTGCAGTCAAGCTCCATGTAATACTTAAGCCCCGTGTAATACTTAAGCTCCGTGTAATACCGGATATACTAGCGAAATTTTGTAAACATTGTCAATTATGACAATTACAAGACGTCAAAGTGAGTCTAGAGCGTTCACACCATTGAACAAGAAGAACAGGAAGGAGTGTTATGAAAAAGAAGTGAAGCATTTTTCTAAGTAGTGTGAGTTTCACAAACACAAACGCTTTACAACAGGGCTGGTCTGCAGTTAAATGGTTAATCTCAGGGGCGAAACAACCGTGCACACCACGGGAACTCAACGAATTGCAGCGTCTTACCATCACCAACAGAAATAATACACCCATGAAATCGACTAACAACACAGTCAAAGTTTGACAGCACTGGCCCCAAAAATTGACAGCACAGGTCCCAAAAATTGACATCAACAGGCATTATTGTTACTTCACTCACGTACACTGTACATGCAGCTAACACCGTATGAACACGACAGGATGGCCTTACGTCAAAATAAGTCGGCTGAAAGAGTCCAATGTGAACATTGGCTACGTTCAATCATGTAACCAAAAGGTATCGGATAGCTTTTTGTTTTTGTAAACCATAGTAAAAAATAGCAAATACATGAACCGTTTACTGTCAAAAAAAATCCAGAGGTATCTGAAAATTTTTGGTATACCTCGGGTATCCGAGTGTTCAGCTGATCAACATATGATTTTTTTGCCTTGACTTGTCTGGCGCGCAATTTCATCAGCTTCCAAATTAAAAGAAAATTGAAAGAAATATAAGCAGATGACTATCGATCTGATTTTTAACAATACTTGTTATAATTTAGATGACTCGGAAGAAGTTTGCCAACGGATTCACGGCCATAAACAATTTCTTGTTCTCAAGCGTGTGATTTGTTGTTTTTTTTTCATAGACGTTTTGACAGCAATCTGGATACAGGTATCTGTCTCGTCCAAAAAGATATCCCAGATACGGGTATCCCAGATAGCCTATCCGATATATGATTGAACGTAGCCATTGTCTTAAACGATCTACGGTAAAATCGATGACGTTTCAATCATGAATAAAACGTCATTCATTGTTCATTTGAGTTTAGGCTGAAACGCCATTTTAAGCTAATAACACATTAAATTAGGTTTGTTCGATGTAACCAGCCCCGGGGCGCTCCGGTGCTTGTCATACTGTGAACGGAGTTGTCAAAAAACTGAAAAATTTCCCTAGGTTTGGTTTCACATCGAACGCGTAAGTAATGCTCTGTTTTTTTTTTTCTCTTTGTTGTATAGCAACAGCTGATTCGAACAGCTCCGAAATTCTCGCCCCGAAAAAAACTTGGGGTGATTCAGAGCGCTCCCGGTGCGAGCACTGAATGCACATCGAACACGGTGGAAATGCACCGGGGCTAAAAAGGAGCGACATCGAACAGCTCAGTGCGAAATCAGAGCGCCACAGAGCGACCCAGAGCGCACATCGAACAAACCTATTCTCTTCAAATTGTTAATTAGCGCCTTAACTTTGCGCCGTTGTTTTGAGTGTTAGGATTTTTCTTTTCGTTTACTTAGCGCCCAAAATTAATTCTTAGATACTGTTATTTTCAAATGAAGTACCAATAGGCCAGTTGCACAATTCGAAGGATTCTATTTTTGTAAACTTTTGCTTAACCACTGCTAACCCACCAAAACTAGTTAATGTCAGTTTAATCGCTGATCAAATGATGAACTATGATTGTATAACTGGCCCTGACCTGACCCCTGAGCATTAAAACTAATATCAATCATACCGTATACTATTCCAGGAATTGTTATTGAAGTTTCAGCAATATTTGTCGCAATAACAACCTTGCGGGTTAGCTTAGGTGTGCTAAAAAACACCTTTAGTTGATCATTGTTCGGTAGTGTGCCATACATTGGAAGTATATTAATGTTTTCTACATTTTCAGCCCTTTTGAACTCGTTCAACAAGTCGATAGCCTGAAGAACCTCTTCTTGGCCAGTTAAAAATGCTAGTACATCTCCTGGAGGTTCTGTTTTGTGGATTTTCCAAACAGTACTCACCGTCTCCTTTATATAATCTGAGCACGGTTTTTGCAAGTAAAACGTTTTTACTGGATGCATACGTCCTTCAACTGAAAGTATTATACTGGTGTCTTTTGGTGATTTTTTGGACTTGTGATTGAAAAAATCTTTGAAAAATTCCGCATCGATTGTTGCCGAAGATATAACTACTTTAAGTGATTCACGTTTTTTCATAATTTTTTTCAGTAAACCCAAAGCAGTGTCGGTAAGTGTATTTCTTTCATGGGCCTCGTCAATAACTATGACAGAATATTGAGTGAGTAAAGGATCTGCAAGCATTTCACGCAAAAGCACTCCTTCAGTCATGAACTGAAAGAAAAAAAAATAACATTGATTTAGGCAAAATATTTTTTGAAGTTTTCTGTCTTTTTTTTTTTTATAATCAGCACAGCACTCAAGGGATTTCATTCCCTTTCTATGCCAAAGCACAGTGCGAGCGTTAGGGAAAATGGGATTGTCGGAGAGGGTTTAGGATGAGGTGTCGGTTAACATTGGTCTTCAATTCCTGAACACTGCAATGACTGGGGAAGACAGAGTGTGGAAGAGAGTTCCACATTCGCGTAGTACGGCTAAAAAACAATTCTCTGAACATGACCGTACGACCGAACTTGGGCTCGAGGGTGAACTGATGGGCATTCCTGGAGGTGCGGGTATTACGTTATCTTAAGGGGAGGAATGCAACTGGCTATTTCTCTAGAGCATATACTGTTGAAATAACGGTAGAAAGTACGAGTGACGTAAGAGTCCCAATGATGGTATGGTCACCAATCATCTTAAATGCTCTGCTGTGTATACTGTCCAAAAGACTTAAGTACGTCACTGGAGCACCAGCCCAAACGTGGGAGTTGTACTCAAGCTTTGGACGTACATAATGTTTTATAGATAGTAGCCAGATAGAAGGGGAAACAAATTCTAGCATAGTCTAAACATCTTGCGCATTTTTGGCGACATCTGATTGTGATAACTCAACAAGAGGTGGTCCGTGATGCACATACCGAGAACTTCGAGATGATCGGTTGCACTGATGCAAGTGCCACTCATGGACAGTGACAAGGGGGGTATGTCTCGCTTCAACGATACAAGCATTGAGTTTTCGAAGCATCAAACTCTACGCAGTTTTTTATTCCCATTGTACAGTGTTGTGTAAGTCAGAGTTTAATGAGCTTATCATACTTTGCCGTTGCAGTTCCAGATTCGAAGAGGAGGGATGTGAGTCTGGGAACGAATATGAAAAGCTAAGGGTACTATCATCAGCGAAACAATTTATTGGGTTAGAAGTAACAGACAAAAGATCATTAATGAAAATCAGAAAGAGGGTCGGAGACAAAACGGAGCCCTGGGGCACACCAGCATTTATATTGTGGGTTTCAGACTTGAACCCGTTCAATACAACTTATATTGAACGGTTCGAAAGAAAGTTTCTTTCCGAGAGCACGCTTTTTCGATAAAAGAGCAAGATGACAAACTTTATCAAATGCCTTTGAAATATCAAGTGCAACAATCTTACTTTCTCCAAAACGGTATAAGGATTCCACTGTTCCACTGTCCACTGTTCGCTGAGATAAACCATCAGATCACCAGTGGACCTGTTGATGCGAAAGCCGTACTGCCGGTCATTAAGAAGCTTTCGGTCTTCAAGATATTTCTTAAGCTGATAATTTATCAGCGTTTCCATGACCTTAGAAAGAAGGGACGTAAGTGCAATCGGACGATAATTGGAGGGAGAGGAGGATTCGCCTTTTTGAGTATAGGCTGGATAAATCTGTTTTCCAAATACTCGGAACGAGCCCAGAAGAATAGGGTTGATGGAAAAGCTTACGCAAGGGTTTTGCCAGCGTGGAAGAACACCTCTTCAGAACAATAGCGGGGATATCATCCGGACCAGCAGATTTATGTATGTTGGGATCCTTTAGGACTCTCGCCACATGGAATCATTGACGCGCTCAAGAACAGGCGGAGTCATGACACTCTCCAGCAGGGAAGATTTGGCGGCGAACCTGGTTAGCTTTGGCGAGAGAGCTAACGACTGGAGTATCATCATCAACGAGCGTTGGGACCGAGGAAGAAGAAGAATTCTTCATGTTTTTCACAAAAGACCAAAAGTTTTTACTGCCTTTGGGACATTGCAGTATTTTTTGAATTAGTGTGTTTGGTCATGTAAAAATTTGGTCCTTCCAATATGGACATTGCAGGCCATCCTGGCTTGTTTAAACTTATTCCGGTTTTCCTTAGTTTGGTTGGCTTTGTAACAACGGAAACTTACCTCTTTAACCCTGATAACCTCCTTACAGCTCATATCAAACCATGCGTTCTCTTTGGGTCTGATGCTTTTAACCCTGTTCGGAATAAAAGTTCTCATTCTCAGAAGAATTAACCTTTTGAGCATATCCGCATAGGAACCTACGTCACTATCGTGGAAGCATAGTGACCTGTTAAAGATCCTGAACAAATTATTGAGACCGTCCCAGTCGGCTTTCTCGTACTGCCAAACGGTTCTCTTAGGAGTTCTTTCTTTAAGTAGCCTAGAGGCTTTAATACACTTATTGTGTATTTATCAGGGTCTGAGGAAAGGAACAAGTCAAGAGTGTTCTCTGCTTGGCCGTCAATGTTCCAGGATTGGAGTGGGCTCGTTGAATCGTTTATTAAGTTCATCCATCTCTCTCAGTTGTGTTAATGTCTTGTACCGTTCCAGCCGATGGTCTAACGCGCCAGTACTGTTATACGCTTGTACTTTGTAAAGTATTGGCACCGTAGAGATAATATAATAGAGCACGGGAGCGGTAGCACTTCGTACAAGTGGAGTCATCATGACAAATTTTGAGATAGATGATCCTAAGACCACTCTCCTTCTCTCTCTGAGCTTCTCCTGATTGGCTTTAATGTGAAATGGACAGAGTAAAATATATAAAGGAAACGTCAAAATCAAAATTGTTGTTGTCTTTCAATGGAGCTCAGGGATAGAAAGGGAGTCCTCTTAGGATCTACTATCTCAAAATTTGATGTAACACTTTTTAGGCTCAATTATTATTATCCTATAATTGGTACGCCTGACGTTCGTGGATGCGCTGTCGTCGACACTTGATGCCAGAGTTGTGTAGTTGTATATGTACATAAGTTTGTAGATAGAACTGTGCTTTGTGCCGTATTACAATGAGCGCATCACCGAATCAGAGTTTAAAATAAAATAACCTAGGCTTTAAATACATGTGCCGTGTAATACCGCACTTTGTATATTTATTTGACAGGTATTAGGTTTGTTCGATGTAACCAGCCCCGGGGCGCTCCGGTGCTTGTCATACTATAAACGGAGCTGTAAAAAAACTGAAAAATTTATCTGGGTTTGGTTTCACATCGAACGCGTTAGTAGTGCTCTGTTTTTTGTCTCTTTGTTCAATAGCAACAGCTGATACTAACAGCTCCAAAATTCTCGCCCTGAAAAAAACTTGGGGCGATTCAGAGCGCTCCCGGTGCGAGCACTGGATACACATCGAACACGGTAGAAATGCATCGGGGCGACATCGAAGAGCTCAGTGCGAAATTCAGAGCGACCCAGAACGCTCATCGAACAAACTACTCTCGCCTTTAGTTCCAAGCAGTGATAACCTTTTTTTTTAAACACAAGTTAGTATTGAGACAATCAGAAACTACTACTGTGTACTCGATGTGAAGTCGATGACAATAGGGGAATTCATATGGGTAAAGAGTTCGACAACATCTTTGTATATCTATTTGAGTAGTAGTCTCAAGATGGTTCGTAGGCAAATGTCATTTTAACAGCAAGCTTTCCCATCTTGTTATAACTGATCAGTGGACAAGCCTTAACAGACAAGGAGCTTTCGGAAGCTTTTTTCTTTGCTTCGCCCTTTGTACATGGAACAACCAGTACTATCAAGATTGGGTTTCTGCTTGGTTTGACAGATCTTCTCTCGAACCAAGCAGAAAACACACAATACAAACTTATATAAACAAAAACTGTTTCTGTGAAAATTCTCAAGATAACGCCACAATCGTTTGCCATCTTGAAACTACTCCCCAAATATATATACAAAGGCTCCGCCATAAGGGTGCGACATCTGTATAAATATATTTCCTGTGATACTTAAAATGACGTTTGAGTCATGCCTGAAATGTCATTTTAAGTTAGTGTCACACTAAAATTGTTCATTAGCGGACTATAATTTTGCGCCAATGTATTTTATTAGGTTTGAAACTTATTGGTATATTTTAAAATTACCTTAACAGCTGTAGATTTAGACTGTTTGTCTATAAACCGAATAGCAAGACCAATGCTATCGCCTACCAATTCCCCGCGCTCAGCGGCCACCCGATCTGCAAGAGTAACGGCAGATACCCTGCGGGGCTCTGTAATTCCAATACGTCCTTTTGTGTGCCATCCGAATTCATAGAGGTACTATAAGAAATTACCAAAAATTAAAGTTTTCTTAGTAACGGGTTTGAAATATCTCAGCAAACAAAATTAACTTTTTTTTCTTGGCTGAATTGCAATAACTTAATAAACATAGTAACTAAACTTAAACTAAGGATTTGCGAATACAGAGAAATTCGAATTGTTGTTCATATTAGAAAGACCAAACGAATGACATTTCGTAGTTAATCTCTCGGATCTTGTTACAGAAGCTTACATGCGATCCATTATCATAAAAATTAAAACAAAACCGTTTCTCATTTCAAAAAGTATTAACACAACCGACCTGTGCTTGAGGCTATTGAAGAGCAGAAAAAATCTCAAAACTCAAGGGTGGTTTTGTATACCTTTATATATCAAGAGCCCAGAGCGAGCAACAAGTAAAGGTGCCATGACATTTGGCCATGTGCCATATGGCCATATTTCAAAAATATGGCCATTTGACACCTTTTTCAATTGTGTGCACATGGCCAAAATGGCCATTTGTCGCTTTGGCAATGTGTCATTTGACCATTATTGGCCAAATTGACACTTTGGAAAACTTCGTTTCTTAAAAGTGCAAAAATTCAAAAAAAAAAAAAAATTGCAATTTTTAATGTGAACCTCAAAAACTTTATTCAGTTGTTAAGTAAATATGAACAAAATTTTACAAGTAAAATAATTATTTATTTTTTCGCACAGTAACTATTTTTGGGACAAGTGCAGAAAATAAAACCTCGGGGGCCTAATAACCTTCGTGATTAGTATTAAAAATCTTTGTTTAAAATAAATAGATCAAAGTGGACCGTTAGAAACGTATTTCAAGGTTCTACAGTAACCGCATATTGCTCGAAGTTCCATGTGACCCTTAAAAGGAAAAACTCTTCCCAGCGCAAATGTTCTTCTGAACTTTGGTGTAGAGTGAGAGTAGGACATTCTACAAGCACACTGCACTTGAATCCAGTTTCATTTATTGCATCTTATTGTCACTAAAATAACTGAACTGTTTCAATTACATTTACATTAACAGGTCCATCAGAGACATGTTTGTTTTGATGGGGGTGTTAAGTTTTCTTGCATCATGTGTTTGCAGACGAAAAGTACTATTTTTGCAATACTTAGCCTTAACTCAGTCTCACATGTCTTCAATATTATTTCAATAAAGGATTTTTAGCTTGAACAAAAAAAATGAACCAGGTACAGTTATTGGTTAGCGAGCGAATAGCGAGCAGAAAAATTTTGCCCAAAAGAGAATCAATGTGGGGTGTGAAAATAAAAAAATTCGCGCGAATTTTTTTATTTTCACACCCCACATTGATTCTCTTTTGGGCAAAATTTTGTCCGCTCTTTACGCTCCCAGTCAAACCAAATCGATTAAAATGTTCAGATCGTCATCATCCTCAGCGAAAGCTTAAAATGAATCATTGCAATGCAGCACATGCTTTCCAGACTCATGCGTTGCATTACAAAGGTGTAGTGGTGGTTCCTTTTCCAATTAAAGGAAACGGCAGCAGCTTTGAAAAATGAATTGCTTGATGTCAATTTTGTCGACAATAGTATAAATAAAAATGGTCCTTTTTATCTATAATGTTTTTTTTTTATATGTATATTTTTTAGTTATGTGTAACGTACCGTACGCGTTTTTTCGTTTTATTTTTACGATGAAAAATGGGCGCAGGGACATAAGTCCCAGGGACATAACGCCCAACTTTTTTTTTTAGGCCTTATGTCCCACCCAAGTGGGACATAACACCCAAATTGAGTTTGGGATTTAAGTCCCACCCAAGTGGGTCATAAGGCCCAAAAAAAAAAGTTGGGCGTTATGTCCCACATATAATGTAAATGTAGGCGCAGGGACATAAGTCCCAGGGACATAAGTCCCAATTTTTTTCTTTGGGACTTATGTCCACCTAAGTGGACATAACACCAAATTGAGTTTGGGATTTAAGTCCCACCCAAGTGGGTCTAAGTCCCATTTTTTTTTTCCTAGAAAATGGGGACATAAGACCCAAATAAAAAAAATATAGTTTGAATAAAAAAATAGTATATAAGAAATCATCACTGAATACAGCAGTATTAAACTATGAAAATTTCACAAATTATCCATTTACAGAACAATGTCTGTGCAGCGAAGCGCACCGGATCCGCTAGTAATTGAAAAAAAATTCCTTAGTTTCATCTACAGGCTAACACGAACAAAATAAAACAAAAATTATCCAAATCCGTCCAGCCGTTTGTGAGTTATTACGTTATACACGAACAGGATTTCATTTTTTATATATAGATTTAAAAAAATTGCAGGTAAAACCACTTTATTCTGTTCTTCGAAACAAATGGTGGAGAAAAGAAAGTTAAAAGATTTTAGACAAGTATACAAATTTTGATATTACAAATATATATGCATGTATCAAACTTATTTTTTGAAAATATGAGAACAGAGACTTGCATATAAAATTTAAGTTTTAGAGACTTAATCAAATTAAAGCCAAAAAATCGCGCGATTTTTGGGCTTTAATTTGATTAAGTCTCTAAAACTTAAATTTTATATGCAAGTCTCTGTCTCATATTTTCAAAAAATAAGTTTGATACATGCATATATATTTGTAATATCAAAATTTGTATACTTGTCTAAAATCTTTTAACTTTGATTGATGTTATTGAATGGTTTGAATATATGCAGAATTTTTTCTCAAAATTTGAAGTACAGTGCCATCAATATCGAAAACAAAGGATGCTTTGGAAGGGTTGACGTGAAATAACGCCCGACGAAATAAGGCCCGATAGGGCCTTATTTCCATTTCTTATGGAAATAAGGCCCTTACCAGGGTTGGGGTCTTATTTCCATTGCAAGTACGAAATAAAGCCCGTGGGGCCTTATTTCGTTTTTCTGTTTTAGTTAAGCTTAGATATAGGTACTCTTACAAATACAATGATACCGTGATATGTATAGAGATAAACTGAAATCAACATAATATAAGATATTCCTATAAAACCTACAAAACAATTTTTGGAGTATATCTTTATTTTATCGAAAAAATGAAGAATACATGGTTGAAAAAAAAACAATAACGAATAGTCCAATTCTTTATCAAAGTATAAACATTTCAATATTAACTTCTTGTTTACAGTACGTGGTTCTATATAATTTAAACTTAAGTTAATTAGTCATAGTTCAAGAGAAAATACACTCTGAATCTGTCACAATCTGCCTGCAAATTGGACATAAAACAGGTGTATGGTTCTTCAAATAATATTCTGATAGTTTCGAAAAGCATTGAGAACAAATCTTAAAATGTTTGCATGGTTTTAACAAAACAGTTCGCTGGTTCTCGCAACATATTGTACATAGTATTTTTGGTTCCTCTATATTTCTTGATTCTTCAAAATCCGAATCACTCTCTAAATAATCTTCGTCTGAAGCACGAAAAACACTCATATTTTCAAAAACTGTCAGGTTATTGTTTTTATTGGTAATCTGTTTCAAAAACTCGTCGACAGTTATTTCTTCTTTGTCGAGTTTTTCTGTTAGTTTATCAATCAGAACATTTCGATTTGTAAATTTTTTTTTGGGTGGCTGGAAAACATCAAAAGTTCCATCTGTCAACATTATGAAATCTCTTGATTGTGCCTCATCTTGATCTAGTATACAATCAAGAAATTTAAAAAAGTTGCCACATTTAGCTAATTTTCTTGATAGTTGGCTGTTGAACCCCTCCAAGGCACTTGTTGTTCGACAAGAGCTCTTATATACAGACCATACAAATGGAGATTCCTAAAATGTACGAAAATTAAGACATTAAAAATGTGCAATCTTATTTAAAAGACATTTTTCAATCTTCTACTTTCTAAGTCAAGTAATTTTTTGAAAAATCGCGCTAAATACAATTCTACAAAGTTTTCAAAGGAAAATCACTTTTGAAGCTCATTGTTTTAGAGTTAAAATTTTTGAAAACTCGAATATGAAGGCTTTGCAAATAATCAAAAAAATCGCGCGATTTTTTGATTATTTGCAAAGCCTTCATATTCGAGTTTTCAAAAATTTTAACTCTTAGAAAACTGAGATTCAAAAGTAATTTACTTTTGAAAACAAATTTTATCTGCTCTCGGATTTTCGAGGCTTAGTTCCGCAAATATTAAGCAAACAAAAAATAGTTACCTTTTCAATCCATTGTTTTTGAAAATATTTTAAGAACTCATCCAACGGCGAAATCTTCAGCGTAGCAGCATTACATTTCAATTTCTCAAATGCAGATACAATAGCGTTTGGTTTGAGAAGTGGAAGGGCTAATGCCATTTTAAAAATCCTTCTAGCTTCAGGGTTTGAGCTAATTTTCCTCTGAAATAAAGGAATCTTATTTCCTCTCCTCCTCAAAGCTTGGCAAAAATGGAACCAGCAAGTGCTCAGAGTTGCTCTGGGAAATGTTTTCCTTAGCCCATTTCTCAAGGCCTTCTCAAAATCAGTTACGAAACTCGTAGCCCTGAAGTTGAAGAGATTGGCCTCAATAAACTGAAAAACGTGCCGATAACATTCTTCAGTTTTGCTACTCATTAAAACATAAAAGAAGGGAAAAAACCTTGAAAAAAAAAGGTTTATTAGAATCCGTTGTCGCTCCTTACTATCTTGTGTTCTTACATGTGTTTGGTAGTAAAAATAAATAATAAAAAGTTGTTTATATCCACACGATGGTACAACACTAAATGTTGCGTCCATCAGGTACCTTTTTGGAATAGATTCCGGTAGTTTATGTATCTCATCAGCAATTGTTGGAGACATGAAAATTGTGTATGAGAATCTGTCTTCGATGACAGTGGACTTATAGAATGTTTTTTGTTTTTCGTACCGCGACATCCCGAATTGCGAGCGTACGTTTTCATTTTCGAAAATGTTGCGTACATCAGAGCTTTTTTTTGGGCATTTTGGAAAAACACTATTTCTAATGTTAATTAGTTGCCTTTGCATTTTACCGAATGGCAACTCCACACCTGTAGTTTTTGCGCATTCTTCATTGTACACTTTCCGAACTCCACTTTTTCTTAGTGTTGAATCCGCACATCGATTTTTAATGCTGTTCGCGAGCTTCATTTTTTTATATATATGTTCCTGAGTAGGATGAGAGTGTTGAATTGAGTCACTGCACTCTGGAACTCTACACACGCGGTCATTTGAAAAATCAACGATGACGCTTAAGTTACATTCTTTTTCATAGCACACGAATCTTTTTGACACTTTTGTGTTTGATTTAAATTTATAAAGTTGTTTTTCTTCGTGAACATATAGAACAGAACTTCCTCGTCTAAAACCCTCACATTTTTCAAAAAAAAATATTTTTCCACTTCTGTTCTCCATAATTTACTAATCAAAAATCTTTTTTTTTTTTTCTTTTAAATGGAGCACTTATCTTTACACTTTTTCACAAACAACTGATTCACAAATCATGAAGAAGATGTTCTTCACATTTAAACAACAGTTATTATTGGTGCAATTGAGAGTAAATCTCTGTGCAAGAGCTTGCCAACAGCGGTTAAAAAGGGGTCTTATTTCCAAGTTGGCTTGGAAACTAGGCCTATTTCAAGTTTTCTTATGTATTTTGTAAATGCGGCCTTATTTCCATGTAAAATGCGGCTTTATTTCCATAATGCAATTGAAATAAGGCCCGTCGGGTGTTATTTCAATTTCAGCATGGAAATAAGGCCCCATTTAAGATGGGGCCTTATTTCGTCGGGCGTTATTTCACGTCACCCCTTTGGAAGATATTTAAAAAACTGGTTTGAACAAGGTGCAGATTTTCCTAAGTATTTAAGTTAAAGGCGCTGTAAAAAAACATCTTTCCTGGTATTGAAATAATTCTAATTTTATCATTATGCAATACATACATTTACATTATATGTGGGACATAACGCCCAACTTTTTTTTGGGCCTTATGTCCCACCCAAGTGGGACATAACACCCAAATTGAGTTTGGGATTTAAGTCCCACCCAAGTGGGTCATAAGGCCCAAAAAAAAAAGTTGGGCGTTATGTCCCACATATAATGTAAATGTATGTATTGCTTAATGATAAAATTAGAATTATTTCAATACCAGGAAAGAAGTTTTTTTTACAGTGCCTTTAACTTAAATACTTAGGAAAATCTGCACCTTGTTCAAACCAGTTTTTTAATATCTTCCAAAGCATCCTTTGTTTTCGATATTGATGGCACTGTACTTCAAATTTTGAGAAAAAATTCTGCATATATTCAAACCATTCAATAACATCAATCAAAGTTAAAAGATTTTAGACAAGTATACAAATTTTGATATTACAAATATATATGCATGTATCAAACTTATTTTTTGAAAATATGAGAACAGAGACTTGCATATAAAATTTAAGTTTTAGAGACTTAATCAAATTAAAGCCCAAAAATCGCGCGATTTTTGGGCTTTAATTTGATTAAGTCTCTAAAACTTAAATTTTATATGCAAGTCTCTGTTCTCATATTTTCAAAAAATAAGTTTGATACATGCATATATATTTGTAATATCAAAATTTGTATACTTGTCTAAAATCTTTTAACTTTCTTTTCTCCACCATTTTTTTCGAAGATACAGAATAAAGTGGTTTTACCTTGCAATTTTTTTTAAATCTATATATAAAAAATGAAATCCTGTTCGTGTGTAACGTAATAACTCACAAACGGCTGGACGGATTTGGATAATTTTTGTTTTATTTTGTTCGTGTTAGCCTGTAGATGAAACTAAGGGAATTTTTTTTTCAATTACTAGCGGATCCGGTGCGCTTCGCTGCATAGACATTGTTCTGTAAATGGATAATTTGTGAAATTTTCATAGTTAATACTGCTGTATTCAGTGATGATTTCTTATTTACTATTTTTTTTATTCAAACTATATTTTTTTTTTATTTGGGTCTTATGTCCCACTTTCAGGAAAAAAAAACTGGGACTTATGACCCACTTGGGTGGGACTTAAATCCCAAACTCAATTTGGGTGTTATGTCTCACTTAGGTGGGACATAAGTCCCAAAGAAAAAAATTGGGACTTATGTCCCTGGGACTTATGTCCCTGCGCCGAAAAATGTTTGTTTCCATAAAATAGTGATGAAAAACTCATTTTTGTTTCATTTGGGACTTTTGTCCGATAGAAAATAAAATAAATTTCGGACTACTTGACCTTTATAAAAGTGACCACACATAAAGAGGAAGTTCTGACTTCGCGATCTTAAATACGACAATTACTTCCATAGCGAGAGATACTGCCAAAATTGGTATTATTTTCGTTTTCTTAATCGAAATAAAAGGCCAAATTTTCCGGAATATGGCCTCTATTTGGTTTGGCGATATTTCATCACGTCACATATTCTAATAATAATAACGGCACATTTTTGTCACATTAAAAAGCGACCATTTGGCCATTTGGCTAAAATGACACAAAAAAAAAGGTCCAAAATGACACAATTGCCAAAGCGACAAAAGGCCATTTGGCCATGTTGTGACTCTCAATTGAAAAGTGTCTAAATGACCATTATTTTGGAAATATGGCCATATGGCATATAGGCCCGTATAATGTTCATTGGCACCCAAGTAAAATCAGAGAAGATTTTGAAAGGGGGATTGTTGGTCAAGAATTTTCCAGAATATTTCATTGATTGTCACAGACAGAGTGTGGAGGAAAGTTCCACATTTGCGTTGTACGGCTAAGGAACGAATCTCTGTACTTCACAGTTTGTCCGAAGCTGGGTTCGAGGGTAAACTGATGAGTATTTTTGGAAGCGTGAAAATTACAGTTGAATTTTGTTTATGAGTATGAACGTAAATTGCTATTTCACTGAGCACTTTCCGCAGAAGTAACGATAGAACAAAGAGAAACTGTGTTCCAACGAAGCGAAACTTGTTGGTTTTGAAAAGAAATAGGATAACACAAAGTACAGGCTACAAACAAACAAAAGAACATCAGTCCATCGCCTAGGACACAACTTCATTGTTGGTAGCAGATATTTCGATGTAGTTAAGTAGTTCACCTACCTTGAGAAAAACAACAATTCGTCGTGAATGAACAACCGAAACACAAAGCAAGAATGATCATTGAGGTAATAAACGCGCGAACATTTTGTTCGTTGTAAGTGTGGAATTTCTGTAACGCAAATATAGTTTGGCGGTTCGTATCAACTATTTGTATTGTGTTCGCGAAATTATAACTTACTTACTAAAGGGTGGCGGTACAGTCCGGGCCGGACTTCGGCCTCAACCAACAAACCTCTACAGCCGGCTAGCTAGCCGTTTCCAGTTTCGCACGCCGAGTTGGTTGAGGTCGTCTTCAGCTTGCACACGCCACCTGAGCTTTGGTCTTTCTCTACAGCTGGCTCAAGGTCATCGAGCAAGAACCGATGCCTGCAGAGATAAACAAGGAAACATCATTGTAATATCGCAAGTCAATGCTGGGGGATTTAGAAAGACCACTTCTGTAGACTGTATAACGTTGGACGAAGAACAATAACACCCGCCATCAGGACAGGATGCCTTTCATCGGATGCGATGATAGCCAAACAATTCCGTGAACCTGACTTAGAAGAAGTGAAAACCAGCAAGATCAACGGCTGCATGAAATTGAAACAAAGCCCGCTGCGCAGATGGTCAAGCTGCTGAGTGTGTTCAAAGCAGCAGGAGACGATGCAAGATAAGAGCATGCACCCAAAACATTCTGTTAACATTATGGTCAGAGGAACCTCAGCATTGTTTTCCCGATTCTGAAAAATGGAGATCATCTAAACGGGAGGTTTATACCCTTATTATACCATAGAAACAGTGAGTGCTTTTGGAAAGTGGGTAGGGGTTGGAGAGGAGGTGCCGGTGTACATTGGTCTTTAATTCTTGAACACTGCAATGATCGGGAAAGACAGAGTGTTGGAGAGAGTTCCACATTCGCGTTGTACGGCTAAAGAACGATTTTCTATACCTGAGCGTACGACCGAAGTTGGGCTCGAGGGTAAACTGATGGGCATTTCTAGAAGCACGAGTATTACGGTTGAATTGTTAAGGGGAGGGAATGCACTGCTGTTTCACTAGAGCAATTACCTTAGAAGTAACGATAAAACAAGGAGAGACAAGAGACGTTACGACGGTGTTCCAATGAAGTGAATGAGTTAGTTATCTCACTATCACCAATCATTCTTACAGCTCATTTTTAGTATTCCATCCAAGATGCTTAAGTAAGTAGCTGGAGCACCAACCCACCAGAAGGAGAATTGTACTCAAGCTGATTGGACGGATCATAAGTCTTATAGATAAAAGCCAGATCAGACGGGGAGAAGAATTTCTTGCACCGATCTTAAAATACAATTGAAACTATGTATATACATATGGTAACGGAATATACACTTTTAATTAAGACAAACTGAAAATCGTTAAAGATGGGGTTGACAGTTTGAGAAAAAGAAAGTATATACATTTTTATAATTATAGGATATACGAACAAATTTTGAATAAAAAGAAATATTAATGTGTACATATGTTATCAAAACTATCTTACAAAAAAATTTTGAGAGAACAGAAACGCTTTCATATAGATAAAATTTTGGGTCTTTTGAAACTTTAATAAAATTTAAAGCCCAAAAATCGCGCGATTTTTTTCCAAGGGACCGTGACTCAGGTGGCGCATACAAATGGAAGAGGACCTCAATTAATTTGAAGTGCAAAACTGGCGAGCTGGCTGGCGGAGACTGTTGATTGAGGCCCAAGTCCACAACGGACTGTAGCGCCACCTTAAGAAATTAGGCAAGTAACTTCGCCCAACTAAACGAACTTCTCCAGCTGACATAAATTTTGATTTTAATTTTTGATCCAAACCTGGTAAACAATAGCAATCAATACTTTACCCACTAATTTCCTACTCAATAATTTTTGAATGCTTTTTTTCTATGTGTGGTCCGTATGTACCACACAAAAATATCTCACCGTCACCTCCATGGCATTCAAGAGAACTTCGTACACTCCGCAACACCCGAAATAGTTTATGGACAAATAATTTAAGACCACTCATCAGAAAAAAACTATTCCTCTATTTAGAAGTATTCAACGAATTCTCTGCTCTCTCAAAACTCCTCTATGAATGCAATTTGATATTATCTCATATCCCAAACGCTTTTGGCAAATCATTACTATAAAAAAAAAATCGGATGGATCTCCTTATACCCTCGATTATTAAGATTACTTCTAATGACTCAAAAATTATAACTAATTTATTTGCTATGTACCTAATGCTTACTATTTCACTTATTTAAACGATTGTAACCAAAAATCATTGGCATCGATCAATATCACTGTTGACGATGGGGTTAACAAAATGAGTAAACTTAAATATGATTTCTCTTCGGGACCTGAAGGTTTACCTGCGATTGTGTTAATGAAGTATGTAGCTAATTTGGCCCAGCTCTTACTACTCTTTTTCAAAAAATCTCTTTCTCAAAGAATCTTTCCATCTATGCGGACGTTCGGTTAAAAAATGATTCCCTATACTTGAGAGTACGTCCGAAGTTGGATCAGACGCGGAGAAACATTTCTTGCAACGTCTTAAGAAACCCAAACATCTTGCGGCATTTTTGGCGACATCGCGTAGTGTTCTTCGGTCCACAAGAGTTGGTCAAGTGATCGCACCATAACCGAGAAATCCTCGAGATGTTCGGTCTCGTTGATGCAAGTAGCCACTCATGAAGGGGTGGCAAGGGGGGTATAACTCGCTTCTCTACGATACAATACAGCATTGAGTTTTCGTAAGCATTCCACTCTACGGGGCGGTTTTTAAAATTCCAATAGAAACAATTGTCTGTTTAAGTCAGAAGTTTTAATGAGCTTATCATATTTTGCCATTGCAGTTCCACATCGAAGAGGAGGGGTGTGAGTCTGGAAACGAATAAGAAAAGCTAAGATACTATCGTCAGCGAAACAATTTATTGGTTTAGAAGTAACAGACAAGAGATCATTAATGAAAATAAAAAAGAAGGTCGGAGACAAAACAGAGCCCTGGGGCACACCAGCATTTATATTGTGGGTTTCAGACTTGAATCCGTCCGATACAACTTGTATTGAAAATTTCGAAAGAAAGAAGTGCGGATAACTTTTAGGTCTCACAATGACAATATTATAGCACAAGCTAATTCTGCTTTAGGTTTCGTCAAACATTGGTCTAAGGAATTTTCGGACCCTTATACGTTACGAAATCTCTTATACCACGTTTGTAAGGCCTCTACTGGAATACGCCAGTATGGTCAAGTATGGTCCCCTTATCACCAAGTCCATATAAAGTGAATTGAAGCAATACAGCGTAGATTCCTTCGTTTTGCCTTGAGAGGACTTTCATGGGTTGACAATTTCAACTTACCTCCGTATCACGAACGGTTGCGGCTTATAAACTTACAGTCTCTAGAAAAACGTCGTGAAGTTGCCGATATTATTTTCGTACACCAAATTTTATCTGGTGCTACAGAACCTTACACCCTCTTAAATTAAAACAGTTAAAAGACTTCAAAACAATTAAAAGACTTCAAGCAGTTAAAAGACTTCCAAGCAGTCAAAAGACTTCAAGCAGTTAAAAGACATCAAGAAGTTAAAAGACTTCAAGCAGTTAAAAGGCTGCAAAAGCAATCAAATGACATTGAATGCAACCAAAGACTTAACGACTGCAAAGAATGTAAAAGACTTAAAAGATTTCAAAGAATGCAAACAGTAAAAAGTACTAATGCATTCTTTTGACTTCAAGTCTTTTAACTGCTCTAAATGATTTTTATACAAGACTTCAAAATTAACTGCTTTTTTTTTCTTCGAAGTTAAAGTATTGCAATAAAGAATGTAAATGCATTCCCAAAATTTAGTTAAATGAATGGGACTTTTGACGATGCAATACCAAAAGATTGCATTCTTTTACAGCTCTGATTTCAACCATAGAGAAAAGATCACACAAAGGAAGCTTTTTATACTGTACTTCCTTAAGACAAATAAAAAAGTAGATAAATACGTATATGTATATATATGTATGTAGTAGTAGAGAAAAACTGACTTCTAATCAATGTTTTTTTACTTTATTTTATTTTCTTCATCATTTTTGAGTGCGTGCTTATTATAAACTAAGCTGATCCCCTTGCAGACATCGTACTGCCTCAATCGTTAATCTATAACACTTCCCACTACCCTTTAAACGCTACCCGCTTGTGCTACCCGTACGTCTACCCATATCCATAACCCGTTACGACACTACTCTGTTACCCGCTACCATTTATTTCTACACGCTTACCGTTACACCATTAGCCAGAAACCCACTACTTATTACCCGCAACCAATTTTTTTTTTTGCATTTCAAATTTTCCATTTTTCCAATTTTTTTTTTTTACTTTTTCTTGCTTACCAGTTCCCCATCACAAATTTTCCAGTTTCCCTTTGAAAACCAATGAGTTTTCCGAATTTCATTCGAAAACCCACTTTGAAATTTTCGAGTTTTCCATTTGAAATTTTCCAGTTTTCCATTTGAAAAACAATGCATCCACAATTTCATGAAAACCAATGAGTTTTCTGAGTTCCATTCGAAAACCCATTTTGAAATTTTCCAGTTTTTCATTTGAAATTTTCCATTTTTCTATTTGAAAAATAATGCATCAACAATTTCATGCAATTTTCCATTTGAAAACCAATGAGTTTTCCGAGTTTTAAATCAAGAACTTTCTTTTTTTCCATTCGAAAACCCATTTTGAACTGAAAAATTCCTAACAAAAAAAATCTAATTTCCTACCTTTGTTTGGTTTTACCAGTTTTCCCACTCTTCCATGACGTTTTTCCATTTTTTTTTTTCACAGAAATCATCACTGAATACAACAGTATTAACCATGAAAATTTCACAAATATCTGTTTGGCCATTTTGGAGTCTATAAGAGACATAACAAACAAACACACCATCCATTTTTATATATAAAGAGATTAAGCCACGGCACTCAAGGGGGTATCTATTCCCTTTTTTATGGCCAAAGCACAGTGCGGGCGTTAGGAAAAGTAGGATAGATGAGAGGGTTTAGGATGAGGTGTCGATTAACATTGGTCTTGAATTCTTGAACATTGCAACGACTAGGGAACACAGAGTGTGGAAGAGAGTTCCACATTCGCGTAGTACGACTGAAGAATGAATTCCCTGAACATGACTGTTACGTCCGAAGTTGGGCTTGAGGGGTGAACTGATGGGCATTCCTAGAGGCGCGGGTATTACGGTTGAATATCTTATATCTTGCGGCATTTTTGGCGACATCGCGTATGTGATCGTTCCACAAGAGGTGGTCGGTGATGCACATACCGAGAATCTCGAGATGTTCGGTTTCACTGATGCAAGTGCCACTCATGGACAGTGGCAAGGGGGGTATATACTCGCTTCAACGATACAAGACAGCATTGAGTTTTCGAAGCATTAAACTCTACACGGTTTTTAATTCCCCATTGTACAATGCTCGTTTTAGTCAGAGTTTAATGAGCTTGTCATTTTTAGCTGTTGCAGGTCCACATCCGAAGAGGAGGGATGTGAACGAATATGAAAAACTGAGGCACACCAGCATTATTTTGTGAGCTTCAGACTTGAACCCGTCCAGTACAACTTGTATTAACGGTTCGACCCTGGAATTCAAGCAATAATTTTCTATTCATCTGTTGTTGATGTCATATCATAAACAGCATCACATATGCAATGCAAGCCCCATGATATAACATACAACTGTTGGTGCATGTTGATAGGAGAGGTAATAGGATGGTACTCACTGTGCTGTGTATGGATTTTTTTTTCTATTGTTTTTTCGTGCTTTGCTTTGCTTATTATTATTTTTTTTTGTTTTTTGTTCACTTTGAGAATTGCCGCATTGCTGGATTATTGCGTTTTTTTTTTTTTGTAGGTAGTGTTTTTTTTTTTGTGATGTTGAGTTTTGTGTTGAGGTTGTGTTTGATCTATTTTGATGTTTTTTTTTTTTTTCGAGGTTTAGCGTGTTTAATTTTTTTTCATGACGGATTGGACGAATACAGGGGACGCGACGTGTAACGACATGGCGTAGAAAAGAACACAGCAGACGACGCACAACACAGGGGAACCTTCCCCAACGAGAGCACAGACAACACTGTGTAAATTTGAATTTTTTGACTTTAAAATTTTCCATTTTTCCTATTTATTTTTTTTTTATTTTTGTAAAATTGTAATTTATGTTTTTTGTATTTTCTCTCTTGTACCTGCTAGCATTAAGCAGTCCCAATCTCTTATCTTCCTTATGGTAATTATGGTAATGATATACGCATCGCATCACTTTTTTTATTTTTCAATAACAAATAAATTTCTAACAAAGTGCCGATACGACTAGCAACCGTAATTGCAGTCGTACTCGGTGAAAATGGACCCCAGCGCGTGCGTATTGGGGGGAAAGAGGCGTGGGAATATTTATTTTTATTACTCCGTTAGGAGCCACTTGTTTGTCAGTATAATTTTCCAATATATACCCATTTGTAGTGTCCGTAGCTTAGTGGTTAGGTGCGTTGGCTGCTAAGCAGAACGTCGTGGGTTAGAGTCACATCGTGCCCATAGTTTTTATTTCATCTTTCCGAACACTGCCTCTTGCGAAGAACTGACAAAACTGTCATGAAAAAGTGCTTCTCAACTTTGCGTTCGGAATCGGCGTTAAATTGTAGGTCCCCTCAATTCTGCACACGCATCCAGAGAACTGTTGATGAGAGTAAGCCCCTGGGGTCTTGGCTCTTCAAGAGCTGTCGCACCACTCTATTTATTTTTTTTCTTTTCTTTCAATATACCCATTCTTATTCTTCTATGCTTTACTTCTTAAATAAAATAATTTGTTTGAATAAAACAATTTCTGTTTTGTTAAAAACAATTTTAATGTGTAAATACTATATTCTTTCTATAGTTTTAATGGTTTAACATTTTGATTAATATGTTATAATGGACTGATTGTTTACATGATTATTTTATTAGATATTTATATTTTTACAAACATTTCAAGTTCACTTTTTGGTTGTGATCATTTAAAAATATATTTACAATATTCGAAATAATTTATGTAGCTTGCTTTTGCTAGGAACAATGCATGTATCAAAAAGTTCTTAAGCAGTACTTAAAATAGTAACTGCTCAAAATTCATTATGTACATATATTTATATGCATCTGAAAGAGAACACTTTTGTTTCACATCAAAGTAATATTCCAAGAACAATTTAATTTTATATAAAAAAAGTTAAATGAAAACATTTACAAGCTTATCATTAAGTTAGGCGATTAGATTTTATGTAAATATAAATATTTTCCCAATAGACTCGAATGTCGTGTGAAATAATGTTTTTATTAGAAACAAAACGATCACTGCAACTTACTTAATGGTAAACAATATTTTATCTCTTTCAGTATAAGTAAATTCGTTTTCCAACCGACATATAATTAAAACATTATTCACTTTAAAACAGAATTCCATTACCAGCACAATCACTACACAATGGTCGGAAAAAGTATTTTTGACAACAAAAATATCGTTCGAGAACGATAACTACAGGACGTATTAGCACCACTGGCGATCTGCGGAGCCATTCGGGACAGAAACAAGACACACCATTACAACTGAGAGGGAGAGAGAGAGAGGAGAGTTTAGAGAGAGAGAGGAGGGTGAGAGGAGAGTGAGAGGAGAGAGAGAGGAGAGACAGAGAGAGACAGAGGACTAGAGTAGAGAGGAGAGGAGAGATGACAGAGAGAAGACAGAGAACAGAGAGAGAGGATGAGATACGAGAGAGAGAGAGAGAGAGAGAGAGAGAAAGAGAGACAGAGATGACAAGAGAGACAAAGAAAGGAATAAAGAACACATAACATAAAAACCTACGTGGCACAGAGGAGGGACACAACAGATAGTTAAAATGTCTCATATCATCGCACAGGTGGCCTCAGATAAGCTGGCGATTTTTGTAGAAAAATTGAACGCGTAGTGGTTGGTTTAGCGAATCTTCTTCTCCCTCATATTATCGTCCGATTGCACTTAAGTCCCTTCTTTCTAAGGTCATGGAAACGCTGATAAACTACCAGCTCAAAAAATATCTCGAACACTGAAATCTTCTTAATGACCGGCAGTACGGCTTTCGCAGCAACAGGTCCACTGGTGATCTGATGGTTTATCTCACCGAACAGTTTAAAAAATCTTTACATCGTTTTGGAGAAAGTAAGATTGTTGCACTTGATATTTCAAAGGCATTTGATAAAGTCTGGCATCTTGCTCTTTTATCGAAAATGCGTTGGATTAGAAACTTTCTTTCGAACCGTTCAATACAAGTTGTACTGGACGGATCCAAGTCTGACGCCCACAAAATAAATGCTGGTGTGCCCCAGGGCTCCGTTTTGTCTCCGACCCTCATTCTCATTTTCATAAATGATCTCTTGTCTGTAACTTCAAATCCAATCCATTGTTTCGCTGACGATAAGGGTACTATCTTAACTAACTAACTTTTCATATTCGTTCGCAGATTCACATACCTCCACTTCGGATGTGGAACTGGAACGGCAAAATATGATAAGCTCATTAAACTCTGAATTAAACAACATTGTACAATGCGGAATTAAAAACCGTGTAGAGTTTAATGCTTCGAAAACTCAATGCTGTCTGATATTGTTTAAGCGGGATATACCCCCCTTACCACTGTCCATGAGTGGCACTTGCATCAATGAGACCGAACATCTCGAGATTCTCGGTATGTGCATCATTGACCACCTCTTGCGGACCGAGCACATACGCGATGTCGACAAAAATGCCACAAGATGTTTTGGTTTCTTAAGACGATGCAAGAAATTTTTCTCTCCGTCTTATGTGGCTATTATGTACAAGACTTATATCCGTCCAAAGCTTGAGTACAATTCTCATCTATGGGCTGGTGCTCCAGCTACATACTTAAGCCTCTTGGACGGTATACAAAAAAGAGCCGTTAGAATGATTGGTGATAGAGATATAACCAACTCATTCACATCGTTAGACAATCGTCGTAACGTAGCGTGTCTCTACTTGTTCTATCGTTACTTTTACGGTATGTGCTCTTGTGAATTCGCTAGTTGCATTCCTCCCCTTAAACAATTCGCCCGTAATACTCGCGCTTCAAGGAATGCACATCAGTTTACCCTCGAGCCTTCGGACGTAATTTTAAGTATATAGAATCGTTCTTTAGCCGTACTACGCGAATGTGGAACTCCCTTCCACACTCTGTCTTTCCAAATTATTGCAATGTTCAGGAATTTAAAACCAATGTACACCGGCACCTCTTTTCCTACCACTTTCTTCCTTCCTAATGCACTCACTGTGTCTCTGGCATGAAAAGGGTATAAAAAAAACCCTTGAGTGGGTGCTTATTATAAAAAAAATACTAATCTATCCTCTGAGCCATGGCCACCTGCTAATTGGATTCAAAATTATAGTTCTGCAACTACTGACTTTCTACAATCGGGTTGGTATAGATTTTACCAAACTTTGGAGAGTTTGCGGAGAAATTTCCTTCCAGAGGCTTCTGACCTCAGCGATTGTCTCTCCGCGCGTTCTTGTCAAGCATGGAATTTTTTTTTCGATTTATATAGGCCCAACCATTTTCTATTAAAGCCGTGTTTTATTGGGAATTTTTATACTCAGCTTAGTAAAATTTTACATGTGAAACAACAACAACCGAAAACTAAGTAAAAATAGTTAGGATAAGGTTTCGGCAATTTGACACTTGCGTGTGTTTTTTGTATAGGTCTTGGCTGGGTTTTGACATTTGATAATCAAATGTCAAAACCTTTTGTGTGGCACCATCTTGAGACCTATCTGAAAGCATTTTTTTTACATGAGTTTCGATGATGAAAAACTGTTTTCTTCTAGGTCTCAAAATGGCGTTTGAAAGCTTTCGATATTTGATATTCGAGTGAACGAAATTCAGTTTAAAACTAAGTATAGCGTTTTATTGGAATTCCGTTCACTGAGCTAAACTAAGTTCCCAATAAAACACAGCTTATGTTTAAGTCGGGGCTTTGAGGTGGCCAATCAAGTGTATGTACACCCACTCTAAAGGAAGTGTTCAGTTATCATCTTGGCGGCTTTGTGACAAGTTGCGTTGTTGCAAAATGAATTTATAACCAGAACTAAAAGCGTGGTTATTGAAAATATCCAAATATTGTTGTTTGTTCATCATTCCCTCGATTGCTACCAAATCTCCGGTGCCATTAAAGCAAACACATTCCCTAAACATGATGGTGCCACCACCATGACGTACTCGTTTACACACAGGCCTTATTTTGCTTCGCATTTTCCTAAGGCTTCTGCAAAAAGTTTTCGTTTTTCATCCTTGGTAATCAAAACAGCTTTCATCAATCCACATTACTTTTTCCCAAAATGATGAAGGCTTGTGTAACATTTTTTTGACTAACTGCAGGCCATACTCCTTTTTTATTTCAATTGCTACAGATTTTGGTGTGTTCAGCACATTTTCTTTAATTTTTCTGACTACTAAACGGTCCTTGGATGTCTTGCGTGGTCGCCCTGAACGTGGAACATTTCGCGTGGATTTTTTTTTCTTGCTTATTTATTTGGTAATAGACAGTTTGACGAGGAACTTTATTAACATTTGATCATATCAAATGCCAAAACCCAGCCATACACCAAATAAGAAACAACGAAAACCTCAAGTTTCGAATTGCCGAAATCTTATCCTGAGGAAATTCCTAACTTATTTTTACTCAGTTTTCGGCTGTTGTTGTTTGAAATGTAACTCGCAGTACTGAGCTAAGCTAAGTTCCCAATAAAACACGGCTATAAATAGGAAATCCCAACTCTGATGGCACGCGACATGAAAGAAAGTGCAAATATCACGATGTCAAAATACTTTTTCCATTTAGTTATGGCTCAGTCTATTCATTAAAAGGTTCCCAATTTACTGTTGCCTAGGTGCTTTGTTGCGGCAGTTCCTGGAAAGGACTTATGAACTCCAAATCGATACCCATCATCTTTTCTTCGATTTTAAGGCCGCGTATGACAGCATCTACAGAGACGAACTGTATAAGGCTATGTCTAGTTTAGTCATCCCTGCTAAACTCGTTCGGTTGTGCAAAATGACGATGGCGAACTCACCCTGCTCCATCAAGGTTGGCAACGAGCTAACGGAATCTTTCGACGTCAAAAAAGGATTCAGACAAGGCGATGCACTGTCATGCAATTTCTTTAACATCGGTCTTGAGAAGATAGTGGAGAACTCCAACGTCAACACCAGAGGCACTATCTTCTAAAAATCTGTTCAACTTCTCGCGTACGCCGATGATATTGATATAATGGGAAGAACAAAGCGTGATGTCAATGGCGCCTTTGTGAAAATTTTGACAGAAGCGGCAAAAATGGATTTTGCGGTAAATGAGGGAAAAACAAAGTATGTGCTGTCTTCGAGGAAGCACACCTAACACCGACGACGGCTCGGACAGAACGTCAAAATAGACGCATACAACTTCGAGGTAATAAAGGACTTTGTCTACCTAGGCTCCGCTATAAACACGGGCAATAACACCAGCGCCGAGATCAGAAGAAGACTTATCACAAAATATGCTAATCGCTGTTTCTTTGGGCTAAGAAAGCAATTGAATGGACCCTCTCTCGAGCAACTTAGGTAATATTGTACAACAACCTCATCATCCCAGTCCTGCTGCATGGTGCAGAAGCATGATGGACCTTGACAAAATCGGATGAAAGTGCCTTAGGCTGTTTCGAGAGGAAAGTTCTTCCGGTCATCTTTGGCCCCGTGTGCATTGAAAGGGAATGGCGAAGAAGATAATAACAGCGAACTTTACGGGTTATACAACGACATGGACCTTGCCAGAAGGGTCAAGGTCCAGAGACTTAGATGGCTCGGTCATTTAGAGCGGATGGACACCAATGCGTCGGCCCGGAAAGCCTTCGACACTATTTCCGAGGGACGTAGGAGGAGAGGAAGACCGCGACTCAGGTGGCGCACTCAAGTGGAAGAGGACCTCAATCAAAATGGAGTACATAACTGGAGACCGCTAGCTAGCGACCGAGCTGGCTGGCGGAGACTGTTGATTGAGGCCCATGTCCACAACGGACTGTAGCGCCACCTTAAGTAAGTAAATAAGGTGATTTGTTTTTGGTTTTGAGTAGCAAAAGTAGTAATGCAGGTGGCCTAGCATTACAAATAGTATTGTCAAAATATTTTTTCCCACCATTGTAATAATTGTGAATTTCATTTCTATAATCGCAACAATAATGGCTTCTCGTCACTTATTTTTTTTCCTTTAATTTAAATGAAAAACACCAATAAAAGAGGACAAATCCCGCTTGAATGCAGCGGGACTGCGAGAAGAAATTGAGCACACAGCTAGGGTACGGGCTTATGAGTTTACAATTAAAAAAAAAAAAAAAAACAACAACAACCATGTATATGTTCTGTAATTTATTGAGATGGTTTAACTGATAAATAATTATTTTGCAGTAAAATAAAACTTTAACTAAATAAACCGCAACAGTGGTATTCTCTAAAAATAAAGTTAAATAATATACACTATTCTTGTTATTATAATACACAAAGCAAAATAGAGTTTATATTCGTAAAATCACAAGGATGTATTATTTCCAGTCAGGGAATTAAATATAAAAGTGTGTGCTTCCAAAATATGCATTTCACTTGCGCAAATAGCTACCAGCAAAATAACATAACCAGTATATTGGACCATTTTCAAGAAATCCCACAGCTTATCACAAAATATGCTCAATAGCACGCAATGAAGCATTGAGTGCACATTAACCACTCGCCAAATCCATGCTACTGAAAAGAACCAATTCGATTTAAATGTCAAATTCTGACGTGTAAATTGCATCGGCAGAACATCGTTGCGCTCTAACATATCTTGGTAAACGAAAATGTAACGATTCCAAGCTGTTGAACTCAGAAGCAGCTGCCCACCGAAACAGAGCACTTTGCGGGCAACTTTTTTCGTTGTTGTTTTAACTTTGTAAATAACACCGGTTTCTGCATTTTTTGATTCGCTAAGCGGTAGTATAGCCTGTAGCTGAGAATAACCACGTCGTGGTGGATTGCTTTTCAAATAGAAACAAATTCCTATTAATAATGCTATACAACCGAGACCATCGCAAAGGCCATCTATATAATAGCCAGATGTACCGACTTCAGATCGTTCACCGCGAATATGTTTTTTAACTCGTGCCACATGACCATCCAGGTCGTCGAGAAACGTTCGAAATTGGAACAGAACGACTCCCATTCTTCTGTATCCTAGACTGTCTGAGGACACCAACTTGCCCGCCAAACAAGCCACAAAAACGTGAAAAAATGAAATCATATTGGCTGTTATAAAAGATGATCGAGAAAATCCAACGATATTGTCGAATATTGTAGCAAGCGGAGCAAATATGTAGTGGTTCGTGTGATCAAGTAAAATCGCTTTCACTGTAACATGGCATAGGGGGTTTATGTCGCAGGTTAGCCATGTACTAGCTTCATAGCTGTGAATCCTGGCAGTAGCCGTTTGAAGTGGCAAGGACTTTGAGTGCACATCGGACGATAAAAATGATTTTTGGTCCGATTCAACGGCTAAGGCCGATGGCAGCGCCGCATATTTGGACCCATTTGCGACATTATTAATTTTATTAACAAACGGAACCGATGAATTCATTATATGATAATTTCGTTCGATTGGGTAGTTTTGAATTCTTAAATACAACTGTACATCCATAAAGATGTAGAAGATAATTAGTAAAAAGAGCAAGGTCAGGAGAATTTTGCTGATCTGTGAGCTTGGACCCACCATTTTGAAGATTGTCTTAAATCTGAGTTTTTGTTTGGTTTGTAAAATGTAATCTAAATATATTTCGCTTTGACCGAGTGCTGCCTTTTCAGATGCTTTTTGTTTTTTACTATTTTAAATGTATCCTAAGCAAATTTAAGTTGGACTCTTTTTGGTTTTATCAATTATTTGTTAGCATGTTCCTTTTGGTTCCAGGTTTGATATCTGAAACGAACAAAAGATAGATACTTTATTAATTTTTTATTTCAAACAAAAATGAATTAATCAAATGGCGTTTTTCTTTTTTACCTCTGAGCAGATTAGATCAGATTGCAGAGCTGTCAAAAAATAAAATCTGTGTTTCTCTTTTAGTTCAGTTATATTGGAGCCAAAAATGTTCATGCTCTGAGCTAAATCTATTTGCTCAGGATAAAATGAGCGAGCAAATAGAGCAGATAGCTAAGCGAAGTCAACTTCACTTGTTTTGTAACATAAAATTAAAAATGGAATCTCAAGACAGTCGCGTCTATTGTAGGTGTAGAAAAAACTGTTCAAATAAAAATAAGTAAGAGATTACATTTCACTGCTCAGGTTTGTGTTTCTTTATTAAATTAGAGGACATTGAATATGATCTGCTCAGAGCTTCGCTTTGAGGTAAAAAAAAGAAAAACGCCAAAAGTTAGGCAAACATTATTAGATTTGTTTAGGACAACATTTATATAGTATGGTGAATCTGATAATGGTGAATTTTTCTATTTTCTCTGTTTATTTTTGAAAACATTATTCTTGTTCCCTTATAAACGCTATACAAATTAACTTCTTGGAGATTTCAATCTTCCTTACTCTCTGAAGATGGTACCTATTATTCAGCTATAAATACAACGTCTGACAAAGAAATTCTTTTTACTGATCGCCTTTTTGCTTCAGGATTTGTTCAAATGAGTGGCATCAAAAATAGTCTTGGGCAAAAAGCTTGACCTCATTTTTGCATCTGATGTTGAATACACAATTGTCACTGAAAGTAAACATCTGTTAACTAAACTGTACACCCACCACCCACCCCTTTCAACTATTTTTGCATGTATATTCATTGCAATTGATAAACAATAAAAAAGTCTGCAATGGGAAACCAAAACATCAGTGGAGTTGTTAGCGAAGGGCGTAGTGCATTGGCTTCCCAACTAGCTGGTCCTAGGTTCAAATCCCAAATGTGAACTCAAAAAATTGTTCGATTAAAATGAAAAAACAACTAGACAGCACCACTAATAAAGGAGTCTGATGATCGGCTTGGCACCCGTGAAATAGCTATAACTCAGGCCAAACAAAGGAATTGACGGAAAAAGCCATTGGTGGAAGCACCTCTAGGTTAGGTTAGGTTAGGTTATGAGGGGTGTGCACAGCGTGGACTGTTGCATACTCAGGGGCCTATTGTTCCATTGTGAACGTAGACCGGCTCGTTAACGAACCAGCCTGTGCTATCTATAAATTTCTTCATATTTGCCATTGAGACCTGTGCTAGATCATCCAGTTCTCCAACAAACCTGTTCCCAAAATGACGGAGTCGGTTGGTTTGGAGGTTCGGACAGTCACAGAGCAGGTGTTTAATGGTTTCTATTTCCTCCTCATCCTGACAGTTCCTACAGAAATCGGGTGCAAAGACTTCCTATCTTGTTGGCCATTGTGCCAATGGCGCAATGACCCGTTAGTACACCTGTCAGGATTTTAATGTTCCTTTTACTCAGCGATAAAATATACCGAGTTTTCTTTTCATTAATGTTAGGCCATAAACTTCTAGAGATTACTCAATCGTCCCTGGATTTCCAGGAGTTATTGATCATCTCCTTTGATTTAAGGTCTATCTTCCTCTTGAGTGCCCCAATCGGGACGTGTGGTCCCCTATCTGAATGGTGAGAATGGGTCTGACAATCGCTGTGTACACACATTGGATGACTTGCGGTCGCATACCCCAACGTACACCGAAGGTCCTTTTGCATGTGTAGAATGCACGTAGTGCTTTTTTCATTTTTTCCTCAGTATTACGCTTCCATGTAAGCTTGGAGTTAGAAGCACCTCTAAGTTGTTATTGTTGTTCAAATACATTAATTTTTGCTTTTGTTAATCCCGACGCACATACGTCCTGAGTTTCATACTAACACTAAATTCAACTTTCGTAAAGCTAACTTCAACTTATCAAACCAACTTATTAATGATATTAATTTTGACTTTTTTGCTTGACCATAGTATATGTATTGACCTCAAACTTCAGACGTTTTACTCTCTCCTTACATAGTTGTTTTTCTCAATCTGTCCCAATTCTTATGCAAAAAAAAACGTTGAATAAATTCTTATTTATAAAAATTTGTTCATCATAGCATAGTTATGTTAGATCTCTGTCAAAAAAAAGTACCAAAACGATGATCTACTACATTCGACAGACATTTGAATTGAAAAAAAAATATTATTTCCTGTCAACAGTTGATGTGTTTGAATATAATAGGTCCGTTCGCGTAGTTTCTGCACTAAAATTCGTAAGAAGAGACATTTTAAGGAGTGGGGGTAAAATTCTCTCACAGAAAAACAAAAGTACAAAAAAGTAACCGAACGGGAAAACAACAAAGGACATGGCCCACTTTTGGGCCCAGTGCGTTCATTAACGAAATTCGTATCAAATGAAAGCTGTAGTGGAGTAGATTAATGGTGTGAAATATTTCCAAAATCGTTGGTGGGGTTTTCGAGATATTTGGGTTTAAAGTTGGCTTACTCTGAAAGTGAATTTTACTCACTTTTTTTAGAAAACAGCTTATATCGTGTGATCTAAGGCACCTAGGAAAACAATTTCGGTATCAAATGAAAGGTATATATTTTGTCTGTTTAATATACATATTCAAAATTTTTTGTCCACCTGAAGTGCATATTCAAATATATAGTAATTACATTTTGAATATCAAGTTTATTTCACTTTTTTAATACTTTTTTACGCACTTACTTTAGGAAGATTTTTTGTAGCCATACATTTTTTAATACTATATTGAACAATAGTAAATAATCTTCAATGTATTTTATAAAAAGGTGATGCCATTCAAGATAATATGCACCATGCTTTTTCTAAGAAATAGTTCTATAAGAAAACTTACCATTTTCATTCGTTTTTCTGAAGAAGTCTTTAAAAAAAAACATAAATAAAGTTAATTATTTGTTTTTTCCTTATTATTTTTTTTAATATTCATTTTGATTACAACTAAGTTTTACACTCATACAAGTTTTTTTTAGTTTAATCTTCTTCATATTCTACTAAAAATTAAAAATTCAGCTGGTGGTATTGTTATATTTTCCTGGTGACGTACAAATCCCAAGTACCACAAAATACTCATAACGTGAGTGCAATAACCTACTGTCCTCATGCCAACAAGGCAATTGCAGTAGTAAGCTTTTATTATGTCGCAACTATTTCTTACGCTTGAGTCAGTACTTATAAGGATATATATAAAATATATTTTCTGACTAATGTGTCGAGATTTAATGCGACCCCTGGCTAAATAGTTATTGTTTTCCATTAGACTTGGATGTGCATTATTAATTTGGATCAGGTTTTCACAAACTTCTATCGTATAGCTTCCATTATTTTTAAGATGTTCTCCACAATAAGAACGTGCTTGCTTGATTTGATAAATTCAATTTGCAGGAAACTTACACTTTTAACTACGCATACTTTTTTTTAGAAAACACTGCATCAGAACAAAAGTGATATGAGAACTTTGAGTTGTTAAGTGAAAGTTGTAAGTGATTTGTGGTACTTAGAATTTGGTCGTCATAAGGAAAATAAAAACATACTTCCAAATTATTAATCACCAATGAAAAGAGTGTTATCAGAATTAAAAAAATTATATTTGGCTAAGTAATTATAAGAAAAAAAACTTTGTAGAGTAAGTGCGTAAAAAAATATTTTTTTTGTGAGAAAGGGTCCTTAATTATGTATATGTAATGAATGTGAGACATAAATCTTTAAAATAGTGCAAAAAAATTATATGTCACCTTTGATCTTTTAGAGGTAATGTTGTTCAAAAAGTAAGTGAAATAAACTTGATATTCAAAATGTAATTACTAAATATTTGAATATGCACTTCAGGTGGACAAATAATTTTGAATATATTAAACAGACAAAATATATACCTGTAACGTGTTAGAGAGGGAAGATGGAGAGGATCCATTCGTCAATCTAACATAGTCGAAATACGAAAATCATAGTAATTTATAAAAAGCAAACATTGAATTATAAATTAGAGTATATCAGAGTTTGATTGGAAATTAACAAGAAAACATCAAATTATAAATTTGAGTTAGAAGGAATACAAAAATTTGGAGAGATCCTTTTAAAGTTCAGAAGAGGGATTGACCCAACCGCAGGTGATGAAAATAATTTTGTTTGCTTTATAAAAGAAAAAGGCTTGTTTAGTTCACTATTGTAGAAATTGGTGCATATTATATGAATCGCGATTTCGGTTTACGAAATAGTGTTTTGTTGAATGTAATTTCTATTGTTGTGATGTGTTTTTGTTAACTTAAAGTTTCTGGATCAGAGTGGTATTACAAGATACAAGAGCCATATTTTGGTTTGGAAATCATGGAGTGAAATTGCGATCAGAATAACTGTCCGCTCATGCGATTTTGGTTTACAAAATAGTGTCTGCGTACGGTTGAACTGATATAAATGAGTGAACTAAAAAGAATCATACTATGAGAGCGAACAACAGTTAGTGTTCTGTTGTAACGAGAGGAGTATTGAGTATTATGTATATTTGATCAATCTAGTTTTCGGTCTACGAAAAATGGATTGATTAAAAGCAGTTGAGCATTATGGTCAAAGGAAAATAAAGTAGATGAAAACAAGAAGAGAAAAAGAAGAAGGATTTTGTCGATGTTTTTTTTTCTTGATTCATTGAAATTGAAATTAATTGAGGCGAAATATATGTTTTTTTTTTATGAAATTTTGTATTTGAAACTAAAAATATTTATATTTGCCTTAGTCTTGTTTCTATGAACATTGTAAGTGAGATTTTATTTATTGATTGATTTTTTTTATTTGAAAACGAAAATGGAAAACATGACGGCAAAACAACTTAGAGATTATCTGAAGGGAAGGCAGTTACCTACTAATAGTACAAAAAGAACCTTATTTACCCGCCTGAGACAATCTGAAGATCATCAAGTATTTGAACAACAGGGACTTCTTTCATCATGCAACTTACATTCATGGAAGAGAATGCATTTAGTCTAGGAAAAGATCTTGGACAACTAACAGCGAACAAATGGATTCAACAAGAAACTGATCTCGACGAGGACGTCGATGAAGTCAGGATGGCCGAATCTGTAACGTGTTAGAGAGGGAAGATGGAGAGGATCCATTCGTCAATCTAACTTAGTCGAAATACGAAAATCATAGTAATTTATAAAAAGCAAACATTGAATTATAAATTAGAGTATATCAGAGTTTGATTGGAAATTAACAAGAAAACATCAAATTATAAATTTGAGTTAGAAGGAATAAAAAAATTTGGAGAGCTCCTTTTAAATACCTTTCATTTGATACCGAAATTATTTTCCTAGGTGCCTTAGATCACACGATATAAGCTGTTTTCTCAAAAAAGTGAGTAAAATTCACTTTCAGAGTAAGCCAACTTTAAACCCAAATATCTCGAAAACCCCACCAACGATTTTGGAAATATTTCACACCAATAATCTACTCCACTACAGCTTTCATTTGATACCAATTTCGTTAATGAACGCACTGGGCCCAGACTTCATAGGAAAATGGGCCAACTCCTTTTGCCCACATTTTAATTGTCAAGTTTTTTTTTATATGAAAAATTGAAACCTTGAATTTGAATTTATTTATTTGCTATTTTCAAACAAATTTGACACTTTTCACAAATCATCCCAAAGGAATTTCTTGGGCTAAAATTCGTAGGTTGGGGAAATATTTTACTCTCTCGTGAGAGCTCTCTTTTACGAAAAACTACGAAATTTTTGAGTACGCGAACAAGATTTGGTTAAATTTCGTAGTTTTTCGTAAAATTGGACTGTTTTAGGAGGGTACGCGAACGGACCTAATTTGTTTCATATTTTTCTTAGAAAACCGATTTTCATTTCGAAATTCTTTTACACGAGTAGTCATTGGGTCAAACCGTTTTGTTCATAGTTTGGGCCTCCAGGAGAGCGAATTAATGTCATTCACAACACTTCTAATTTGGTATGGCATTTTTAGTTGCTGACAAATAAATTCCAAATTTCTTGACAGATTATGATAATAATTGATAATTTTTGATTTATTGACGTGTGATGTCTGACACATACGTCTTATAGTACCATATAAAAGCCTAAACGTTTTATAGCTATTAAATCCCAAAAAAAAAAAAAAAAAAAAAAAAAAAAAAAAAAAAAAAAAAAAAAAAAAAAAAAAATAAAAAAAAAAAAAAAAAAAAAAAAAAAACTTATTTAATCCCTATGTAGTGTAGCGAAAACTTTATAAATAAGGATTTTCCTTATACAGGCATTATAAGTCTTATAATAAGTCTATGTTCGGTTTATAAATAAGGCTGTATGTGAATATCTTTATTTTAACTATATATATCAGATACAATTAAATATTTTATCCAACCCAACAGTATGACAGCATCTACAGAGACGAACTGTACAAAGCTATGTCTAGCTTTGGCGTCCCTCCCAAGCTGACAAAATCGGATGAATGTGCGTTAGGCTGTTTCGAGAGGAAAGTTCTTCCGGTCATCTTTGGCCCCGTGTGCATTGAAGGGGAATTTCGGGTTGTACAACGACATGGACCTAGCCAGAAGGGTGAAGGTCCAGAGACTCAGATGGCTCGGTTATTTAGAGCGAATGGACACCAATACTCCGGCCCGGAAAGCCTTCGACACTATTCCCGAGGCACGTAGGAGGAGAGGAAGACCGCGACAAGTGGAAGAGGACCTCAATCAACTTGGAGTGCAAAACTGGAGACGACTAGCTAAGGACCGAGCTAGCTGGCGGAGACTATTGATTGAGGCCCAAGTCCACAACGGACTGTAGCACCACCTTAAGTAAGTAAGTATATGCACTCTGCTTAGAGATATCAGGCATCTGGATCTCTTTAAGTCAAAATCAGGCCAAATGTTTTTCGTTGCCTGACAGGTGGTTATGTTATTCCACCTGATGTTAGTTCCTTAATAGCATCTTGTTGTAGCAAAAGTAGCGATTGGTATACCAACATTAGCCATTTGTGGTTTATTGGGTAATTTTGTACCATGTTCGGCTTTGCAGTTTCCTGGAATGTCTCTATGGCCCGACAACCAATGAAGGTGAATGTTTAACTGTTGTGCTCTCTCTCCATTAGAGACGATCGACAGTTTTGGACCGTAATCGAGTTTGTAGAGACAGAGTCAAGGGGCTTTATAGCTGCCTGACTATCTGAGAAAATCCGGATATCAGATGTGGTAACACATGGAGATGAAGATTCAACCAAGAACTATACGAGCTGTTAAGCGACACTGACCTAGCCAGAAAAGTTAAGATCCAACGACTTAGATGGTTGGGACATGTAGAGCGAATGGAAAACAATGCTCCGGTTCGTACAGTCTTCGAATTCAACCCAGAAGCACGTCGCAGAAGAGGAAGACCGCGACTAAGGTGGAGCACACAGTTGGTAGAGGACCTGAACCAACTTGGCGTGCGAAACTGGAGACAGCTAGCAAGGGACCGAATAAGTATAAGAAAAACTAAATGCATTGTGGCCTCTTAAGTGGAAAACGTTGGTTCAAGACAAGTGTGCTTATCAAAGTGTAGACAAAGATGGACGATCCAGAGATAATTTTATAATGAGCTTTATAAATTCTAGATAACAATAATCACAATCCCCTCAAAGGAATTCTTATTTGGTTCAATGTCCTTAAAATCACAATTCATAATTATCTTGGTTGAGGTTTAATTTTATTCGACCGATTGCTGGAATCACAATAAACAATTGCGCAAATGACTACAAATATAATCCGTTTATCTTTCGACTATCTGTTTTTGATACTTATGCCTGACCTGACTCATGAAATAAAAAGATAAAAACAAAATAGGAGTACAGTTTCTTGTTGGGACAATTGTGTATATGGAAGTACAAATCGACGCAAACAGAAGTGTTGAAAGAAACCATGTTTATATGTTTGCTTCACGAAAGATATGTACAAAAATGTTGCTAATAAAACTATTTCTTATTAATTACAAGGCAAAATACATTGGTGGACAAGAAGTTAGCACACTTATTTAATGAAATGAAAAATCTTGTATTGAAAAGTTTTTGTTGCACTGAAAGCTTCAAGTTTATTTTATTTATATGCAATATGGTGGGATATATGTTTTTATCGAAGAGAACATTGTACAAGTTATACCTGTAAAAAAGGAATTGAAAAATATGTTAAAACAACTACTTTTGCCTTGACATTTGTTTAGCACACTTTAAGTTTTAGATGGATAACTTTTAATGTATGCAACTTACCACTATGGAGGATTCAGTATTTGATAGGGAATCCTTTGTTTTTCAATGACTGGACTGCAAACTTTCCACCAAAGCCACACATCGTTGTCTTGGAATGCCATACCATACATCTCGAATGAACTGCATTTGCAGATTTTTCGGCTTTCTTTTTTCAATTTGATGTTCCACATCATTCCACAAATTTTCGATCTGGTGGTTACGCTGGCCACTTTACTTACTTACTTATGGTGGCGCTGCAGTCCAGGTCGGACCAGGGCCTCACCCAACAAACTTCTCCAGCCAGCTCGGTCCCTGGCTAACTGTCTCCAGTTTCGTACGCCAAGTTGGTTCAGGTCCTCTACCACCTGTGTGCTCCACCGGAGTCGCGGTCTTCCTCTTCTGTGACATCCTTCCGGATTGGATTCAAAGACTCTACGAGCCGGAGCATTATTTTCCATTCGTTCAACATGCCCCAACCATCTAAGTCGTTGGACTTTAACTTTTCTGGCTAGGTCAGTGTCCCTGTACACCTCGTTCAGTTCTTGGTTGAATCCATTCTCCATTAATGCAGACAGGACCAAAAATCACTCAAAGAATTTTCTCTCAAAGCAGCCCAAAGCGTTTTCATCAGATATTGTCATAGTCCATGTCTCTGCACCATACATGAGGACCGGGATGATGAGGGTTTTGTAGAGTGTCACTTTAGTTGCTCGGGAGAGGACTTTACTACTCAATTGCCTTCAAAGTCCAAAGAAGCAGCGATTGGCAAGAGTGATTCTTCGTTTGATTTCAGTGCTGGTGTTGTTGTCTGAGTTGATAGCGGATCCCAGGTAGACAAAGTCCTTAACTACCTTGAAGTTAAATCTATCTATGTTGACGTTTGCTCCAAGACGTCGATATTGGTTGTCCTTTCTTGTCGACAGCATTAACTTGGTCTTGCCCTCGTTAACCGCTAGATCCATCTTCCTGGCCTCCGTCTCAAGGCTCACAAACGCTCCACTGACATCACGCTGTGTTCTTCCAATTATGTCAATGTCGTCTGCGTATCCTAGTAGCTGGACGGACTTTTGAAAGATTGTGCCCCTGGTGTTGACATTGGAGCTTTGCACAATTTTTTCAAGAATGATGTTGAAGAAATAGCATGACAACGCATCGCCTTGTCTAAAACCTTTTTTGACATCAAACGCGTCCGTTAGTTTTTTTCCGACCATGATGGAACAGCGTGAATTTTCCATTGTCATCTTACACAACCGGATGTGTTTTTCTGGGATGCCAAAACCAAACATTGCTCTATATAATTGGTCTTTATAGACGCTGTCATACGCGGCCTTGAAATCGATGGAGAGGTGGTAGGTATCCATTTGGAGTTCCTGGGTCTTCTCCAAGATCTGCCGTAGGATGAATATTTATTTGGTCGTTGGTGGACTTTCCGGGTCTGAAGCATAAGGACGTATCAGGTTGTTGACGAAGGGCTTCAAACGTTCACACAGCACGGCAGACGATGTTAAGGAGACTTATACCTCTGTAGTTGGTGCAGTTCAGGGGATCTCCTTTTTTGAGGATGCTGAGGTTCCATTCATCGGGCATGCTTTCCTCCGACCAAATTTTGCAGATGAGCTGGTGCATGCTCCTAACCAAATCATCTGCAGCTGCTTTGTACAGTTCGGCGGCTAGCCAGTCTGCTCCAGCGGCTTTGTTCGACTTTAGTTTAGATATCGCTATCTTCACTTCGTCCATGTCGGGTGGGTGGAATTGTTGGCCTTCTGCACCCAAATTGAATGGTTCTGTATTGCTGACGGAGTTTTGGTCGTCATCGCCATTATACAGCTTGGAAAAGTGGTCTTTCCATATCCTTAGCAGAAAGAAACAGCCTTCACGATAACAAGGTCTAGGTGGTAAAATTTACCTACGTGCGCAGCCACAAAGCTCATATAGCCGTCACTTGACCTAAAGCGCTCTAAGGACTTGTTATATCAAAGCAGATTTCATATTAGCTCCCTCATCGGTGTCCTAACGGGACACTGTCTTATAGGCAGACACGCAATACGACTTGGTGTAGCCTCAAATGACTTGTGCAGGAGCTGTATGGACGAGGAAGAAGAGAAAACAATCTCTCACCTTCTCTGCACATGCCCTGCTCTTTCACTAAGACGCAAACTTCATCTGGGAGAAGGGGAATACTTTTATGATAATCCCAGTGAACTAGCTAATAAGGATATCAAATATCCTTCGCTTTATAAAAAGCTCAAAATGGTTCGAAGTAATGGTAAGAAGTAATTCTCTAGATTCATGTGGTATCACAATGGGCCTTTTCTTTTGGCCTAAGTGTGCGCATTCTGTATCCACAACCACTTTAACCTAACCTTACCTAACAGTTTTTAGTTTTTAATATAGTTGTTAATGACTACATGAAATGAAAAGTTGCTTAGAACAAAACTAACATTATAAGTTAAATAACGATATTTCTTATCTACTTCAAGTGTACTAAATTTTTGTCCACAACTGTAAATGCTTAAACAAATCAAACGTTTTCAAAAATTACTTGTGGCAGTTGTGTGCTCTTTCCACTTCCAGTTTCTCCAACTAGTATTAATGCTTGATAGTTCTCCAAGCAGTATAGTATGTGATCACGGTATTTTCTTATTGGTAAACGTTCTCGTTGAGCATCGATTGAAAGTGAATAATTAGCGCCAAAAACAAATGTAGTCACCTGGTCCTCAGTTGCTTGGGCGTCCTTTTCAGACGCAAAATAATCGTCATCTGCGGAACAAAAAAAAATTATCAGAAGAGAAATACATATGTAAACATCATTGTAAACTTTGTACTGAGTACGCAAGCGGACGCACAGAAAAAATTCTTTAAAATAAGTGAAGAACACTGATATGGAATAATCTATGTACTTGACATATGGAATAGATGGTTTTTCGTTCGAACATCCCAAACAACGCTTAACTTGCATTTTTTGGATAACACTCGGACTTCAGAAGCAATTATCAGTCTGTTATGATTGCGACTGGTGATTGGGTGTTGTAGGATCTGGGGGCATAGGATGTATCTTTTCCTACACACCAAGTGCTTACTTTACACCCAAGTGGTAACCACCGGGAACTGGTTATATAACTTGCGAAACTTGTAAGCGCAACTGCAAAACGGAGAAACAGAAGCACTTAACCAACGGCCCTACAAACCCTAACAACCCCTCCACAGTAAAAAACAAAAAAAAAACTTAATAGTTATGAGAGAGATAGTAGTCTCGGATAATGACATCCCCAGACCCGTAACGACAACGGACTATGCATTGAGAGTTTGTACCTGGAACGTAAGAACACTCTATACTCCAGGTGCAACTCAAAAACTAGAACCTGTCCTCACGCAGTATTAGGCAGGCATTACTGCGGTCCAGGAAATACAATGGATAGGATCAGGGACAATGAATAGAAAAATTGCGACATTTATGACAGCTGTCATCAAAGAATGCACATATTTGGATGCGGATTCGTCGTGGGAAATCGGCTTAGATCGAAAGTCATGGATTTCAAGCCAATTAGTGATCGCCTGGCTGTAATCCACATCAAGGCCACACAACAAAACATATGGACACACGCCCCTACCGATGATGCCGATGAGTCAAGTAGCACTAGGTTTCCGAGGCGAAAGACCTACATAGCAACCGGGCGATCTCCAGATGGTCGAACCACCACCAAATCGACCATGTCCCTAGCGCGGAAGGCACGCATCCAACATCTTGAACGTTCGCACTTTCCGAGGAGCAAATGTCGACTCTGACCACTTTCTGGTAGTGGCTAAGTTTAGAGCTTGACTATCAAACGACAAAAAAACACGTGCGACCCCAAGAAAGAAGTTCAATATCGGTTGCCTTGGCACTCCGGATAATGCCAGAGACTATAGTGAGCGCCTGAGTAAGCGACTCTTCGCCGTCCTCCCAAATACCACAGATGTCAACACCTTGTGGAACCAATATCGCGAAATACTAAAAAATGTAGCCGAGGAAGAAGAAGAAAACGGAAAACATGAACAGCAAGAGAAGAGTACCGAACAAAAAGAAGAAATGAGAAAAAGACCTTGCGAAGGAAGAAAAGAGCATCCGAAGTTTCTCAGCTCAAAGATCTAGAAGAGTCTCTGGTCAAGAACAACACCCGGCCTTTTAGCTTCTTGTTTCAGAACCGGGACACAGGCTCTTTGAAACAGTGAAGTAAACCTAGTCACCGAAGCACAGGGAATTGTAGATGTTTTCAAGCAGCACTTCCAACAGCTGCTGAGTGCGCAAAATGTCGAGCGAGCTAATGAAGAAAGAGAAGCAAAACCAGTCAATGAAGACCCAGTCCCTGCCCCCAGCGCAGAAGAGGTAGAAAGAGCCAGAAAGAGCCGTCCAAAAGCTAAAAAATAACAAGTCCGCCGGGTCGGATGACATACCTGCGGAACTCTTTAAATATTGAGGAGGTGTTTTGATGAACCGCATGCACCAGGTCATCAACAAATTGTGGGAGAAAGAATGCATGCCCACTGACTGGTCAATGGTCATGCCCCATCTACAAAAGAGGCGATCCAATGTCATGCACAAACTACCGTGGCATATTCCTGCTTAATGTTGCATACAAAATCTTATCCAACGTACATAATGAGCGTCTTAAGCCTTTCTGCAACACAATAATCGGCACTTACCAGTGTGGCTTTAAGCCACGCAGAACAACGATAAACCAAATATTCACACTAAGGCAGATCCTGGAAAAGACCAACGAATTTCAAGTCAAAAGCCACCATCTTTTCATTGACTTTAAAGCTGCGTATGATAATGATAGCATCCACCGCCAAGAGCTTATGATGGCGATGTCTGAATTCGGGATCCCGAACAAACTGATCAAGCTGTGCCGCATGACGCTGGAGCAGATAGTGCGTAAGGCAGATGTGAGCACGGAAGACACTATCTTCAACAAGTTCACCCAGCTCCTAGGCTATGCGGACGATATAGACATGATCGGTCGATCCAGAGCTGTGCTTGAGATCTTCACAGCGAACAGAAGAACAGGCGAACTCGTGAAGTGAATGAGGACAAAACAAAGTATATGCTATCAACAAACAAAACAAAATCTGTCCACCGCCTAAGACAAAACGTTACTGTTGGTAGCAGCAATTTCGAGGCAGTTAAGGAGTTCACCTGCCTTGGAACAAACATCAATCCCACAAACGACCATTTAGTTGAGCTCCGAAGAAGAATTACCCTCGCGAAGCGCTGCTGCTTCGATTTGGCAAAACAACTGGGTTCAAAACTCCTCACCCGATTTTCGGTTCCGTATGCGACGATGGCGGATGGAGAAGAAGATTCAACCGATAATGGTACGAGCTGTACCAAGATGTGGATGTAGTCCAGAAGGAAAAGAAAAGACGACTACATCGGTTCGGCCACATAGAGCGAATGGACGACAACGCTCCAGCCAAGAAAGTCTTCTCATCCCAGCCCCCAGGTTCGAGACGGCAAGAAAGACCGAACCTATGATACAAAGACCAAGTGACTGCGGATGCCAGAGCGCTTGGTTTCGACGACTGGAGAGTGCATGCGAGGGACCGATCACGCTGGAAGGCTGCAATATCTCAGGCTGAGATCCTTCATGGATTGTGAGCCGGATAAGTAAGTAAGAGGTCCGGTTTTGGCGATGGCGAAGGAAGAAACTTCATTGAAGAATTGCGTTAAAATGTGTATTAATGCTACAATGGAGATATATCAACCCTTTATGTACTACAATTGAAGAAAAATTAGAATAAAGAGGCGATTGGCTATTGACTTAAACAAAATATGACCCGTTAAAGTTCAAAACAAGGTGCTCCACAATAGGAATTAATTGAACAGTTTAGATCTTGAATCTGTTTGCGTATAGCTTGTGAGGTTACTTTTCAAGAACTCTTGAGTTAACAAGTTTCTGTTTTTAATTAAAAACATTGAAGTGTTTCTTAGTTAAATAAGTGTGTGACTTATTCGAAGAATTCGAAACAATATTTGTTCATTCCTCATGTCCAGCAGAAATTGATTTATTTCACATGAATATTCGCATTACATATGAAAAAACGACGGCGATACAACAAAGAAAGGTCATCGTCATAAATGACGTCAACTTTTAATTCATTTACGTAGAAACATTGAACCGTAAAAGCTCATTGAATTTATTTTTAATTACTCGATCCTTAAGAAAATCAAAAATAGGTAACTGGTCTTAAAAAACATGATACCCCAGCAAATTGCCGCGTCAATGTAAACAAATCGTTCTCATTCAGTCCATAAAATATGATTCTTTGAATTTCTCTTCATCTAAACAAAAATTTACACGAAAAAAGAAAATGTACTTACCCGGTTTTATGAATTTCGGCTTCGGTTGCAAGGATACCATAACGCGTTTTGTTCAATTTAATTACAACTACTTAATTGGCCATTTTCAATTGAGCTACTTATGGACACAGGAATTTATGTATCTACTTAAGTTTATTAAATGCGTTTATTTACTTTTTTTTCACTTAACCGGCCAAGGCCAGCGTTAATTAGTCGAAGGAATCAATTTTAATTGTCAAATGAATAAAGCATGGAAAAGAAACGGAGCTGTTTGTTTTTTTAAACTGAAAACTGTTTACTTTTCTTAGTTATAAAGACGATATTAAAAATTTATATAAACTAAGAAGAAGAAATCTATCCCGCTTTATATCACTGCACTAGCACTTCAATAGAAATTAAATTCGTAATCGTTTATAATTTTTGATTTTTAACTACTGACGTCAGAGATATGTGTAATAAGATAATAAACACCATCCGTAAGGAAGAACTGAAAAACTAAAGCGGTATCTAGTGGGAATAGCAGGCAACGGCCTGCTTAGTACGGTAGTACTAAAACACAAGCGTCATCTAGAATTTATCTGACGTAAGATACTTCTCAATTTAATAGGCCTACACATGGGCAGCCGTATTTATTAAATTCTCCTTATACACCTCTATACAGTATATAAGCCATGCTTTGAATAAGCTCTTATGTTACGTTGAATAAATTCTTATTTTTGGACTTAAACTAACTTAATGCTGTGTGTGAATTGCGTTAAAATGTGTATTAAGACTTGACGTTTGGTAAAAACTTGACACTAGCGTGGTGAATAAAATGGGTTAAAATTTACCCTGCTGGGGAGCAGGATAAATGGGTTAAAATGTTGACGTATCTTGAATGATAGAGAAGTTTGCTTCTGTTCTTCTACGTTTTATTTAGTTCTATGTAATAACTAATTAATAATTGCATTCAAATTTCAAGAGATTAAAATAAAATAATTTAAATAAATCGAAAAACAAAATAATTGTTCTTTGTTTTGAGATTGACAGATATAAGCTGTGAAAACATGTTTTGCAGTGTTAACACCATTGAATAAGAAGTACAGGAAGGGGTCTTATGAAAAAGAATTGAAGCATTTTTCTAAGTAGTATGAATTTCACAAACACAAACGCATTACAACAGGGCTGGGCTGCAGTTGAATGGTTAATCTCAGGGGCGCCATGAGAAATTTGATTGAATCAAGATTTCATGGATTTTGCTTCAACTTTTTTTTCAATCTCAATTCTTTTTTTAGGAAGCATGGTGTTTTAACACTAAACGTGCACTGCACATCAGTTTTTAAAGTTCGCACTTTTCACCGAAATGCAACCACGGACAATTAACAACAAAAACTGTTTCTTTTTTTGTCCTTCACTTTCATTACTCTACATCCAGTGCTCGGTGGGGGGACTTTTTGTTCCCGACTTGTTTTTGCTACATTTCAGTTAACTGAATTTGTACTATCAGCTTTGTATTGCAAACAGCGAGTATGTGGGGCGACTTTGCCGGTCAAGGGGTTTTAACCGTCGATTTGTAGTGCAAGACTATGACATATTCGCAGGCCAGGCCTATTTGGAGCGGTTTGGCCGGCTCTTCGTCTTAGAGTTAAACTAAAGACCTGGCACACCAGGTTAAGGGTCGTGCGTCGGGGTGAATTCCCGCTCACATAAGGAAATTATAGTTCCAAACCACCAACAAGTCTCGGATACGGACGGAATTAATGAGGATGACCGAAGCAAACGAATAAAGGACAACGCATTTGGGTTTTGCACTTGGAATATTAGGTCACTCAACAGACCACGTGCAGCCGAACATCTAGCGGAAGCCCTTGACTGCTTTAAAGCAAATATAACTACCATCCAAAAAATGCGATGGGATGGTCCAGGCCTACGTAAAATGAACAACTGTGATACTTACTACGGCGACTGTTACCGGGAACAAAATCAGCGTCTATTTGCATGTAGATTTGTAGTTGGGACTCGACTCAGGAGGAAGGTCCTGAGTTTCAACTGAGTGAATGAGCGCATCACAATCCGTATCAAGGGCTAAATTCACCAACATCAGCCTCATCTGCGCTCACGCCCCTACTGAGGAAAAGGATGAAGACACCAAAGACAAGTTCGAGCTCCTCGACAAGACCTATGAGCAATGCCCTAGCTATGACATTGAAGAATTCCTTTCTTTTGTGGAATAATCGGAAGACATAGCCTACACGATACCACCTCCGATAACGGACTTAGGCTAATCGACTTCGATGCGGGGCGAAACGTAATGGTAGCAAGTACGTGATTCCCACAGCTCGATATCCACAAGGGAACATGGAAATCTCCCGAATATTCAACCGTCAACCAGATTGATCACATTGCGATCGACGCACGACACTTCTGTAGCATGCAAGTCATCCGAGGTGCCAACATCGACTCGGACCCACTACCTTGTTGTAGCCAAGGTACGAATGCGGATATCCCGATCAAGGCCAACACGCGAAAATGCTAGAAGGAAATTCGACGTCAAACGGCTACAATCGCAAGAGATTGCTAGATCCTTTTCCGATCGTGTCTACGAAAATTTCCTCAGAAGTTCTTTATTACCAGCACAAAATATAGAAAACCAGTTGCAACACTGAAAAGCAGCCATCAGAGATGCCGCCTCTGAAGTGTTAGGGTTTACACGGCCACCACAACGAAACGCCTGGTTTGACAATGAGTGCCGACGAGCATATGCAGCTAAAAAGAGGCATGCAAAGTGGCGCTGCAAAGAATGACACGAGCAGCTCGTGAGCTCTACGAGCAGAAAAGGAGAGAGGAGCATAAACTTCTTGGTAAGAAAAAAAAGGGAGCATGAGAAGCACGCGATCGAGAAGATAGAGGGATGTCACAACAGGAACGAGGTTCGAAAGAAAGGTGAAACAAACCTGCAGGGCTTATACACCCCGAACTGAACCCTGTAGAGACCATCATGGGAACATCGTAGTTAAACCGCAGTCAGTGCTGAGGATATGGAAAGACCACTTTTCGAAGCTGTATAATGGCGATGACGACCAAAACTCCGTCAGCAATACAGAACCATTCAATTTGGGTGTAGAAGGCCAACAATTCCACCCACCCGACGTGGACAAAGTAAAGATAGCGTTATCTAAACTTAAGTCGAACAAAGCCGCTGGAGCAGACGGGCTAGCCGGCGAACTGTACAAAGCAGCTGATGATGTTTTCTTAAGGAGCATGCACCAGCCCATCTTCAAAATTTGGTCAGAGGAAAGTATGCCCGATAAATGGAATCTCAGCATCGTATGCCCGATACTCAAAAAAGGAGATTACCAGAACTGCGCCAACTAAAGAGGTATAAGATCTTGCCTGCCGTGCTGTGTGAACGCTGATAGGTTGCTATCAGTGTGGCTTCAGACCCGGAAAGTCCACAATCGATCAATATTCACCCTACGGCAGATCTTGCAGAGAACCAGGAATTTCAAATCGATACCTACCATCTTTTCATTGATTTCAAGGCCGCGTATGACAGCGTCTATAGAGACCAATTATATAGAGCAATGTCTTGTTTTGGCATCCCAGAAAAATTCGTCCGTCTGTGTAAGATGACAATGGAAAACTCACGCTGTTCCATCATGGTCGGAAAAAACCTAACGGACGTTTTTGATGTCAAAAAAGGGTTTTAGACAAGGCGATGCGTTATCATGCGATTTATCCGACATCATTCTTGAAAAGATTGATTGGAAGAGCACAGCGTGATATCAGTGGAGCGTTTGTGAGCCTTGAGATGTAGGACAGGAAGATGAGTCTAGCGGTTAACGAGGGCAAGACCAAATTAATGCTGTCGACAAGAAAGGACTAATAACATCGACGTCTTGGAGCAAACGTCAGTATTGACAGATTTAACTTCAAGGTAGTGAAGGACTTTGTCTTCCTGGGATCCGCTATCAACTCAAACAACAACACCAGCGCTGAAATCACTCTTTCCTATCGCTGCTTCTTTGGACTTAGAAGGCAGTTGAGTAGTAAAGTCCTCCCCCGAGCAACTAAAGTGACACTCTACAAAACCCTCATCATCCCGGTCCTCACGTATGGTGCAGAAAACGCTTTGGGCTGCTTTGAGAGAAAAATTCTTTGAGTGATTTTTGGTCCTGTCTGCGTTAATGGAGAATGGAGACGAAGATTAAACCAAGTACGAGCTGTACAGCGACACTGACCTAGGCAGAAAAGTTAAGGTCCAATAACTTAGATGGTTGGGTCATGTTGAGTGAATAGAAAATAATGCTCGGGCTCATAGAGTCTTCGAATCCAACCAGGAAGGACGTTGCAGAAGAGGAAGACCGCGACTCAGGTGGAGCACACAGGTGGAAGAGGCCCTGGCATCCAGGTATAAAATGCACTCTTATTAGTTATTAAATGATTATTTCAGTTTTGATATTTTTGTATTTTATTTGTAGAAATGATGATGATGCAGAATTATGCGTAAGCGAGAAGATTGAGGATATTGCTGCAGAGGATGATATTGAGTTTTTGTTGGAGGAGGTCTTAAGCACCGAAAAGCCGCCAAGCGAAGTAAAACCATGCCTTAATTGGCAAGATAACAATCCGCAAATGCTAAGAAACAAGCGACAGAGGTGTCTGAATACGGGAACAAAATTAATAAAAACCTCAAATATGGAAGACTATGAAATAATCGAAATCAAGAAGACAATTTTAAGACAGCAGCTCAAAAATAACCAGGAGGAGCACGAGCAAAAGATTTTGCACGCCGCAGAGGAGCACGGCATTAAAATTCGAATTTTAGAACTGGAACTTTCAGCCAAACAAAATAGTAAATTTTAACAAAATAATTCATTAATTTCTGTATTCACTTTGAAGCTCTTATATTAATTTTGTTAATCCTCACGGTTCCCCTACAATTTTAAGTTTTGTTTTTCTTTTTTTATAATGAAATACATACTAAGCATAATTAACCAAATGTTAAAAAATTTACTGTTCTTTTTAAATGTTCCAGGTTTGTTTTTGAGACTATGAATAATTTGAGATAGGGGTGAAAGTACACTTGACCTAAAAATCTATTGTGTCTCTTAACTATGGAAATTACTTTAGATTTTCCAGGAAAAATAGAAATTTTATCTTTTAATATGTAAAACAGCTGGTAGAGAATACAGAAATGAAAATTTGTATGCCATCTCGATTCTCGAAGAATGTTGAATTCACTTCTGTGAATTCTCTCTTATTTCCACTGTACACGTGTATGTCACTGAGCTCCTCCTAAGCGGCTACACCGAATTGAGTTAATAATTATAATTATTGTATATATTTTATATATTTTATATATTATAGATATATAATATAAATTTGTATACATTCATTCATTCATTCATTTCAATCACTGATATGGAGATGTTGACGCTATAAGCAATAAAATACAACAGGCATTACCCGGCAAAGAGAACTGCTTAAATCAATCGACACTAAACATACTAACCGGCCTTTTTACCTATGAACTATAAATCGATACCCACCAGCCTTTCATCGACTTAAAGCCACGTAAAACAGCATCCACAGAGACTGTATAAAACAAAACTCCACCGTCAACACCAGAGGCATTATCGTTCAAAAATCTGTTCAACTTCTCGCGTATGACGATGATATTGACATAATGGGAAGAACCCAGTGTGATCTCAATGGCGCCTTTGTGAGAATTAAGACAGAAACGGCAAAAATGGTTTTAGCGGTAAATGAAGGAAAATGAAAGAAAAACGTAGTGTATGCTGTCTTCGAGGAAGGACAACCAACACCGACGGCTCGGTACCACACAATAGACGCATTCAACTTCGAGGTAGTAGAGGAGTTTGTCTACCTAGGCTCCGCTATTAACACGGGCAATAACAGCAGCGCCGAGATAAGAATAATTCTTGCTAATCGCTGTTTCTTTGGGCTAAAAAAGAAATTGAGTGGTACGGCCCTCTCTCGATCAACTAAGGTAAAACTTCTACAGGTTATCTATGGCCCCATGTGCACTGATGGGGAGGGAGAAGTTATATATTATATACTTTCTTCTTTTGCTCAGTTGAAGCTGTTTATTTTTTTTTTAAATACACGAATAGTTTTGGCAGCCCGAGAATATGTGTGTTATTACACTCAGACGTTTTTAGGAAGACGCAAATAAGTGCGAAAGAGAAAGTAGGTGAAATAGAAATACTTTAAAAAGTCTCATAGCGTTTTTTTTTTGGTAATCCGGAATTGGTTCACAGAACTGTCCGATTCCGGATACCAAACGAACATGCAAACACATTCTTTTGCTTCTAATGGTTGAATGTCTATGTATTTGTAAAACATCATATGCAGAATTGCAGATGACATGACATTGTTTTATTTTTTTTATTTGTAAACATGGCGGCGAGTACGTATGTGCAAATGTGTGCATGTATGCGTGATTCTGTTTTTGATTCTGACTTCAAATTCGGAATCGTTTTTCTGTCCTATCCAGAACAAGAACTGTCATCTTGTGCCAAGTGAACGATTTCAGAATCGTTCGGAACAGTTCCGGACGACCAAAAAAAAACGCTATCAATCCCCACAATTGTGGGTTCAAGAATTTCGGACGTTTTTTGACGTTTGTTTTTCTCGTCTTTCTTTGTTTATTTTAGTTGCTTTATTTCAATTTCAAGTGTGCTTCAGTAAACAATGAATATGCCGCCGGAAAACTTCAAATGGAATAGAGAGCTTATTATTTTATATTATTTAATAATTTTCACTCTTTGAGTTTGTGTATGAGAACAAAACAATGAAAGAGAAGTGTCAAAAACAGTCAACCGAAAAACTTCCGAGTGTAATAATGCGAGATTTACGAAACGAGTGTTCAAAAGAAAATCTACGAAACACGCAGCATGAAAAAAGTCTGGGTGTAATAACACACTATGTATTGTTTTGTTTTCGTTTGACAAAGAGGTAAGCAAATATCCTGTCAGTGTGTAAATCAAGTATGAAAAAACTGAATTATAGTACATCCTTGATTAAATTGCCTTACTCGAACAAAATTGGATGATTAACGAAATCTCAAATTAATTGCTCAAATCATGTATTTCTTAATTACAATGTTTGTGAACAAACGAATTTTAGGATTATCAACTGGAATAATCCTTGATTAAAGCCTTCGACACTGCGACTGAGACGGAACCGGCAAAACTGTGTTTAGCGGTAAATGAGGGAAAAACGAAGTATTTGCTGTCTTTGAGGAAGGACACCCAACACCAACAACTTGGACATAATTTCACAATCGACGCATACACCTTCGAGGCAGTAGAAAAGTTTGTCTTCCTAGGCTCCGCTATTAATACGGGCAATAACATCAGCGCGCGCCGAGATGAGACGAAGAATAACTCTTGCTTATCGCTGTTCCTTTGGGCTAAGAAAGTAATTGAGTGGTAAGGCCCTCTCTTGATCAACTAAGGTAAAACTTCTTCAGGTTATCTATGACTTACTTCATTTAATTCTTTTGTTCAGTTGAAGCTGATTATTTTTGTTTTTTTAAACACACGAATCGTTTTGGCAGCCCGAGAATATCTATTGTTTTGTATTCGTTTGACAAAAAGGTTATCAAATATCCTGTCAGTGTGTAAATCAAGTATGAAAAAACTGAATTATAGTACATCCTTGATTAAATTGCCTTAATCGAGCAAAATTGGATGATTAACGAAATCTCAAATTAAGTGCTCAAATCATGGATTTCTTAATTATTACAATTTGTGTGAACAAACGAATTTTAGGATTATCAACTGGAATAAATCTTGATTTAAGATGATAAAGCTTGAACGAACTGGCCCTTAAACTTTGTTTTTCGATGTAGATCAGCCTTTACATTTTCTAAAGTTTAATATTTTGGTTTGTCCTTGGGCTTGTGTATGCATTGCTTCACTTATGCGTGCATAATTGAGGGAAATTGAATTATTATAATTAGGCCTTGAGGTATTTTTTGTTGCTAAGGGCTACATGAGCATTTTTTTTTGTTCTTTTATGTTTGATCGATGAAAAAAGAAAAACAAGTTTATCAAAGGAATATCCTTGACTTTTAAATCAATTGTTTTTGTTGAAATAATGGCAGAAGAAAAAAATAAAAAAATTCGAACAACTGCAGAATGGGATGAAAGGAGGGAAAAAATACGAGAACTTATAAAGGAGCGAATTCAAAAAAATAAACCTGAGTATGTACAACACACGTTTTTAATGATTAAATTAATTTTAAAGCAAACATTTCTCCTTCCATTCCAAAGGGGTTCCATTAAAAAAAATAAAACCAGAATTGAGATTCAATTAGAAGAAAGTAACGAAAAGATTAAGGACCTAATAGAATTTGGCGATGAATTGGTTACAAACATTACAGTTGCCCGAGAAATGCGTGAAATTCAACGTCGAAAATTTGAAGACGCTCAGAAAAAAGGTAATATTGTACCAAGTTATTGCAAGCTCTAGAAAATCTATGTATGTACATATTTTTCCTTCTTTAATTTTAAACTAACAAGTTATTTTGCAAAAACACTTGGCTTCAACTTAATTAGCAAACAATTTGCATGAGGTTTGTTGTACATTTTTTCCTAGCTTAGAGCGTTAATATATCATTTGATGATTCCAACTGTTTCCTTATGATGTTGAGAAAATAAATCAAAAAGAACAATTTAAAAAGTACCGATATTTTTCTCCCCGCTCTATTGCAAAGCTTCCCAAATCGAATACCGAAAAGACTTACTTACTTAATTAAGGTGGCGCTACAGTCCTTTGTGGACTTGGGCCTCAATCAACAGTTTCCGCCAGTTAGCTCGGTCCTTAGCTAGTTGTCTCCAGTTTTGCACTCCAAGTTGATTGATGTCCTCTTCCACTTGAGTGTGCCACCTGAGTCGCAGTGTCGAAGGCTTTTCGGGTCGGAGCATTGGTGTCCATCCGCTCTAAATGAACAAGCCATCTGAGTCTCTGGACCTTGACTCTTCTTGCTAGGTCCATGTCGTTGTACAACCCCTGAAGTTCGCTGTTATTATCTTCTTCGCCATTCCCCTTCAATGCACACGGGGCCAAAGATAACCCGAAGAACTTTCCTCTCGAAACAGCTTGAGGCACTTTCATCCGATTTTGTCAAAGTCCATGCTTCTGCACCGTACAGCAGGACTGGGATGATAGGTGTATTGTACAGTTTTACTCTAGTTGCTCGAGAGAGGGCTTTTCCACTCAATTGCTTTCTTAGCCCAAAGAAACAGCGATTAGCAAGAGTAATTCTTCGTCTGATCTCGGCGCTGGTGTTATTGCCCGTGTTTATTGCGGAGCCCAGGTAGACAAACTCCTCTACTACCTCGAAGCTATATGTGTCTATTGTGACGTTCTGCCCGAGACGTCAGTGTTGGGTGTCCTTCCTCGAAAACAGCATATACTTCGTTTTTCCCTCATTTACCGCTAAACCCATTTTTGCCGCTTCTGTCTCCATTCTCACAAAGGCACCTTGAAATCACGCTGTGTTCTTCCCATTATATCAATATCATCGGCCTGAGCGAGAAGTTGAACAGATTTTTTGAAGATAGTGCCTCTGGTGTTGCGGCACGTTGCGGCAGATCCTGGAAAAGACCTATGCACTCCAAATCGATACCCACCACCTTTTCGTTGGTTTTAAGGCCGCGTATGATAGCATCTACAGAGACGAACTGTATAAGGCTATGTCTAGTTTTGGCATCCCTGCCAAGCTCGTTCGCTTGTGCAAAATGGCGGTGGAGAACTCACGCTGTTCCATCAAGGTTGGCAACGAGCTTACGGATTGTTTCGACGTCAAAAAAGGATTCAGACAGGGCGATGCACTGTCATGCGATTTCTTTAACATCGTTCTTGAGAAGATAGTTGAGTAGATCGCTGGTTGATTTTCCTGGCCTGAAGCCACATTGATAAGGATCAATCAGATTGTTGACGAAAGGCTTCAGACGTTCACATATTACGGCAGAGAAGAATCTTGTAGGCGATGTTTAGTAGACTTATTCCTCTGTAGTTGGCGCAGTTTAGAGGATCTCCCTTTTTCAGGATCGGACAAACAATGCTGAGGTTCCATTCATCGGGTATGCATTCCTCTGACCATATCTTACAGATGATTTAGTGCATGCTCCTATCTAACTCGTCAATTGCTGCTTTGAACAGCTCAGCAGCTAGTCCATCTGCTCCAGCGGTGGGTACTAACACCTTCATTTTTAATTCGGTTTTGCATGGAATGCAGCGAAATTTCTCTCCACGCTTATTTAATGGCTAAAACAGAGACAAAAGGAGATCGGAAGCTGACTTACGTTTTATCCTCCAGATACCCCAAATTTTATTTTACCGTAACTCATTAACTTTTCGTACCAACTATCCTCATTCATTTTCTTAGCGGTTCAGGTGGGGTTAGTAGGGTGAATGTTGAAAAAATTCAACAAGGAAACTTTCTTTTTAACATTCCTTTGTAGGTAATTGCAGTCCTTTTTGATGTTTGAAACTCAAGCTCAATAGTTCCATAGAAGCTAACTGCTCCTCATATCATAACTCCACGTTCTCGACTATGATGCCGCGCTAAAAATCTTTCTTCTTTCCTCACATCATGAAAGTATTGTAATATTTGGCTTGGTACGAGTGTTAAAACTTATTGGCGCAAAATTATAGTCCCACTAATGAACAACTTTAGTGTGATAGTAGCTTAAAATGACGTTTTGTAGCTGTTCATATTCTTGTTGTTTACTTGATATGCATTTTTGTTCAGTTTAAGTGTTCGTCTAGTAATAACGTAAACAAAAATTAGTAATGAGACAATTTATTATAATATCACATAGCCGCTTATGTTGGAAACCAACTAAAGGTTTGTTCGATGTGACCAGCCCTGGGCGCTCCGGTGCTTGTCACACGGTGAACGGAGCTGTCAAAAAAACTGAAAAATTTCTCTGGACTTGGTTTCACATCGAACGCGTTAGTGGTGCTCTGTTTTTTTATCTCTTTGTTGTATATCAACAGCTGATTCGAACAGTTCCGTAATTCTCGCCCCAAAAAAAGCTTGGGGCAATTCAGAGCGCTCCCGTTGCGAGCACTAAATACACATCGAACACGGTGGAAATGCACCTGAGCGAAAAAAAGAGCGCCATCGAACAGTTCATTGCGAAATCAGAGCGACCCAGAGCGCACATCGAACAAACTTTAAGGCCGTGTCCGAATTGGATGAATTGTGGTTAAAAATGGATGAATTTTTAACCACTGCTGTCATATTTTAACCTGCTCCACAGCTAGTCTAATTTTTAACACATTTCATTCAATGCGAAATGTCAAAATTTAACCAAACGTCAAATTTTAACCACTTTTTAACCCAATTCGGACACGGCCTAAGACTAATTTTGATATAACTAAGCATTATAATCATGGTTTTAAAAATAATTATAGCTCTGCTTGATGATCTAAGCAAGGAGTCTGCTGAATCAATGGAAAAGTTTAACAATATTTCTGACAAATGGGCTGAACTGAAAAACTATAAAGAACCAGTAGTTATGTTTAACCAGCTAGAAAATCAAAAGGAAAGTATTAATGAGCTGATGCGTAGTAAAGATAGCATAATTGAAAAATGTCAAAAGGAAATAGATCGCATGAGTGATAAGTACTACAGCGATCAAGAAAAACAGGCAGCTGAAATTTGTCTTATGATTGAAAGAGTTGATAATCAGGTGGAATTAATAAAGCAAGCTTATAAAAACCATTTAGACCTTTTGCAAGATGCGATTGAAGAAGAACGTCTTAAGGCTACAAGAACAGAGGCTGAACAATGGGAGTCACTTTTTGGAACTCTCAAAGCTTTTGAAGAGCGAAAGCTTAATATGGAAAAAGAGAGAGAACGAAATTACATGAACGAAATTGCTCATAGCTGCAAAGAGCAACAAGAAATCACAAGAGAAACTAGAATACGTCTTGAACGTGATGCTGAAGCTCTTCAACTTGAGCTTAGAAACACACAAAACAACGTTCTCATGAATTCAGAAAAAATGGACTATAACTTCCAGGTTTTAAAGAAAAGAAACGAAGAAAATGTTATTATAAATAACCAACAGAAAAGAAGACTTGCTAAATTGAAAGAAACCATAACAGTCTTAAAAGCTAAAGTTGAGACCACAACCGAGAGGTCCCTTGGGGCTGTGAAGAAAATGTCTACAGAAGTGGGAAAACTTTACACTAATATTGATCATTTGGAGAAAAAGTCGAAACAATTTTTGCAAGCGAATGAAAAAAAGGTAAGAACTTTTCGTATTGTTAAGCCTGAACTACATCGAAACACAAAGTGTAAAAAGTACAAAAAAGTATTCGTATTCGTATTGAGAACTTTGTGCACAGTGAAAGCTCGATCATGGCCAAGCTTTTGTTCACGCTCACTTTTAAGAAATGAGATGGAGATATTCAGATATACATTTGTAGAAGCAGTACAGAACATAACTTCCACTGTTTTGTATTTTTTGGCATTTTATGTTCCGATGTAGTTCAGGCTTTAGACTTTCAAATTACTTTCATTATATACTAAGTACTTATTGGGGATTAAAATTAGTGATGGGCTCTTTCGAATGATTTAATGATGAATGAGTGACGAGATCACTCGATCATGCACTGTGAAATCATAGCATTGATTTCTTAAACCTACTACTACTGCTCTCCAAATTTCAAAAGAACTCGAATGACGAAAAATCAAATTCCAATGACCTGAGAATGACGAGAACTCGAATAAAAAGAACTCCAAAGACGTTGACGAGAACTCGAATGAAAAGAACCCGATTTTGAAATACGAATGATCATTCGTATTTATTCAAATCATTAGAATTCGTTTTTTTCGATTATCGGTATTATTCGAAGAAAATAAAATGTACTTTCAAAAGATGTAAGCCGACTTCTTCAAAAACTAGGACTGTAATATATTTACTACTTACTTATGGTGGCGCTACAGTGCAGGGCCTCATCCAACAAACTTATCCAGCCAGTTCGGTCCCTAGCTTGCTCTCTCCAGTTTCGCATGCCAAGTTGGTTCAGGTCCTCTACCACCTGTGTGCTCCACCTAAGTCACGGTCTTCCTTTTCTGCGACGTCCTTCAGGGTTGGAACATGACCCAACCATCTTAGTCGTTGGACCTTAACTTTTCTGGCTAGGTCAGTGTCGCTGTACAGCTCGTACAGTTCTTGGTTGAATGTTCGTCTCCATTCTCCATTAATGCAGACAGGACCAATTGCCTTCTAAGTCCAAAGAAGCAGCGATTGTTTGTTGTGTTGTTGTCTGTGTTGATAGCGGATACCAGGTAGACAAAGTCCTTGACTACATCGAAGTTAAATCTGTCTATGTTGACGTTTGCTCCAAGACGTCGAAATGGGTAGGCCTTTTTTGTCGACAGCATTAACTAGCGCTAGCCCTCGTTAACCACTAGACCCATCTTCCTGGCCTCCGTCTCAAGACTCACAAACGCTCCACTGACATCACGCTGTGTTCTTCCAATTATGTCAATGTTGTCTGCGTATCCTAGTAGCTGGACGTTGAAAGATTGTGCCTCTGGTGTTGACATTGGAGCTTTGCACAATATTTGAACGATGTTGAAGAAATTGCATGACAACGCATTGCCTTATCTAAAACCTTTTTTGACATCAAAAGCGTCCGTTAGGTTCTTCCGACCATGATGGAACAGCGTGAATTTTCTATTTTCATCTTACACAGACGGATGAGTTTTTCTGGGATGCCAAAACTAGACATTGATCTATATAATTGGTCTCTATAGACGCTGTCATACTCGGCCTTGAAATCGATGAAAAGGTGGTAGGTATCGATTTGAAATTCCTGGGTCTTCTACAAGATCTGCCGTAGGGTGAATATTGATCGATTGTGGACTTTCCGGGTCTGAAGCTACACTGATAAGGACCTATCAGGTTGTTGACGAAGGGCTTCAAACGTTCACACAGCACTGCAAAAAAGATCTTATAGGCGATGTTAAGGAGACTTACACCTCTGTAATTGGTGCAGTTCAGGGGATCTCCTTTTTTAAGGATCGGACATACGATGAAGAGATTCCATTCATCGGGCATGTTTTCCTCCGACCAAATTTTGCAGGTGAGCTGTTGTATGCTCCTTACTAAATCATCTCCAGCTGCTTTGTACAGTTCGGCGGCTAGCCCGTCTGCTCCAGCGGCTTTGTTCGACTTTAGTTTAGATATCGCTATCTTCACTTTGTCCATGTCGGGCGGGTGGAATTGTTGGCCTTCTGCACCCAAATTGAATGGTTCTGTATTTTTGACAGTCGTCGTTTTGGTCGTCATCGCCATTATACAGCTTGGAAAAGTGGTCTTTCCATATCCTCAGCACTGACTGCGGTTCCACTACGATGTTCCCATGATGGTCTCTACAGGCTTCGGGGTGTATAAGCCCTGAAGGTTTGTTTCACCTTTTTGTAGAACTTTCGAACCTCGTTCCTGTTGTGAAATCCCTCTATCTCCTCGTTCGCGCGCTTCTCATGCTCCCTTTTTTTTCTAAGAAGTTTATGCTCCTCTCTCCTTTTATGCTCGTAGAGCTCACGAGCTGCTCGTGTCCTTCTTTGCAGCGCCGCTTTGTATGTCTCTTGTCTAGCTGCATGTGCCCGCCGCCACTCATTGTCAAACCAGGGGTTTCGTTGTGGTGGCCGTGTAAAACCTATCACTTC
>CAKKXW010000002.1:47419303-47465497 GCA_920937365.1 Sphaerophoria rueppellii
AGGGCCCTCTAAAAAAAAGGGGAAGCTTTCGACCTTTCCTTTAATACTTACAAGCTTTGTTGACAAAACGAAATAAACTGTAAACTTTGTTTAAAATTCCTTTTTTGTCATCGCCGGGTTCCGCGGCCTATATTTCCCAGTGACGACCGTGGGGAAATAAAGGAGAGCGAGTAACTCGCTTCGGATGAATTTAAAGGATTTAAATCGTTTTTTTAGTAATACAACCGTGTAAATGTAAAATATTGTGCTGGGGTCATTAAGGTGAAAATCCAGAGCCCAAATTTAAAAACCTTAGCTCAAAATTCAAAAATAAAAGTCAGTTAAATTCAAAAATGTAAATGTGCCAACATAATGATTTTTTTGCTAAATTTAGGAAATTTAAGTAGGCTTCGCTCAATGAGCGAGAGGAAATAAAGGGGTGCCAGCAGTGACCCTTTATATCCGGCGCCTTGGGCCGCTACTGTTTTTTCCTTAAAATTTGTTTCAAATGTCAAATAAAGCAAAACAGTTGTTTCGAACATTCATAATTTCCTTTCCAGCTTTCGAAGGGGAAAAAAAATCTCCCGGGAAATTCAGAATAAGGGAAAGTACTTCCCGAGAGAACACATCTCTCAGGGTGAACTACTCCCGGGGAATATTTAGAAATGGGTTGATTAATAAAATAAATGAAAATTCAAAAAAACTTGATTTAAGCATAATTTGCATACATTTCAAAACCCAATACAATTTGTATTTGCTAATAGATAATAATTACATTTTCAAAACAAAACGATCAATTTATTTATTTATTGTTAGTTTTTTATTATTTAAATTTGTGTCTGTTTTTTGTTTTTTGTTTTAATTTTTAATATACATACATTAATCGGTAATTTTATTGAAAAAGCATACTTTGTGTATCCAAACGCATGTCTACACCATGAAATGTGTTTTATACTTAATTGTTAGCCTAGTTATTCGTATGGCCTTTACATCAATTAACTGTACAATAAAAACATTTGTTTTAAATATCCAAAATATTGTATTCTTCGAAAGCATTTTTTTAATTTGAAAGAAATTACTTGTCAAGAGTGTTTTTTAATTGTTTTGTGTACATATACGCAAATTAAATGCGTTTATTATTCTTTATTTGGATGGAATGAATGCGTCTTTTCCGTTTTCTTTTCTACGATTTCTGTTTATATTTTAGTCTGTCAATTATATAATAATCCTATGCAATATTATAATTAAATATACATGTTTGTATGTAAAAATTTTAATTTTTTAATGTCAATATTGATTTGTAATAATTAGATGCTATTTTTTAAATTTTTTTTCCTGATGTTGTTTTTTTTTTTTTTAGGTTTCGTTATATTTCTTTTGAATTTGAAAATCGAATATTTTGTTTTAATATTAAATATTTCAACAAGCACTTTATGTGTAGTTAATTAGTTTCTATTTACTTCTAAAAAGAACAATTTTATATTATTTTTAATATTTCTAATTTTATTACTCTGATTCCTCGTTTTAGGTGAAGGTTTTTTTTTAATGGTTAAACAAAAAATTGGATTTCGTTATAAAGGAAATAATAGCTACACAAATAAATCCAAAATAATCAACTTAATTAATTATAACCAACTATTACGCATTTAATCAGGAAAAAATCATGTTTTAATTTCGGGAAAATATTGTTCTTTTTTTTCCACAACAAATTCTTGAAAAAAAACTAAGAGAAATAAATAAATATTTTGAGTTTGCTGTTGACATTTCCTAGTTAATTGGTAAGTCCACGTTTCAGATATTTCAATATGAGGTCCTTTAAAAACAAAATAAACTCACTTTTTTCTGATATTTTAACAATGATTTCGATCTCAAGTGTCCAGGAGCCACACTATACCAACGATTGGTTTGTTTCAATTCCGACCCTGATGAGATCAGGAGGAAATAAAATGCAGCTATTGTTTTGTTCTCCTTTTACATGATTTTATTATTTTAATTTAATGAGTAAATATTATGACTATAAATATCATAGTTTTCTAAACAAGTTTTTACTCCTTTAATTTTTATTTTTTCTTGTATTGTAAAAATATAAAACAAAACACAAATTAAGTGCAATCCGTCCAATAATGATCTACATAGTTCTTAAAAAATGTACAACGCTCCTACATTTACAATTATATAATAGAAAAAAAATCCAACATTGAAAAAAAAAAAAAAATAAAAATTAAAAATAATATTTGTTTGCGTTTAATTTACATACAAAATTTTAAGATTTCTATTTTTTATTACAAGAGCGGTAAAAGTCTGGCCATTCTTAGAATAGTTTGCAGAAAGGCTGTCCAGAGTTCGTTAAGTTTTTTCGATCGTGCCATGAGGAAGCGCCATGTTAATATTATCACGAGCATTTTTGACAGTTGATGAAGGTAGTACAATCTAAAATAATTTAAGAAAAAAAAAAAAAAACAAAAATAATAATTTTACATTTTTGCAACTTAGATATTAAAGGTACATTATTCTTTTAAATAAGCTTATACTAATATCAGAGGATTTAACGTTCACAATTTTTGTGAGAAACTATTCAACTTGTTGGCGTATGCAGTTTTAAATAAACTGCCAGTACGGGAGTATCGTGCAAACTTTTGAGTTGAATCATCGCTGCACAGTTTTGACACATGACCTTTCTCCTTCCGTTCTCAAATTACTGGTTTTAACGTTTTTTTTTTGTCATTTTGTTTTAAATGGTGTTCGAAGACACGCATTCAAGAGCTTCTACAGAAACCTCTCCGTGGTGAACATTGGGTTCCAAGTTCCCTTAACCGAAGATTGGGTTCCAACCCCAGTGGGAAGTTGTTGGCGGCAGCAAAGAAAGAGAGGGGGAAGAGGTATGCGTAGACAAGGGCATAGCCCAGGTCTATAAGGAGCGGTTTGGCCGGCTCTTCGTCTATGAGTTAAACTAAAGACCTGGCCGTCCAGGTTGGGGGTCGTGTGTCGGGGTGACTGCCCGGCCACATGAAGAAGGCATGGTTCCGAAACACCAACAAGACTCGGATAAGGACGGAATTAATGATGACGACCCACGCAAACCAAACGATTTAAGGACAACGAATTTCGGGTTTGCACTTTGAATAATAGGTCCTTTAATAGACCACGTGCAGCCGAAAAACTAGCGGAAGCCCTTGACTGCCATAAAACAGATATAACTGCCATCCAAGAAATGCGATGGGATGGTCCGTGCCTACGTAATGTGAACAACTGCGATATTTATTACGGCAAATGCTACCGGGAACAAAATCAGCATCTATTTAGATGTGGATTTGTAGTTTGGACTCGACTCAGGAGGAAGGTCTTGAGTTTCAACTCAGTGAATGAGTGCATCACGACAATCCGTATCAAGGCTTAATTCACCAATATCAGCCTCATGTGCGCTCACGCTGAGAAAAAGGATGAAGACACCAAACACAGGTTCTACGAGCTCCTCGACAAACCTATGAGCAATGCCCTAGCTATCACTTTAAAATCGTCCTTGCAGATTTTGATGCTAAGCTGGGTAGAGAAGAAATCTTTGGTGGAATAATCGGACGACATAGCCTACACGACACCACCTACGATAACGGATTTAGGCTAATCGACTTTGCTGAGGGGCGAGACGTAATGGTAGCAAGTACGCGATTCCCACATCTCGATGTCCACAAGGGAACATGGAAATCTCCTGACCAATGAACCGTCAACCATGATCACATTGCGATCTACGATTGACGAAGTGAAGATAGCGGTATCTAAACTTAAGTCAAACAAAGCCGCTGGAGCAGACGGGCTAGCCGCCGAACTGTACAAAGCAGCTGGAGATGATTTGGTTAGGAGAATGCACCAGCTCATCTTCAAAATTTGATCGGAGGAAAGCATTCCCGATGAATGGAACCTCAACTCCCGAGCCTCAAAATAGGAGATCCCCTGAACTGCACCAACTACAGAGGTATAAGTCTCCTTAACATCGCCTTTAAGATCTTGTCTGCTGTGCTGTGTGGACGTTTGGAGCCCTTCATCAACAACCTGGTAGGTCCTTATCAGTGTGGCTTCAGACCCGGGAAGTAAACCATCGATCAAATATTCACCCCACTGCAGATCTTGGAGAAGACCCAGGCACTTCAAATCGATACCTACCACCTTTTCATCGATATGAAGGCCGCGTATGACAGCGTCTGTAAAGACCAATGGTATAAGGCAATGTCTGGTTTTGGCATCCCAGAAAAACTCGTCCGTCAACAAGATGTAAGATGACAATGGAAAATTCACGCTGTTCCACCATGGACGGAAAAAACCTAACGGACGCTTTTGATGTCAAAAAAGGTGTTAGACAAGGCGATGCGTTGTCATGCGATTTCTTCAACATCATTCTTGAAAAGATTGTGCAAAGCTCCAACGTCAACACCAGAAGCACAGATAATAAATGTATACAGATGTCTCACCCTTATGGCGAGAAATGATATATGAAACTGAAAGCTACAAAAAAAAAGCTTTTTCCAAAAGCTTTAACACATTCACTTAATGCATACAAAATCTATTTTGGCTCACCTCATCTCCTATAAATGAATACTTAGGCAAAGAAAAAAGCTCCCGAAAGCTCCTTGTCTGTTAAGGCTTTGTCTGTTAAGGGCAAAAAATGATTCATTTTTTTCTGCAGGGATGAGACATCTGTATAAGTTAATTATCTGTGTCAGAAGCACAATCTTTCAAAAGTCCGTCCAGTTACTAGGCTACGCAGACGACATTGACATAATTGGAAAAACACAACGTCTGGACAACATCTGATGACAACGCTTTGGGCTGCTTTGAGAGAAAAATTCTTCGAGTGATTTTTGGTCCTGTCTGCATTAATGGAGAATGGAGACGAAGATTCAACCAAGAACTGTATGAGCTGTAAAACGACACTGACCTAGCAACAAAAGTTAAGGTTCAACGAGGTCAAAATGAGTTCCTCTAATCGTCTGAAGCCTTTCGTCAACAACCTGATTCGTCCTTATCAATGTGGCTACAGACCAGGGAAGTCAACCATCGACCAAATTTTAACTTTGCGGCAGATCCTGGAAAAAACTTTGAACTCCAAATCGACACAGAGACGAACTGTTTAAATTTATGTCCAGTGTTGGCAACCCTGCCAAGCTGGTTCGTTTGTGCAAAATGACGATGGAGAACTCACGCTGCTCCATCACGGTTGGCAACGAGCTTACGGAATCTTTCGACGTCAAAAAAGGATTCAGACAAGGCGATACAATGTCGTGCGATTTCCTTAACATCGTTCTTGAGAAGATAGTGCAGAACTCCACCGTCAACACCAGAGACACAATCTTCCAAAAATCTGTGCAGCTTCTCGCGTACGCCGATGATTTTGATATAATGGGAAAAACACAGCGTGATGTCTATGGCGCCTTTGTGAGAATTGAGACAGAAGCGGCAAAAATGGGTTTAGCGGTAAATGAGGGAAAACGAAGTATATGCTGTCTTCGAAGAAGGACACCCAACACCGACGGTTCGGAGAGAACGTCACACACAATAGACGCATACAACTTCGAGGTAGTAGAGGAGTTTGTCTACCTAGGCTCCGCTATAAACACGGGCAATAACACCAGCGCCGAGATCAGACGAGGAATAACTCTTGCTAAACGCTGTTTAACCCCAGTGACGAAGATTCAACCAAGAACTGTACGAGCTGTTCAGGGACACTGACCTAGCCAGAAAAGTAAAGGTCCAACGACTTAGATGGTTGGGTCATGTTGAGCGAATGTAAAATAATGCTCCGGCTCGTAGAGTCTTCGAATCCAACCCGGAAGGACGTCGCAGAAGAGGAAGACCACGACTCAAATGGAGCACACAGGTGGTAGAGGACCTGAACCAACTTGGAGTGCGAAACTGGAGACAGCTAGCTAGGGATCAAGCTGGCTGGAGAAGTTTGTTTGGTGAGGCCCTGGTCGGACCTGGACTGTAGCGCCACCAGAAGTAAGTGAGTATGTTTTAAATGAGCAGAGGATTACCATGCTGGCATGGCGGGAATCCTCAATTCTCTGGAATCCAACTATTTATCGTATTCCATGAATATTTGAGATAGATAAACGAAAGATATCAATTGAACCAACCGCAATATTAATATTCGAGACTCGAGCAAATGCCAAAATTTTATCTATCTTATCAGTGAAGAGTTGGTATTTGTTATTCGTGTACTTCTCTACGTATAGTTTTGCAAAAAAAAAAAAACACATCTAATACCTCTTTTCAAGCCATCAAATCTATTTTAAAAATGTAATTTAGCATAAGAATTTAGTTGGCACTTCTTAACTTACCTCATCATATTTTTTCTACTCGACGGTAGAGACTCTGGGCGTTGTTTGAAAAGAAATTCTCTAAATCCCAGAACGTATCTTTCTACATAGTTTTCCCAATTGATTGTTGTTGCATCAAAGATAAAGTTATCGCGATCTTTTTGACTCAGACTTTGTAATAAAGTCTGCACATTATCATCTCTAAATCTCCATTGATTCGTTGCAAAATACTCAAGGCAGTCAACTGCTTTCGCTATTTTGTTCTGAACACCAACCATACTGTAAGTCAAAAATAAATACAGGGTAAATATTTTTAATAAGAAGTATTCAAAAAAATCTGACAATAATTGTTATTCTTACATTGGTTTTTTGCCCGTTAATCTAGCAAGAATATCCAATATATATGCTGGAATGTAATGCACTAGGAATCCATGCATTGTGTTCAATGGCCGACTCATGCGTAATACTCCTGTTGGATACCAAAGGCATCCCTCTGAATAGATACATTTTATTTAAAAATATTGCAAAATGGTGAAAACGTTTAAAATGACAGTACCTAAAGGATGTTTTCTAACTTGTGCGATAGCGTAAGTTACGAATTTCCCCCAAGTTATTGGATGACGTTGACCCGTACAGCAATTGTATATAGTCATTCCATTGGGTTTGGCTGTAGCAGTTCTCCAAGCGGCTGTTATCATGAGGTTTATAACAATATCAACAGGAACCATGTCTGCAACAAAGTCCTTTTCACACATAATTGTTCGAAAAAGACCTTTGGCAACAGCTGAAACCAGTCCAGTTGGACCGTTCCAGTTGTCAACCCATCCAGCAAAAGGTTCGTTCAAACTTGCTATTACTGCAAAAATTAAATAGTTGGAATATGGGCATTTTTGTGTTGATCATTGTTTGTTCACTTACCAATTGAAGGTCGAACAATGGCTACAGGTAAATTTCCAGCTTCCTGCAGTAACATATGTTCGGCTAACGCTTTCGTAAATGTGTACGTGTTTGGGCGTTTACCAATCAAGGATGGCGTTAGCTAAGGAATTTAGTTACATAAGCTGACATTATATTTATATATTCTCTTACCTTGTCAAGCATATCTTCAGGAAGCCAGTTGATCAGGGATATAATATCATCAGGGTTATAGGGTGGATCGTATATAATTTCGGATACATCGGTTCGATCACAATTACAATAGGCAGTGGATACATGAATTAGTGCCTAGAATCGATCAATTTTACATGAGTATTTGTTGTATTTATTTTTCAAAACCTTACATCTAAGGACTTCATCCGATGACAAAGTTCCACCAAACGCTTTGTCCCGAGCATATTGATTGTGACTGATAATTTAAGTTTTTCATCAAACTTTACTGTTGCCGCTGAATGGAATACAATTGATACGTGCTTACACAGTAAACTCTTAAAAATAGAGAGAGATAGAGAATGGATTTACAAAGTTCAATATTTTTTTTTGTCACTAGTCTTACTTGATCACTCTCAGATATTCCAAGCTTTTCGGATGTTATGTCTCCAGAAATTGGAATGACTTTGCTCAATTCCTTTGGTGTGTCTCTTCGTAACGATTCGAAAAGCTGAAACGATGTAAAGTTTGTTATTACTTATTATACTATTATATTTAATGAGGTTATCAGGGTTAAAGAGGTAAGTTTCCGTTGTTAAAAAGTAAACCCTACTGAGGAAAACCGGAATAAGTTTAAACAAGGAAGGCCTGCAATGCAATGTCCATATTCGACGGACCAAATTTTTACATGAACAAAAACTAAGGCAAAAAATACTACAATGTCGCAAAGGCAGTACAAAATTTTTGGTCTTTTGTGAAAAACAGGAAGAATTCTTCTTCTTCCTCGGTCCCAACGCTCATTGATGATGAAACTCCAGTCGTAAGCTTTCTCGCGAAAGATTTCGTGTACCTAATCATGTTGATTATGTTTTTTCTGCCTTTTTACTTGCGACATATAGAATATATGGCAAGTACATATTGAATTCGTAAAAAAAATTTGAGATGAGAATGAGATATGACATTACGATGATAGAGAAGTCGAAAAAAGTGGGTCCGGCGATTCCGTCTGTCTGTCTATCGGAAAGTTTACAGGCAACTACAGCCTTAATACTGGTCCGATTGACTTCAAATTTGAAAATTAGAGGTTTGAGCAAAAACTCATATCCCAGTTTTTTTTATTTTTGTTTTAAGATCAAAATTTAGGGTAGCCACCATACGATTTTTGGGTCAAAAACCAAAAATTCCAATTTTCTCCAAAACGGCTCCTACGATTTTTTTAAACTTCCTCAAGTTTTATTTTTTTAAACAGTCATGTATTTTATGTAAAAAACTAATTTGTGTATTGCTCCAAAACGGTACCTCCCATAGAACCGTTTTTTTGTTATAAGATTTTCTCGAAAAATAAAAGTCCAATCAGTGTTAGTTTTTTTCTGAAAGTACGTATGTATTGTTCAAATAATATTTTGTATTCAAAAAAAATTGAAATTTTTATTTGGATTTTAAAAAAATATTTTTAATTTTTTTTTTCAAAATTCTGTATCTCAAAAACGGATCAATTTTAAAAATTCAAATTGAAGTATACTATGTTTACTTACATGGTTTTGAAAACTGCATACCCAAATTAATTTTAAGACATTTTTGAAAAATTGTATATATAAAAAATTAATTAAAAAAAAAAAAACGGCTCCGACGATTTTCAAAAAAAAAAAAAAAATCAGTAAATCAAAAACAAGGTTTAAATTTGTTTGGCATTTACATTTTTGGAATTAAATGTATTTAAGAGGTACATTTTCATATTTGAATTTTTTTTAATAAATTCTAATAATTTTTATATAATCATAAATATTTAGTTTTAGCATGCAGGAGCAAGTTCGTACGACCCAGTCGTGCACATTTTTTAAATTTGTTTATGTGGTAGCTGTATGATTTTTGGGGCACAGCTCAAGGGTTCTGGCTGGCCCCTATCGCGTTTCCCGGTGCATGTTTCGCTAAGTAATTCTTTTTGCTAAAACATTCATTTTCCGAATGTCCTGGCCTTGAACACCAATCGCACTTAAGTTTCGGCTTTAGTGATGGTTTAGCGTAAGCCGCAAGTACATGAGCTTTAGGGCATGTTCCAGGTCCATGGCCATATGCCTTGCAGGATTCGCAATAGGGAGTATTACGCCTAATCCTACAATCTGCATATGTGTGATTAGGTTTATTACAAAAACCACACTTTAATGAAGTAACTTTATCTGGAATGGAACCTAAATGCAAATTACCTGTCTCCTGAACTTGGGTTATGGCTGGAGAGGTGTTGCATAAAGGGTTACTATTTGGAAACTGTGGCTGTTGTTGTGGTACGTGCACTTGGTTGTACGCAAACGTTTGGTTAGAAAACTGGGAGATGTATGGGAAAGAAAGGTTACTAGAATATTGAGGATGAAGAAGCTGAGATGTTTTAAGCGCCGTGTCTGCCAGTGTCTGAAAATCTTCCCCGGAAACAGTCAACTTAAATTGACGCAAAGCTGGATCCAATAGCCCCATCTTAAAGCTTGTAATGATCGAGTTCTTTAGTTCCCGTTTTAAAGCCTGAATCAGAGAATCAGAGGCTTGGTAACTTGCGTCTATTATGTCGCTAGCCTTTGTTTGAAGACCCGTCAAACGTCTGGCAAACGCGTGTATATCCTCTGTTACAAGTTGGGGGGACTGTTTAATCTCGCCAGTCACACTATCCAGTGTTCTGACGGTCAGATACGTTCCCTTAATCAGGGCTTCCAATTCCTTTAAGGAAACTGGTTGTCTTGACCTCACAAGTTCAAACGCATCTGCAACCAGTCTTGTAGAAAGTATTGCCATGTAAATTGATTCATTTTCCGCGTAAATACATTTCAATCCCAAAGCGCAAGCATTCAAGAACTCATAAACTTGACACGACAAGCCAGTGACGAGTATCTTTGGAATTCTGTATCTTCTCACAATTTGTTCGTAAAACATTCTAGCCACTGTCGAAGCTTCCATATCAGGGAGAGCTGCACAGTCCATGAACTTTGTTAAGTCATCCTGAAAAGTCAAAATATATCTGTTTCCCGAATAAGACAGGGGAAGACCACATACAATGTCCATATACACCTTGTCAAAAGGTAGACTTGGAGTGTCAGTTATCACCATGGGCATTTTATTAGTGGGAGTACATTTATTTCACTGGGACTGTCGACAGTTTTTTATGTAATTTTTAACGTCTTTGGGCATACGTTTCCATTTAAATTGTTGTCTAATACGTGCCAGCGTTTTCTTATACCCTTGGTGACCTCCGAGTGCCAAATTATGAAAATCCTTTAACACCGTTCGAATTTCTTCTGGGTTCGAGAGTGTAATCCATTTGTCTGTATCGTTTTCAAGCAAATAAGGCTGACTCACTTGTTTTGGTATATCCTGACCACTCACCCGTCGCTCCTGCTCTCTTGCCATCTGTAACCTCGTTACCGCTAGACACTGACCCTCGGGCAATGAGATGCGGCTCAAGGCGTCGGCGTTTGAATTTTTCCTCCCAGGTTTGAATTCAATTTTGTAATCGTATTCCGAGAGCTTGTGATGGAAGTTTACAAGACGGGTGGTTGTGTCTTTCGCGTTGAAAACTCCTTTCAACGGTTGGTGGTCAGTATATACTACAAACGGTCGCCCAAGCAAATAGGTTTTAAAGTTTTAAGTCGCCCATATGATGGCTAAAAGTTCCCTTTTTATTGTGGAGTACCTTTTTTCACAGGGACTTAGAGACCTTCATGCGTATGCAATCGGCTTGTCTTGTCGTCACCTGCTTTTCCCTGCGATAACACTGCACCTAAATACTCACCACTAGCATCAGTTGTTAGGATCGTTGTTATTATCGGCCGATTGCACTAACGTCCCTTCTTTCTAAGGCCATGAAAACTTGATAAATTATCAGCTTAAGAAATATCTTGAAGACCGAAAGCTTTTTAATGACCGGCGGTACGACTTTCGCAGCAACAGGTCCACTTGTGATTTGATGGCATATCTCACCGAACAGTGGAACAAATCTTTACATCGTTTTGGAGAAAGTAAGATTGTTGCACTTGATATTTCAAAGGGTTTTAATAGAGTTTGGCATCAGGCTCTCTTAACGAAAATGCGTGCTTTCGGTATCAATGAGTCCCTCCTTCGTTGGATTGGAAACTTTCTTTTGAACCGTTCTATGCAAGTTGTATTGGACGGTTTCAAGTCTGAAACCCACAAAATAAATGCTGGTGCCCGAGGGCTCGGTTTTGTCTCCGACCCTCTTTCTCATTTTCATATATGATCTCGTGTCTGCAACTTTTGATCCAATTCATTGTTTCTTTTAAACCGTTCAGGTCTTACACAAGGTGATGCACTGTCATGCGATTTCTTCTTCATTCTTGAAAGAATAGCTAAGAACTTCAGAGTCAACACTAGAGGAACTTCCTTCCAAAAGTCCAATTACTTGCGTACATCGACGATATTGAGGTCAATTGTGCATTTGTGGGAATACAGACAAAGGCTAAAAAAAATTAGTTAAGCGGTCAATGAGGACACTGACGTCTTGGACAAAACGTCACTATAGACACTTATAATTTCGAGGTATTTTAGGACTTTGTCTACCTTGGCTCCGGAAAATTACATCAGCGCCGAATTCAGAAAAAGAATTACTCTTGTTAATCTTTTTTTCTTTGGGCTAAGAAAGCAATTGGGTATTAAAGCCCTCTCTCGAACAACTAAGGTGAAGCTCTATAAGACTCTCATCAGCCCCTACCTGCTATATGGGGTAGAAGCATGGATCTTGTCAAAACTAATAAGAGCGCCTTAGGCGGTTTCGAGAGAAAAGATCTGAGGAAAATCTGTGGTCCTGTCTGCATCGACGGTGAATGGAGGAGAAGATTTAATGACGAACTGTACAACAAAGAGCTGTTTCAGCTTAAAGAAAAAAGGTTCAATGACTCAAATGGCTTGGTTACGTTGAGAGCATTGCTCCGACCCGCAAAGTCTTTCAGTCCATTCTAGAAGAACGATGCAAGGAAGGCCAAGGCTTAGGTTGCACGCGCAAGTTGAAAATCACCCCAATCAACTCGGTGCATGCAACTGGAGACAGCTAGCTAGGCACCGAGCTAGCTGGAGAGGTTTTTTGGTTAGGGCCCGACCACCCGGATTGTAGCGTGTGTGACCACGTAGTTTATAAGAGATAGAGGCAGATATAAAAATAAAAAAGCACAACACATTGAATTTTCAATGTTTTTTAATTTTAACTAAAATAAACTAAGATATATATACAACAATATCGGTATTCTGGCTTAGTTTTTCATAATTATTTTAATAATTTACCGCGAACTGGGTTCAATTATAGGGAGCGAAATAACCGGAGATCCGCATTGTAAAATAATTTTTGTTTTAATTTCATAATCATTGAAAAAATAACAAATTGTCAGCTGAATTGCAAATAAACTTTAGCTAATGAATAATGTATAGATAGGTCTGCTTATTACTGAGAGCTGATCTTCGGAATAATGGTTGAAGAGGGTTGTTGTTTGTATTTGAACTATTGGTGTGGGAAAAAAATTGATTACGTATAGCGAATGTTTGAAGAAAATTAAGTGAGTTAAAGCCTTTCAATGAATTTATTGGCTAGTGATCAAATATTAAAATAAGAATTTGCGTTTCTTTTCGGTTCAAGAACATTTTGTGTTGATTTATTTTAATTGGCCGTTTTATTGAACTAATACATTGTGATGTTCTTTTGTTTTTCTCAGCTGAGGTAGGTCAGCGGGTCCAGGTTTCTCCGAGGAAAGAACAAATATAACTCGGTGTTTTAAAGAAAGATTCGGCGGATTCCTAGAACGAACGGCGGCGGATGGGATTTAATCCCTAGTTCTAGGAATTTAACGGCGGGGTAACTTCCCTAGTCCCGACGGTACATGGGATTCAATCCCTAGTCGGCACAATACCTACTACAAATACTATAATGGCATACTTCTCTAGCCTGGACGGAATGAAAGGATTCAATCCCTAGCCTTCACAGAAAGGTGGGATTCAATCCCTAGTCAAGGCGATAAAGGACGAAACAACATTTTATTTGAGGCTTCTTATGGTGCTAACCAAAAGGTGCCTCAGAAATACTCTTTGATAAAATATATTTAGCGAACAGAGCACCTAGCCGGTCGGAGACCGAATGAAGTCTGCTCTTATTATCGATATCACTCCTACTTGATAGATTTCGAGTAACAAGTAGGAGTGAATTGTAAGAAGATAGAAAAGTTTCCATGATGCAATTGCACGTGCAACCTGTTGCTGCATATTTGTTATCGTTGTTCGTGTGTTTTTGTTGTTGTCTTATTTAGCACTCTGCTATTGACGGGCGGTTGTTGTTTGTATACTTCGACTGTGTGTTTGTTATTGTTTTCATTTTCGTTTTGCGCTGCTATGGATGGCTGTTGTTGGTTGTTGCTTTATTTCGGTGCTATTTCGTGTGTTGTTTTGCTTTCGTGTGTTGTTGGTTGTTGTTTTCTTTCGGTGCTATGTTGTGTGTTGTTGTAACTTCGTTACAATTTATTTTGGATAATCCCTATAAATGTGAATGTTAGTATTTTTGATATTCCTACCCTTCAAACATCAAAAATACTAACACGTGCATTCAAGAGAACACAAGCGTCCACTGCAACCTCTACTACGACATATTCGCAGCCCTGGCCTATAAGGACTAAGGAGCGGTTTGGCTGGCTTTTCGTCTTAGAGTTAAACTAAAGACCTGACCGTCCAGGTTGGGGGTCGTGCGTCGGGGTGACTGCCCGGCCACATAAAGAAAATAAAGTTCCCAACCACCAACAAGCCTGGGATACGGACGGAATTAACAATGACGACCTACGCAAACGATTTAAGGACAACAAATTTCGGTTTTGCACTTGAGACGTCAGGTCCCTTAACAGACCAAGTGCAGCCGAACAACTAGCGAAAGCCCTTGACTGCAATAAAGCAAATACAACTGCCATCCAAGAAATGCGATGGGATGGTCCTTGCCTAAGTAAAATGAACAACTGTGATATTTACTACGGCGACTGCTACCGGGAACAAAATGAGCGCATCACAATCACGACAATCCGCATCAAGGCTAAATACACCGATATCAGCCACATCTGCGCACACGCCCCCACTGAGGAAAAGGATGAAGACACCAAAGACAGATTTTACGAGCTCCTCGACAAGACCTATGAGCAATGCCCTAGGTATATGATGACATTGCAATCGACGCACGACACTTCTCTACCATGCAAGTTGTCCGCACATTCTGAGATGCCAACATCGACTCAGACCACTAACTTGTTGTAGCCAAGGTACGAATGCGGATATCATGATCAAGGCCAACACGCGAAAATAATAGGAGAAATTTCGACGTCAAGCGGCTGCAAGAGGCATACAAGATGGCGCTGCAAGGAAGGACACGAGTAGCTCGTGAGCTCTACAAAAGAAGAGAGGAGCACAAACTTCTCAGAAAGAAAAAAAGGGAGAAAGAGGGGTGTAACAACAGGAACGAGGTTCGAAAGTTGTACAAAAAAGGTGAAACAAACCAACAGGGCTTATACACCCCGAACCGAAGCCTGTAGAGACCATCAGGGAACATCGTAGTGGAACCACAGTCAGAGCTGAGGATATGGATAGACCACTTTTCCAAGCTGTATAATGTTGATGACGAGCAAAACTCCACCAGCAATACAGAACCATTCGATTTGGATGCAGCTGGCCAACAATTTCAGCCACCCGACCATCACGAAGTGAAGAATATTGGTATTCAAACTTAAGTCGAACAAAGCCGCTGGAGCAGACGGCATAGCCGCCGAACTGTACAAAACAGCTGGAGATGATTTGGTTAGGAGCATGCACCAAAATTTGGTAATAGGAAAGCATTTCGGACGAATGCAACCTTAGCATCGTATGCCCGATCCTCAAGAAAGGATATCCCTTGAACTGCACCAATTACAGAGGTATAAGTCTCCTTAACATCGCCTGCAAGATCTTGTCTTCCGTGCTGTGTGTACGTTTGAAGCCCTTCGTCAACAACCTGATAGGTCCTTATCAGTGTGCCTTCAGACCCGGAAAGCCCACCATCGATCAAATATTCATCCTACGGCAGATCTTGGAGAAGACCCAGAAACTTCAAATTGATACCTACCACCTTTTCATCGATTTCAAGGCCGCATATGACAGCGTCTATAGAGACCAATTATATAGAGCAATTTTTAGTTTTGGCATCTTAGAAAAACTCGTCCGTCTGTGTAAGATGACAATGGAAAACTCACGCTGGACGCTTTTGATGTCAAAAAAGGTTTAAGACAAGGCGATGAGTTGTCATGCGATTTCTTCAACATCCTTCTTGAGAAGATTGTGCAAAGCTCCAACGTTAACACGAGAAGCACAGTCTTTCAAAAGTCCGTCCACCTACTAGGGTACGCAGACGACATACACATAATTGGAAGAATACAGCATGATGTCAGTGGAACGTTTGTGAGTCTTGAGACGGAGGCCTCTCTCGAGCAACTAAAGTGAGTGATTTTTTTCCCTGTCTTCATTAATGGAGAATGGAGACGAAGATTCAACCAAGAATTGTACGAGCTGTACAGCGACACTGAACTAGCCAGAAAAATTAAGGCCCAACGACTTAGATGGTTGGGTCATGTTGAGCGAATTGAAAATAATGCTCCGGTTCGCAGACTTCGAATCCAACCCGGAAGGACGTCGCAAAAGAGGAACTCCGCGACTAAGACTGAGCACACAGGTGGTAGAGGACGTGAAATAACTTGGCGTGCGAAACTGGAGACAGCTAGCTAGGGACCGAGCTCGCTGGAGAAGTTCATTGGGTGAGGCCCTGTGGTCCGATCTGGACTGTAGTGCCACCATAAATAAGTAATTGGGACCTACTTCGCGGTAGATTTGATATATAGCTCTTTATATAGTCTTCGGAATCGTTCTTCCTTACAAACGGGGCCAACAGTTCTCCGTAATAATTCTCGGACGTGGCTAAGTGTTTGGCTTAGCACCCAGTTTTCGGATCCATAGGTGAGTACTGGTAAGACTTTAATCTTGTACAGCAGCAGTTTCGAAGTAATTGTAAGATTTTTGGATTCGAAAAGCAAGTTTCAAGTTGCTAACCTTAAATCAAATATCCAAGCACAAAATAGCTAGTTAAAGTAGGAATAAAGATCCGATAGGTCACTATTGAACTCGTAACAAAAAAAAAAAAATGATTCGGAAATGTTCTTTGTGACATGCAGATTCAATTTTGCATTAAAATCACATTAGCCTAAGCCTAAGCATAAGACCCGGCCACCAATAAGGCTTTTCAAAATTCTGTGTTGCGACGCACAAATATAAATTCCTTATTTTTTGCAATTTTGAGAAAACAATAAAATTAAAATTTAGACTTACCGGCGCATTTAAAAGCTCATGTAGTCTAGCTGACACCTCTTGACCCCGTTTAGGTCGTATCAACAAATATATATTTTTTATATCTGGACATGATCTTAAAAGTTTTTCGACGAGAACCTGTGCGAATAAAAAAAATAAATTATTTAGATTTTCCAATGTCAAGTATAATAATGAATAAAAAAAATGAAAAATGTATATGAATCACCCTTCTATGTTTGCATTTTTATTTTAAAAGATTTTTCAAAAGGGAACTGGAGACTTTTAACTTCCATCACAAACGTTAAATTCTAAGGCTATTATTAGAAAATGACGTGACCACTACACAATTTGATTGCCAGTGTAAAGGCTTGAAGAAATAAAAATGAGTAATTTTAGTACCGTGAAAGAAATCGTGTCCCAAATCAAATACATGGTAATTTTGTGACAGTGGCCAACGATGACGGTATAGTGGTTGGTAATTCAAATAGTCCTAATGGCTTTCTCTAACGCGTTCACTGACACACACCTGTCGATGCCGGCTAACATGATGAGTCCTTAATACATGCTTGAGTAATAACTTAAAGCAAAAAAAAAAAAAAAACAACCTGTACAAATGGCCGGCAGCTAAACCGCTCAGCTAATGATTGCGTTAATTAAGAGAAATGTGTAAAAACTGAATAAAAGTGCCACGTAGCCTGACACTCCTTGTTTTGTTTGTTCCTTTCGTGGGAAAGTCCACGGCGACCATCATAATAAATCAATAACCTCACACGAAACAAAATAAATAATAACTTCTATGTAGGTGGTTAGGTCATTAAAAGTTATCAAGCTCAATTGCAAACAATTAGGATGGTTGGATTCATAATAAATCAATAAGTATCTTTTGCATATGCATAAGAATCCAGCATTTACTAGCAGTAAATACTTCAAGTAAATACTAAGTAGATCAACAAGTAAGAGGTCAAATTTGTAGTATTAACTTCATTTGGTATGCATACAAAAATTTGTTGAGGAAGATAGAACACCGAACATTTAAATACTTAGTTAGTTTGCTTAAATTATAGAATGTTGTTTTTATTAATCTTACTGTATTAAGTATTTTTTATTTACACTATATTGAAAACTGAAATATCGCTATCCAGTAACTGGATATTACCGCTATCCAGGTAAATGCGATGGGATGGACCGGGCAAAAGGAGGATGAGAAACTGCGACATCTTCTATGGTAATTGTTACCGAGAGCAACAACAGCGACTCTTTGGATGCGTATTCGTCGTGGGAAGCAGACTCAGGCAAAAAGTCTTGAGCTTCAAATGCGTGAGCGAACGCATCACAACAATCCTAAATTCGGCAACATTAGCCTAATATGTGTGCATGCCCTCACAGAAGAGAAAAAGGACGACACCAAAGACGATTTCTACGAGCTCCTTGACAAAACGTACGAGCAATGTCCCAGCTATGACAATAAAATTGCAAAGCTGGGAAAAGAGGACATCTTTGGTGGAACAGTCGGAAAGCACAGCCTGCACGACACTACTTCCGATAACGGATTCAGGCTGATCGATTTTGTTGCGGGGCGAAATGTAGTGGTAGCAAGCACCTGGCTTCCACATCTCAACATCCGTGCAGAGATAAACAAGGGAACATCATAGTAGAATCGCAGTCAATGCTCGGGATTTGGAAAGACCATTTCTGTAGATTGTATAACGGTGACGACGATCAAAATACCGCCGTCAGACACGATGATAGCCAACAATTCCGTGAACCCGACCTAGAAGAAGTGAAAACCGGAATATCACGGCTGAAATCCGTACCGCTGCAGCAGATGGAGCAGGCGACGAGCAGGATAGGAGCATGCACCAAATCATCTGTAAGATATGGTCAGAGGAATGCATGCCCGATGAATGGAACCTCAACATTGTTTTCCCGATCCTGAAAAAGGGAGATCCTCTAAACTGCGCCAATTACAGAGGATTCAGTCTACTAAACATCGCCTACAAGATCCTCTCTGCCGTATAATATGTGAACGTCTGAAGCCTTTCGTCAACAATCTGATTGGTCCTTATCAATGTGGCTTCAGGCCAGGAAAGTCAACCACCGAACAAATTTTCACGTTGCGGCAGATCTTGGAAAAGACCTATTAACTCCAAAACGATACCCACCACCTTTTCATCGATTTTAAGGCCGCGTATGACAGCATCTACAGAGACGAACTGTATAAAGCTATGTCTAGTTTTGGCATCCCTGCCAAGCTCGTTCGCTTGTGTAAAATGACGATGGAGAACTCACGCAGCTCCATCAAGGTTGGCAACGGGCTTACGGAATCTTTCGATGTCAAAAAAGGATTCAGACAAGGCGATGCACTGTCATGCGATTTCTTTAACATCGTTCTTGAGAAGATAGTGCAGAACTCCAACGTCAACACCAGAGGCACAATCTTCCAAAAATTTGTTCAACTTATCGCGTAAGCCGATGATATTGATGTAATGGGAAGAACACATCGTGATGTCAATAGCGCCTTTGTGAGAATTGAGACAGAAGCGGCAAAAATGGGTTTAGCGGTAAATGAGGGAAAAACGAAGTATATGCTGTCTTCGAGGAAGGACACCCAACACCGACACGGCTCGGACAGAACGTCACAATAGACGCATACAACTTCGAGGTAGTAAAGGAGTTTGTCTACCTAGGCTCCGCTATAAACACGGGCAATAACACCAGCGCCGAGATCAGACGAAGAATAACTCTTGCTAATTGCTGTTTCTTTGGGCTTAGAAAGCGATTGAGTGGTAAAGCCCTCTTTCGAGCTACTATGGACCTTGACAAATTCGGAAGAAAGTGCCTTAGGCTGTTTCGAGAGGAAAAGTCTTCGGGTCATCTTTGGCCCCGTGTGCATTGAAAAGGAATGTTGAAGAAGATATAGCAGCGAATTTTACGGGTTGTACAACGACATGGACCTAGCCAGAAGGGTCAAGGTCCAGAGACTCAGATGGCTCTGGCCCGGAAAGCCTTCGATACTATTCCCGAGGGACGTAGGAAGAGAGGAAGACCACTACTCAGGTGGCGCACTCGACTGGAAGAGGACCTCAATCAACTTGGAGTGCAAAACTGGAGACAACTAGCTAAGGACCGAGCTGGCTGGCGGAGACGGTTGATTGAGGCCTAAGTCCACAACGTGCTGTAGCGCCACCTTAAGTAAGAAAGTAAGGTGATAATTGTTAAGAATTGAAGATGTAAAGTGATGCTGATTACGCTGGAGATCTGAAAACAAGGCGATCAACAACTGGAGTTGATCAACAAAATGTTCCTTTCAAACACCCGAAAGTGTTTACTAGCAATCGTTCAAGATGCTATTCAGGAACTTGTAAAAATTGAAGTAAAAATACTATTAGTAGAAGGTTTTTATGCATATCACTTTAAGTATTTACTACCAAAATTCATCCATAAATAGTAATACTTTTACTCAAGTATTTACTTGAAGTTTATGCATACGAAAAAAGTAAATGCTATCAAAATTGACTAGTAAAAGCATTAACTACCGTTTATGCATATGCCCCATTATTTTAATCTTAGTATTCTTGCCAGTATCTTAACTGTTTTGAAAATAAAAAGAAAACCTTTTGAAAATCAATGGATATGGAGCACTGGATCAAACTGAGTAGTTTCGTAAAATGAAATAAAAATTAAAACGCTTTTTCGAAACTAATTAAAACTTACTTTTCCCATAAATCCTGTTCCTCCGGTGATGAAGACACTTCTACCCGCATAGAACTGTGGAACTGGAATGTAGTTTGACTCGTCGATGAAATGATCCAATTTTGAGGTAGAACTCGTGCTGGAACTACTACTGAATATATTTGGCCCCCCGTTCAACAGAATCTGATCAGTACGATCTTCCACTTCCACCAATGACTGTGCCATTTTGTTAAATGCTTAAATGTTTTCTGTTTGTCTTAAATGTTTTGCCTGTTTGTTGTGTGTGTCTTAGGCAAACAATAATGTTATATTGGTTCGAATATATTAAGGAAGCAAAATTGTGTCTAGTTCGATTCCTTTCCTTAAATGTGTGTAAACTTTTAAAATGTTGTGGCCTACGGTTAACACCTTGTGCTGTATAACAATTTTGTTTTATTGTTTTTCAAACGAAATTAGTTATTTTTTGATTTGCTTAAAAAAATATATTTCGGTTACTGGTCAATGTCTTGAAGCATTCGAATAAAGTGGAAGAAATGCGGAAGTAAATGATTAATAAATTTAAAAAAAACGTTGGTAAATTTATTTATGTCAAGTGTCAAGTTCGTTTGTTGTATAAGAATAAGCTTCGAACGTTATTCTTTTACTCTTTTTTTTATGGATTTTTCTTGTGAATTATTAAGAATTATTGGTAGGTTGAGACGTTCGCGATTGTTTTAAATGAGTTTTCATCAACTACTTGAGAATTTTCTTTTAGCATGTAGCATATTCTCCATGTTGCTATCATTAGACGCTGGATTCAATCACAATCTTTTGCATATTTTCGAGGATCTGAAAGATAAATAAAAGAAATTGTTTTTATTAACATGTAATTCCTTGTAATTAAATACTGTAAACATATATTTATAAATTGCTAAAATGCAGTTGACCGACTTGAAAGTCAGTGTTTCACCGGAAACAATTAAAAATGTATTTGTGGTATTTATTAATTTCCCTTGAATATTCAATAAGTTCTACAAAATCTTTTCAATTTGATTTCTGTTGAATATAAAAACTAATTCACACTGTTAAATTTTCTACTTAAAAAAAAAAGTCAGACAACACCCGAAGGAATGTGTGCTGAAATCTTTGCTGAGTTTAACCACCTTACTCAGCTTGTCACTGATCCTACTCGAATATCGGACATTAATGGCCAAGCGGAAAATACTCTTGACTTGTTTCTTACGTCTGACCCTGATAAATACACTATCAGTGTATTAACGCCTCTAGGCAGATCAGACCAGTATTATATCTGCAAATTTCTCGTGTCAAGCTAATCCAGTTAGAGAAATAGCTCCGAAGAGAACCGTGTGGCAATACGAGAAAGCCAACTGGGACGGTCTTAACAACTTTTTCCAGATCTTTAAGTGGTCACTATGCTTCCTCGATAGTGACGTAGACTCCAGCGCAGATATGATTACTAATATGATTATTTTGGGAATGAAAACTTTTATCCTGAATAGGGTTAAAAGCATCAAACACAAGGAAAAGTCATGGTTCGTCTCAAGCTGTAAAGAGGTTATCAGGGAAAAAGAAGTGAAGTTCCGGTGTTTTAGAGCCAACCAAACAGAGGAAAACCGGAACAAGTTTAAACAAGCCAGGAAGGCCTGTTATGCCCATATTCGGCGGACCAAATTTTTACATGACCAAAAATATTGCTATGTCCCAAAGGCAGTAAGAATTTTTGGTCATTTGTTAAAACTATGAAGAATTCTTCTTCTTCCTCGGTCCCTACGCTCGTTGAAAATGACACTCCAGTTGTTAGCTCTCTCGCGAAAGCTAACCTTTTCGCTAGGTTGTTGGCCGCCAACCCTTTCGCTGCCAGAGAGTGTCATGACTCCTCCTGTTCTTGAGAGCGCCAATGATTCCATGGGAAAAATCTTCTTTCGCTTTCCTGCTGTGGTGAGAGTCCTAAAGGATCTCAACATACATAAATCAGCTGGTCCGGATGGTATCAACGCTATTGTTCTGAAGAGATGTTCTTCCACGCTGGCAAAACCCTTGCGTAAGCTTTTCCATCCATCCTATTCTACTGGGCTCGTATCGAGCAGTTGGAAAGCAGCATTTGTACAGCCAATCCAAAAAAAAGGCGAATCGTCTTCTCCCTCCAATTATCGTTCGATTGCACTTACGTCCCTTCTTTCTAAGGTCATGGAAACGCTGATAAACTATCAGCTCAAAAAATGTCTCAAAGACCGAAAGCTTCTTAATGACCGGCAGTACGGCTTTCGAAACAACATATCCACTGATGATCTGACAGTGGAACAAATCTTTACATCGTTTTGGAGAAAGTAAGATTGTTGCACTTGATATTTCAAAGGCATTTGATAAAGTATGGCATCTTGCTCTTTAATCGAAAATGCGTGCCTTCGGTATCGATGAATCCCTTCTTTGGGATTAGAAACTTTCTTTCGAACCGTTCAATACAAGTTCTATTGGACGGATTCAAGTCTGAAACCCACAATATAAATGCTGGTGTGCCCCAGGGCTCCGTTTTGTCACCGACCATCTTTACTTTTTTTTTTCACACTATCAGATAAAGTCGAAGAGAGCTTAAAGCAAGCCAAATCTAACGACCATTAGTCTTTATCATTTTCATTAATGATCTTTTGTCTGTAACTTCAAATCCAATCATTTGTTTCGCTGACGATAGTACACTTAGCTTCTCGTATTTGTTCCCAGACTCACATCCCTCCTTTTCGGATGTGGGACTGCAACGGCTAAATATGATAAGCTCATTAAAATCTGATTTAAACAGAATTGTACACTGGGGAATTAAAAACAGTGTAGAGTTTAATGCTTCGAAAACTCAATGCTGTCTTGTATCGTTGAAGCGAGATAAACCTCCTCTGCTATCCATCCATTTATTATCTGTCCCCTATTGCATCAACACCAAATTGTGGTTGCTTTTTGGTTTGCAGGAACAACCTTTGATATCCGCCACACACGTTACATTGGGGGTGTTCAGCGAAGCGCTAATCAGATCTATCGGTCGCACGCATTCGATGCCGGCAATTGCCACACTTCTGATTGGTCTGTAAAAAACATCACCGTCACGGTGGATTACAGTGGTGTCAATAGTTCGACGACATTGAAATCGAAATCTGGAATTAAGGTTGGCGATCCACTTACGATACGATTGTTGCAGTCGTTTGGGTGTGAATGCTTTGCATCGTACATGCATGACCAGAATACTTTTTGCCTGACTTCGTACGACGTGAAGATTTGCTCAATTGGCGGGGTGATCCTAAATGATATTCAGGCCAGCGACAGTGACGGTGAGGTCTTTTTAGGATGGAGTTTTCCATTTCCCTCATTTTATACTTGGTACTATGATAATTTTTATGTCAAAAACAACAGTGTTAGGAGATGTTTTAAATAAATATTTCGTTTTTCGAAAATTCCTTTTTTCTACACGTCATAATGCAGATGTTCTAAATTGAATGGATTCTGTGATAAATTTATCTTGATTCTGTAGACATTTTTCTGTCTCTTTATTATCACAAAAAAAATATCCTTGAGCTTCCTTCCATGTCCATCACGGTCTTGTCACAGTCCCAATGCCATCTGCTTGTTTTAATGTTCTTTGGATAAATTAACGTCATAATACTAATCAACTGACTTGAAATTATCATTGTTACCATGAATGTCCTCCCAAAATCCTTGCGCAATGCTTAATTTGGTTAACAACCCGCACCTGGCTATTTTCCAGGCAAGATAACTGGATGTGACCTTACCAGCAATTACTTGACAATATTCACAATGAACGGTTCGATTTATTCGAGAATTTCGGCGAGGTAATTTTGGCCAAGTACAATGCTGTCATCTGGCTGTGGTAATTGCCAATGAGAGACTCATGTCCGATGGACGATTGTACTGTTGGGATTTCGAAAGGGACATAATGCGTCATTATGATTTCATGACAGACACAGAAAAATCCCTACCAAGGTTGGAATATATTTATCCTTATTCCGTTTCTTTCTTCAACACATTCAGTAACCTTTCACGCACAGATTGCCAATTGGATTCTTTTGGGATACTGATGATAGTCGTTTACTGACTATCGAAACACGTTCGATTGCTCAGCAAGGACAATGCAAGAAAATCCAAACACAACAAAAAGAAAATGGCGCCCAAGAAGGAACACCAGGCGGAGATATTGAATTATAATCAGGAGCAGGAGCACAACGAAAGACAATCCAGCGCCTCCTCCGTGCTGCTGGAAAACTACAATGAAACACAAGCAATTGTTATGTTTCACGCTGCAGATAAATGCACACTTAAAGTGCTGGAGATGCTTAATCTAGCATCTGGAGAGCAATTAGTCAATTTGTGTGCACCGAATGTGGTATTTTTTTGTCTGCTTCAGTCCCTCGGAAGCACATTTATTTTACATTCGCTTTTCCCGTTCCATAAAATGTCTTCCTGGACCATTATCGCTCTGCCATTGTCTATGTGTGGCACTTGCATCAAGGAACCGAACATCTCGAGATTCTCGGTATGTGCATTACTGACCACCTCTTGTGGTCCGAGCACATACGCGATGTCGCCAAAAATCCGCAAGATGTTTGGGTTTCTTAAGACGGTGCTAGAAATTTTCTCCCCGTCTGATCTGGCTAATATCTATAAAACCTATATCCGTCCAAAGCTTGACTAAAATTCACATCTTTGGGCTGGTGCTCCAGCTACTTACTTAAGCCTCTTGGATGGAATACAAAAAAGAGCTGTAAGAATGATTGGTGATAGAGAGATCACTGATGCATTCACCCATTTAGACCACCGTCGTAACGTAGCGTGTCTTTCCTTGTTTTATCGCTACTTTAACGGTAATTGCTCTAGTGAAATAGCCAGTTGCATTCCTCCCCTCAAACAATTCGCCCGTAATACTCGCGCTTCTAGGAATGCCCATCAGTTTACCCTCGAGCCCAACTTCGGACGTACTCTCAAGTATAGGGAATCATTCTTTAGCCGTACTACACGAATGTGGAACTCTCTTCCACACTCTAACTTTTTCCCAGTCATTGCAATGCTCAAGAATTTAAGACCATCATCTTCTTTCCAAGCCCTTTCCTTCATACTAATGCACTCACTGTGTCTCTGGCATAAAAAGGGTATAAAAATCCCTTGAGTGGGTGCAAATTATACAAAAAAAAAATCTTAGAAATATAAAACTCCAATTGAAAAATAAAATTATATTTTCACTTCGAAAAAATTCCAAAAGAAAAATTCACGTGTTTTTTATTTGTAGAATTTAGTTTTTAATTCATCGAAATAACAAACTACAAGGCCGAAATATACACCATCATTTGTCTGCTAAAAGAAATTCGATAAAAGGCGACCATCAAAACTGTTCAATCACTTCCAACAGATTGAATAAGTATTAAAAAAAAAAAAAAATAAGAGCTGTTACCAGGAACGAACGTAATCGGCGAAGCAGTTTTAGATTTAGAGTACGCATACGCCACAGTTCACCCTCTGGTTCTGTCTTACTTAACAACTGAAGCACATTGAATAGTCATAATAGGAAAAAAATTAGGACAAGTATGTAGATTATGAATTAAAAGCATTATTGAATATCTTGGTCCATTTTATGATTTTGAAATCTCAAGCAGTCAACATACATCATATTCTCAGAAAAACACAAAAAAAACATAAATAATTATTTAAATCTTTAACATGCTTTTATCATAAGAAATTAAAAAAAAAACTTTTGAACTTGACTATTCCTTTTTGTAACATCCTTTACTCCTGATGAGTACAATCAATTTGAAAAATTGTATGTTTACCTTTTTATCGTGGTGTAAGCAAGTTGAGAGTTATCAAAATAAATATGTTTGTTACAAGATAAATCACCCACCAACCAAAATTGTTATTTAACCAAGAGATGTAATTAGCAAACCGTTTTCTAATTAACGAATATCTTCATCAATTTAACATTACAGCAAAATCACAAAAAACACCCTAATATCCGGGAAACGCTTACGAAAAAGGTATTCTCTATTGACTTAAACTAACGTATTGACAATTTGATTATCTCTATTAAACTAAAATTATTGTCCAGCCGGCTATTCTTATTTGTGAGTTCGTCAAATGTTTTTTATTAATTATATTTTCGTCTATCATTAACGGCCTTAAGTTGGTTAAACGTGCAAAGGTTACGTGTATTTTTTGGGAACTTTTAGTTTAGCAACAATATTGCAATTCATGGTTCTTATTATCATACAGGGTAGTTCGTTTTTTTTTTGTATACTTTGCACCCACTCAAGGGATTTTTTATGCACTTATTATGCCAGAGACACAGTGAGTGCAATAGGAAGAAGAAGGAGTTGGAAGGAGTGTCGGTGTACATTGTCTTAATTCTTGAGCATTGAATGATGGAAAGACAAGTTGGAGAGGTTCTACATTCGCGTAGTACGACTAACAAATTATTCTCTATACTTGAGAGTACGTCCGAAGTTGGGCTCGAGGGTAAACTGATGGGCATTCCTAGAAGCGCGAGTATTACGGGCGAATTGTTTGAGGGGAGGAATGCGACTGGCTATTTCACTAGAGCAATTTCCGTAAAAGTAGCGATAAAACAAGGAGAGACACGCTACGTTACGACGACGTGGTCTAAAGGGCTGAATGATTCAGGTGTCCCTCTATCACCATTCATTCTTACAACTCTTTTTTGTATTCATCAAGAGCTTAAGTAAGTAGCTGAGCACCAGCCAGAGTGTGAATTGTATTCAAGCTTTGGACGGATATAGATTTTCTATGATAATAGCCAATAAGACGGTGAGAAAAATTTCTAGCACCGTTTTAAGAAACCCAAGCATCTTGCGGATTTTTTGGCGAAATCGCGTATGTGCTCGGTCCACAAGAGGTGGTCAGTGATGCACATACCAAGAATCTCGAGATGCTCGGTCTCATTGATGCAAGTGGAACTCATGGACAGTGACAAGGGAGGTATATCTCGCTTCAGCGATACAAGACAGCATTGAGTTTTCGAAGCATTAAACTCTACACGGTTTTTAATTCCCCATTGACAATGCTGTTTAAGTCAGAGTTTAATGAGCTTATCATATTTTGCCGTTGCAGTTCCACATCCGAAGAGGAGGGATGTGAATCTGGAAACGAATATGAGAAGCTAAGGGTACTATCGTCAGCGAAACAATTTATTGGATTAGAAGTAACAGACAAGAGATCATTAATGAAAATGAGAAAGAGGGTCGGAGACAAAACGGAGCCCTGGGGCACACCAGCATTTATATTGTAGGTTTCAGACTTGAACCGTCCAATACAACTTGTATTGAACGGTTCGAAAGAAAGTTTCTAATCCAACGAAGAAGGGATTCATCGATACCGAAGGCACGCATTTTCGATAAAAGAGCAAGATGCCAAACTCTATCAAATGCCTTTGAAATATCAAGTGCAACAATCTTACTTTCTCCAAAACGATGTAAAGATTTGTTCCACTGTTCGGTGAGATAAACCATCAGATCACCAGTGGACATTTGTTTCGAAAGCCGTACTGCCGGTCATTAAGAATCTTTCGGTCTTCAAGATATTTCTTGAGCTGATAGTTTATCAGCGTTTCCACGACCTTAGAAAATTGATCGTTAATTGGAGGGAGAAGAGTATTCGCCTTTTTTTTTGGGATTGTCTGGGCAAATGCTGTTTTCCAACTGCTGGGAACGAGCCCAAAAGAAAAGGATAGATGGAAAAGCTTACGCAAGGGTTTCGCAAGCGTGGTAGAACACCTCTTCAGAACAATAGCGGAGATACAATCCGGACTAGCGGATTTATGTATGTTGAGATCTTTTAGGACTCTCGCCACAGAACGAGTGCGGATAAAGATTTGTTCCATGGAAATATTGACGCCTCAGGAGCAGGTGGAGTCATGACACTCTCTGGCAGCGAAGAGTTGGCGGAAAACTGCCTAGCAAATAGGTAAGCTTTGGCGAGAGATCTTCCAACTGGAGTGTCATTTTCAACGAGCGTTGGGACCGAGAAAAAAGAAGAATTCCTTATATCTTTTACAAATGATCAAAATTCTTACTGCCTTTGAACATTTTATTTTAACATTTGTAGCACCCTTTGATCACCCAAACTTTTTATTTGATGAATTATGTTTAAGATAAGGAAGTCTCTGACTAGCCAGATATCCAAGCTTTTCGATAAAGCAATGGTAACCCTAAAAGATAAGATAACACCACCTTTTAATATTTGAAGTGATTAAGGTGGAATTTCTTTTGAGTATCTTGTTACTTTGCTTTTAATTTTGGAACATGTGTTCCTTTTCAGGTACTTTTCTAGTTCTCTTGCATTGCACACCCTTCACGAGTCTTGTTTGTTTTCGATGACATCATACATAGCTGAAAATATTTCTCCCGGAAGTTCAATCGTTGACATACTGTAATTTGTGCGATTTAAAGGTACATATAGAAGTTGCGCCATGTTTTTCTTATATTAATGCGAAATAGAGCAATTAACAGAGAAAAAAAAACATGAACAATTCATAATTAAATTCATGCACATTCTTTTGGCGCCTGATGTGAGAGTCATAAATGGCTTTTCATGACACACCACGGCCATTGGCCATGTGTCTTATCTAAAAAAATTATTTTTTTTTTTATTTTAATTACTCAAAACCTTCAAATTAGAATTAAAAAGTTGGATTTTGGGTTTACTAACCTCTTCTAGTTGGTTCAAATGTTATAAACATAAATTTTATTACGTAAGTAAATTTGACGTAATTGAAACGAGATATGGGGATTAATTTCACCGGGTGTTTTGACGAGTTCGGAGAATGGTCACGTTAACAGGGTTTTTGCGCAGTCTTATCAACGGTGGCGTCTTTAGTTCCAGTTAGGCCGAACTACTTGGTTAACACCTTTACCAGCTACTTCGACTTATTTGAAGCCCAGGCCGTTAAAGAAGCGGTTTTTCCGTGTGTGTGTGTGTGTGTGACTTGCACTTGAAGTCACATCAAGTGGGGTTGTACGTCCAATAGACCGCGTGCTGCCGAACAATTAGCGGAGACCCTCAACTGCTACAAAGCAGACATTACCGCTATCCAGGAAATGCGATGGGATGGACCGGGCAAAAGGAGGATGAGAAATTGCGACATATTACTACGGTGATTGTTATCGAGAACAACAACAGCAACTCTTCGGATGCGGATTCGTTGTGGGAAGCAGACTCAGTGAGCTTCAAATGTGTAAGCGTACGCATCACGAGCATTCGAATAAGCTATTTCGTCAACGTGCTTAATATGCGCGCATGCCCCTTAAGAAGAGAAAAAGGACAACACTAAAGACGAGTCCTACGAGCTCCTTGACAAAACGTATGAGCAATGTCCCAGCTATGATATTAAAATTGTTCTTGGCGATTTTAACGCAAAGCTGGGAAAAGAGGACATCTTTGGTGGAACAGTCGGAAAGCACAGCCTGCACGACTTCTGATAACGGATTCAGGCTGATCGATTTTGCTGCGGGGCGAAATGTTGTGGTAGCCAGCATCTGGTTTCCTCATCTCAACATCCATAATTGTACATGGAGATCTCCTGATCAATCAACCGTCAACCACATTAATCACATTGCGATCGATGGAAGGCACTTGTCCAGCATTTTAGATGTTCAAACTTTCCGAGGAGCTAACATCGACTTGGACTACTACTTCGTAGTGCTACGAATATCTGCAAAAAAAATTGACGTCGGACAATCGCAAGAGTGCGCCAGATCTTTCCTGATCGAGTGTCAAGTAGAGATGTTGCCTCCCCGCCTCTAATGTGCTGGGTTTCACACAGCCATCAATACGAGCATGAGAAGCGTCAGATCGAGGATGTTGAGAGAGCCAACAGCAGGAATGAAGTTCGGAGATTTTATGGAAAGGCTAAACAGCTGGCTCAAGGTCATCGAGCAAGAAAACCGATGCTGATAAAGGGAGATCTTCTAAACTGCGCCAACTACAGAGGAATCAGTTGACTTAACATCGCCTACAAGATACTCTTTGACGTAATATGTGAACGTCTGAAGCCTTTTGTCAACAATCTGATTGGTCCTTATCAATGTGGCTTCAGGCCAGGAAAGTCAACCATCGACCAAATTTTCACGTTGCGGCAGATCCTGGAAAAAACCTATGAACTCCAAATCGCTACCACCACCTTTTCTTCGATTATAAGGTCGCGTATGACAGCATCCCTGCCAAGCTCGTTCGCTTGTGCAAAATGACGATGGAAAACTCACGCTGCTCCATGAAGGTTGGCAACGAGCTTACGGAATCTTTTGACGTCAAAAAAGGATTCAGACAAGGCGAAGCACTGTCATGCGATTTCTTTAACATCGTTCTTGAGAAGATAATGCAGAACTCCAACGTCAACACCAGAGGCACTATCTTCCAAAAATCTGTTCAGCTTCTCGCGTACGCCGAAGATATTGATAAAATGGGAAGAACACAGCGTGATGTTAATGGCACCCTTGTGAGAATTGAGACAGAAGCGGCAAAAATGGGTTTAGCGATAAATGAGGGAAAATAGAAATACATGCTGTCTTCGAGGAAGGACACCCAAAACCGACAGCTCGGACAGAACGTCACAATAGACGCATACAACTTCGAGGTAGTAGAGGAGTTTGCCTACCTAGGCAAACACGGGCAATAACACCAGCGCCGAGATCAGACGAAGAATAACTCTTGCTAATCGCTGTTTCTTTGGGCTAAGAAAGCAATTGAGTGGAAAAGCCCTCTCTCGAGCAACTAAGGTAAAATTGTACAACACACTCATCATCCCAGTCCTGCTGTATGGTGCGGAAGAATGGACCTTGACAAAATCGGATGAAAGTGCCTTAGGCTGATTTGAGAGGAAAGTTCTTCGGGTCAGCTTTGGCCCCGTGTGCATTGAACGGGAATGGTGAAGAAGGCATACCAGCGAATTTTACGAATTGGTCAACAACATGGACCTAGCCAAAATGGTCAAGGTCCAGAGATTCAGATGGCTCACTCATTTAGAGCGGATGGACACCAATACTCCGGCCCGGAATAATATAAATCGGTTAACAAATAATTTCTACGTGCATTTTAGAAAGGAATTGAGCTTTGGGTTACTTTGTGTGTGAAACTTGGTATTTTTAATTTTTCCATGATACGAAACCAAAATCAGACCTTGTGATTTTGAATGATAACTGAAATTTGTTGTTATATTTTTCAACACCGAATTTGATCACGATTACAAATTTTTATGTTTAAATCACAAGTCTTAAACAAATTGTTCAACACATTCACAATGCTTACTTTAGAATCTCTACAAATTCAGCAACCCACGTGTTTCTTCTTTCAATTAAATAGACATAATTTGATTAACATCAATTTAAAAGAGTTGTTTGATGTTCCCATAAACGTACTTACATTGTACCTAGTTTCTGCCATAAGAATTAATATAAATTGTTAGTCTTACAGTTGATTCGCAATCTCTATCACTTAACACCACAAAATACATAAATCTCTAAACTGGTAGGTTACATGAAACCTCTAGTACTGAATAGACTTGAAGTACTGATTTTCACTTTTAAGGGACCAAAAGTTTAAGTTTTCTTCAATTTCATATCCAAACCGAGTTCAGTATTAGCACGTCTAAATGGGTCAACGATTGATACAATACTTAATAAAATAAAAATTAAAATCTTCCATTTATTCAACACTGTTAAGTGAATTTGTTGCTTATTTTCATATCAGGTGTGTGCTAACTGCAGCCTCAGGCAGACAAATCAATATCTGCTGAACGTCATACGATCACATCACCGCATATGCACACAATTTTACAAAAAGTAAACATTGTTAAATTCAAGCTTAAAATTGCTTGGCTGGTTTTAAAGTTGACACCATGCAACACTGCATGAGTCTTCGTCGCACTTTGTACCTAAACATGAGCTTACAACTTTTATGAATGTGCAAAATGTAGGTATACCTAGAGGTTTACTCAGAAATCCCTATATCTTTACAAAACTGTTAAGAGTCTTCTTTCTTGTATTCTTTGATCTTGTAAGTTTGACTAATTACTTAACTCAAAAGTAAATATTCTTGATTTGTTTACCACCTTTACTTAGGCGTGAATTCCGAGAAATATGCAACGATGACGCAAGGCAAAAAAGTTCTTTTGACATGTTTTAAAGTGATTGTCATTATACGCAGAATTTAACTATTGACTTTAAAATAGAATTTACACTAAGTTTTAGTACTTAATTCCAACAAATCAAGTTGTCAATTAACATTCATTTTGTCATACGATTCTGAATGTTAAGAAGATATTTCAAGTCCATTAGCACTACAACAGACACATTGCGGGGAATCTTTTATTGTAAAAACAAAACGGGAATACGTCAAAAGTGGTTTCTTTGGGAAGGACGTACGTCGCCATATTTGCGACGAAGAACCGTACAATCAATTATATCATTGGCATCAAAACGCAATATACAGGGGGTAAACAATATCCTACTTAATTTTGAAAATCCGTTTTAGTTTTAAAAAACGATATCTAGGAAACGTGATTATGATTATATGTGTGTCCGGGATGCTAAAGCCAAAATTATATTGAGCACTCAGTATACTACACGATTTAAGTATTTACTAACTTTTTCCTAGATAAACTTTTGAAACCATTTATATACACAAAATTTATTTCATTTATTGGGTGTTGTAGGATCATATGCCCCCAGATCCTACAAGTGGTAACCACCGGGTACTGGTTATATCACTAGATATAACTTGCGAAACTTGTAAGCGCGAGTGAAAAACGGAGAATCAGAAGCACTTAACCAACGACCCTACAAATTTGGAGGTTAGTGCGAGGGCTAACAACCCCTCCACTCTCCACAGTAAGAAACTAAGAAGTTATGAGAGAATTAGTAACCTCGGATAATGACCCCCCTCTTATGGCTACCAGACCCGGAACGACAACGGACTATGCATTGAGAGTTTGAACCTGGAATGTAAGAACACTCTACACTCCAGGTGCAACTCAAAAACTTGAATCTGTCCTCACGCAGTATAAGGCAGACATTACTGCGATCCAGGAAATACAATAAATAGGGTCGGGGACAATGAAAAGAAAGAATTGCGACATTTTTTACAGCTGTCATCAAAGAATGCACATATTTGGACACGGATTCGTCGTGGGAAATCGGCTTAGATAGAAAGTCGTGGATTTCAAGCCAATTAGTGATCGCCTGGCTGAATCCGCATCAAGGCCACACTAGAAAACATCAGTATAATATGAGCACACGCCCCTACCGATGATACTGTTGAGTCTAGCAAGGAGGATTTTTACGACCTCCTGGATAGAGCCTACGAAGTACGAAGCCTGTCCAGAGTACGACGTCAAAATCGGAGATTTCAATGCAAAAATCGGAAGGAAGACATCTTTGGCGGATTAGTTGAAAAGCACAGTCTCCTCGAAGTTACAACAGATAACGGCTTCCGACTAATCGACTTTGCTACAGCTCGTAATACGGTGATAAGTAGCACTAGTTTACTAGTTTTCCAAGGCGAAAGACCTACACATCAACCTGGCGATCTCTGGATGGTTGAACCACCAACCAAATCGACCATGTGCTAATCGGCGCTGGGCACGCATCTAACATCTTGAACGTGCGCACTTTCCGAGGAGCAAATGTCGACTCTGACCACATTCTGGTAATGGCTAGGTTTAGAGCTCGACTATCAAACGACAAAAAAACACGTGCGGCCCCAAGAAAGAAGTTCAACATCGGTTGCCTTGGCACTCCGGATAATGCCAGAGACTACAGTGAGCGCCTGAGTGAGCGGCTCTCCGCCGTCTTCCCAAATACCACAGATGTCAACACCTTGTGAAACCAATATCTCCAAATAATAAAAAAATATAGCTGAGACCACCATAGGTTACCAGCCACTCCGAAATGAACCCGCGGTATGATGATGAGTGCACGTTATTGAAAAAGAGCCGGAAAATGCACTTTTGCAGATGCTGCAACGGAAAACAAGAGCAGAAAGAGAAGAATACCGAACAAAAAGGAGAAATGAGAAAAAGACCCTGTGAAGGAAGAAAAGAGCATCCGCAGTTTCTCAGCTCAAAGATCTAGAAGAGTCTCAAGCCAAGAACAACACCCGAAGTTTCCTTAAAAGGTCGAAGCAATTAGCTTCTGGTTTCAGAACCAGGACACAGGCTCTTCGAAACAGTGACGGAAACCTAGTCACCGAAGCACAGGGAATTATAGATGTTTTCAAGCAGCACTTCCAACATCTGCTGAATGCGCAAAATGTCGAACGAGCTAATGAAAGAGAAGCAAGACAGTCAATGAAGACCCAGTCCCAGCTCCCAAGCGCAGAAAAGGTAGATAGAGCCATCCAAAAGCTTAAAAGATAACAAGTCCGCGGGTCGGATGGCATACCTGCGGAACTCTTTAAATACGGAGGAGGTGTTTTGTTCAACCGCATGCACCAGGTCATCACCAAAGTGTGGGAGGAAGAATGTATGCCCTCTGACTGGTCGATAAGCTCCTTATGCCCCATCTACAAAAAAGGCGATCCTATGTCATGCTACAAAACTACCACGGCATATACCTGCTTAATGTTGCATACAACATCCTATCCAACGTACTGTGTGAGCGTGTTAAACCGTTTTGCAACACAATAATCGGCACGTTCCAGTGTGCCCAGGCAGAACAACGATAGTCCAAATATTCACACTGAGGCTGATCCTGGAAAAGACCAACGAATTTCAAGTCGAAACCCACCATCTTTTCATCGACTTTAAAGCTGCGTATGATAGCATCCACCGCCAAGAGCTTTTGATGGCGATGTCTAAGTTCGGGATCCCAAAAAAAAACCGATCCAGCTGTACTGCATGACGCTAAATAATACACAGTGCAGTGTGCAAATGGGTAACAGCTCATTCGAGTTTTTCTAAACATGCGCAGGGTTTAGACAAGGAGATGCGCTGTCATGTGACTTCTTCAACATAGTCCTGGAGCAGATAGTGCGCAAGGCAGGTGTGAGCGCGGAAAACACTATCTTCAACAAATCCACCCAGCTCCTAGGCTATGCCGACGACATTGACATCATCGGTCGATCCAAGAGAGCTGTGTTTGAGGCCTTCACAGCGATTGAAGAACAGGCGAAACTCGTTGGTCTTGAAGTGAATGAGGACAAAACAAAGTACATGCTATCAACAAACAAAGCAACATCTGTCCACCGACTAGGACAGAACGTCAATTAGTAGCAGCAATTTCGAGGTAGTTAAGGAGTTCACCTACCTTAGAACAAACATCAACCCCACAAACGACACCTTAATGGAGATCCGAAGAAGAATTACCCTAGCGAACCGCTGATGCTTTGGAACTAAAAATACCATCAAGGATCAAGCAGTTGAATTTTAGCAAAGTGTCATACACTCATAACTCATCTTAAATAATGAATAAATAAAAACCTAAGCAAATACACAGTTTCCTATGAGAAAATGTCAGCGTTTAGCAACTAAAAATCGAGCTCCATAGAAAAGTTCTGGTCACATCTTTTTCAATTATTCCTTGTTGTATTATGTATACTAATACTAGCCTGCTAATTGATTGCAGTGACATCAGTAATTAAGCATTTCTAGTATAGTATACTGGTGAACCTCAATAAACGATCTAAAAAATTCAAATGGGTACCTATTCAATTAAAGGTCTTCTTCGCAGCGAAAATGGACGTATGAGACTGCTTTCTTAGAGGTGAAAAAAAAAATAAATATAATTCACGTTCAGGATTACCTGAACAATTATGATCTTAACATTGAATTTGAGTTAACGAATGCGTATGGCTACGTTCAACCAACCACAATCTATTTAAGAAACATGCGAACCTATGTGCAAATTAGCGGTATTAATTATTTAAGTTATTATATGAATAGTAAACTAAAAATTAAGTAGATAGAAGGTACACGCACTTTTTGGCAGAATGTTTATTTTTCTTTTTCATAAATCCAGCCAATTATTAGGTCCGTCCGTGTACTTTCTGCACTAAAATTCGTAAGACGAGATATTTTAAGGAGTGGGGGTAAAATTCTCTCACAGAAAAACAAAACTGCAAATAAGTAAGCGAACGGGAAAACAACAAACTTTGCCCAAATTTTAATTGTCAAGTTTTTTTGTATGAAAATTTGAGACTTTGAATTTGAATTGATTTATTTATTTGCTATTTTCAATCAAATTTGACACATTTCACAAATCAGCCCAAAGAAATTTCTTGGGCTAAAATTGGTAGGTTGAGGAAATATTTTACTCTCTCGTCAGCGCTCTCTTTTACGAAAAACTAAAAAAAAGTTAAGTACGCGAACAGGATTTGGTTAATTTTCGTATTTTTTCGTAAAATTTGACTGTTTTAGGAGGGTATGCGAAAGGACCTATTTTGTTTGTTATCCTTATAACTAGTGACAGTTAAGTGACAGTTCAACAGACACACAACCTGACATTAAGGTGCATAATCGTAGATAGGATTTTTTTCGGGGGGGTTAAGATTAAGATAAGTGATAATTTTTTCAAAATTTTTAATCAATCATTAGTTCACGAAACAATGTTTTTTTAAAACTAATAAAATAAATATACACTCCTATTTTACCCTTAATTATATTAATCATTGTTATTTATGCAGTCAGTGCTGAGGATATGGAAAAAACACTTTTGCAAGCTGTATAATGGCGATGACGAGCAAAACTCCACCAGCAATACAGAACCATTCAATTTGGATGCAGAAGGCCAACAATTCCACCCACCCAACCTTGACTAAGTGAAGATAGCCATATCTAAACTTAAGTCGAACAAAGCCGCTGGAGCAGACGGGCTAGCCGCCGAACTGTACAAAGCAGCTGGAGATGATTTCGTTAGGAGCATGCACCAGCTCATCTGCAAAATTTGGTCGGAGGAAAGCATGCCGGATGAATGGAACCTAAGCACCTTATCCCCGAGGGAGATCCCCTGAACTGCACAAACTACAGAGGCATAAGTCTCCTTAACATCGCCTATAAGATCCTGTCTGCCGTGCTCTGTGAACGTTTGAAGCCTTTCGTCAACAACCTGATAAAAGTCCTTATCAGTGTGGCTTCAGACCCGGAAAGTCCACCATCGATAAAATATTCACCCTACGGCAGATGTTGGAGAAGACCCAGGAACTTCAAATCGATATTTACCAACTTTTCATCGATTTCAAGGCCGCGTATGACAGCGTCTATAGAGACCAACTATATAGAGCAATGTCTAGTTTTGCATTCCAGATAAACTCGTATGTCTGTATACGATGGCAATGGAAAACTCACGCTGTTCCATCAGGGTCGGAAAAAACCTAACGGACGCTTTTGATGTCAAAAAAGGTTCTAGACAAGGCGATGCGTTGTCATGGGATTTCTTCAACATCATTCTTGAAAAGATTGTGCAAAGCTCCAACGTCAACACCAGAGGCACAATCTTTCAAAAGCCCGTCCAGCTATTAGGATATGCAGACGACATTGACATAATCGGAAGAACACAGCGTGATGGCAGTGGGTCAAGCGGTTAAAGAAGTTAATGCTGTAGACAAGAAAGGACAACCAACATCGACGTCTTAGAGCAAACTTCAGCATAGACAGATTTAACTTCGAGGTAATCAAGGACTTCGTCTACATAGGATCCGCTATAAGCTCAGACAGCAACACCAGCGCTGAAATCAAACGAAGAATCACTCTTGCCAATCGCTGCTTCTTTGGACTTAGAGGGCAATTGAGTAGTTAAGTCCTCGCCCAAGCAACTTAAGTGTAACTCTACAAAACCCTCATCATCCCCGTCCTCATGTATGGTGCAGAGACATGGACCATGACAACGACTGATGGAAACGCTTGGGACTGCTTTGAGATAAAATTTCTTCGAGTGATATTTTTCCTGTCTGCATAAATGGAATGGAGACGAAGATTCAATCAAGAAGTGTACAATCTATTCAGCGATAATGACCTAGCCAGAAACGTTAAGTTTATTTATTTATTTATTTAAGAAAAGAAAAAGATTAACAGGAGATACAAAAAGATGAAATCTTTGAGCAGTATCCTAGTTTGAATTAACAAATATGATAAATAAAACATGAAAAAAATAGTAAAAAAATATTTTAACAAGTCATTATGAAAGCTTAAAAATAAAGAGTAAGCAAAAGTAACAAATTTACAACATTTTTATAAATAAAATAACAATATTAAATATACAAACAATATGACGTATTAGAATAAATAATATGTATTATACATTTAAAAAGTAAGAGAGAAGCTTTGACTGAAAACTTGATACATTGACAATAGTTTGTTTGTCACTTGGGAGAGTATTCCACAATCTAATGGCTGTTACATAGAAAGAACGTTCTGCAATGTTATGGGAGAAACGCGGTACGATGAGCTTAATGCCTCTACAAGATTGCGCAAATTGTAGTGTACCTCTAGGATATTCTGGGCACCTGTTATGTATGATATTATGTAATCTTAAGATATTTCAAAAATTATGATACTCGTCAAGAGGAAGTCTGTTAAGATGAGATACACTGACATACTCAGGTTCACTATAAATAAAACGCAAGCAATCATTGAATGCAACATTTAACCTAAGCTTACACTCATAGTCCAAGCTTGGATAAACTGAACAGTTAAAAATAAAAAATGGCATTAAAAGGGTTTTAACCAAGTGAAGCTTCATTTTAGATGAAAGTAAATGAGCAGATTATCTTAGTCCTCGAAGACCAGCATATATTTTCCTAATAGAGACTGAGATTGCCTAGATATGTTACCTTGTCTAAGTAAGGAATTTTTCCTCCACTGAGTATAATTGGAGGGAAATCGTCGGAGTGAATTTCATTTCTAGAGCAAATCATAGCAATAGTCTTAGAAGGGTTCAGTTTAAGTTTATTGTCATTTACCCACAGTTGAATTCGTTTTAAATCTTCATTTGTTCGAGATACAGCATCTTCCATCAATCCATGTGGTCGAGTCAGGTAAATTAAAACGTCATCAGCATACATATGAACTGAACAGTCTTCTACAACATCAGGCAGGTCATTGATGTAGAGTGAGAATAGAAGTGGTCCCAAAACACAACGTTGAGGTACTCCAGTGCTTACAAGAAAAGGGGAAGAAGATCCGCTTTCAACTTCTACCGATTGTATTCTATTTTTCAAATAATTACATAGTAAACGGAGAGATGCACTCGAAAAATTGAAGATGTTTTGAAGCTTAGAAACAAGTATAGGGTGATCAATACAATCAAAAGCTTTTGAAAAGTCCAAGAAGACTTAAAAGCCAATTTTGTCAGCGTCCAAAGCAAAACGAAGATCGGAAGTTACTTTCATAACTGCCGTCTCACAACTATATATATATATATCGCCTCAATGACATCACACCCGTTAACACATTCAAACGAGAAGTTTACAAGATTGTCATTATTTAACGTTTCATCGAAGTCATCAAAACAAATTGGATCACGCAATTGTTGAGGTGCAAATTGTGTACACATGTCTTCGGCACTAAGTTGACATTTTTGCGATCTAGTATCTTTACAAACTCCCGCCGCTTTGAGATTATTCCATAAGACTTTTGAATCAAGTTCTGGGTTCAATTTTCTGATTAAATAAGTTCTTTTGGATGATCGAATAAGAGAAGATACCCTATTTCGGGAAATAAACGCTCCCTTTCTCTTATTTGAATTTTAATCTCATGGTTGTACCAGGGAAGTTCCAACGACTAAGATGGTTGGGTCATGTTGAGCGAATGGAAAATAATGCTCCAGCTCGTAGAGTCTTCGAATCCAACCAGGAGGAGTCGCAGAACTCAGAAGTGCTATCTGGCTGCTCTTCCGTCCGCAGTTTTAACCAGTTTTAACTATATTATCTTCACAGTTGGTAGTTTGCAAATGTAGATACCTAATAATAGCAAACATACGAATTTCTGTGATAACAAATTTTATCAAACAATCAAGTTGCTTCCGTTTTCAACGCTGTTTCCATGAATGAATTTATTCGCTAAAAAAAAATGTCCTCACAATTTCCTTTTTTTAAAGTTTGTTTGGATTTTAAAAAAAGACAAAAAAAAAAATACTTGGAAAATCTTCCTCACAGTCTGACCAAACAATTTTTCTTGAATAAAAAAAAACACTTCTTTTTAATTTCAACATCTCGAGAAAGTGGAAAGTTACTAAGTAGGTGGATATTTCTGTTGTTTTTTCTTGTATTTTTGAATATTACATGAATTATTTCTTGCAACTCTAAAATGTTCTTCAGTTCATGTTTAGGGGAAATAATTGCAGATGTCTGATAGTTTTCATTTTGTCTAAGTGTGGGAATGACGGACAAAATTTGTTTCGTTTCGAAATCACTGTTTTATAAATTTCTTTTACTAATTGTAATTGCTCAATAGACCTGAAAGTCTTCAAAAATCAAGTATAAAGTACAATCTCGTAACTCATAGGCAAGAACACAACTATTTGTATTCATATCTCTCCTCCCATATGACAATTTCCATTTCTTTTATGCAAGTTTGTTTATTGCAGCGACATCGATTTCATAAAACAACGAAAAAACCCTCAAGCATTGCACATAACATGAATTTCGTTCTCATTATTTTTTTTAGACCACTACTCGAATTGACAATTATTACTGTGTTATAACCATAACCGACCTCTAAATATTTTCAACATGAGCAATGTTATACCACGAAAATATAAGTAGTTTAATAAGAAGAAAAGATGCATCAAGATAAACAACAGTTATGTAGACACGAATAAAAGACTTTGATATAATTAAACTAGATGAGCAATCATTACTTTAATTTTTATAACGCATTAGTTGACAAGTTAAGTTTTATACATATTTTGAAATTTTTATCCGAAAAAATTGGGACAGGCGGTTTCACTTTAGATTTTTACGTGTATTTTGTATTTAACGGATCAATATTATTTTCGCGAAGAAGCGTAGAAACACAAATAGGTACATACCTTGGATTGGAATGTTTGTTGGCACACACACCGTTCGTCGGATGGTATTATCTGAAGGTTGGTGTCCGTGGGTTATAGGTATTGTAAAACAAACGCCAACAAAAAGGAAATTTCACTTTTGAAAATGGAAATCAGTTTATATTTAAACCAAAAAAAAAGTAACTCTCTCGTAACGACCGACGACGACGAGAGAAAGAAAAAAAGACTTACACACGGTGGCGTTTAAGAAGGTAGGTATTCAATCTGACCGCTGGCGTTGTTGGTCTGGTCGAAAAGTTTTCATTGACAAACTAAACTACGTTTTCCAATATTTAAGCTTAATAGGGGCAGAGAGACCGTTTGCGGGACTTGAATTTGAATTGAAACTCAATTCTTTCGGTGTTGTTCGTCTTCAAGAAGACGATGAACAAGAAAACTTTTTTTATTCTTGTCCGTCAGTCGTTTGCTTATGGTTTCTGATGGTAACTTGGACTTCTTCTCTTCGTTGGATTCTGATTTTGTTGTTGTGCTCTTTTTTTTTCTCAACTCGAACACGGAAGTGGGTCACACTGTTGGTTTTTCATTACTATTTTTTGTTTCTTTTTTTAATTTTGTATGTTGTTGTTTTTTTTTTTTATATTCTACTGACTTATGAAAGTAGGTCATAAAGCATACAACTTTTGTGTTGTATTTCACTTAAACAAACTGCAAAAAGCAAAAAAAAAAAACAAACAACTTCAACAGTTATCAAACGCACTCCAGATAGGTATTTAATATGTTTATTAAATAGAAGATACTTATTTAAAGTAAACTGAGTTTAAAAACAAGAGAGAGATAGACAGAGACAGAGAAACAATTTGTTGTGTTGTGGAGGAGTTAGTTGGATAAAAAGAAATTCGAACGTATCAACATTTCAAGTGTTTCGAGTAAGAAAATAACGAACAAAGTGTATGGCTTGCTCCGTTGCGTTGTACTGATATTATGTGAGTATTAAAAGCCGGCCCCAAGTGAACTGAAATCGTGAATGAAGAAGTGAAAGATTTTTATGGTTGAAGTTTCAACTGTGGAGAAGTAGAGAATTTGTTGCAAGGTATCGGTATGATATGAAAAAACAAACAAGGCGACAACGCTGGAGATAAAAAAAAAAAAAAAAACAAAAATACGAAAAAGATTATTTCGTGTACGTTGAGTCAACTGAAGCGACTGTCGACGACGACGCGACGCGACGATAGACGTGATGATGATGACTTCAGAAATGATTCTAATATTGTGATGAGACTCATGTTATCGTTCACGCACATAATAAGAAATGCGAAATCCCGCCTTCAATTTATTGGACTCGTTGCCTTAGCTCCTTTTTCATAAATTAAATGCAAATTATCGTTTCACTTGACCTTGCCACCCATTACGTTGATATTTTTTAATTAATTTGAAGCTGGAATGGCCACTGTTACTAAATATCGTTAGAAACTGCATAAACATACATGCATACGTATGTCAAATGACACTATCTTAAAATATATCTACAATTCGAGATATTTCATAACAAAATTATTCCATTTCGATTTCCAATCAACTGCGTTTGTTAATTTTGACTTTGATGGTTAAATTAAAATGCAATCCAGGAAAATGTTAAAACACTAAAAATGTGATCTTTTTTTGACATTATTGCCTAAAATAAATACCTAAAACGTTTTTTTTTTATAATTTGCACCCACTGGGGTTTTTATACCCTTTTTATACCAGAGACACAATGAGTGCATTAGGATGAAGGGAAGGGGTTGGAAAGGAGGTGATGATTCCCTCTTCTTGACAGTACGTCCGAAGTTGAGCTCGAGGGTAAATAGATGGTCCTTCCTAGAAGTGCGAGTATTAGGGCGAATAGTTTGCGGGGTGGATTGCAACTGGCTATTTCACTAGAGCAATTACCGTAAAAGTAGCGATAGAACAGGGAGAGACACGCTACGTTACAACGGTGGTCTAAAGGGCTGAATGATTCAGTGGTGGTGGTCCCTTTATCACCAATCATTCTTACAACTCTTTTTTGTATTCCAAGAGGCTTACGTAAGTAGCTGGGGCACCAGTCCAGAGATGTGAATTGTGGGAAGGATACGATAATGTTTATAGATATTAGCCAGATCAGACTTACTTACTTATACTTATACTTAATTATGGTGGCGCTACAGTCCAGGTTGGATCAGGGCCTCGCCCAACAAACTTCTCCAGCCAGCTCGGTCCCTGGCTAGTTGTCTCCAGTTTCGCACGCCAAGTTGGTTCAGGTCCTCCACCACCTGTGTGCTCCAGCTGAGTCGCGGTCTTCCTCTTCTGCGACGTCCTTCCGGGTTGGATTCGAAGACTCTACGAGCCGGAGTATTATTTTCTATTCGCTCTACATGACCCAACCATCTAAGTCGTTGGACCTTTACTTTTCTGGCTAGGTCAATGTCGCTGTACAGCTCGTACAGTTCTTGGTTGAATCTTCATCTCCATTCTCCATTAATGCGGACCAAAAATCACTCGAAATTTTTTTCTCAAAGCAGCTCAAAGCGTTTTCATCAGATGTTGTCATGGTCCATGTCTCTGCACCATACATGACAGCGTTACCACTTCAAAAGTAAGATTGCGCAGTGAAACAGTTGAAGAAATGCAGTAAATCAAACATTTTCGCAGTAGATTTCTTATTTTACAAAAAAAAATTTATAGAATTTAATTTTTTTCACAAATTTCCCAATTGTAAAATTAAAATTTGGAAACGTTCGATTTATCCAGGAGAATCTGATAGTTTCGAGCATTTGTCTGTAATATTTATCATAATTTCCATGCAAAAAATTGTTTTGTTCACAGGTGGAGGAAAATTCAATTTATTTCTTGTTTTTGTCGTCAAACGATATCGTTTCGACGATCGACTCGCTTCACGTTACTCTGAAAATAACTATCATCCTGACGATGTCGTTTTTTTCAGATCGAAATTTGCTTTCTGTAACTCGATTAGAGTCAAAACGATATCGTCAAAATTATGGAAATTGAACGATAGCTAAAAAGGTATCATCTAGAATAAACATTTCAAAGCAATTTCTTTTTTAATTCAAAACACGGTTGAAACTTATGAAACATTTTATGCTATAACATTAATTTTATATGTAAAAAAAAAATGTTCTCGGATTTTTGTCAAGAACTGGGGGATCTTTCTTTGAGTGGAAAATGGAAAATATGAATCATTCATTTCAACCGTTGGAAAGTTAATTACAATAAAATCATATCTATGTATAAACAAAATCTCTGAGGTAATCAAAAAGTAAATGTGTAAAAGCCTAATTTCAACTGTCATCTTTGATGATAAATGGTATTTTTATTAAAGAGTACTACAATCAGATCAAAAAAGAGAAGCGACATCTGTATTATAAAGTTCTCTCAATATCTTCCTTGCAAATGCGTCATACCGGTGAAGTACATAAACACAAAGCATGAGCTGATTGTAAGACACGTGTAATACATTATGATCAATTTACGTGAAGCAAATTTGAGACAATATCGTTGACGATGATCGTTTGGATGATTATCGTTTTTAATATTACGGAATGACCCTCCAGGTAACTTGTGAACATTTTCTCTCCGGAGCAACACTACTATGCGGGAGTTAGCATAATTGATACCCAAAAGGACCAAACCTTAAAAGGACATACTATTATCCATAAACAAAAGAAGGAAACGTGCACGAAAACTATGATGAATCGTTGAATGATTTTGGAACGATCTAGTTGAAAGTTATTTTTGAGATCAGATTTTCACGTGAGTGAAATCGTAAAAGCAATTTCGCGAATACCATTTACAAATTATGGTTGTGCTGAAGTTATATCGGATTTTCATTTCTGTCACAGAAGCAAATTAAATTATAATAACTAAAGAAGAAAAAGTGCAGTAGATTGGATTAAGTGGCAGTATATTTGTTTTTTGGAAAAATCGCAGTAGATCTACTGCAATTGCAGTAAAGTGGTATCGCTGAACATGAGGACCGGGATTATGAGGGTTTTATAGAGCGTCACTTTAGTTGCACGGGAGAGGACTTTACTACTCAATTGCCTTCTAAGTTCACAGAAGCAGCGATTGGCAATAGTGATTCTTCGCTTGATTTCAGCGCTGGTGTTGTTGTCTAAGTTGATAGCGAATCCCAGGTAGACAAAGTCCTTAACTACCTCGAAGTTAAATCTGTCTATGCTGAAGTTTGCTCTAAGACGTCGATGTTGGTTGTCCTTTCTGGTCTACAGCATTAACTTGGTCTTGCCTTTTTTAACCGCTAGACCCATCTTTCTGGTCTCCTTCTCAAGACTCACGAAAGCTCCACTGCCATCACGCTGTGTTCTTCCGATTACGTCAAGGTCGTCTGCGTATCCAAGTAGCTGGACGGACTTTTGAAATATTGTGCCTCTGGTGTAGACATTGGAGCTTTGCACAATCTTTTCAAGAATGATGTTGAAGAAATCGAAATAAACCTTTTTTGACATCAAAAGCGTCCGTTAATGCGTGAATTTTCCATTGTCATCTTACACAGACGGATGAGTTTTTCTGGGATGACAAAACTAGACATTGCCTTATGGTATGTATCGATTTGAAGTTCCTGGGTCTTCTCCAATCTGCCGTAGGGTGAATACTTGATCGATGGTGGACTTTCCGGATCTGAAGCCACACTGATAAAGACCTAACAGTTTGTTGACGAAGGGCTTCAAACGTTCACACAGCACGGTAGACAGGATCTTATAGGCGATGTTAAGGAGACTTAT